>OY987304.1:12661798-13862475 GCA_963920635.1 Pseudeuparius sepicola
AAGAGGACATTTTTGTTTACAATTAAAATATACATAAATAAATCAATACATTTTATTACTACACAAGGAGAATCATTTATTTAGTATTTTACTAAATTACCCACTTCTACGCCACACTTCAAGGTGTTTGATATTAACAGGTTTTATGCTAACCCATGACGTTATAACATGTACCAAATTTGATTTAAATATCTCAACTAGTTTGGTAAATATTCAATAAAATCCACATATTTTTTAAAACTTTAACACTGTAACTTTTTTATAAGGCCTTAAAAGAGTTTATACGAGAAAGTGCGATTATTTGGAAGATCGCAGTTAGCCATGAAATTAATGTGATTTAAATTTAAACAATAGAACATGTTACGGTTGTTTCGGTATAGAATTTTTCAATTTGGTATTGAAAACTTTTATAGGAAATATTTTTCTAGGGTGAAAAATAACCATGTGTATTATATGCTATATGATATAACCAGCTTATGTTTCAAATAGGCACTATTCAAAAATGGTTAGCCGTAACATCCCATAATTAAAAATAAAAGCATAGACATCGCAAAGTTATATAGGTCTGCGATAAAAGCAAGCTACTTATAGAGCTTCTACGCCACTTGTAAAGTTAACATTTTAGTTTTAGATAAGGTAAGATAAATTATTATCGCCTTTTATATGCTAATATTTACGCCCCTTTTACTTTTTAGGTTAATTAAAAAAGTTATTAATTGGGAGTTGGGAGCAGGGTCGTAGCCTCGGGCATTTTTAGGGTCTCAAAGACGACAAAAAATGTGAGAGAAGGAAATATACAGTGTGTCCCGTTTTTCATGTTAACACCCCTGAAAATCTAAGTAAGCTGAAGGAATTGAACAGGGCAATTTTTTTATAGATATGTCCCTGAAAGGTCATCATTTGCGAAGTATTGGTTTGGCATTGCCGCGAAAGCCTGGCCTACTGCGATTTTTTAAAGGGGTGCGTTTTTCGAAAAACCATATTAGGCATTTTTTTATTTAAAATCTGACACCACAGCGTTAATCAGGACACACCGAAACCGCCATATACCAAATTGGAACAAAAAATATACAGGGAGTTCCATTCTGTAGGGTGTCAAAGTTGAGCAAAATAGGAATTTTAAAGGCATCTGCCAAGTCAAGTGGGCCATAGAATCCCCTAAAAACAGTTGAATGTTCAACAGGACCACTCAAGGTATTGGTGTGCAAAGGTCCAATACAAAATATACAGAGTGTTCTTATCTGTGCCATCTCAAATTACTGAGTTTTTAGAACTTATATACGGGTCAAAAATCGAGTGTATTAAATCCGCTCCACATACTATAAACGAACTAAATAAAAAAAATACAGAAACCTGCCAGTCAGTAAGTCCATATCAGTTAATGTGGCTGATGTGCCACAACAGGAAACGCACGGAAAATGTATAATCTTAGACACTGACTTTGTTGAGAAAGGTCCAATGATTTAAATTGTTTTTATTTGTTGGTTGGCATTTTGTAAAGAAATGAATTACTTTTGTGTTTATTAATATTTTTCCAATGATTCCAGAGCACTCCTGACCAGTATAAAGTTTAATAAAAATTCTGAATTTTGAGATGGCTCATAGAAAAATGCCCTGTATATTTTTGTAGTAAATCTTTTCACACCAACATTTTGAGTGGTCCTGTTGACCATGCAACTGTTTTGAAGGGATTCCATGGCACACTTGACTCGCCAGATGTCTTTAAAATTCCTATTTTGCTCAACTTTGACACCCTACAGAATGGAACTCCCTGTATATTTTTTGTACAAATTTGGTATATGGGGGTTTCGGTGTGTCCTGATTAACGCTGTGGTGTCAGATTTTAAATAAAAAAATGCCTAATATGGTTTTTCGAAAAACGCACCCCTTTAAAAAATCGCAGTAGGCCAGGCTTTCGCGGCAATGCCAAACCAATACTTCGCAAATGATGACCTTTCAGGGACATATCTATAAAAAAAAATTGCCCCGTTCAATTCCTTCAGCCTACTTAGATTTTCAGGGGTGTTAACATGAAAAACGGGACACACTGTATAATATATAATTTTAAATCCGCAGTAGATTCTCAAAATCGTCGTTAAAAGCTCAGAAATCGGCTGCAAAGTAAGCCATTATTGTATGATTTTTTTCTATAACGTTTTCAGTCAAACGTGGCCAGATATTCAAAGCTCGGCCAATAAATACCATTTAACTTTTCATTCTAATTGCGGAATTGTAATAATAATAATTCTCACCCTCACAGTACTTCAAACTTGGAGTATTTGAAAAGCAACCACAACAAGGAACAATGTACAACGTATAACTTATTTAAATGAATCAAAATGATGTGCGAATTAATTTTTGAATGCGAATTAATTTTTGAATTTGACCAAAAAATTAAAAAATTTGTACGGGGTGACCCATTTTGGCTGTTTTTGGGTGTTTTTCTCAAAAATCTCGGTTATTATTAAAGCTAGAGGGTTTCGGTTTTCACGTCACTGTACTACTTTTTTTTAGAGGAATTTGGTGGACCAATCAGATTTTAGATAAGTTTTATAGTTTCCGCGGATTGGCGCAGGACTGAAATTTTCGATTTTTTGGAAACCTCTCTCCTGGCTACAACTTATATATATCGACAAATTTAATCAACTATTTTTATAGATTTTTTGGCGTAGAATCGAATGGAACGATTAGTTTTTTGGTGGCGTTAATAGTTTTTGAGATATGAACTATGGTTTCCATTTAAAAAATATATAACTTTGGTTCATATCTCAAAAACTATTAACGCTACCAAAAAACTAATTATTCCATTCGATTCTACGCCAAAAAATCTATAAAAGTAGTTGATTAAATTTGTCGATATATATAAGTTGTAGCCAGGAGAGAGGTTTCCAAAAAATCGAAAATTTCAGTCCTGCGCCAATGCGCGGAAACTATAAAACTTATCTAAAATCTGATTGGTACACCAAATTCCCCTCAAAAAAGTAGTATAGTGATGTGAAAACCGCAACCTTCTAGCTTTAATAATAACCGAGATTTTTGAGAAAAACACCCAAAAACACCCAAAATGGGACACCCTGTACGCAACCGTGGCAGACACAAAAAAAACAATTGATATTTTTTTGAAATTTTCAAGACCTTGTATCTTTAAAACGAAGCGTAGGGTAAACTGTACTTTAGGGCAAAACGATACATTTTATTTTAAAAAACCAAGACCTACTACGACATATTTTTTGGTCAAAATTAGTCAAATCATATTAGGCATATGTTTAGAAAAATTTCGGATTTCGCCACTGGATTGGGCATAACTTAAAACGGGTTTGTACCAAATTTTGTTAAAAAAATATCGAATAATAAAAGTTCTAGAAACCAATGAAAATCGCAATTTAACTAGCTATTTTAGGTACCTGCCTTCTCGCTTAAATCAAGTTGCATGTGGATTAAAAACAATTAAAAGTATAAGGACACGTTCAACTTTTTTTCTAAAAAACATCACATCATCCGAATAATTTACTGCAGCGAGCAGTGGACACAATCCACGATATATACAGATGCATAAAAGACCCCAATGGTTATTGTGATTGTAGATTTAGCTTTATTTACTTGTGTTTAAAAATTATTTTTCTCTTATTAAAATTCGATACATAAATTTTTACTATCTATGTATTTGAAATTATTATGGCTTGAGAAGGCCACTCGTATATTTTTGTATAGTGATAGTTGATAGTTATTATTTGACATATTATGAGTAACTAAGTAATTAAGAGCACCAGTTCAGCCCAGATATTAGAGAGAAGACCAAGAGAAGAAGAAGACCAAATTTCAATTACAAACTTGTAGAATGTGAATGTAATATTATTGATTAGATATTATAGGTAACAGACTGCACATTATCCGACAAATATATATAATGCACACGAACATGTAAACTATGAATAAGGGCATAAAACGAGTATAGAGATGGGTGAGTGAAATATAGTATATAGTACCTGCAACTATATACTAATCTACTCTCAGCTTACCTGATAGAGCTGCTCCATAGAGGAAGTAGTTCATATTCCTTTTCTCGTGCACCATACTGAACCTAAAAAAAAACACAAAATCGTAAGCTGCTCGGTTTGGTTTTGTGAGGTTAACAAAAACAAACAGCATATTGCAACTTCCGCTTTCTTATTTAATTTATCTTACCTTGAAAATTTCCGCCTTTCCAAACAACGGTTTTAGAAATAAAATTTATCGGATGCCCTATAACTACGCAACGAAAACGGAAAACTAACAACTCTTCCTGCCGTGGATTCTGGCGAGCATGCCGTTGAATTCCCGGGACGGTCTGCACAATCCGGAAGCAAAACGATCCTGCTCCGCGTCCTGCGCATATCAGAACTCCAGCTGGCTCGTCCTGGGCTGGATGCTGCGTCCATTAGCGCCGAGTTGAGATTTGGATAATTTCTAGTTTTTTAAATTGTTTGTGAAATGCAAATCAAAAGACTAAAGGACATCAGCCAACAATGCAGACTTTCACATAAAATAGGGATGCCGTTCTAAAGTTATCGTAATACCATACCTACTCTGGCCATAGGCGGTTCTAGGCCTTTTGTTTTGGGGGGGCCCTGGCATATGGCTAAGGTGACCATATTTATGATTATTATTATACAAAAGAAATTTTGTTAACAAGTAACAGGATTGTTTCACATAACAAAATATACTTACATATTATAAAGGTAGATACTTACTGTAAAAAACCTAATACATATGGTGATTCATAAAAAATACTACCTACCTACTTTTAATAATTTAACAAAAAAAAAAGATGCAAAAATAATAAGTACCTATTTTTTTAATGAAAAAATGTTAATGTTAAAAATGTTTGACATCAGTGCGGGAGCTACAACTTCTGTTACCAGTCCAATGCTCTACCAATGAACTGAGTTCAAATCCCCACTAAATTAAAAATAATAATCGTTCTTGGTTGTGTCAGTAGGTAGTGGTTTGGTAGCGAAGAATAAATTTGGGGGGCTATTTCAAGATTTGGGGGGCCTAGCCACCCCAAGCCCCCACCTAAAAGCGCCAACTTCCGAATCATCGCATCGCATTATCATTTGTAGCGTTGATTGAGCCTCCATCGACGTTTGTAGTTACACCAATCGGTTTATTATAACCAAGTTCTATTGAACACATAATATACGAAATATTACGAATAGGTATATATGGGGTAATATGGGGTACTGCTAAAAAATACCTTCTGAAACCATTAAAAATTTTACAAAGACGAGCTATAAAAAATATTTCTTCTCTACCAGTTCGATTTCCTACTATTGAATTAAAAGACCAAAAATTTTCGACTTCGAATTTGGCCATTTGGGGTCTAGGCCTGCTTGCCTAGAAAATAATTTTCACCATATTTTTAATTTTGAAAAATAAAGTGTAGGCCCTGACAGGAACGATTTATTTATTTTCTGACTAGGTTAAGTGCCCTTTCTCGACAAGATATAGAAAAATTTCATTAGAAAAAGTTGCTGAAAATTGAAAATTATGTCCCTATGCCAATTTTCAAAATAATTGGCCTACTTTGATTTTCGTCTATTTTATTTCCTATCGGTAGGTGAACTATCCTTGTAGTTTAAAATATCGAAAAATTTCATTAGAAAAAGTTGCTTAGAATTAAAAACTATGACCCTGTGTCAATTTTCAAAATAATTGGTCTACTTTGATTTTTGTCCACTTTATTTCCTATAACAATAACAAATCATAGTAGGCCGATTAAGTCCAAATTTCGCAATCTTGCATACTTTTTTATTCTGAATAACCTTTCCTAATTAAATTTTTCGAAATTTCACCTACTTATAGGAAATAAAGTGGACAAGAATCAAAGTAGGCCAATTATTTTTAAAATAGACACAGGGTCATATTTTTCAATTCTAAGCAACTTTTTCTAATGAAATTTTGTGATACCTTGTCGAGAAAGGGTACTTAACCTACACAGAAAATAAATAAATCGTTCCTGTCAGGGCCTACTTTATTTTTCAAAAATAAAAATATAGTGAAAATTATTTTCTAGGCAAGCAGGCCTGGACCCCAAATGGCCAAATTTAAATCGAAAATTTTTGGTCTTTTACACCTCTCGTTTCACTTATCCTGGAACACACTGTATATGCTTTTCAAGTAAACAATTTCATATATCAAATATATATGTCGTAGGCATCGGGCGTAATACGTCATTTCGCGGAAAGTCTAGTCATTACACGTATTGCTGGCAAAACCTGTAATAAAATAACTATTAGAGGAAAGTCGCCTAATTTAGGATGGTTTCCTAATTTCGGTTAGTGGTTTATCTAAGAAGCCATCTGTTGTTTTAAATTGAAACCTCACCCTATACAATGCAAAATGTCAAATTAAGCCCACTATGCAATATTGTGGTGGTACAATCTCTCTCCATTAGATGGCAGCTCCAAACGTCTAAATTGCATGGCGGAGTTTTATGTTCAGTCGCAGTTTGAGCTGTGTCGATCTTTGAAATAATCGTTCCAGAATTTTGTGTTTGCGTCGTAGGTAAGTTAATATATTAATTAAGCCGGTATTCTAGTCACAATTAAACAGATTTCAAAAATAACAGTACTGCATTACTCTAACCTAAAAAGTGAAAAGGTGCCTAATTTCGGATAGTCTGAAGTTCCTAATTTCGGATACCAGAAACCCAAAATTCTGGCTTAATATAATATGCTGGTTGCGAGTAAATTGTTTTTTTTTTTCAGAAAAAGTGACAGATCCATTGAAACTGGCCATTATAATGAGGTCAGAGGAAAGCAAATGGGATACCTACCTATCCTAATGTCTCCAATTTTGTTTCGGTCCCGAAACATTGGAAATTACATCAAACAAGCTAATAAAGAAACTAGAAAAAACGCATGTGTGCGAATTTTGTTTAAATGTATAGTTTTTACACTTGTAGAAAGTAGTCTCTTAATTTCGGATACAGTGTCCGAAATTAGGAACCTTTTTTCAGTCGCACCAAAAAGTAGGTACCGAATTCATATACCGTCGTTTTCTTGGAAAAAACAAATGTAGTAAAATTCTTTTGACAATAAATTTCGTTTCATTATAACATGTTGCATATGATTATATGAAAAAATAAATAAAAAACACTTCTGTATAATAAATACTTAGTAAATTTAAAGTGGTATCCGAAATTCGGCGACTTTCCCTTACCTTGTTTGACTCAAATTTTGCGTCATTTCAAGGATTGCCCTTCTTCATTTTAGTCTAACAGTGTAATCGGCCGTTACAGCGTCTAACAAGGTAATAGTTATTTTATTACAGCTTTTGCCGGCAATGCCTGTAATGAGACTTTCCGCGAAATGACGTATTATGCCCGATGCCTACGACATATGTATCTAAAAAACATTCTTGTATAACTGTAGATGTTTGTTGTCAAATACATACATATAGTACTCGATATAGAATGAATATAGATGCACCCAGAATGTATTCTCAATTTGGAATTGATTGCTTCCTTTATGATGGTAATAAACTTTATAATAATTTACCTAATAGTTTAAAAGATATAGAATATAAGAAATCTAAGAGTAAACTAAAAAAATGATAATTGAATCAGGATACTTTAGTTCATAATTATACTATACTACTATATTCATAAAATGTATATATTTTTTTTGGAGCTAATAAAGAAATTAATAATAATAATAATGATAATAGTACAGAGACTTAGAAGAACGAATTAGAAGGCAATGGGAAATGGACAACGTTCAGACGATTCCAATCATCGTGTCAACAACTGGTGTCATACCAAAAAGTTTGCTGAGAAACATCAAAGAGCTGAGTCTAACTGATAATCTTTACAGGTCCATGCAGAAAGCGGTACTACTTGCGACAGCCCGAACCGTCAGGAAATTCATGGGGAGTGCAGGAACGTCCAACAACATCAATGTCACCTAAGGCCCGATAACATGGCAAGGGTCTCGTCCGAGCCAGATTCTTATGGTATCCGGGATACCCGGGATCTGAGTGAATGTTCCCCAGAGAGGGAGTGCGAATGCCTTTTGGCTAAGTCGATATAATAATAATAATAAAGACATATAATTAAATAAACAAAGCTGCCCTGTCCCATTCAGCAGCTCCCGAATTTAGTCTATAGAAATCCAATTTACAAAATCTCTTACAGACAACAGATACTTACGTATCTTCATTTCTAATAGTTACTTATGTACCAAGGTATTGAAGTCCAACTTTTTATGACTTCTGTTGAATTTAGTTATTAATTAATTTAATTTACCTAGTAAATACACTGTATCATTTTGAAAAAAAAGTCATTTTAGGACAAACATTTTCTGGAACGGAAAAAGACATCGAATTGAAACTCAGTATGTAGTAATGGGTCGTCGTCTTCATCGTGTCAGTGTGTCAAACCTGACAAAGAAAGTAGGAAAAATCTAAACAGACCATCTGTGAATTTTTGCATTCTTCTACCAGCTACCATGCATGCATGAACATTGTGTTTTACTTAAACAATAATAGGAGATGGAAGTACGACAGTCGAATGTTTCTCACTGTAAATTTTAAGCGATCAATTTTCCTTTTTCATCGCATTCTATTTCCATTTCAAACTCAACTACGCTCGTGTAGCTTCATTGTTGGCGTCTGTATCTGCCAGCACAACGTGTTTTGTATAGATTTTGCGTGAACGCGAGAACGGCAGGACACAAAAGGCTGTAAACCAGGACGTCGCTGTTTCATGATATTAATGCCTATTCACTAGTATTCACCTGCGAAAATGGAACATCAATAGGAGCTAATAAAAAGACGCCTTATTCAATTCATGGTAATGCAATGAAAATGAGACTTTCGTTTTTTCAAGACATATTTATTTATTTAGTTAAAATTGAAATAAATTTCGTAAATCTCTTTTGAAACACCTTTAATTTCCTTATTTTTTTGTGCCTAAATGCAAAAGAATCTTTTCAACTATAAAAAAATATAAAAAAAATGCAGTAAATTCGAAATCCTGCAGTAACGTAACCAGACCCCGGGTTTGTTAACCAAAATTTTCGTATTATTATAAGTAAGATTTTTTAGAGAAAAAAACGAATTTCTATTTTTATAAATATTCTTCAACTTTTTCCTTTAGTGAGAACTCATACAATCTCAGAAAAATAAATGAATTTCTTGGACCAATAATTTATTACATGCATAGAATGTGAAAGGTGGGTTTTAACCAATGACGTCAAAACCTATAGACGTGGTGCCCCATTGTTAAAATGCCCTTTATTTTGACACCAAGATTAAATATATCCATACTACGCTAAATACATGCTACAAACAAAGACAGAAAGTCAACCATCAACCAACTATACACCCGGTGATTCCCGGTTATAGTTCCTCCAGAATCACACTTAGATATCGTATGTTTTTTCTTGTTTGGGGGCACCCGAAGCATCGGAACCTCACCTGAAGCAAAGTTTACAGAATAAAATAGTATTCTGTAAACTTTGCCTGAAGACTCGGGGGATGGTCTAACGACGCCAGCCTCCGAGCCCAGAGTTGAAATAAGTTCGCTACGGCTCGCCAAAAAGGGGCAATTTCTGACAATCTCGCGACATTTTCGGAATAATTTAATGGAGCGCTTAGATTGTGATTAGTTCTGGGCGTCAAGCGTTTATCAAAACAAACCTGTCTATAGGTTCTGACGTCATTGGTTTTAACTATTTTTTAATGATTCCTTAGTACGTACAGGGTGATCCACATATCATTTCACCCCCCCCCCTTAAGTTCTTTATTTTTCGAATTGTTAAGATAAAAGTTATATAATTTTTGGCGGGCTTTTCCGTAGCCTTGTTGACATTTATACAGGGTGTTCCGTAAAAGCTGAACAAACCAAACTAATGTTTTTTTTTTGTGGAACACCCTCTGTAGCTATATTATTTTAGGAATCTACGCTTCATCCCGATTCCAACGGAATATATATGTCATATGTTTTCTCCAGCTGTTATTAGAATACAGGGCGTTCAAACTTCATTTTTTTGTATGTTTTCACATCCTGTGTCTCCGAAACGACACGTTTGCGAATAAATTGAGTATATGAAAAAAAAATGATAAAAATAGTGCCTCTAAAACATTCATAATCGTTTTGAGATTCACCTTTTCGTATTCTGCCCTGGACCGGAAATACCAACCTTAACTTTTTTGTCTGGATGACTACAAAAAAATGAACATTAAAATTTTAGGGCATTATTTTTTCTTATACTCAATTTATCCGCAAACGTTTCGTTTCCAAGATACAGGATGTGATGTGGGTAGCAATTGGAGTCCTGGACGAATGGCTGCAGGGCAGATTCGTTGAGGAGTGGCTCAGGGCTCCGGGGATGAGGCAGACGAGGCTCATGATTCGTGGGCCATCGCCGGCCTTATCCCGGGAGTTGCTGGGTCTGCCAAGAAAGGACGTTAAGGGTTTGGTGAGGGTCCTCACTGGGCACTGTCGTTTGGCCCGCCACCTTCACCTCATTGGGGTGGAGGAGGATCGGGAGTGCAGATGGTGCCTGGAAGAAGAGGAGACCCCCACCACCTAGTAACAGTGTGCCCTGCGCTTGACAGGGTCAGATTCGAGTCCTTCGGCATGGCTAGGCAGTGCGATGAGGTATGGTGTCAGGATGGGGGAGCTGCGGGCCTTCATTAAGAAGGCCGGTATGCTGGCTGCCCTGTCATATGCCGGCCGTGGGGGCACAATGGAGGCCTACGTTCCGGGCCGATCTGAGGCGGCCACCCCTTGACCTGATAGATAGATAGATAGTTCTGCGGTGCGTAACACGAAACTAATCGTTTTTCTTACGAACATATAAGTATAAGGATAATAGGTGTCCTTTCTACGCCTTTGTAGTATTCAAATGACCTTCTACTCGTATATTCGCATACAAATTCACAACATGCATTTAATAAAAAGGCAGGTAGTTGTATATTGGATCTTACTTTTAATACAAAATAAATAACTATACAATATAGAAAACAAATATATATTTGTCAGTCTTAGTATATTCCTAATTATTTCTTCTCCCCTCCTAGTGCTTGTTGTATTTCTAAAAAGCTCTTGTTCCTTGTCTCAGGTATCACGTAGTATACGAATGCGGCTCCCAACGCAGTTATTCCAGCAAAAATCCAAAGAGACACGGCCATTGTGAGATAAACCGACACAGTTGGAAAAACGAAAATGATCATGAATGCAAGAGTTATGTTGAATGAAGTGCAAATAGTAGCAGCTAAAGACCTAATGTTTGCGGGGAATATTTCACCAACGAATTGCCATATAACTGGACCAATACCAAAATTGAATGCAGTAAAATATAGTACCACACAGGAAATTGGGAGCCAAAATAGTGGTTCGACGTTGTAATTGTTGTCTTTCAGGTAAAAGAACGTTCCTAGAACCACAAGAACAAAACAAATTATGAGTTCTGATGCAAATAAAAGGATTCTTCTATCGATTTTATCTATAATCCTTGTGGACGCCGAGACAAGAACTGTTATAAATGCCACAGCACCTACAACGATTGCTGTCATGTCTCCGGGAATTGCTGTTCCTGTGCTATCGAATATAGTTTGCAAATTCATAAATATAGGGGATATCGCTGTTCCTTGCTGTACAAGCATGAGCGTCAAACTTACAGCAAGAGCTTTCAGGGCTGCTTTGCTCTTATATAGATCTTGGAGGCCGGGTTTCCCAAGCTTCTTACTGTCTTCGACGCATTCCACTACCTCCATGAGTTCTTTCTTTACATCTTGCCTCCTCCTTAGTGTTCTCAAGCATGTTTCGGCTTCGTTTACTTTACCAACTAATACGAAGTAGTAAGGAGATTCTGGTACTAAAAGTGTGGTAAATACAAGAAACAGTGCTATCGGTACTAGCGCAAACATGCTTATAACTTTTATCGAAACAAAAGGGCTCATAATAAATACTATGATTTGAGCAAAAGTTAGTTGCAGGAACATAAACAAACCTACGGAACCTCTACTTTCCTTTTCCGACAATTCTGATACGTAGATTGGCATCAAACTCATGGCGGTACCACATGTGACCTTAAAGATACGCAAAATAAATGTATTATGTTAGAGTTCGGGTTTCTAAAGTTCTTACTCCCATAAGGAACCTGGCGATGCAAAACTCTGTAACAGTGCTGGCGAAAAGTAGCCATACGTTAGCGACTAAAACAGGCACAGCGAAATACAACAGAGTTTTCTTCCTGCCCACTCTGTCTGTGAACGCGACAGAGAGCCATGGTCCTATGGCAGCTCCCAAACTAAAAATGAGAAATCAAAACCTTGTTTTAAATAGGTGAGTAGGTATAACCACTTTGGGTATAACCAAGGAGTTCTTATGTCATAATATGTATATAGATAGAGACGGTATGCATGATATATAAGTATGTTGACAGGACGATTTTTTATAACTACCACCGCGATTTTCTTGGTTAATTTGAGCCCCAAAAAACATGTAGGAAACAAAAAGTGGCAATACATTTTGGACAGTTTGGTGATATGACTCTGAAAAAGAAATCTGCGTAATTGGACAAAATGTTTAATAGCCGTAGCATATTTATTTTAATAGAGAGAAGCGAACTCTTATATTAAAAATTGATGGCATTGAGAACCTTTATGTGACTTTGTGCTCTTGCGGCCATAATTTTTTTAAATTTATTAAGACGATTTTATCCCTTCTTTAACGCCCTACAAAAAAAAACAAGAAACAACGACTTGGCAATTTTGGAGAGCTAGGTTCGGCATCCATGGTCAACTTAACCAAAAAAAGTTCAAAAATTGCAATGCTATACCACGGAAAAATTAGTGCAGGGTGGCCCATTCAGGCTAATTTAACATCAAATCGTCATTAAAAAAAGGGGGATTCGAGTGTCCTCAGATTTTGTATACGGGGGTCGACAAAAAAGTTATGGCGAACATTCTTTTTTGCAAAATAATAAAATCATAAATTTTACTTACACAACCGTTAGAAAGCCTTTAAGTAGTATTTCTGGATATTCAGTTTTTTTAAATCCCTTCCGGTTTTACACAAAACGAAAGTGATTTTCTGTATTTTACAACTTTTAAATTTTACAATTTTACAGGGGTGTGCATGATATGAAGCGTACTCGGAACATCACCCATTTGGATATTTACGAGAATACTCCCTCAAGTTTATTATGTTGGTATCTTTTATTATTTTTGATAAAAATCTCTAAAATCTCACAGCATTCTGATTTTAAAAACATTTTTTATACTGTTTAAATAGCAACTATAGGTTCAGCAACAAAATTTTAAATTAATCTAAAAATTTTGGAGAAAAAGAGGTAAAGTTATACCAATAATTATTAGAAAAGGAATCCTATAATGGTTAAAAGAAATGTGTAAGTTGTAAAATACAAAAAAAAAACACTTTCATTTCCGCTAAAACCGGAAGTTATTAAAAAAACTGAATACTTATACACGACACTAACGGTTGTGTAAATAAAAAATTAGATTGTACTATTTTGCAAATATAAATTTTTGGCGATAATATTTTTATCGATCCACGTATACAATAAATAATATAATATTATTTATAATATTTGGAAATATAGGAAATAATTGGATGTACATGTATATGGAAATGTTTGGAGATGTTTGGGCGTACAGATAATATTTGGATAAAATTTGGATATTACTTGGATAATAATTTGTAGTGAGCATACGCGTTGGAATGCAATGCCTTTTATACTAGGCATTTGACCTTTTATCACACACTGTAAGTTATCGATTTTGACACCCTGTATTTTACTCTAATTCATCATTCTGTGACGTCATCGATATTCTAGCTTACACTCTTTTAGATAATATTTTTTAAGTGCCTCGACGGCTCAGTTGATCAGAACTTCATGGCCCTAGGTTCGAATCCTGTTGTAGCCGGCGGTATTTTTTTATTTTCAGAATTTTGAATATCGCGCCATGGGCTGACGTCAGAGCGCGTGATGATTCGCGCGTCATAAGTCAGAGGGCCGAGGCCAACGATAAAGACAGGCCACGGCGCTAACGCATAATCGCGTAGTCACGTGACCAACTTAGTCCCATATAATGAAAGGCATTTTTGGAGATAAGTAGAAAAAACAAATTTCGTAACAATTTGGCAAGTTTTCTTTCATCTATTACATTATTGGTTTTGTGCATCCAAGCTTTCTCCATTTGTTTTTTTTTCAAAATTTTCAACCTGCCTCAGCTGTTTTAGGCTGAGAGTTAAACGGCACTGCACTTACACAATATTTTGGCACATTCTCAAAAATTGTTGGGACATCACCTTCCTTTAGCTTAGGTGATATTCTCTATGTGGTGTTTCCCTCCCACAACACATTTGTCCACTTTAATTGTTTCACTTTCTTGAAAATGTGTTAGCCACACATACTTAAGGGTTTTTTTAGAAATTAAGTCTCAGTTGGGATTTGACGAATCCATTTTTGGCGGAAATTTTCATCCCGAGGCAAAACAAATGTTTGTTATGGCGACACACTTTCTTCCTGGCTTTTGTAATATGTATAAATATAATATAAACAGTCAAACAGACCCAATATTTGGTATTTAGGTTATTTTTTACGAAATAAAAATGAAACTAACCACAGTAGGTATACTGTAAATATTGACGAGGTCTCAGTTGATCGGCAGGGTGAAAGACCGAATAGAAACCATATCAGGGCGTGGGTCGACAACGAAAATCCTCGAGTACGTTACAACACTGATTTATTTCGCACAAGGTGAATGGTGAATAGGTACAATAAATACACAAACCCGAACGTGGTCAACAGGAACGGCTTCCAGCCACCCGGACCGTCTGAACTCGCGGATCTCCCGTAAGCAGTTCACCCCTCTGTGTCTCAGGCTCTACTGTCCAATACTGTCCCATGTCCATAATAGTCCATTCCGGGTTCCCTATTCTGTGGTTCGGGGAAGAATTCCCCTTACAGCGCTCACGCGTCGCGTCGCGTCGGTGCGAGCGGCACCAATACTCTTGGACGGCACGACTCCCACCCAGAGGCCACAATAACACCTGGGCGGTTCCCCTCCGCCAGGACACACGCGCACTAGACACAAACTTGTTTCTAAAATATAAACTAAGACGTTTAAAAACACTTCAAACATCTAAAACTTCTCAAAACCCAAGCTGCCGCTTTCAGTTATGTGACAAATGACATGTAACGTCGGACTAAGATGGTCACGTGATTTTTGTGCGCCAGGGCCTGTCTTTATAGTAGGCCTTGTCAGAGGGCTACGATTGGCGGCGAGAAAAGGGGGCGGGGCTAGGATTTAAATAAAACAATATAACATCGTTTCAAGTATTTTTTCCGAGTATATTTCATTAATAGCGGACAATTGAACAAAGGATTTCTGCGGAAATTCAAGGAAATATTGGAAATATTTAGATATGTGTGAAAATATTTGGATATGTGTGGATATAAGTAGATATTTTGGAAATACTGGGATATTTGGATAATAGTGGATAATACTTGAAAATGTTTGCACGCCTAATATTATTGTCGTGGTTACCCCCTCGCTATTTTTGTTGTAGTTTAAAATTTGTATAATAATAGGAAAAAGTAAAACTAACCACAAACGCCATGATATATAACAAAAATTTTAATAAATAAAATATTCAAAATTCATCTTGCTTATTTCGGGAACCATTTTATATTTTTTTAGTAAATTTATTTGGGTGTTTTCGTGCCCGAAAATTAATCAAAAAATATTTTTCAAAAATCCGCTAATTTTTTTTAGAAGCTGTCTCCTTTTTTGCCCCCTCTACGGACGCAAAAATGTATAGTTAAAAAAATACAAAAAATGTGCAGGGTGTTCCAATTTTAAAAAGCCATAGTTAGTATTATAGTAGTATTATAGTATAGTAGTATTTATATCTCTGTTACTGTTTTTCCGAACCGTACCACCAGGTTGCTCGGACTGAACGAACTGCTGATTTGAAAGATTATCATAGTTTTATAAGTAACAATTCCA
This sequence comes from Pseudeuparius sepicola, assembly GCA_963920635.1. Lineage (NCBI taxonomy): Eukaryota > Metazoa > Arthropoda > Insecta > Coleoptera > Anthribidae > Pseudeuparius > Pseudeuparius sepicola. The sequence goes on from OY987304.1 coordinate 12,677,825, forward strand.
CTTTGAGGTTGAAAAGTTAAATGATAGTTTAAGTATACGAACTCATTGGATATAGGGAACCAGAATACATACTTGCAGAGAGACGTTATCAGAGATGATTCTAATATAGTTGTTGGTGCCCCTAGAGGATTTTCTTCAGGTCGCACACTACCATTCAATTTTGGAATGGACGGAGAAGACCAAGCCCAACAGATTCCAGCAGTGAACGAAATCAAGTTCGCTGGAACATAACATACAGATCAATTTATGAAATTTCATAACGATAAATCTCCACCTACTTACCTATAAAGGCGAATCCGTAGAGAACGAGGTTGATTTTCTTCGCCATTTTATGATATTTTTGGCGACACTACATACAGAACCTGGGCCACGTGCACAGGCAAAATGACCTCCATCGTTAGAGATTTCATTTAAATATAATGTATACTATCTAACGCACAATTTTTGACAGAGATTTTTAAGTGATAAGACACAAAGTGAGGTGAAATTAAATGAGGCGATTAGTCCATTGTTTTAGGTATCAGTGATCCATTGTACGAACGAGGTACCTATTTTGGAGCGGCAGAGCTGCATGTCATCAAATTAGACAAGCTTACTCAAACAAAAGTTAATGCCTGGATATATTTATTACCTTTTGGCGCTTCTGCGACTGAAATGTACGGGGGGGCATCGTAGGTCATAGCCTGTTTTTTTCCTAAAAATTGGTACAAAAGCGAATTGCGCAAGCTTGTGAAATGCTTATTATATCTACATATTTATTTATTTAGGCAAATACCTTTACACAAACGATTATTTGCTTTTTGTTTTTTGTTTGCTTAGTCTTGTTAAGCTTGTAAATAAAATAAAAAACCCTTTTAAAAACAAGCTTTTTTAAGCCATGTACTAAAACGAATAAAATAAGTTTAGGTTTTCGGCAAGCTTTTGTAAATCAAAAAGCTTGTCGCGCGAAATGTAAAGAAAATGCACACTTTGGCAAGTAGGTCCTTGCTTATCAACCAATCACTGTCCAATAAAATTAATTGGTACATACTTTGGGCAAGTTTTTAAAGTCAACAAAAATATGTGATGGAATCCATCAAGCCAATCACAAGTGCAGAAATTTTTGAACATTGCATTGGTGGATTCCATCACAAATTTGAAAACTCGCCCATTTATGAACATTTCGCGCGGCAAGCTATATGATTCCCATGCCAGGAGGATGGTAAAGAAAGTTAGTCCGCCATCTTGGAGCATTATCCGTCATAATATTGGATTTAGTAAGACGTCACTTACGTATCTTATCATTTTGTACTTGTCAAACCCTTTCATTTGATACTCATGTCAAGTAGGTCGTGAAGAAATAGGTAATCCGCCATCTGGGATTTCGTATGCCGTCTTACCCATCTTATCGTTTTCTACTTGTCAAATCTTTTCATTTCATACCCATGTCAAGGAGGTCGTGAAAAAATAGGTAATCCGCCATCTTGGAGTGGCGGCCATTTTGAAAGAATCACAATACTGAGTACACCAAATTGCATTGTCACCAGAATAAAAAGTGTGGGCAAAATTCCAGCTCAATGGGTTGGGTGGAAGTGGTATAAAATTCAGTTGCAAGATTTCAGTACATAAACACACTATATGACAGAGCAAGTTATATAAATAAAATCTTGTAATAGTATATTACATAGCGAGAGTTGTAAACAGCTTATTACGTATAAGTGAAAAAGTTGGGCACGAGCCGCGCAGCGGCGAGTGCTGTAATTCCACGAGTATGTAATAAGCTTACAACTCGAGTTAGTTTTGTATTATAATTTTTCTTCGACGAAAGAAAAACTATTATAATATATAAACTATGCTTCTGATTATCTGACAGGCAACAAGTAGTATGTTGGTTAGTTGCTATGGTGACGCGGATGCCGCGCTAACAAGGCACCCGTGATAATTGCGTTTTAATTAAGAACAGATACGTAATTTTTTTTATTACGTATCAGTCATTACGTGTCAGTCATTACGTGTCAGTCATTACGTGTCAGTCATTACGTGTCAGTGTTCGTAACAATGGACTTACTTATAACCTAAACTGTCACTTAATATGTATGTTACTAGCATATGAGTAGAAAAAACATTTTATTGGTCAAAATATTGAATCACCACGTACATACTGTACATTTACTCTTAATAGAAATCGTAAAAAATGTCCTACCTATTCACGATACACACATAACTGTATGTCCGTGCGCAGGTGCTGTGTGCTGTGTCAACGGTGACTTTTTATTCGACAAAATCATGGCTACCTTTTATTTTTAAAAGGCAATTTGATTCGTTTATAGTGAGCCAGGCAAGCACGTAAGCGTTGACTTAAATCTTCACCCAACGCTAAAACCCTCATGGGGCGAGGGAGTTTCAACCCTCAACCCCCCATGTGCGCACGAATTACATTTAATCTTAGATTAAATCACAGAGCCTCAAAATCATATCTAAAATAGATGATTTTAATTTTAATAACTGATTTCTTGAAAACCTCTGTTCTAAACAATAATTTAGATAATAAAACCTTTTTTATGCAGAATTTTACTGGGGATAATTTTTTTGTATGACAAATGGTTTTCGAGAAAAACGCAGAACTACCGAATTGCACATAAGGGTTGGGTTTGGATGAAGCTCCCACTTGGGAAATCTTTTTTATTGTGGAAGTACATCCCTTGACAAGTTTAGTTCCCTAGTGGCAAAACTCCATAATTTTTTTTCTTGAAATTTTGTACATTTTTCGACCGCGGCTCAACACCGAAAGTTAAATTTTAAATGAAATGAAATAAAGTTTGTTTTTTAAGTAAAATGTTGGTAATGTAGGTATAATTTTCCAACCCCCTCGGTCCCTTCTAGAAAAGGCTACTACTACTAAATCTGTCACAAAAGTTAGAAGCCCCTAGTTTTAAATGTCACGGTACGCTAGTGAATACTGTTATTTCATAATATTATTTTTATTAAAAATAATCTTTGGTCCACATTAAATAGTATGAACTGAAAACTAAAATATATAAACATAGGTATATTCAAATATTTATTTAAATTCTACATTCTCGCAGTGAGATAAAACAAAAATCTACGCAGCATCACTAAATTTTTAGCCAACTGCTATTTAAAGATTACACGATTTTTCAAACCAATCATAATCAGCAGATGATGATTTCAGCGTTAATACCACGAGTGTGTTATTTTCACTGAAATACTACTTTCTTAGTTACGCATCAGGGACCCTTTTATTTTAAAGAGTCCCTGTTACACATAAAACAATTAAAAAGGCTTATTGATAGCTACACTCTATTCAAACTAAATGCAAGTGGCGCGTAAACATTTACACGATGGAAGCACGTGAACAATTATGAGGGCTAATACGAGGCAGGGCCGCATTAAGGACGATCTCTATAAATTTTATAATATGCCCCAGTATTAAGAACTTTAAAAACAAACTTTTATGGCACAGCTAGTCATTCACTTACCTGCAAATTTCTACTCTTAATACAAATCGTAGCCCCAACAATTAATAAACAGCGAAAGAATTATATCGGAAAAAATAAAGGTCCACTTGCAACTCAATACACCTCTGTAAGAAACACCGACTCGCTGCACTCGCCCGCCAGGTCAGCTTTCATTGCCGGCTAGCCAATAGCAAGCCGATCACGTGCGTATTACGCTCCACTCATGCTCCACTCACTTTCGTTTAGTTTGAATAGAGTGTAGAACTAATAACTTGATACCAAATTTCTGCACATTACCAAATTTAATATTGGATTAGAAGATGATACAATTTCAGTTAACACATTTGATCGTTAAATATCTCTCGACACAATAGATATGTTCGTCCTAAATAACAGCTATCAAAAATACAGTTCAACTTTTCAGTATGGTAATTAAATTTAAATGCGGATAATGAAGTAAATTTTATATGGAAATGGAAGCACAATGGTCTAGTGGCATGATTCTCGCTTTGGACTCGAGAGGTCCCGGGAACAAATCCCGGTTGTGGCTTCTTTTTTTATTTTTAAATCACATTTTCGAAGTGGAAAAATATTTATAATTTTTGTAGTTAATTTATTTAATAAGTTTGCAGTGGTATCTACCTATGTCTAATAATCAAATAACACCTGTTAATTTATTAACTCATTATAATCCCAATGCTAAGAAAATACAGCTTTAAGATTATAATTAATATATATAATATAATAAGAACCAAATTTAATTTATAATATAATAAATATATAAATATAAATAATATAATTAAAGGACTAATAGTTACTCTATGGTAAAATTAACGATAGGACCTATTATCGATAATAATAGGATTATATAGAAGATCACTGCTATGAAGGAATAACTTTGTAGGGGAGCCTTAAATTGAAAAATGTTACATGAAAGACCCACCTTTAAAACCTCCCTGTAGAACACTTTCTATAAATATTTTCGTATCATTACGGAAGACCCTGTATAATCGAGTGTTTGGGGTACATTTTTTGACATTTGGTTTTATGAAAACCTAACAATAAATAAATAAAGTAAACAGCAAAAACACATTTGGGTTGGTAGTATTTAGGTGAAAACTAACTTTGTCTTTACCTTCTGGATATTTTAATATTTAATTAAGATACGTGTGACCTCTTTGGTGTTTGGCGATTTTCTTGCGAGAATCTCCCATGAACAGGAAAAAAAATGTCTGAAATAATTCGTGTACTAGGGAGATTATAAATGAATGTTTTTTACATATACAGTGTGGTCCAAAAAACACGCAACAAATGGGAATTTAAAAAGTATTCTAGAGAATCTTTTTTGAATGTCCAATAACCTAAGAATAGATTTTTTCAGAAAAACTACAATTATTAAGTTAAGAAAAGTGAGGTTAAGTTACTAGGTGTCATAAAAAGTTATTTGAAAAAACTATTTATATATATATAAAACTATTTTTTTTCTTGTTCATAAAATTGCGCTACACTGCGACAGGAGGTGGAGCACGTGTCTTATACTCCTCGATTACAGTAAGGCGTTCGACACTATCAACCACGATATTCTTTCTAAGAAACTTGAATTCTACGGGGCCATTACCTTCTTATAAAGTTATCTAGAAAATCGCATGCAACGTGTGTAATTACTCCCACTTCAATATACTCTATTGTGGATAGGGGAGTACCGCAGGCAGGTCAGTGCTTTGGCTCCTTTACCCTTTACTCGTTTCATTGTACATCGCTGATTTGTCGCAGTTTCTGAAGCACTGCTGTACCCACCAATACGCGGATGATACGCAACGCAACTATACTATTCATTTCACTGCGATGAACTGCAAATAGAATAGGGGTAGGTAAATACCTAATATTAATATTGATATGGACAACGTCGCTAAGTACTCAAATGCCCACGGTCCACAGCTCAACGAAGGTAAAACCGCAGAATAAAATAACTACTTAGTATTTTAAACATAAATTTGGTTTTAATATAATCTTTTTGCTATGTAGGATCAAATAAAATGCACAATAATTTATCTATTTAGAAGATATTTTGCCTAAAAACGAGTCTTTTTTTGACACATCGCTAAGAAGCTGTCATTACTCGTTAGTTTGTGTTAAAACTAAAAGCCTGGTTCATGCAGCTTCTTTATCTTTTAATTTTACTTTATCTTTATGACATAACAAATGGCATTTGTCCCTTGATTTGAACTGACCAATGACATTATGATATAATGACTTAAAGATAAAGAAAAATTAAAAGATAAAGAAGCTGTATGAACCAGGCCTAATCATATTTGGAAGTGACAGGGATAGAATAAAAATAATGATCAATTATTCAACGTAAAATTGAACGGTGTTTCTTTACAACTAGTAGATATAGACTCTCGCAAAAATTTGAGATTGTATATTGATAATTCCAGGAGATTCTCCACTCAAGTTTCGCGTTTGGTTCATAAAACTATAATAGGCATATTCTAAATATACTCTATTTGCACAACAGCAGCAACTACTTAACTGATAGCTTTGTGTTATCTCACTTGGTCGGAGAAACCGTCTTAATTATACATAGTCCCGCCCCCATCGGACCGTACTACTCAATTCAAAAGCTCTTTTTCATACACAACCACTTCTTTTTAATACGGCCCCACAAAACATTATTTTTATCAAAATTACTCGTATATCAACATCTAGAGACCGTCAGATAGTGACAGATTTAGGTGCCCTATTTTCGCAGATTTTTCTATACAGGGTGTCCCGTAATCATGGTCCAAACGGAAATGGGTGATAGGGGACGTCATTTGAAACAAGAAAAACCCCGTATGTTGTTATCCAATTCTTTACCGTTTTCGTGATAAAAACTTAGTACGGCCCTGTGCACAATTCAATTTGATCGCATTTTTAGATAGGCGACTTCATTTCCTACAAAAATTGTTTCTTCATTTTTTTACGTACCTGTCGCCATTTCGTTGCAATTTTTATTTTTTGATTTAGGTTAGGTAGTTTTTGATAGACAAGGAAAGGCAAAAGAATGAAAAAACGACCCACTCATCAGAATAAAGTAATTTTTATTGATAAACTTGTTTGGTTAGGCCAATATTTTTGGAAATTACAGGGTGTTTACCTAATTAATAGGTATGCTTTTAAGAGATTTTTGTCATATTTTTCCGCAAAATCTTATCAAAATTAATGAGATGTCATAATTATTTGTTGAATATTTTTTTTATAAAAGATGCACAAAATGTCCCCCTTCCATCCTTATGCATAGTCTACATGGACGAAGGCCCTAAGGTTCGTTCACTCTGTTTTGTTGTGTTGCATTCTGTTCCATAAACTTTTTCTTTTAGAAAACCCTATAAAAAGAAATCTATGTGGTTAAGATCTAGCGAACTTGGTGGCCACTGTACACTCCCCCTTCGACTCAGCCATCTTGCAGGGTATGTATTGTTAAGGAACTACCGCACACATTGATAATACCGTTCCTCCATCGAGGATAATACTTAGTGTGGTGGCGCACCATCATATTGGAGACACACATATTTCTGCGTACAACTAGTGGTATGTACATCTTCCAACAAGCTAGGCTGGGTCGAGGGGGGAGTGTAACATACAGTGCGGCCACCACGTTCGCTATTAGATCTTAACCACTTAGATTTCTTTTTATATGATTATCTAAAAGAAAAAGTTTATGGAACAGAATGCAACAATGAGAAAATGCTTCGGGAGGGGGTAGGAATAGTGGTGGAGGAAATAAAACAGAATGAACGAACCTTAGGGCGAATTAAATATAGTTTCCTTCGTCGATGAAGGATGGAAGGGGGACATTTTGAGCATCTTTTATAAAAAATATTTAACAAATAATTATGACATCTCATTAGTTTTGATAAGATTTTGCAGAAAATGCGACAAAAATATCTTAAAAGCATATTAATTAGTTATAAACACCCTGTAATTTCCAAAAATATTGGCCTAACCAAACAAGTTTATCAATAAAAATTACTTCATTCTGATGAGTGGGTCGTTTTTTAATTCTTCTGCCTTTCCTTGTCTATTAAAAATTTTCGGCGATTTTTCATGACTACTTTAACCTAAATAAAAAAAAATAAAAATTGCAATGAAATGGCGACAGGTACGTAAAAAAAGAAACAATTTTTGTAGGAAATGAAGTCGCCTATCTAAAAATGCATTCAAATTAAATTGTGCACAGGGCCGTTTTTTCTTAAATTAATGGACCCTCCTCCCCTATATCTCCGCCACTGGTTTGCTTTGGGACACGAAAATTTCCCAAACTATGCCAACTAACAGGACACTATTGTGTATCAGAGTTGTTGCAAATATCTCAACGGTTACGAAGATATTGTAAAAAAACAATTATTCTCCAAAACTTCAACGCCCTGTATCACGAAAACGGTAAAGAATTGGATCATAACATATGGGGTTTTTCTTGTTTCAAATGACGTCCCCTATCACTCATTTCCGTTTGGACTATGACTTACGGGACACCCTGTATAATATGCATATATCATATATCTATTGTATGGTAATTATGTATAATATATTTTTTATTTTTCTGGCTAGAGACGATGTACATTTTCATACTTTCGATTTCGATGGGCTTGTGTGGAAGAATCGGCAATATCTCGATTTTTCCTTACAAGATTACGCCCTTATTTCAAACCTTTAGCCACTTGCACCACTCAAGCCTTCGCCTTTCCAAAACCAGGTTCTATTAATTAATCATTTAGTGAACACGGCTTGCGTGAAAATATGGGCAACAGACTCGTTTTATTTCTGTTAAGGAAAATCGAATTTTCCATATGATATTCCCAGAGGCCACTCGTAAATTTCCTTTTATTCTACTCAACATCGATGTACGTTTCAACCCTCTTCGAAGCTTGTATGCAAAAAAGGGACCTAAATCTGTCACTATCTGACGGTCTAGTCTAATACCTCTATTATATCATAATATTATTATTATTAGGGCATATTTCAAAATTGATTCTTGGGTTATCGTATGTGCCGAAAAGATTACCCAGAATACCTTTTTTAATATCTCGACAATAACAATTTTTCCCATTTATTGAGAACTCTTTGGACTATACTGTATAGTTATATTCATTTTACGCCAGCTTTCAACATATCTTGTATTTCCATTAAACTCTTTCCCTTAGTTTCTGGCACAAAAAATATTATAAACGGTATCGACAAACACGTGATCCCTGCGAAACCCCAGAAAGTACCAGCCATGCCTAAAAATTGAGATACACTTGGAAAAAGTAATGCTAGCAAAAATGCCAAACTAATGTTGGATAGAGTAACTATAGTAGACGCTATGGATCGAACATTTGGCGCAAATATTTCTCCTGCAACGTTCCAACATAGAGGACCTAATCCTAAATTGAAAAATATAAAATACGAAATTATACTAGCAATCGGTAGCCAAAATACTGATGACAGATCGCAGTTTACGTTTTGTAGATAAAAATAAGTCCCCAGAGAAGCAAGAGAAATCATAGATCCTACTACAGACAGGAGGAACAGTACTTTTCTACGCATTTTGTCAACTATCTTTGACACAATAAGTACCGTTATCAGCTGGAAGACCCCGACAATCATCACAGATATTTCTCCAGGTATTGACGTACCCGTGCTACTGAAAATTGTTTGCAAATAAGAAAGTACGGGCAAAATTCCACTGAAGCACTGAACAAACATCAGTCCAACACCAATTAGAAGTCCTTTAACAGCGATTTTGTTCTTAAACAAACCTATCAATCCAGTTTTACCTAACTTCTTTGATTCTTCAACATTCTTAACAATTTCCAGGAACTCTTTATCAGAATAGTTGTTTCCTCTAATTTTTCTCAAGCTACATGCCGCACTTATTTTGTCTTCAATTAGCACAAAATAATATGGGGATTCTGGGATTATAAGACCAACAGTTATTAAAAATAGAAGGCAAGGCACTAATGCTATTGTGCTGAAGATTCTTATGGAAACGTATGGGCCGATTATGTAAGTTAGAAGTTGTCCAGTAGCGTTGGATAAACTGAAAGATAGTCCCAACAATCCTCGATTTTCTTTGGTGGAAATTTCCGACAGATAGATTGGTGTTACGCTAAAACTTGCACCAATCGTTACCTAAAAAAAGGTGTTTATTAGAGTACAATCAAGATTATATTTATAATACCTGGACCAACACTATATTATGGTCCAGCTAAGACATACCCCTATTAAAAATCGGGCAATAAAAAATTCTTTTACAGTTGTGGCGAAGATCATAATAATGTGGGATGTCATCATAGGAATAGAGAAGTAAAGCAATGTTCTTTTTCTTCCGATTTTGTCGGACAATCCTCCAGCAAAAAATGGACCAATTAATGCTCCTAGACTGTAAGAAAAATGAAACAAATGAATACAAAATCATATCAAAAAGGGAATCTTACTATACAGGGTGAGTCTGAAATAACTGGCATCCTTTTTTTGGTAATAGAGATGGTCATTCTGAACCACTTTTCTTAATAATTTTTTTTCCTAGCGACGAGATTTTTCTATAATTCATCCCCTCAAAACCCCCCCTCTATGAAAACACGGCACTGGCGCCCTGTCAACAACCGAGGAGAGAATGGTAAATCATCAACTAGTAGAGTATTTTGAGACCGAGTTTACGCTATTTTATCCGCTATGTATGAAATAAATGTTTGTAAATTTTAAAAAAATTAGAGAAAAATTTCGGCGATAGGAAAAAAAATTATTAAGAAAAGTTGTTCAGAATGACTATTTCTCTTACCCAAAAAAGGATGCCAGTTATTTCAGACTCACCCTGTATAAGCTAAAGAAGTATACCACTGAAGTGAGACACTCTTCTCACTTAAGAGAAAAGCAACCTTATAACTTTTTTAATTTTGAACCGGCCAGAACGAAATTTTTACCAAAGGTAGATGGCATTATGGCCATCTTATTACAAAACTTTACAAAAAATTAGTTACCTACTCCAAAGTCAAAGCCACCTGCGATGATACAATCAAGGCTAAAAATCCGAAAACATATTAGGCATTTTTTTTCAAAAAAATGTACTAAAAGAAGTTGTTCAGAATCGATCCAGGACCCCAAAACCAAAGTTTTGTTAAAATCAAAAATATTAAATAAAAAAATTAAAGTCCAAATAAGTATAGCAATTTAAGAATTTTTGCGTTTAGAAAAGTGTGCCATGGAAGTTTTGAAGGCTAGTTGTTTTCAAAAAGTAATCATTTCAAAATAAAATTAAAAGCTACAAAACAAATTTTAATTATTTTGAATTTTTACTTAATTTTTTATTTAATATTTTTTGATTTTGACAAAATTTTGGTTTAGGATTCTGGATCGATTCTAAATAACTTTTTTTAGTACATTTTTTTTTAAATGCCTAATATGACTTTCGGATTTTTAGCTTCGATTGTGGCATCGCTTTGACTTTGATGTAGACAACTAATTTTTTGGAAATAAGTAGGAAACAATGGCATCTACCTTTGGTAGATTTTTCGTTCTGGTCGGTTAAAAATTAAAGAAGTTATAAAGTTGTTTCACTCTTAAGTGAGACACTGTATATACAGTGTATCCTCGGATAGGTGAAACGACTCTTGTAAAAGACAAAAAAAATCGAGTTGAAATTTGAGTTTTTGTGGATCAGCCCTGCTTCGTTTGAACGTAATTTTTGACATAATTTTAGTTTTGAAAAATCAAGTATGTAGGTATGCCTTGGATATTTCGAAAAAACTGATTTTTTTTTCACTAGTAAAGTGCCTTTTCTATAGGAGTTACGGCAAAATGTTTTTAAGAAAATTTGTTCAAATTGAAAAACTGAGTAGGTATGTGTTCAAAATTTCAAAATTCTAGGACTACTTTGAGTTTTTGCTTTTTTACTAAAAAGTGGGAATGTGCCTTGTTGCTTTTAAATTGTGCTTTATTTTTCCATTTTTAACAATTTTTCCTAATAATATTTTGTATTCTCTTCGACCAAAAGGGCACTTTCCCCACTTTTCTAGTAAAAAAGAGCATAAAATCAAAGTAGGCCTAGGATTTTCAAATCACTCAGTTTTTCAGTCGGAACAACTTTTCTTGCTAACATTTTGCCGTAACTCCTACAGGAAAGGCACTTTACAAGAATAAAAAACAGTTTTTTCGAAATATCCAACGCATACCTACTTGATTTTTCAAAACTAAAATTATGTCACAAATTACTTTCAAACCAAGCAGGGCTGATCCCCAAGAGCACAAATTTCAACTCGATTTTTTTTTGTCTTTTAAAATAGACAAATTTCACCTATCCGGGAATTTTAGCGCAGTTTAGAGGTCATATCTTGAAAGCTATTATGTTCAGTGACCAGTAGAATATACGCATCAACAAATGTTTTTTTTTTTATTTTGCGACGTAGAAAAAAATGGTAGGTATAAGGGAAAGTTGATACCAATGAAAAAGTATACTTAAAACATTATCATTAGTTTCAGTTTTTCATTTGCCCGTGAAGGAAATTTTAGTTTTACTCTACTACTTTCTAAAATAATTATTCAATGTTTTCGCGCTAACTAAGGTAGTTAGGGGCGTTTATACTGTTTTTTTAATATGAAAAATTATGAGACTTCCTTTATTTTAGTTTTTCTTAATTCTGTGATGTCATCAAGATTACACTGTTTTAGCTAATACTATCAAGTGCGTCGATAGCTCAGTTGGTCAGAGCGTCTAAATTAATTCCGATGGTCGTAGGTTCGACCCTGGTGTTGGGCTGCGGGTTTTTTAATGGGGTTAAGGTTAAGTCATTCTACCCCGGTGTTTTTGTCGTAAGTAATATGATCTAATTTTTCCGAGAAAAATCGAAAAAGCACGTTGCCAAGTAATATTTTTACAAAAAGCATGAGCGCTGGTGGAAACAAAAATCCGAGTTAAAGACGAGGATTTTTGCACTTGCACGAGTGCATTTTGTTAAAAAAATATTACTTAGCTTTGTGTTTTTTTGTATTTTTTTTTTCACAGGAAAAATTAGATGCCCGAATGGTATTTGACAAGACTATTTCTGAGTAACAGATTATTCCGCATTCACATAACTTACAAAACATACTACCTATTATAGATACAACAGCTATCAAATTTTGCCGCGGGTAAACTCGAAAAAACTGCTGACAGGTGCTGTCATACAGTTTTTACATCTAGAAAATATTTGTAATTCAAAATTGCCCGTTTGTGAAATTTTAAGACGAGGGAGGTATGGTATTATAAATTAAATCAATCACTTGGCCGGTTTTTTTTAGTTTTTAACTGCTACTGATTATACAAAATAATACAAAAATTTAATAGAAGGCCATGATGAGAAGTTATTCTTCTTTTTTATTGACCCTAAATAACAAAAAAGAACGTTTTTATAATTAAACAAATGATAATAATTAAGTAATTAAATTAACCGACCTTTACCTATATTTTTGTGATTGACATAAAGTCTAGTTACCCATAGAAATGTGCAGTGATAGCTTATAAGGCTAGTAATGACATTCTCAATGGAATTTTTCATGGTTATCTTAAAGAGGAAAGTACTAAACAGCTCCGCAAAATATGTAGTAGGTATTAAAAAATGAGAATATTTGAAATAGGCATACAGCATTTGAAATTTTGAAGCTGAAAAAATGAAAAATGTTGAACAACCAGTGGCGGAGAAGTGGGTAATTAGTACAATTGTTTTTCGAAAAAAAAACACCTTGTATAGTAACAAAATGTATTAAATTTTGTATGTAGATTTTAATTGCGAACAAAAATGTTCTCACGGCATTTTTGTATTTGTCATGGTTTTATGGTAAATTTGACTTTTTTGTATTATTTCAGGATAGGTATTTCTGAAAAATGAACTAAAAAATTTAATAGGTACATGTTATTAACACTATGCAATGTGATTCATTTTTTGTTCTAATAACAAATGCAGTAATTTCCCACTTCTCCGCCACTGGTTGATAAAGGCGTTTGATATTAATAGGTTTTATGCTAACCCAAGCCGTTATAACGTGTACCAAATATGAATAAAATAAATGACAAAAATGAACGTTTTGATAATTAAACAAATGATAATAATTAAGTAAATAAAATAATCGACTTTTTTATTATGTAGTATTGTAGAAATTAATACATAAATTTAAGAAAAAATATTTTTTATAAACCTATATTTTTGACATAAAGTCTAGTTACTCATGGAAATCCCAGCTAACCAAACCACGGTTTTACTACGTCAAAATGTCGTTATAAAATAACCTTATAACGTTAGGAAAATCATGTTAAACTAACGTTATAATTATGACAAAAAGTCCGGTAGAGTGACGTTAATATCCTGGCGTAGAAATAACATCATAAACTTAACGTAGATATAACCTCATAAAAAATAAAATTCGCGTCCCAACACCAGGGTTCCAACCTACGAACGTCGGAATTAATGTCGACGCTCTTTCCAACTAAGCTATCAAAGCACTTGAAAAATATTGTCTAAAACAGTGTAAGCTAGAATCTCGATGACGTCACAGAAATAAATAGAAATAAAATAAAGGGTGCCTAAAAATTCATTTAACAGATGGGACAAACCCAAAAGGATCTTAATCGTCTCAGGAAAGGACTCTATTGTGATTTCCCAAAAACCTTGGTCTTAATATTGACGCTAGTTTTATTACTTATTTTTATAATGTCATTTTTGATGTATTTATAAAGTTATATTTCCGTAAATTGAGCTACGTATTTGTTACGTTATTAAAATAACGCGTTATAGGTAATTCGTGGTTAGCTGGGTATGGTAGTAATGACGTAATATTAACGCTACTCTAGGAACGTAATTTCTTTACGTATTTTTTTACGTTAAATTGACGTTATACATCAAATGTGGTTAACGATGCCGAAATAATGACGTTATTTTAACGCTACTCTAGAAACGTAATTTCTTTACGTATTTTTTATGTTATAAAAATACGTTAAATTGACGTTATACGTCAAATGTGGTTAACTGGGATGTGCAATGATAGCGTTATAACGTTAGTGACATTCTCAATGGAATTTTTCATATGGAGTTACCTAAACAGAAAAGTTTTGGTTTCAGTTTTTTTTATTTCGACGTAAAATAAAAAAAATCCCATTTGTTGCGTACATTCTGACGGTCACTGTACATTGTGCTTCAGTTTTTGGGATACCATAACAGGGGATAGAAAATCATAAACTATTTTGTGGTATAAAACTTTTTTACTACATTTTCGAGGTACAGGGTGGTTCATTATAAATTGACACCCCCCTTACTTGTTAGTTTTTGAGGTTAGAAAAAAAAGTTTTTGACAAAAGTTTTAGATACTAATATAAAGTTTTTTGTGACGCTATTGGACACATAACTTATGTTTTTTAAATGGAACACCGTATATATTTTTGCATTTTTGAAATCTGTTCATCAAGGCAATCAAAATAATATTACACTTTGTGGCATTATCTTTTTCCGTTTTTGAAAAATTCCGTTTTCAAATTTTATACTGAATTTAATTAACTCGAATTTGTGGATCTGGTGATAAAGATAGATGATCGATTTAATAACAAAAAATATTTGTTTTAAACAAGAGAGTAATATAGTGAAACTCCAAAATGTTTTGTTGTTTCTATTGTGGCAAATTTTTGTATCTTGTAAATTGTAAAAATGTTCTTTCTGGTATGAGGTTCAGCTTTCTGGTGCAAAATAAAATGTAAAAATTAAAAGTTATTTGCTCTTGTGAAGTATAAAAACTAAAATCGCTCTTTAACTGTACACTAGATTGTGACAAGTAAGTATTTAATGTCCCTAGAATTCCGTAAGCGGCGGCCATATTGATATTATTGATAGATAACAGAGGAAATGACCATAATCAACAAAATTTACGTTTGACGCGCACGAATTCTAAATTTGAGTACATATAGAAATTAACATTAAACTCTGTTCTTTGAAGCACAGAGGCATAGATTTAGTTTCTGTGTTCGAAGTTAGGCTAGAACCCTTGTCTATCCATTTCGATAGACAAGGCTAGAACCATACAATATCAAGCTTAAGGTTAGGCCTCTGTGACAAGAACTGACATTTCTGCCAGACAAATACGCCCCTGGAGGCGCCCAAAACAAAATTATGCAAACGAAAAATGTCATTTCTGGTGTACAGTTAAAGAGAGATTTTGGTATACATATTTTATTTAATTTAGTTAATATAATTTTGATTGGGGGGCGCCAAAAAAGAACTTTGACCCGGACAAATTTTTACCTTAACACGGCCCTGAGTGGAGTGTGCATGGGGCAAATTTTTTGAAGTCGGTTTTATTTTTTTTGTTGAAATTTTTTTATTTCTTATTTTTTAGTGAATTATTAAGAATGATAGAAATCGGTATAATATTAAATTCCATCCCCTATTTGTCCACCCTTAGGATTGCAATTTTTCTTTTTAAATTTAATTTCTCTTCAAATTTAAATGTTTGTTACCTTAGAACTCCGTCATTTATAAACCGATTTGGAAAATTCTTTTTTATTTGAAAGGGTATACTCACAGAATATAAACTTTCATCCCCTATTTATCTACCCTTAGGGGTGGAATTTTTTCTTTAAAAAATGGGATCACACCTAAGGAAAGAATCATCGAAATCGATCCAATATGAAATTTCATCATCTATTTTCCGTAAATTTAAATGGGGCCACTCCGAAAGTAATCCCTTTCTAATAAAAAGAGAATGATCGAAATCGGTCCAATATGAAATTTCATCCCTTATTTTTCCACCCTTAGGGGTGGAATTTTTTCTTCAAATTTAAATGGGGCCACCTCTAAGGTACTCCCTTTCTAATAAAAAAGAATCATCGAAATCGGTTCAATATGAAATTTCATCTCCTATTTGTCCACCCTTAGGTGTGGAATTTTTTAAATGGGACCATTCTGTGGGTATACCCTTTCAAATAAAAAAATAATTGTCCAAATCGGTTTATAAATGACGGAGTTCTGAGGTAATAAACATAAAAAATAAAAAAACATACAACCGAATTGATAACCTCCTCCTTTTTTGAAGTCGGTTAAGACTGAATGTACACCACGTGGGTGGTGATTCAACATTTTGACCCATAAAATGGCTTTTTTCGATCTGTAGCGAGCAACACGCATAATTTTAAACTTTTGGTCAATACAAATTTTAATCTAAGTAATTACTCACAATTTGAGACAAAAATTATTTAAAAATATTTATCACAATGGCAGTTATTAGCATTTACGCAAAAAGCCTAATAACGGCCACTGTGATAAATATTTTTAATTAATTTTTGTCTCAAAATGTGAGCAATTACTTAGATTAAAATTTGTATTGACCAAAAGTTTAAAATTATGCGTGTTACTCGCTACAGATCGAAAAAAGCCATTTTATGGGTCAAAATGTTGAATCACCACATACGTGCTGTACATTGAGCCTTAAAAACAAGTGTAGTGTATACGCATATCTCCGCCACTGACTATTTGGGGAATTTGGAATTAAGAAGATTAAAGATTTCTTTAATTATATTTCATCATAAGGGAAATTATTATTAAGTTAATTATCATTCTTACTTTATTAGGGAGGCTATCCAAGAATCTTCAAGCAGTGTAGTCGGTGTTTCCAAGGGATTTGCATTTGGTCTGACATTTCCATTTAATTTGGGAATAGACGGTGAGGACCAAGCGTATGCTATCCCCATCCCCAGAGACAGCAAGTTGACTGAAGTTCAAAAAACTTAAAGTAAATTCAATTTTAAGGTGCAGTAAATATATTACACAAAACGAGCGAATCGGCCGAACCGACAAGCCAATAACAGCTCTCGCATTGGCCGATGACGCGCGTAGCAGTGTTTATATGCACTGCCCCTTGAAATTGTATCTATATAGTACAGGTATTTAAAGGCACGCTGCCAAAGCATGAAATTTTGAATATTTCAGTGGACCAATAGTGTCCGTAAAGGCTACACGACGGCACACGATGGCATCTTCGACTTTCGCTGTTCAATAGGCCGTCCAATAGAAACATAGTATTTCGGAATATGCGCAGAAAGACTAAAGTGATCCCTTTACTCCCCCTTTTGCGGCAGTAAAGTGAGGCATTTTAGTCCCTTGGAATTAAAAGTAACAAAAACAATATAAAATATGACCAACCATGTACTTTATTCAATAACATTAACTAATGAAATGAACAGAAACGAAACACAGTAGATAAACAATTTTGGATTCTACGGAAAATTCTAACACATCTGAAGAATGTCATTTTTTAAAAATTAGTAGATTCTGAGCTATGAACAGTTGAAAATAGGCACTTTGACTACTTTGCACCGTCGTAGCGACAAAACTGGTTGAGATTGATCAAAGAGCTCTCCAGTAACTGATGGTTGGTACCAAGATACTAACTTTTGGTACCAATTTTGGCATCATGGTGCCAATGGGTATCAGCACCATTAGGTAGCCCTTGAAAAATTAGAAGATAGAAATGTGAAATTCATTTGATCTATCTCAAACAGTTTCCTCGCTACAACGCTACAATGTAGTAAATTGGTAATGCGGAATGTTTCTTTTCACATAATGTCTTGATAATTTGTAATTTATAGTTCCTGCGGTGCAAAAAATAGCGTACGTACCACGAGACTAAAGTGACTCTTAAATCCGCAACTGTTGAGAACGGAAAGGGTCCACGTGGGAGTAGAAAAAATATATTTGGTATTAAGTGACGACGCGATCTGTTTGGGGGGAAATCTAACATCATAATATGACACCGTTTCCGAGACGAGTACAACCGAAATTGTATTACTATATTTCTGCGCCCCTTCTTTAAAAACAACATTGTTATTACCTGAAGCAGCCGCACCATACACAAACCATGGGCTTGGTTTATTAACACATTTTTTTAACATTTGTTGGGTCTTCATTTTTGAACTATTTACACACATGTGAGTTCCAACTGTTGAAAGTCATGAGGAACTAATTATCCAAAGCAAGAGATTGGCTTTAAGTAATAAAATATATCTACTTGTACATATCATGACGACATTTAGCTTTCACAATGAAACTGTAAATATCTAGGAATAAAGTTGTCAGTCTGTGTTTGAATATTGAGCATTTTATCCTTTTTTTGCGACATCCAGTGGAGTTTTGGGTAAATGTTTGTTCAAAATGAGGTTATGTTTAGTTTTCGGGATTAATATATACCTAATCATTTCGACAAATGAAATGATAAAACTCAAATTACCTGGACTGGCTGATATAAAGTGAAAAAAAAAAACTCATGTTATCATTAAAAATTAAACAATAATTGTAATTTTAAACCCGATATCGTAAGCCGGTTTTGCTATCCCAAACACATTGAGAATAATTTTGACGAAGAAGAAATGCTTCGAAATCCTTGTCTTTCAATTATAATCACTCTCAAAATACTCCAAACTACATAGTAGTACCCCAGAAGCAACCATATGCTAGTGCGGGGGAGGGGTGCCAATTACTATTATTTAGGCTTCATTGCCATTTGCGGCTATAGGGCCGCCTTTTTCTGAGAGAACTAGGATAGCATTTGCTCATGTACGGAAAACTCTAGAAAACCGTAGCAATCCCAGTGAGTGTAGGACAATTAGTAAATCACAAGGAGCAATAACTAGAATCTACATTTTGCCCAGCGCTCTTGGCCATCGGCGGTGTTTACATGCTCTGCCCAAACCTCGAACCGAAAAAAGGTAGATCGAAGGCAGAAAAACATGCAGTCCACACAGTTCGGCGACGCATAATTTATCAGAAGAGAAGGTCCACAGAACTACTATTGTTTTGGTAAAAACGCTAGCTGATTCACTATACCTACATACAACAAGTAGTATGAGAGCCGGCCGCATGATATCAACTCTCATAAGATTATAGAATAAGATGTTATGTAAAATGCAGACAGTATATTTCCGTTGACTGACGTATTAATAAAGACTGCTCACGGCTGTCATGTTTGACAGTTCTCTGGTTCACCATGCGCTTCCCGGAGACAAAATACAATGCAAAATACATTGTCGACCATAGGCGCCATCTACTTTCCAGGACGTGAAACTATAGCCATGAGAAATCTTATTAATACGTCAGCACAGAATAAATAGCTTCACAACAGAAGCGTTCATAAAGACATGTGTCAAAAATAAGCCAGCCTCCATTTCAATTTACAGAAAAATAACTTAGGTATACATAAATTTGGTCCTAATAATACAATCTCTTTGCAATGTGGATTAATGTAAAATCAAATAAAATGAACAATGTTTAACCCTTTAGAAGATATTTCGCGTCAAAGCGAGCATCCTTTTGACACATGTCTTTATGGACGCTTCTGTTGTGAATCTATTTATTCTGTGACGTCAGTCAACGATATTTCTTTACTTGAAGCGAGTAGGTTGTCTCAATTAATATGGGCCCGATCATTGTTATTTAAAGAAGTTGTGGTTAATTTTTATGCAAATCGACTCTCATAATGATTATAGAACAAAATAGGAAAGAAGTCCCATGGAGCAACAATAAAAAAATGGTCCCTTGGTCCTTTAGAAATCCGATAGGCATATTTTCGGGGCCCCGAAAATCCTCCGCTGCCACAGGAAAATTTTTTTCAAACGCGTTTTTGGCAGATCTGACGATACGGCGAGATGGCCGGAGAACGGGTCAACATATCTAACGAAACTTTTTCAGCTAAATTATTTCCCATTTTCGAGTTATTAAGGATTTTCAGCGAAAAAAAAACCAACCCAGTTGGGACGCATCTTTTTTACGTGATTGGTAGGCATTTCCCGCCACCTAAAGCCAAAGTCCGAAAACTGTCAGAAATTGCCCTTTTTCACCGAGCTACAGCCAAGTTATTTCGGCTCGGGGCTCTGGGGTCGGAATTTTTAAAGCTTCCCTCAAGTCTTCAGGTGAGGTGCAGATGCTTCCGGTGCCCCCGAAAAATCAAAAAATGAGAGAAACACGCAATTTCTAAGAGCGGTTCCTCAGGATTTCCTGTCAATTTCGCTAATCCTACAGACGTCTCGTTTCTCGAAACTTGAAAATCGGGAGTCGGGAAATTTGGTTAAATATAGGATTTTCGAGGTTTCTTTCGGTACTGTAGAAAAGTACAAGACCCAATTAAGAAATTTACCACCTCCTTAGATTTTCACAACGGCACTTTTCGTATTTATCAAAAGACTTTTGAGAAAAAGTCGTAAATATGTCCGTGGGACGGGTTGTACCTATTAAAAAAAATTAAAAATTGGCACAACTTCTTTAAATAACAACGATCGGTCCCATATTATCTGAGGCAACCTACTCGTCTCAAGTAAAGAAATATACTCTCTACATTTTACATAACATCTTATTCTATAATCTTATGACGGTTCAAATCATGCGGCCGGCTCTTGGGACTAAAGCAAAAATTGCTATTAGAAAAAAAAATAAGTGGCTTTATCGACTCTTTTATATGTATAAATATTTATCCATGAACTCTTTGACAAACATTAACCCACATAAAATGTAGCTCTCTAGGTTGTCCCATATCGATATGGAATATCTTTTAATTTTCCGTTTAAGGTTTGTTTACCCAATCATCAATATTGTCTAACTACAATTCAATGTTCAACCAAATCCAATATCTAATCGTATATAAACTACTAAAGCAAACACAAATCCTCTTCATCTCTTACAAAACCTGTACTCGTATTATTCTTCAATTGTCTAGATTGCTTGCCTGTGCACTTGTTTAGTTTAATCTAATCATCATCATCCTGTCATTTCCCCCAAACTAAGAGCACGACATCGTAAATTTTGAAGACAAGAGCACACTACTTAACTTGTTCGATAAAAATACCTTTGTTTGGTCAGAGATTTGATGTCAAAATAGAAATGTTTAATATAAGTGAAAACGGCGCAGTAGTTAGTGTGAAGCAGTATCGGCAGGAATGGGTAGCTTCGATGAAGAAAATCCATCCTTCCAAAAAGAGAAGAATGGATTATCTGAAGAAGTAGTCTACACTCCAGGATTATCATACATTAACAATAATATTAAACTAACATCGAATGTGACCAAGAAGCGAAGCGATCCTCTGTTTTTGTATCTTGCCGCATTTTCTGGTAGGTTTATGTTCGTTTCGTTTTTAAAACAAGTGCGTCAATGAATGTCCAGCAATGTTATGTTAAGAATTACGTTATCTAAATTCAAGTTAATACAGAACAATAATGAAACGATATCGAAAAATTTACTCTTCGAGTCGAATGTTTTAAAATTAGGTGTGAAAATATGGTGGTACCTACAGAAATTATTCCTGAACCAGAAGTAATAGAGTTTACGATATTTTATACAATCATTTCGGAACTCAAAAAACACGAGGAAGAGCAGAAGAAACTTAAACGAAGGAAAGATTCATTTTTATGGTATTTTACAGTCTTGACAAGTAAGTAATCCTGCAGCAGGATTGGTATTTTATAATGAACTGCTTGGCAATCATTACTTGACATTTCTTTGTACAATAGAACTATATTTAAATAAATATTTAGAATTTGTATTATCAAGTAATCCCTTTTATGAGGTAGGTGTAGAATATGATGAAAATTTTATTTTAAAATCAGATTCAACGTGAACGATTATAAATAAATGTAATTAACTGGATCAGACTAAAACAAATAAGTTTTGTCAAAGAAGTGTTTTAATGTGTCAAGTGAGGCTGGTCTATTGTGTCCAGTGATGGACACAATGAGGCATAATAATAAAAGAAGGTATTTTAAAATAGTATACAGGGTGTCTATAGATGGAGGGCCACCAGAGAATATCTCGACAAAAATGCATTTTTCAGAGAACTTTATTTGAAAAAAAAAATGCTTTTTTGATGTTCTAACTTTGTGTAAAAACACATGCGATAAATATTGGCCAAAAAATCCGAAAATTGGCGAAACTTCTTCGGATTGTATAACTTTTTAGTTTCGAGAGTTATCGAAAAAATTTATTAATGACATTTGTGGTCAAAACGGACTGCTTTAAGCTTACGTTATCAGAATTTGAAAAAATGTCATGGTTTAGTGGGTGCTCTTTTAGCACTTAAAAACATTACTCAATACCTAGCCGATATAACAGAAAATTTTAAAAACGTGGGAGATACAGATATTTCGCAAGAAATTTCCCAGATTTGCAATGCAGTATGTCGTGAAAAAATACTGAAAACACGAAAGTATAGCATTCGAGGCCACGGCCGGCTACTATAAAGTGAGCACATTTTTTGAGTGGGTTGCTAAGAGAACACCCACTAAACTGTGGCATTTCGGTAATCCTGCAAACAAAGAAGTTACAAGCCGAAGTAATTTCGGTAGTTTCGGGTTTTTCAAAAATATGTCGGAAAGTAGGTAGGCCATGGATCTCAAATGTTTTTACACGTGCTTGCTTGTTGTCCCACCCATTCTTCATGTTCCAATATTTCTTCCAGCATTGACTATCTACTTATCTGCAAGAGTTTTTTTTTGGTGGAGTGATTGCTGCCTCTAGCTAATGTAGTAAGCCATTCCCATAAAGCATGTCTTCATTTGGAAACCTAATAAAAACATGAAACATCATCACAACACTGTATAGGGGATAATTTTACCAATAATTTGCCCTGGTTGTTTGCCTTCATAAAATGCTGACAAATACGGTTCATTTGATAACAAATTTTACTTTTACTTTTACTAACCCATCAAGATCGAATGTACTGTTTGGAGGTAAAAACGTCTTCACATTTTTTAGATCCTGATAATATGAAGTCAATAATTTCTTCCAATAAAGATGTGCTCGGCTCACAGGGGTAAAAAAAAATCCAAGCAGGAGGATTTTTTTCAGGGTTGCTTGGGGACTGCCTCCTGAGTGTTGAACCAAAAGATCACACTCGAACTTTTGGTACTAATTGAGCTATAGGGTGGTTTCCTAAATAATATGGGTGGTTTCCTAAACATTTTTTTAGAGCAAAATGACTCTAATAAAAGTTGTATCTCTAATACATAACAAGTTACAGCGAATTACTTATATGACAAAAATTTCGCACGCTGCAGGGGTGGACTTGTAAACATATTTCCTACAAAAAATTACCTTAATGAAAGTTTTAGAGGATAAACTTTTGGTAAACTTTTTTTCCTAAACTTTTTTGTACTTAATGATGTACAGGGCATTATATTTTTTAATCAATTTTTGTCATTTAATGCCCTGTAAATCATTAAGTATTAGAGATTAGAAAAAAATTTATAAGAAGAAGTTGACCAGAAGTTCATCCTAGAAAATTTTTACTCTGGTCTTCTTTTTGTAAAAACATGTTTACAAGACCACCCCAGCACCGTGAGGAATTTTTGTCAAATGCGCTGTAACTCGTTATATATTAGAGATACAAAAAACTATTTATTAAGGTCATTTTGCTGTAAAAGAATGTTTTGGAAACCACCCTATAGCTCAAATCGTACCAGGAGTTCGGGTGTGATCTTTTGGTTGGACACTCAGGAGGCAATCCCCAAGCCACCTTGAAAAATCATCTGTTTGGATTTTTTTGCAAAACTGACATCTTTATTGGACTATTAAAACCTACAACATGCAGAACATGGCGAATCCTTGACACCGAGGTAAACGTCAACATATTACTTATTTTTAGTAAAAAAATTAATCAAAAACTCAATATTAAACCTGATTTCAAAAAGACATGAAATATTTTCAACCTGTCACGAAGATATTCGTGATTTCCCAAATATAGATACGCAGTCCTAATCAAAAAGTTAAAGTAGGTATTTAAATCATCATCATTTAAAAATGATTGAAATGAATTGAAAGTGATGCCCATCCTATTAGATGTTAGTTGGCCAGCGGTATAGGTATACAGGGTGATTCACAAGTTACTTACTTTTGGTGTGAGTCTAAGGTTTTAACAGAAATATAGGGATAGTTTAATAAATGTATTTAAGAAAAAAATTCGAGTTTAAAATTACAAAAAAGTACAATAATATAAAAATAGATTTCAAGGAAATTCAAAAATACATAAATGGTCAATGCTTCAGGCAAGATTTCAGAAAAACGAACCCTTTATGAATCAAACAAAAAAAATAAAATATAGCACAAAACATTATGTCAAAATGGCACAAAATGTTCAGAACAAAATTTAGTAATACTAGCACAAGGTGTGTAATAAAGTCAAATTTAAAGATAAAGGAGCTGTATGGACTAGGCATTATTTGTGGCGTAAACAAATCCATTTAATTTTTAATTGGGTTTTTCGCCACCAAACTGATTAAAAGACAACTTTTTCAAGTTGCCTGGAAAATTCATAAATTCTTAACAGTAAATGAACGAAACTTTGAACGTTTAACTTAAAAATTAAGTTCAACAACAACAAATTTGTTTCCTGAGCTTTCGGAGAATAAATTAATCTTTCTCCTTTCTCAAGTGAAATGACAGATTAATAAATTTCATGACAACAGAAACAATAGCCTAGCCACCTGTCTGATGTTGCACCCTGTGTTCTATCTAATTATCTATACTAACTTCTCTTTGAATAACTGGCAATAATATTTTACTGAATTCCACTTTGCTATTGAATTTGTTGAGCAAGTTTTTCAGGATTACCAACAAAATATCAATGCTAATAGAATCAGTAAATTTAATAATAATTGTTCCTTCTCCTCCTCCTTGACTATCAGATAAGGTAAAACGCATAGGCAATCTTTTTAATGTCAGAACAGTATTTAAGAACGAAACCATGTAATGAGGTACAAAGATAAAAAATTGCATTTATAAAATTCCTTGTGAATATGGAATGTTCTATGGTGGGGAGACTTTTAAGCCATTTAATGTTCGTTTAAAAGAACATACAAATTATATCAGGCAAAACCAAATTTTTAACTCAAAAATATGTGAACACTCTTTTAGTAAGAATCATAGGATTTTGTGGGATAGGTCCAAACCAATGCTCAAAGAAGTAGGAGATAGACGAAAGATTAAAGAGTCAGCATTTATTCTAGGAAATACGCAACTGTGTTGCTGAATGTTCAGTAGAATTCAGTAAAATATTATTGTTATTCAAAGAGAAGTTAGTTTAGTTAATTAGATAGAACACAGGGTACAAAATATCAGACATCAGGTGGCTAGGCTAGGCTATTGTTTCTGATGTCATGACATTTTAACTTGACATTTATTAATTTAATTTCACTTTGACGTGACAGTGATAGTGATCTTTGAGAAAGGAGGAAGATTTATTCTCCGAAAGATCAAGAAACAGATTTGTTGAAGTTAATTTTTGAGTTAAACGTTCAAAATTTTCTTCATTTACTGTTAAGAATTTACGAATTTTCCAGGCAACGTGAAAAAGTTGTCTTTTGATCAGTTAGGTGGCGAAAACCTAATTAAAAAATAAATAAAAGACATAACTCCTGAAACCAACAGCAAAATAATTTGATTCAAAATGATTTCCAAAAACCATTAAAAGTTTCAATAAAAGTTACAGAATTATTTCAGTTTCTAATAAAGGGCAGTTCAACTCTCAGGTGATGGTATCTCGCAGCTCTCGGACAGGAGTTTCTGCAGCAACGGAGTTGATCAAACTGATCTTGACCGACTGATCTCCACGTAGGTGAATTTTCCCTTTTTTTTATCTAAATTTGTAGAGGATTATCGTGTTTAATTACCCAGGTTCAAGGTTTCAGGTTCGATTTGTTGTTGCTTTTAGGCGGCCTGATCTTTCCGGGATGCGATCTCATTATTGAATTGCTCTAAGTAGAGAATTACGAGGTCTCTCTCGGACTAATTTTAATGGTTTCGTTGTCACGATCTTGTGTGACTTGTGGGGGCCCCTTTTGGGGCGCCACCCTACATCAACTATTCTTAGTCGATCTTTCTTTCGTCTTGCAGCCGATCTCCTGATCTTCGTCTGCGGCTGCAGCTTCGCGTGGAGCTCGCCAATCATCCCGAAGTTGCAACACGCCGAGACCAGTCCGTTGCCGTACCCGATCTCGCCCGCCCAGGAGTCATGGATAGCTGCCGTACTGACGTTGGGGGCAGCGCTGGGCCCGCTGGCAGCTGGCCAATGCGCGGACCGAATAGGAAGGAAGAAGACGCTCATAGTCCTCGCCGTGCCCATGTTGACTGGATATGTGGTGTTGGCGATTGCAAGGACCGTCGAGTTGTATTATGTGGCTAGGTAAGTCCGACAACAAAAAGCGACGATGTCCGGCACGTGGTTGCAGAAGAAACGAGTATTTGACGTGTCGTTTAGAACTGATTATCATCAAGCAATTGACAGAAAAATTGGCCCACTCGATTTTTTCTCGCATCCCCTCCGTGAGTACGCCCTTAATATACAAGGTGTCCTAGTAGTTGCGTAAATGTCATAAATAAAGCTGATGTTTTTATAAGACTCAATGTACAGCACGTGCGTGATGTCAACATTTTGACCCATAAAATGGCTTTTTTCGATCTGTAGCGAGTGCCACGCAGAATTTTAAACTTTTGGTCAATGCAAATTTTAATCTGAGTAATTACAACTGCATTTGTGCAAAAAGCCTAATAATAACGGCCATTGTGATAAATATTTTTGAATAACTTTTGTCTCAAAATGTGAGTAAATACTTAGATTAAAATTTATATTGACCAAAAGTTTTAAATTATGCGTGTTACTCGCTATAGATAGAAAAAAGCCATTTTATGGGTCAAAATGTTGAATCACCACATACAAATACGTCGTTTTGGAAATTTTACTAAAGTATCCATAGTAGGCCGGGGAAACATGACTCAAATGACTTCCACGAAATTAAAAATCTGTCAATTCTTTGTTTTTACTTGACAGTTATCAAACTGTCAAATAAAAACAATTGCCTCAATTCTCTCCATAGGCTTACTCATCAATATCGACAAATGTGAAATTAAACTTAAAGGTAATAATTATTACTTGTTCCATAAAAGTCAAGAATTTTGCTTAGATACGTAAAATAATTTTATGATAATTCAATTTGTTATTATTGTGGCATCAATTTAGAACTGGAAAACGTAATGCAAATAAATTTATACCCTAAAGGCTAAACGGTACATCAACTTTGCAGCAAACATAATAGAATTTTAAAGCGTTAATATCATTTTCTTTTGAAAAATACTTATTCTTATTGGTAATTAGTAATAAAAAGTTAATAGAATGATAAAGCTAGTGATATAAAATAGTTTTTACGAAGTTAAGAGTTTTCAAAATTTTCAGAAATTTCATAAAAAATACCTATTACAAATTGGCAAAAAACTAAATCTTTTATTGGAGTAAAATTGATGGAAAAAGAGCGATAGTCGACCATAAACAGCACTGTTTCGGGACGGTGATCCCTCATCAGTATGGCTCACCCGACTATCAAGTGGTATAGACAAACGTGCCTAGACGATGAATTTATTAAGGAATCAATTAATTACCGAAGCAATTAATTGATCATGGAGTCTCGGGTCTCGGTATTTTTGGCGTGAGCCTTTGCCGATCAAGACCAGTGGCTTTGTCCCGCACCTTCGGGTGTGCTATCGTTTAGAATATTCCATGATCAATTAATTGCTTCCGTAATTAATTCATTCCTTAGTAAATTTTATTAGAGTGTTCAAATTTGGCACACTTAGGTATAAAATTGAAAAAGCAACAAGTAAAACTTTTTGATATTTTAACAAGTAAACCCATTTTTGGCGATATATTTTTTAAATGTCATTTTGACAGATAACGAAAGTCACATGACCACGTTTGAGATGGTCGTTTTTAATTTTTTTTCTATTGACTGACGTATTTATAAAGATTTCTCACGGCTATAGCTTTATGTCCTATTAAACAGATGGCTCTGATGGCTAATAATGTATTCTGCATTGTATTTTATTTCCGGAAAGCGCATGGTGAGCCAAAAATGTGTCAGACGTGACAGCCGTGAACAGTCTTTAATAATATATCAGTCAACGCTTTTTTCAAGCAAAAGGTAACCTCAAAATTAAATTTCAAAATAAAACATTAATTAAAAATTTCCCCCCTATGGTGCGAACTTTTTGGAGGACACTGTATATCAATCCGTTCGAAATCTATTGTGGAAACACTTGGACGCACTCACACTCTCACATACCCACACCAAATTATTTTTGCTCAAACTTTGGTTTACAACGTTTTACAACATTTTAAATGCATTTAGCGAACAGCGTATTGAAATTTTCTTGCCGAAACAACACTTCCGCTCAAGTACCTACCTACCTAACATATGATCCTAATGTTAATATTTAACATGCCACTATTTAATTTACTATTTTTAAGAATCCGCGTATTTGTTAATAACAAACCCATTGTGTGCTTACTTTCGTTCGTTTCTTTATAAACTCCTTGGAAATATTCCACGAAAACAGATCTCAATTAATATTTCAGATTTTTATTTACATAAATCAAAGCGAATGGGGGGTTGTTATCTGTGCCTATATAAGTCAACGTCGGAAGGCTGCGTATATTTTAATTATCTAAAATTAAGATCACTCCAATTCTCAGGCTTACTGCTTACTGCTTAACCCCATCCCTTGGCCCTTTCCAAGATCATATCTCTCAGTTAGAATAATTTAATTTATAATTGAGAACAACTTAACCGAGTTCTAACAATAATTTTCCTTTCAACATTTTAATTAAATGATAAAGAACAAAAACAAATGATCTGTGAACAAAATGTATTTATATGGACGTTTAAAATAGACTGCTATGTATATTGTTGCTCTTCATATAGAATTTTTATAGTTATTAATTAATTAATTTTGAATTTATATTTTTCGTTTCAGATTCATAATTGGTCTCGGCATAGGCAGCGTCTTCGGTATCTTACCAATGTACTTATCTGAAATCAGCGAAGATCATAATCGTGGAAAGTTCTGCTGCATATCCGGTATCTTCGCCACACTAGGCCTCTTGTATCCTTCTATTGTAGGGCCTGTTCTCAGTATCATGTACTTCAACCTCAGCTGTTGTGTTGCCTTAATCGCCTTCCTCGTTATATTTCCTATTTTCATGCCCGATTCTCCGGTATATCTCTGCTCGATCAACGATAGAGAAGGTGCCGAAAACGCGCTGGTAAAGCTCAGGAACAAAGACAGTAAAAGCGTTCAGAAGGAACTTAAAGATATGCTCCAGAATGCCGAAAGAGAAAAAGATAATAAAGGTGGGTTTGGAGATTTGTTCACAAATAAAGCAACGAGAAAAGGGTTTATTGTGACGGCGGGACTAGTGATTGTTCAACAATTTTCTGGAATAAATGTTATTACGGCGTTTATGCAAACAATTTTTGAAGCAACTGGTAGTTCTATTCCGGCTGAAATTGCTACAGTCACAGTAGGAATCATTCAGGTCTTAGTAGCTGTTCTCACTTCATCGGTAGTTGAAAAACTGGGAAGAAAGTTGCTTTTATTAGCATCTGCAGTAGGTTGTGGTTCCTCTATCATCCTCTTGGGTCTTTATTTCTTCTTAAAAGAACACAAGTTCGACGTTGCTTCTATTTTCTGGCTACCAATACTTTGCGTTATAATTTACATCATAGCTTTTAATATAGGACTTGGGCCTATACCTTGGGCTGTCATGGGCGAAGTGTACCCTCCAAGCGTGAGGTCAGTGGGATCGGCTCTAACTTCATTTACATGCTTTCTAGCTTGTTTTTCAGTTACTGTGGTCTTTCCAATTCTATGCGAATACGTGGGGATGAAAGAGACTTTTTGGTTATTCGGAACTTGTTGTATCGGTGGGGTTGCTTTCATCTGCTTTGTTGTTCCAGAAACTAAAGGAAAAACACTTGAGCAGATACAAAAAGCATTAGGTGGATGATTTTCTTCTGTTGGATCTGAGATGGAATGAGATAAAGGAATAATTGAAATGAATGAGTGTCTTATGCATTATGCAAGATTTATTTGGTTTTTTTATTTATGACAGTGATGCATTAGATTAGGTACTTAATTGACATGAGTTAATTTCCTCCCTTTATCGGGTTAGTCCAATAAAGATGCCAGTTTTGCAAAAAAAAAACAGGATGATTTTTTCAGGGTTGCTTGGGGACTGTCCCTAAGTGTCCAACCAAAAGAACACACTCGAACTGCTGATACGAATTGAGCTAGCTATAGGGTGGTTTCCTAAACATTTTTTAGAGCAAAATGATCATAATAAAAGTTGTAGGGGATCAAAGTATGAACAATTTTTTCTCATTTATTTTGTATTTCTAACACATAACGAGTTACAGTGCATTACTTATTATGTCAAAAAATCCGCACGTTGCAAAGGTGGTTTTGTAAACATTATTTTTTTTACAAAAAAATGACCTTAATAAAAATTTTGAGGATGAACCTCTGGCCAACTTTTTCTTATAATTTTTTTTGGTGTCTCTAATATTTAATGATTTACAAGGCATTTTATGACAAAAATTAATTAAAAAATCATTTTGCTATAAAAAAATGTTTAGGAAACCACCCTATAGCTCAATTCGTACCAGGAGTTCGAGTGTGATCTTTTGGTTGGACACTCAGGAGGCAGTCATCCCCAAGCAACCCTGAAAAAATTATCCTAGGTATTTGGATTTGCGACTCCTATAAGCCGAGCACATCTTTATTGGACTACGTGAGATAACGCAAATTGTAAAAAAGGCCAAATTCATTTTATAAAGATTTATTTTCATGTATATTAAAAATTATTTTGGATAATCCATGTCTTATTATTACCAGTTTAAATTGGTTGTTTTTGTTTTCTCAATGCAGGAAGCTTAGTTTCTCTTATTCCCTAATGCGTACCTATTTCTGGTACTTATTTATAATTTATATCTTTGCTATAACAAATTGGATGCTATAGATAGGTATTTTAAAAGAAATTTTATTATATTACCTAAGAATTTTTAATTTTATACTTTATTAAATTAAAGTACTTTTTGTTGCAAATGATTGAAATTTATTCTACTAAAATTGATATTTTTTATTATTGTAATTAGTTATCATTAAAATTAATATTGTTGATGGTATCGAACTAATACCCATACCACCTACTAAATAAAAAAGATATCCAAACTCTCTGTGAAAACAAGTTTTTACACATGAAGCAAATTAAGTTAGCAATGAAGGCATGCACTTTTGTAATTACAAAAATTGGATGGCAGGTTATTTACTTTCAAATAGAGCTTGAAGGCATTTTTCGGGATTTATGGGTTAACGGATAGAATTAACCATAATTGCGTAGGTATATGTGGGTAAGTACCATAAATTTATAAATGAAAATAGTCGGGTAGTTTTCTGAAATAACTTTTTATCGGGAATACCCTTTCAATAAAGAATCGCATGGGCATGAAGGAGCATACCTATTTGGAATGTGCGAGCCAGGAGAGCCAGGGGGCGCTCTTTATTTATGCACCTTTTTTCGTCTAAGTTACATCAGTGACTATAGAAAGATAGCCACTGGCTATATGCATTCAGTCGCCCGCCCCACGCCGCGCCGTTGTCAGTCGCCATGTAGTCAGTAGTCATATTATATGCCGTTGGCATGTATAGATTTCGGCACCCGTTGAAATTTCATTGGCCAGTTCAAATTTTCCGACCAATAATTATTAACGGAGTGCCGAATACTGTACGGAATATTGAAACGGTGCTCAGATGCAGTATGAAATGTTACAACATTGCATCACGTAGAACGTCACGCAAATAATACATTATTAAGTTTGTTTCGTAAAAATATGGTAGTATATACCAAAATCTAAATCTTAACGTAAACAGTGTTTACTGCAGATTTGGTCACATTATAAATAATGCAACAATCGAGTAAAGTGGCAAACATGTGTATTATGTAGGTCATAATAGGGCAAAATTTTCAACCTCCACAGCAAGAGTCTAAATCAAAAAAGAAAAAGCGCCAGTTAGCAGAAAACGTAAGCAAGGGATCAACCGATTGTCAAGTCTCACGAATCAGGTCATTAATAAAAAATACACAACATACAAGGTGGTTATATTTTCCGTTTCCTTATAAATTTTCAGGATTAAAAGATAGAAAAAATTTGATATACAAAATTTGTTTGAAATTAAATAGAGTATAATTTTGTGAATTTTTGTATATATACAGGGTGCTGCTTTTTTATATTTTTATTGAAATTGCTATTTTTTTCGATTTTAATGTGGTTTGAAACTAATTTGTGACATACATATTTACCTCCAAAAAATTACGAATGCCTTGAAAATTTTGAAAAAAAAGTACTTTTATTGAAATCGGCAGTGAAGTGTCTCAAAATCGTCATTAGAAGCTCAGAAATCGGCACTGAAGTAACCCATTATTGTACGATTTTTTCAATAAGTAGGCCTTGGAGAGATGTAAAGATCAAACGTCAGACGCGGAGCCATCGCCCGTCAAAAGCGACGAAATATTCAAAACCCGGCCAATAAATCCCATTTAACTTTTCACATTGCGAAATTGTTACCTATAACAGCGCAATCTTTCAGTATAAATATTTTAGTAGGTTTGAATATTAATCTATTTTACATGGAGGCTGCACAACACGCAGCAGTTTGGATTCTCTGTCAGTAAACCCGGGCGCACATTGAGACGCAGACGACGCAGTTGACGCAGCACATGGACCGGGAGACCCCAGAAAAACTCAGTATGCCTTTCATAGGGCATTATGTTTCGTATATTTTCACAACAATAAGGTATGAATCAGAGAGTCATCCTGGGTTCTTCATATGGAAAAATGAATTTTCATTTATTCGAAAAATATGAGTTTTGATATGATTTTAGTCAGGCTGCCATGTGTTTTATAATGAAGTTCAAAATAGAAAATTCCTCTGAGGCTTCCGCAACTAAATTCCACATTAGTTTATTTATATTTATTATAGAGGCTGCACAACAAGCAGCAGTTTGGTTTTTCTGTTTGAAGGCGCCGTGTCTTATCATACTTGACCTAGGTAGAGCGATCGTCAAAGTCAAGCAACGCCGCGCGCAGTTGGTTCATGGACGGGTAATCCCGTATGATTATTTTCTTGCCAAATAAAACATTTTTTTCCGATTTCAAAAAAAATATATGTATAATATGTACCTCGGCACTGAAGTTTTTTTCATGACTCGTGTGGTTTATTTACCTCGGCCAGAGGCCTCGGTAACTAAATTCCACATGAGTCATAAAAAGTCGAACTTCAGTGCCTTGGTACATAAATAACTATTTTTTGAAATCGGAAAAAAAAGGTTTTATTAGGCAAGAAAATAATCATACGGGATCATACGTCCATGAACCAACTGCGTGCGGCGTTGCTTGACTTTGACGATCGCTCTACCTAGGTCAAGTATGACAAGACGGGGCGGCTCCACTGCTGCTTGTTGTGCAGCCTCCATAACAAATCTATTGATATTCAAACCTACTAAAATATGTCTGTGGTGCCTGGGAGACATATGATAAGTCCAAAATACACTATTTTCGGTAGGAGCAATTTAATGTTTGAATGGTTGCTGTAAATCGACTAATATAAATAATAAGGTGAAATATTTACCTTTAAATATTTATTATGAAACATCTTACATCTGATAAATACAAAATGGTGTACTTATTAAGGTTTTTTGTTAAATGGCACATATCATGTTTGTATCAAAAATTTATATAAAGTAAAAAAGCATGTCATGGAATTATCAACTAAGGTTTTTACTATACACTTTAAATATTGAGGTTAACAACCGTAAGTAATACTCAAAATAACTCAAAATATTTTCTAATCATAACTTTCATCACTGTCACTCACATATTCTGATGTTTTGGCTTCGGTGTGTTTTAGGGTTTTATAAAATTCGTGATATATGGGATCAATAAAAGGCAGAAGGTCAAGGATATCTCTATACTTTAAAATGTCTATAGATATTGCGTCCTTATAGGCATTTGGTAACTTAATATTAGACATAGAAACTGGCTTGCCTCTCCTCAGCATAGAGAAAAATCGAAATGCTTCATCAGAATTCAATGAATACTTAAACCCAACATCAGTATCCCTTTTGTAATTCAACCAAAAGATCTGGTTCCAGGCAAATGGTGCTTTATCCGTAGCAATATTTCTTTTTATGAAATATGTTGTTAACATTTTGGAATATCCAAAAAAGTCAGTTTTTTTCATAAATTTTACATCAAATCGAGTGCTAGTCATTTTGACTAAAGATACCCAATCTTGGGGAATTGAAATCGTGGTGTGCCTTCGTTTCACGAACCTTTCTATGGCAGCATGATCTGTGTCACACTCTAAATGGGTATGTCCGGGGACTAGGAATTTGTGATCAATTTCTTTAAGAGTTCTCTTTTCGTCGAGTGCTTTCAAAAACATAACTGGCAATATGTTATTTCTGTTCTGTCCAGGACATGTGTCAGAATACAGAATTAGTTTCTCTACGTGCTCTGGCAAGTCCTTAATGAACTGAAATAAACAAGACGCGATCTCATCAGCACCTCGTTGAGCTACCCCTTCGTGCCACATGTAACATGCTGTTCGTTTTGTGGTGATATTTCGGACCGTTAAATTAAATGTCCATAGTTTTCTTTTATAAAAGGAGACACTTGATTTCAAATATGGTGTAGCCAAACATTTCTGTAAATCAAAGGCAGCAACAACAACCTTACCAGAACTCTGCTTACTTTTTTCCTTATCATCTCGTTTTGTCTCATAATGAAAGGAGGCCTTGTCTTGATGAAGTTTTAGTTCGGCTTTCAGTTGTTGTTTTTCTTCTTCTTCAACGCTGCATTTTAATTTTAGGGACAACGAATCACAGGTTTTACAAGTATCGTTGCTTGGTTTCTTAAACTTTAAATTTAAGGTTTTAAAAACATTTCGAAAAACAGTTATACTTAAAGGCTTGGCTGTGGCATCAGTTTTTACGTTATCAAATTTATCTTTATAAAGGTTGTAAAGTGTTTGCAAATTCAAGTCGGGTCCCAAATATCGTTTTGCAGTATGTCGCCGAGAGTAATGGCTTTCATAAGCCGGAAGAGCATTTATAAAATCCTTGGCAAAGCAAATATCTCCTTCTGATCGTTTATTACCAGGAGGTTGCATGCACCTTAAATCAGATTTGAGTATAATAGAGGTTGGCGATATTTTCTTTTTTTTAACCACATCATCTAAGAAACCTCTTGTCTCAGCGAAAACTTTGATAAAACAATTTTTACAGATATTTCCATTTGCTCCTTCCAGTCTATAAATTACTGTGACCTGTCTGTTTTTTAACAGTGCATTTGTTCTAGTTCGCTCTTTCGGTTTTACTGTTATTAAACTAGCTAAATAACGTTTTTGGATATCTCTACTGGGTAAATTTCTATAATCAGTAAAAATTTGATGCAAGTCAATATTTCCTGTCATCTCATGGCATTTTGATCGACAGGTCTCAGGCAACGATATAGGTTGACGAGATGGAATATGTTTACCTTTGGCCGTAGTATAGGCTTCACCTTTTATCCGACAGTGGGAACGGCTTTTCCTCAATTTTCTTTGCATTGGACCATGACCTTTCTTTCTTTTTGGTTTTGCAAGTCGCGCCAATGGGATGTCATCATCTGACTCAGAATCAGTTTGAGTTTGGTTGAAGAAAGCGTTACTATCACAATTCTGCATAGTATCTGATGGCTCCCATACATCGCTTGATCCAGAACTAAAATCAACAGGGCTTGTCTGACTATGTGCTGAAGGACCTGCTAGATGTGTGAAACTTTCTAGGTTTTCCTTATTATCACTAGTCTCCTGTAAGGGAATTAAAAAATAGTACATAAATACGAAATAGGTACCGTGCGATCATTTATATTTTTACACCCCTCTATTTTCCTAATTTTCAAAGATAAAATTTTCAAATTTAGTATTTCGATAACACCCAATAAACGTCACGGTTTGGAATAATTTTTACGTTTTAGGCACTTCCGGTTTCACCGGAAATTACATGAAATTTCGATTTTTGAATGGAACACACTATATTTTATTACATATTTGAATTCTGCATAATTTTCCACATTCAACGGTGCCCCACAAGTGAAATTAATTATTCCAACGCCAACTTCTCTGTTCCGTCATTTTAACGATTTTATTTCATTTTCATTTTTTTAATTGAATATGCCATACTTATATTAATTAAATACGACGTAGTTCCTTATCACTAGTATCTACTAATAAATGATGCCATGCCTAGTACCCTTATGGTTCCAATTGAAAAAAATGAGTTATAACCAAAAAACTATTTTAGTGATTTTCATTTACCAATATTTATCATTACGTTACATTACGTTTATTGGGTGTTATCGATATACTGAATTTGAAAATTTTATCTTTGAAAATAAGGATAATAAGGGCGTGTAAAAAATATAAATGATCGCACGGTACTTAGATAATAATTATAATTATAATTATAATTCAACTTCAAACGAAATTACTTTTTCAAAAAACAATTAAGCGGGACCTTAATCAAAGGTAGATTAGATTAATTATAATAATAGAAAGAACTTACCGCATTTTGTACTAGTTCTGTACTATTAAAAGTTGCATTTTTCAATTCTGCATATACTGCCGGCGGATTTGTAGATGTAGGTTCAATATTATCACTGGTTACCTAAGTGAAGTAATTGCTTAATTAAAGAATAATAGTTTAACAACAAAAACGAAATTTATGCGTTGGTTTATTACCACAAAAAGTTAAAATAAAAATAATACTTACGGCCTCGGCAGTCGAAGTACTGTCATATGCTTCACACATTTGCATTATTTTTAAAACTCTAGCACTTGCATGAAACATTTTTGAATAAGAAACTCTTAAAATTGCTTACAATGCACTATAATGTATTCACCGGTAGTACACGTGCGCCTCCGAAGACTCACAATTGCTCAATGCGTCGAAAAAACAACAAGAATGGACGAGTCCATTATTATAAACTTTGGTACACATATGATAATTCCATTTACAGGTATTTTTTTGCATAAAATGTCGACAAAAATAGAATTATTTATTTGGTACAAATATGTTATGTTGGATATACCAGAAACGGATCACAGTAATTGGTGTAATATTTGGTCAAAAAATGATAAATACACTTCTCACATATGTATCAAAATTTTATTGCTCTGCTTCTTTTCCACGAACATGATAAGATCATTTATCATTATTTTACCAGACAAAAATATTAAACTGATGACTTATCAGTATTTTACCAAAATTTTCCAGTGTCTTCTAGAAGGATTGGACTTATCACAGTTAGATCAAACGAAAATAAGAGGCTTATAAGGTCTATTAGTGGAGTTAACTAAAAAAACCTATTTTTGGAGTTATCATATGTCTCCCAGACACCACAGATGTATACTGAAGGATTGGGCTGCTATAGGTAACAATTTCGCAATGTGTACGAAAAGTTAAATGGGCCTTTATTTGCCGGGTTTTGAATATTTGGTCACTTTTGACGGGCAATGGCTCCGCGTCTGACGTTTGATGTTTACATCTCGCCAAGGCCTTTTTATTGAAAAAATCGTACAATAACGGGCTACTTCAGTGTCGATTTCTGAGCTTTTAATGACGATTTTGGGACACTTCACTGCCGATTTCAAGAAAGCTTTTTTGTTACAAGAAAATTAATTTATTATTTTATACAGAGGCGGATCCATGCAAATTTAAACGGGGGGGGGGGGCGGCGTGGTAAAAAAAATTCCTGAGGGGGCGGAGTAGGGGAAATTTTTAGAATATAATATGCATTTTTGTGAAAAATAAAATAATTTATTTCTCTAGAAAAAAAAAACAAAAACAAAAAATGTTTACCCAAAAAAATAAAAAACAAGCTTAAATAATAATCATAACAAAATAAAATCACAAAAAGAAACAATAATTATTTAGATTTAAAGAATATACACAAAATGAAATCATATTTCCTCTTATTTTCTTCATTTACGGGTACATTGCGTTGTATACAATTAATAGGGCTAAATTACTTAGTCTGTCTTGGACCATATTGGTCCGTAACCAAGTTTTAATTCTTTTAAGTAAGAAAAATTTATTTTCCGAGCTGCGACTTCATACTGGTGTTGCCAGAACAAGCTTTATTGAGAAACTGAGGAAAATATACTAAAAACGGTCTTTAATTGTAGGTACACTAGATTGTGACAGGTAAATATTTCATGTCCCTAGAATTCCCTAAAAGGCGGCCATATTTGATATTATTGATAGGTGACGGAGGACAGGACCGTAGATAATCAACAGAATTTACATTTTACACACACGAATCCTAAATTTAAATAGGTAGAAATTAACAATATATCATTGAGTACAGTTTATTCATTTACTCAATGATTATATCTAGTCTGATCTTTCAATCACAGAAAAAGGCTATAATTATAGTTTCTGTGTTTGAAGTTAGGTTATAGCCACAGAATATCAAGGCTAAAGTTAGGCATCTGTCACAAGTTCTAACATTTCTGCAGGACATCCTAAATACGTCCCTGTAGGCGCCCAAAACATTGCTGCCAACCTTGGATTGCCAAATTAAGAAATGTAATTTCTAGTGTATAGTACAATTAAAGAGCGTTTTTAGATTACCTAATAATACTCCGGTTGTAATAATGGTTGAAGAAAAAGGGGGGGCAGTCGCCCCCCCTGCCCTCTTTATTCGCCGCTGATTTTATATGTAATGTACAGCCAGTAGATATCAAATAGTTTGTTTCTGCATAGCTTAGAGTGTTTTTTTTTTTATATAATAGTCTCCAGCCTCCAGCTATTTATACGGTAAAATAGATATATTTTTAAGTATCCTGATTTTAATAATGATTTTATAAAAAAAATCGCTTTGATTAAAACCATGATATTAATCAATTGATATAGGTAAATCATCTCAGCCCTGGTAGGTACCTAGAGCGCTGATCCCGAAAACCCACGCCTTTAAGGAGTAGCTGGATGGGCGGGAGGTAGCCTCCATCCAGTCCGCAGCCGATCCGGAGAACTAAAAAACCGAACTTCGAGTTTTCACTTTCGATCTGATTTTGAAGGACATTTGCGCCGAAACGGTTAGAGCTACAACATCCTACCTTCCGCCAATCGACGCAGCGGCTCGAGATCTATAAGTAAGGGTGAAATCAGACACTCGAAAAATTAACTGGGAGCGTAGCGAATATTCCTCCGAGATTTTCGGGGGGGTCAACCCCTTTGTTAACTGAAATTTGACCATTTCGCAAAAAAAAAAACATAAAATTGGACGGAAACGGGCTTATCCGACGCATTTTGGCCCGTAGAAACCGCAAATCCGGTCGAAATTGAACTTGGAAGCTTCTAAATGCTCGGCCAGCGCACTTTTCCGAAAATCGCCTAAAAAACCTAAAATGGCAACTTTTTAAACGTGCTCGGGACGACTCCAAAACCAGCCTATCCGACGTAAATTGACCCGCAGAACACGCATCTGGCCTCCAAATTGCTCTAAAAAATTTGTAAATAAACGGCCAGTGCACTTTTGTGAATTTCCGAAAATATTAACCTGCCCCGAAAATAGGTCTTTCCGACGTAGTTCGATCCGTAGATGCCGGAAATAAAGGTTAAATTCGATTTCGTCCAGTCGTTTCCGAGTATTTCGTATTTAATGTCCAAAATTGTCCAAAACCTCCAAAATGGAGGGGTCGAAATGTCAAAAAAATTATTTGCTCGAAACCGGTGAGCGCTATGCCTTCGGGACCATGCTAGATCGATTCGGCTGGTCGATTTACGTAGGAAAAGTTCCGTTTCACAGTAGAATTACGTTTAATTCGGACGCAGCAACAAAGTAGTAGAAAATCGTGACAATTTTCTATCCATATTTTGTTATTAAAATTCGTGAGTATCGGTCATAATATTTATTCTTTAAAATTTTATTTTACGACGTTTCGACAACTCAGTTGTCATCATCAGGTATTTTTTTAATAATAAAAACAAATCTTTTCCACATACAGACACATTAAAAATAGATTTTTAAAAGCTAAAATGAAAAATTGAATTTTAGTAGGTACATATCAATGCTAAAAATTATTATACAAGTTGAAAAAAGTAATAATACAATAAGGATATAAAAAGATTCTCTATATAACGGAACTTACCAAGAAAAGGCAGCTAAGTTTTTGTTTTAAAAATCATCGGGGTAGTAAAACATAAATTATTTTTTTGTGTAGATTACTTATTTGTTTCTAGAACATTTTTGTTTAATTATATTCATTTCAAGAGGCAGGACGAGAGACCAAAGAATAGTTGGAAATATTTAAAATTTGAAGCAGGCCAGTCTGTTTTTTTTAGGTTTCAAAGGTAAAAAATATTGTGTATACAGTATGGTGCTTTATGGGTTTGGATAAGAAAATAGATGGTTATTTGTTTGTAGTTGTAAATTACACATATTATTTAAGAATTCATAATTAAATTATTGTAAATGTGAGACAACTGATTAGTATCAGAACGGAGGTTTATTGTATTAGGATGTTTTTTGATATTTATCATTTCCAAAACATTTCTTTTATAAAAATCATTCTCAAAATCTAAAATTTTGGGATTGTTGAAATTAAAGGTATGTAAATTGTCGAGTGCATGTTTACTAAGGGCAGTTGAGTGTTCATTGTTGTTTCTGATATTTAGTTTATGTTCATAAATTCTTTTTTCAAGGTATTGTTTAGTTTGGCCGACATATGATGCATTGCAATCAGTACAGTCAATCTTATAAATTAAATTAGAACATTTATTTGTTTCAATAGGGGGTTTTAGTTTAGTAAAAAAATTTTTTGAGAAGTTATTAGGTTTGTGTGCAAGTGTAATACCATTGTTGTGAAAAATCTTTGTTAATTTTTCTGAGACGCCATTAATATAAGGTATGGAAACATATTTATTGTTTTGCATTGGTAAATTGTTATGAGGTAGTTGTGATTGGGATTTAATTATATGATACCGTTTGTTAATAAATTTATTATAAAAAGAAAAAGGATAATTATTATTGTGTAGGATATTTCGGACTTTATTTAAATTTTGTTTATGAAATTTAGGGTGTGAAAGTTTAATAGCCATATCAGTTAAGGCGTATATGACGCTAATTTTATAATTATTAGGCACTATGGAATCAAAATTTAGGTATCTACCTGACCAAACATTTTTTGTAAACCAATTTGTCTCAACAGTACCCGAAGTATTGTAGTTAATAGTAATGTTTAAGAAATTTATAGAGTGATTTGATTCTTTTTCGTAAGTAAAATTTAATCTTTCATGAAATGAATTAAAAGTGTTAAGTGTTTCGTTAATATGTTTCTCTTCAATACAAAGTAGGCAATCGTCAACATATCGTTTATAAAAGAAAGGTTTACATTTTAATTTCTCTAAAACGCTATTTTCTAACTCTTCCATGACTAGGTTGGCAATGGTAGAAGAAATTGGAGAACCCATTGCAAAAAACCATATTCTAGTTTCTTTCGATGTTACATCTCTATTCACTAACGTACCTACTGATCTCGCCATTCAATGTATCATAAAACATTG
Organism: Pseudeuparius sepicola; assembly: GCA_963920635.1. Taxonomy (NCBI): domain Eukaryota; kingdom Metazoa; phylum Arthropoda; class Insecta; order Coleoptera; family Anthribidae; genus Pseudeuparius; species Pseudeuparius sepicola. The sequence continues at coordinate 12,719,795 of OY987304.1, forward strand.
GAACAAAATACAACCATATACAAACCTAACCCTAGATAATTTTATCGAAGGAATCAAAATTTGTTTAAATTCTACTTATTTTAGTTTCAATGGTGAATTTTTTTCACAAACTTTTGGCATTGCAATGGGTTCTCCAATTTCTTCTACCATTGCCAACCTAGTCATGGAAGAGTTAGAAAATAGCGTTTTAGAGAAATTAAAATGTAAACCTTTCTTTTATAAACGATATGTTGACGATTGCCTACTTTGTATTGAAGAGAAACATATTAACGAAACACTTAACACTTTTAATTCATTTCATGAAAGATTAAATTTTACTTACGAAAAAGAATCAAATCACTCTATAAATTTCTTAAACATTACTATTAACTACAATACTTCGGGTACTGTTGAGACAAATTGGTTTACAAAAAATGTTTGGTCAGGTAGATACCTAAATTTTGATTCCATAGTGCCTAATAATTATAAAATTAGCGTCATATACGCCTTAACTGATATGGCTATTAAACTTTCACACCCTAAATTTCATAAACAAAATTTAAATAAAGTCCGAAATATCCTACACAATAATAATTATCCTTTTTCTTTTTATAATAAATTTATTAACAAACGGTATCATATAATTAAATCCCAATCACAACTACCTCATAACAATTTACCAATGCAAAACAATAAATATGTTTCCATACCTTATATTAATGGCGTCTCAGAAAAATTAACAAAGATTTTTCACAACAATGGTATTACACTTGCACACAAACCTAATAACTTCTCAAAAAATTTTTTTACTAAACTAAAACCCCCTATTGAAACAAATAAATGTTCTAATTTAATTTATAAGATTGACTGTACTGATTGCAATGCATCATATGTCGGCCAAACTAAACAATACCTTGAAAAAAGAATTTATGAACATAAACTAAATATCAGAAAAACAACAATGAACACTCAACTGCCCTTAGTAAACATGCACTCGACAATTTACATACCTTTAATTTCAACAATCCCAAAATTTTAGATTTTGAGAATGATTTTTATAAAAGAAATGTTTTGGAAATGATAAATATCAAAAAACATCCTAATACAATAAACCTCCGTTCTGATACTAATCAGTTGTCTCACATTTACAATAATTTAATTATGAATTCTTAAATAATATGTGTAATTTACAACTACAAACAAATAACCATCTATTTTCTTATCCAAACCCATAAAGCACCATACTGTATACACAATATTTTTTACCTTTGAAACCTAAAAAAACAGACTGGCCTGCTTCAAATTTTAAATATTTCCAACTATTCTTTGGTCTCTCGTCCTGCCTCTTGAAATGAATATAATTAAACAAAAATGTTCTAGAAACAAATAAGTAATCTACACAAAAAAATAATTTATGTTTTACTACCCCGATGATTTTTAAAACAAAAACTTAGCTGCCTTTTCTTGGTAAGTTCCGTTATATAGAGAATCTTTTTATATCCTTATTGTATTATTACTTTTTTCAACTTGTATAATAATTTTTAGCATTGATATGTACCTACTAAAATTCAATTTTTCATTTTAGCTTTTAAAAATCTATTTTTAATGTGTCTGTATGTGGAAAAGATTTGTTTTTATTATTAAAAAAATACCTGATGATGACAACTGAGTTGTCGAAACGTCGTAAAATAAAATTTTAAAGAATAAATATTATGACCGATACTCACGAATTTTAATAACAAAATACACTCTACGGTCAAGAAAATTGATTTATATAAAAAAAAAAAATTTCTATGCATACCCCTTGGCAAAATCAGGGCTGATAAAAATCAACGGTTTTTTAGAAACATCATGTTGGCCAGTTTTTATTAACATGCATATTTTTTAACTGACTATATCTTGTTTCGTCAAACGAAAAAATATTTTCGAGCGTGAATAATATACACTCAGATCAGTAAAGTTGGTAGTGTAGTAGGTACTTTTTATTTCTTATACTTATACACTTCACAAGACTTCCAGTAATTTGTTGTAATTGATCGAAACATAATACGTATAAGCAATTACAAAAAATTACTGGGGAAAAAAATTAAATAAAAATTTATAAATAAATAATAATAAATTTTTACATAATTTTTTTCCAGTAATTTGTTGTAATTGATCGAAACATAATATGTATGCGCAATTACAAAAAATTACTGGAAATTTTTTTAAATAAAAATTTATTGTGATGACACACAGTCACATTTTATTTCGATGGTTGATACCCAGGGCATGTAATTTTGAAAAAGAAAAAATCCTTTCCAAGTATTATAATAAATATGATTATAAAAATTTGTCAGTTTTGTATTTATCCAAAACGATTTTAAATTTTAAGGCTTTCTTTCTATGAATAAATATAAACTCCTGGAAAAAATTAACGCACCAACATAATAAACCCCACAAAATGTGCATTTTTTAAAAATAAAAATTAATGGAAAAATAAATTAATGGAAACTATATGAAAAGCAACAAATTGCATTATTTCATTAGTTAAACAGTGGTAATTGCCCAATATAATATAAAATATTCTTGGTGGACACAAAAATAATTTAAAATATGATTTGAAATATTGTACCTATGTTGGTGCGTTAATTTTGTCCAGGAGTATATTTTTAAGAATCCTGATTTTAATAATGATTTTATTTAAAAAATCGCTTTGATTAAAATCGTGATTTTAATTACGATTTTAAACAACTGATTTAAAACATCTCCACCCTGGGCAAAATCAAAATGATCAATAATCGATCTATCGGCATCTGAACACGTAATTACCAAGGGCGCTGATCCGGAAAACCTACGGTAACTGGATGGGCGGAAAGTAGCCTCCAGCCAGTCCGCAGCCGATCCGGAGATACAACTAAAAAGCCGAACTTCGAGTTTTCACTTTCGATCTGACTTGAAGGCCATTTGCGCCGAAACGGTTAGAGCTACAACATCCTACCTTGCGCCAATCGACGCAGCGGCACGAGATATATAAGTAAGGGTAAAAACAGACACCCGAAAAATTAACTGAGAGATTTTCGGGGGGTCAACCCCTTTGTTAACTGAAATTTGACCATTTCGCAAAAAAAAGAAAATTGGCCGAAAACGGGCTTATCCGACGCAGTTTGGCCCGTAGAAACCGAAAATCCGGTCAAAATTGAACTTGGAAGCTTCTAAATGCCCGGCCAGCGCACTTTTCCGAAAATCGCCTAAAAAGCCTAAAATGGCAACTTTTTAAACGTGCTCGGGACGACTCCAAAACCAGCCTATCCGACGTAAATTGACCCGCAGAACACGGATCCTGCCTCCAAATTCCTCTAAAAAATTTGTAAATGCCCGGCCAGCGCACTTTTGGGAATTTCCGAAAATATTAACCTGCCCCGAAAACTTTGCCAGTAGTGGTATGTCTTCGGAACCCCGAACCCCTCTTTGATATCGCGTGCTATTTCTTATTTAACGATTTTTTGGGAGCGTCGGAAGCATCGGAACCTCACTTAGTAGGCTCGGGGGAATGTCTAACCAAAGTCTAGAGAATACTATATAAGTCCGCTCACTGCTTTGAAGTCGTCGTATTCTCTAGACTTTGGTCTAACGACGCCGGCCCCAGAGGCCCTAGCCGAAATAACTTCGCTACAGCTCGACAGAAAAGTGCAATTTCTGAAAATTTCGCGACATTTTCGGATTAATTTTTCCGATTAAAATCCGATTTCGCGGGAAAAAAGCTTGTTACTTCTCGAAATTTCCTTTTTGAAAATCCGAAAATGTGTTAAATCTCTCAGGCAGACCTTCCTCTCGCTTCCCATCGCGATTTTCCTCGCCCCACTACCCTATTTAAGAATCTTCTTCGGCTTGGTCACTGCTGGACAGTTTTCAGGGGCCACTGTACCACCCGAAAATAATGTTTAATGATATTATCTTTGCCTGTTTAATGTAGCGATTCTAGTTTCAGGACATCCATAGACGTTTTTTTTTTATTTCGGCGCAAAATAAATATCCATTTGTTGCCGGTCATTGTAGATTAAAATAATAAATAAGAAACCTTTTTAAAAACAAAATTTTATTTAAGCCTTGTACGAAAACGAATAAAATAAGTTTTTTATTCAATTTTATGTTGAATTTTTTCTTTTAAAAATGCTTATGCTTACCAACCAATCACTGTCCAATGAAATTAGTTGGTACCTATTTTAATATTTATTTTAATATTCCCAAGAACTGTCTTGTGGGACATCTCATTTTCTCTTTCTTATCGACATTAGATTGAAAATATAACTGCATCAGACTACCTTTTTGGCAACGATTTTAAAAAATCTCTGTACAGGGTGGTCCAAATTGGTTAGTTTTGGGAGGTTTCTCCTATTTCCCGAAGATAGAGATAGACAAAAAATAGGTAAGATAAGGGTAAAATATGTCTGCGGCTCGATTTTCGGGAAAAATTGAATGCTACAAACCGCATCTCGATATAATGATTAGTAGGAGATATAGGGTATTTCTTAAAATGTTTTCCAGTTACAGTGCCCTATCTTTTTTATTTGTGTTTTTTAAATTTTCGTAAGAAGATCCTTTAGGAACTTTTTAATATTGGAAATGTTTATGTTCGTATATGTTTATGTTTATGTTCGTATATGGGAGTCGACTTAGCAGTTTTCTTTCAAGACCGGTGTGTAGCCATAAATTTTAGCAGCTATAACAAACATGGTGTGAAGTTGCCAGCCAAGTTTTGGCAGCCATTTTATTTTTGATTAAGCAACCCGAATTTTTTGTAATGTTTTTTACTGCAAAATAATATTGGTTCTTACCTTGATAGCCGTTTGAAGAGTCGAAAACATAAACATAATATTTATTTTCCCATTTTCAGAAATGCCCTGTAAAGTGGCCAACTAAGAGAGGCAAAAAGCGCCTTAGTGAGAATTCCTTGCTAGCCGTTCGAAGGGTTAAAAACCGCCCTTGAATGGCATAATAATTATTTTCGCGTTATCAGAAACGTTGTGCACAATTAGTTCCCACGCCAAAAAGTAGCCAACTAAGATAGGTGAAAAAGCGCTCTAGTGAGAATTCCCTGCTATAGTTCGAACGGTTAAAAACCGCCCTTGAATGACATAATAATTATTTTCGCATTTTTCAGAAATGTTGTGCACAATTCGCTCCCACGCCAAAAAGTAGCCAACCAAGATAGGTGAAAAAGCGCCCTAGTGAGAATTCCTTGCTAGCCGTTCGAAGGGTTAAAAACCGCCCTTGAATGACTTAATAATTATTTTCGCATTTTCAGAAATGTTGTGCACAATTCGTTCCTACGCCAAAAAGTAGCCAATTAAGAAGGTGAAAAAGCCCCCTAGTGAGAATTCCTTGCTAGCCGTGGGAAGGGTTAAAAACCGTCCTTGCGAATGGCATAATAATTATTTTCGCGTTATCAGAAATGTTGTGCACAATTCGTTCCCACGCCAAAAAGTAGCCAACTAAGATAGGTGAAAAAGCGCCCCAGTGAGAATTCCCTGCTATAGTTCGAACGGTTAAAAACCGCCCTTGAATGACATAATAATTATTTTCGCATTTTTCAGAAATGTTGTGCACAATTCGTTCCCACGCCAAAAAGTAGCCAATTAAGATAGGTGAAAAAGCCCCCTACTGAGAATTCCTTGCTAGCCCTTCGAAGGGTAAAAATCCGCCCTTGAATGACATAATAATTATTTTCGCATTTTTCAGAAATGTTGTGCACAATTCGTTCCCACGCCAAAAAGTAGCCAATTAAGATAGGTGAAAAAGCCCCCTACTGAGAATTCCTTGCTAGCCCTTCGAAGGGTAAAAATCCGCCCTTGAATGACATAATAATTATTTTCGCATTTTCAAAAATGTTGTGCACAATTCGTTCCTACACCAAAAAGTAGCCAACTAAGAAAGGTGCAAAAGCGCCCTAGTGAGAATTCCTTGCTAACCGTTCGAACGGTTAAAAACCGCCCTTGAGTGACATAATAATTATTTTCGCATTTTTCAGAAATGTTGTGCACAATTCGTTCCTACGCCAAAAAGTGGCCAATTAAGATAGGTGAAAAAGCCCCCCTAGTGAGAATTCTTTGCTAGCCGTTCGAAGGGTTAAAAACCGCCCTTGAATGACATAATAACTATTTTCGCGTTTTCAGAAATGTTGTGCACAATTCGTTCCCACGCCAAAAAGTAGCCAACCAAGATAGGTGAAAAAGCGCCCTAGTGAGAATTCCTTGCTAGCCGTTCGAAGGGTTAAAAACCGCCCTTGAATGACATAATAATTATTTTCGCATTTTCAGAAATGTTGTGCACAATTCGTTCCTACGCCAAAAAGTAGCCAATTAAGAAGGTGAAAAAGCCCCCTAGTGAGAATTCCTTGCTAGCCGTGGGAAGGGTTAAAAACCGTCCTTGCGAATGGCATAATAATTATTTTCGCGTTATCAGAAATGTTGTGCACAATTCGTTCCCACGCCAAAAAGTAGCCAACTAAGATAGGTGAAAAAGCGCCCTAGTGAGAATTCCTTGCTAGCCGTTCGAAGGGTTAAAAACCGCCCTTGAATGACATAATAATTATTTTCGCATTTTCAGAAATGTTGTGCACAATTCGTTCCTACGCCAAAAAGTAGACAATTAAGAAGGTGAAAAAGCCCCCTAGTGAGAATTCCTTGCTAGCCGTGGGAAGGGTTAAAAACCGTCCTTGAATGGCATAATAATTATTATCGCGTTATCAGAAATGTTGTGCACAATTCGTTCCCACGCCAAAAAGTAGCCAACTAAGATAGGTGAAAAAGCGCCCTAGTGAGAATTCCTTGCTAGCCGTTCGAAGGGTTAAAAACCGCCCTTGAATTACATAATAATTATTTTCGCATTTTCAGAAATGTTGTGCACAATTCGTTCCCACGCCAAAAAGTAGAAAATTAAGAAGGTGAAAAAGCCCCCTAGTGAGAATTCCTTGCTAGCCGTGGGAAGGGTTAAAAACCGTCCTTGCGAATGGCATAATAATTATTTTCGCGTTATCAGAAATGTTGTGCACAATTCGTTCCCACGCCAAAAAGTAGCCAACTAAGATAGGTGAAAAAGCGCCCTAGTGAGAATTCCTTGCTAGCCGTTCGAAGGGTTAAAAACCGCCCTTGAATGACATAATAATTATTTTCGCATTTTCAGAAATGTTGTGCACAATTCGTTCCTACGCCAAAAAGTAGCCAATTAAGAAGGTGAAAAAGCCCCCTAGTGAGAATTCCTTGCTAGCCGTGGGAAGGGTTAAAAACCGTCCTTGAATGGCATAATAATTATTTTCGCGTTATCAGAAATGTTCTGCACAATTCGTTCCCACGCCAAAAAGTAGCCAACTAAGATAGGTGAAAAAGCCCCCTAGTGAGAATTCCTTGCTAGCCGTTGGAAGGGTTAAAAACCGCCCTTGAATGGCATAATAATTATTTTCTCGTTTTCAGAAATGTTGTGCACAATTCATGATTGTGCTCCTTTGGAAGCAGTCCTAAGGACTTGCAATCATAAGATGCGCTTCCTATTATTTATTTGTGTTCGCGTATAAAGGGTCGATGTGGACACGGACTCACCTGCTAATCTTTTGTGTGCTTCCTACGGCAGTCCTACGTCTAGCAATCGTTTGATTGCGCCCCACTGGCAGCTGTGGACACGGAGTCATAATCTTTCGTGTGCTTGTTTTTCAATGGGGCATGTACTCCCCGGGGCAGTCCTACGACTAGCAATCGTTTGATTGCGCCCCAGGAAGCAGTCTTAATGACTTGCAATCGTGTGATTGCGCTTCCTTTATTTAACTTCCTAAGTTTTACAATATCATGCGGTTACATTATTACACCTTATTTATTGTGTACACCTCTTTTTACGCGGCAAATCAGACAAAAATTGCGAAGTGACACGTCTGTACACGCTTATACAAAATGAAGCACTGAGATCGTTTTTAGAGACGATCGGGTGACTGGCGGCGGTTGGGACAAAAAACACCTTTCTTTAAACGTTTGTATGGTGTTTGTACAGAGTGAAGCAAACTACAACGTGGTATGGCCGTTGCCTGGTATATTAGTATTTGTAATATGGGATTAGGATGAGACTGCAGTATAATTATTATTAGAATATGATGGCATACAATTTTTATCGCGGGCAATTGAAAAAACTGCAACTAATGTATAGATATATATAGGTGTACTTAGTCACTGCAAATAACTTTGACTTTGAAGAAAATGCGACATTTTGAGAAACACCCTGTATTTTCTAAAATAATCAAGAAATCGAGATGCGGTTTGCGGCATAAAATTTTTCCGAAAATCGAGCCCTATAAACTCCTTAGTTACCTACTTTTTATCTATCTCGTCGGGAAATAGGAGAAACTTCCTAAAACCTGTACATTAGGTAGTAAGGAAAAGGAAAAATTAAATAATTAGATAGGGTATACGTTGCTTTTATTGTATTGTTTATATCATACAAAAGAATATACATGGGGGTACCCATAAATATTGCTAAAAAGCTATAAAAATACGTAAAAAACCTTACACTTAGCTTCCTGAAATTATTCAAAGCTCTTAAATTCTAAAGATATGTGTATAAAAAAATGTAGACAGTCTGAGCCATACATACTCTGTAAAATAAATGCTATATTCTGGTAAAAAAAACACCTTTTCAGTGCCACACAGTATCTAAACTTGTAAAAACTGTTATATACATAATACGAAACGTTTATAGAAAAATCCGTACACAGTTTATTGTTACAATATTTGGTAAAAATAGGGAAAGGCCATACGATTTGGCAGTTGACTCTTGTTATTCAGGTTCTTTTTTGGCGAAACGTTAAGTACTTAAATAAATTTATATAAATCACATAAAAATCTTCACTTAACAGTACAATAGGAAAAATATAAAATATAAACTAAATCTCAAGGGACAATAGCAATAAATAATTTCACATAACAATGTGCACACGTTAAAATAAAAGGTGTACAAAATACAGGGTAACCCAGTTTTGGCTAGCAACAGACATATAGCCCGTTTTGGGATATATTTAACTTTTTGTTCCCGTCCGCAATCTCTGCGTTGTTGATTAAAGTTTGGTTCACCAAAACTGACCCACCCTGTATAACAAAAAAAGTTGACCGTATATTAGCATCAATTAATTTCCTATCAGACAACTGCAATATCTTTCCTAATCCTCCTACTTATAACTGAGATATTGCACTTGCGTATTACATAGGAAAGCTCCGGTTTTCTTCTTAATTTTCTAATAAACCAAATGATAAATTACACGCAGCACGACGACCCATCGTTGTTGCCGCAAAACAGCAACCGCGAACAACGGCCCCTTATCACAAACCGACGCACCATCCCTGTGCCGTTTTGCGACAACAACCGCGTCGGTCGGACTATTCAGAAATTGCTTCAAGGCTTCAATGTATAGGGGAGAGCGGGTGGTGCTCCCGGACGAAGCCCGGCAGTGCCTTTTAGTACTCCCACAAGGTGGCGCTGTCGACGTTGTTGTCGCCCAGGCGGAAGCAGCCGTTCTTGCTAGCCGTGAGGTAGTTGCCGGTTCCGGTTTTGATGCAGAGGCGCGTCGGCTCGCGCAGCTCCAAGTAGAAACCCTCCGGGGTGTCGGAGTCGCAAGTTATGCCCTCGCTGTCCACGTGCCAGTACTTGTTGCTTTGACCTGTTGCGAGAAGATTTTTCTAGACCGTGAACTAGACCACTATAACTAAAATCGAGCAACTCTTACGCCTGGCGTAAACAAGAACACGTACGTTGAGATATTCGCCAGGGTCGCATTGAAGCACGACCTTTATTTAATTTTAGTTTTACAATTGTTTACATCAAAATATTTCGGAAAGAAATTATTGGCTTAATTAAAATGATTCAAAACATCGATAAAATTATTTGTGGCAGTGTCTAAATAGCTGAAAGCAACAAGATAAAACCGTGTAACTACACTTTTGCGCTCGAGTACGTCCCTGATAGGGAGTCGGGTGAAATTTTATAGCTTACCGACCGAACGTCATTGAACACGTGGTTTTATTTACGCTAGGAGTAAAGATTGCTCGATTTTAGTATAAGTACATTTTTAAAGTTGGTAGTAAATTATGGTTCACTTTTAACGGACTAAACCATAACAGGTGATAGGTCTTCAATATCTCGTATAAACTGTATGTTTTTGAGGCCCTATAAAAAAGTTACAGGGTGTTAAAATTTTAAAAAATATGTTTAAGTACTTCATTGAATATTTAGGTACCAAACTAGTTGAGATATTTATGTCAAATTGTATATTTTCTGTGATAAAACCTGTTAATATGAAACACCATGAAGAACCAGTGGTGTAGAAGTGGGTAATTAGTACAATTGTTTTTTTTTTAGAATTACATTATGTATAGTAATAAGATGTATTGATTTTTTATGTAGATTTTAATTGTAAACTAAAATCTCCTCTTGGCAATTCTTCGTATGTGCATGGTTTGATGGCAAATTTGATTTTTTTTTGTATTATTATTGGCTATTACTTAAAAATTAACTAAAAAATTAGTACGAATAAGGTGTTTTGAAAATAATAGCTGTTATATAGAATATTTGTTAAAGTAATTTGCCTAGGTTCTATTAATTTGTATTGTTATTTTCGCATTTGTTCGATTTTTTAAAGTGTAATGTAATGAAATTATAGTTTAGAGTTGATGGTAGTTAGAGTTATAGTGCAGTTGGTTTTCCGGCGACTACTTAATTTACAGAACTAATATAAACGGCTTACTTATAGAGGTGGGTACAAAATTAGGGAAAAATAATAATATACAGGTGGCCCATTTTTAATAGAAGCACCCCAGTAAAACTTTTATTTTTTAATCCGATTTTAGCCGTTTTTTTTTAAATAGGTCACAAAAACTCTTTACTTTGGTGCAAAATTTAGGTCTTAATCTCAATTTTCAATGCCTACTACGAATTTTTTTCTAGTAAAAAAATTACGAAAACCATTTAGCGATTTTTTTATTTAAAATCTTACACCTCAGTGTTAATCAGAACACCCCAAAACCTCCACATACCAAATTTGAACAAAAAATATACAGGGAGTTCCTTTCTGCGGGTTGTCATAGTTTAGCAAAATAGGAATTTTAAAGACATCTGGCAAGTCAAGTGTGCTATAGAATCCCCTTAAAACAGTTGAATGGTCAACAGGGCCATTCAAAGTGTTGGTGTGTAAAGATACAGTAGAAAATATACAGGGTGTCTTTCTCTGTGCCATCTCAAAATACTTAATTTTTGGGGTCAAAAATCGAGTAGGTACATTAAAACCGCACCAGGTACATACTATAAACGGACTAAATCTAAAAATACAGAAGCCTGCCAGTCAGTAAGTCCATGAGTTAAGGCAAAGAAAATACTACTTAGTATTTTCTTTGGTTAAGGTGGCTGGTGTGCCACAAAAGAAACGCGCAGGAAATGTATCATCTTAGATAGTGACTTTATTGATAAAGGTCCAATAATTTAAATTGTTTTTTTATTTGTTGGTTGGAATTTTGTAAAGGAAAAAACTACTTTTGTGTTTATTAATGTTTTTTAAATAATTCCAGAGCACTCTTGGCCAGTATAAAGTTTCATAAAAATTAAGCATTTTGAGATGGCCCAGAGAAAAATACCCTGTACCTATATTTTTGTATTAAATCTCTGTACACCAATACTTTGAGTGATCGTTCAACTGTTTTGATGGGATTCCATAGCACACTTGACTCGCGAGATGAATTTAAAATTCCCATTTTTCTCATCTTTGGAACCTTGTACAATAGAACTCCCTGTATAGGTATTTTTTGATCAAATTTGGTATGTGGGGGTTTTTGGGTGTCCTGATTAACGCTGTGGTGTCAGATTTTAAATAAAAAAATCGCTAAATGGTTTTCGTCATTTTTCACTAGAAAAAAATTCGTAGTAGGCCATGAAAATTGAGATTAAGACCTGACATTTTGCACCAAAGTAAAAAAAGAGTTTTTTGTTCTGGTTCTTGGCAACACCAAACTAGTTTTCAATATCTGATGGAAATTCAGTATGAGTCTTTCGGAGGTGTGCAGTCCACATTAAATATTCATATTAATAGCTATAGTTCTATTTTGCGTTGATGACGTATCAATAAAGGCTGCTCACGGCTATCATGTCTGACACTTTTTTGGCTCACCAGGCGGCCCTTTCCAGAGCCAAAATACAATGCAAAATACATCGTTAGCTATCAGCGCCATCTGTTTTCCAGGACATGAAGCATAGCCGAGAGAAGTCTCGCAAACACATCAGTCAACGTATTTTTGTCTGGGGGTGTTGCACTATTATTAAGTGTAAGCCGTCGATTTACCGTACAAATCAGGGACTCTTTAAAGTAAGGGGACCCAGCATTATACTTTCCAAAGTGAGGCCTATTATTTCCTCATTCTAATGGTATCAGTAATGCCAAGTATGCCATTTTATTGGAGAATCTATGAATATAACAGGTACTTTGACTGTAAAAATTAATAATGATTTCCATGATTTCTAAAAATGAGACTTGACAATGTTGTGTACTATATACAAGTGCAGAATGTGGCAACAGTCAAATGAAAGAAATTTATTTTATAGTTGAAATTGATTTCCAGCAGTTATTTCCACGAATTTAAGTAATAAGTTTGGTAAGTCAGTGCCGACTTTGCTTATTTAAGAAATTGTCGCTATTGCACCTTGTTACCAGGTTCCTCAATCCATCTGTAATATGTATACTTGAACTTTCTTCCCTTGTTGAATGTATCTACCCAAAGAACTTTCACAGATTTCGGGATGGACTAATAAGATTAGGCCTAGTAGTTCTAATCATGTAGTTTTTCACGGTGTTCATTATAAAAATTTTGTAATTTTATTTCTCTCCCAAGGTACCTCACAAACTTAAAATAAACTTGTAGTCGTAGATAAAAAAGACCTGACTGAAGCTACCTGCTTAATAATTTAAAATTTTCGAAATATGATTTTTGTTTTGAACTACCTACTTATACGTAATGCCCACGTAATGGGAATTGTAGGATTACTAAAGGTGATACGGGAAAAATCTGGTTGCAATTATTGGGCGGCCGCATTACCTTTAATTGACACATCTGAGAATCTGGAAGTTAGAAAAGTTAAAAGTTATGAATTGTGATGGGAAATTTTTTGCCTCCTTTAGAATATACAGTGTGTCCCACTTAAGGACTGACCACCCCTGTAAAATTTTTATTTATGGCTCGATTTCCATAAACTTTTTTTTGTTGGATAGAGCTTCAAAAATGGCATTAAACGTATAATTCACGTACCTCGTGCCTTAAATTCATGGCCCACTGAGACGGTGTTTTAGTGCTGAAATTTCGAAAAGTACTATTAGGGATTTTTTTAGAGGAAAATCAATTCCGGATTCTTATTCAGCGTTGTTCGAAACCCAAACGTACCAATTTCCAAAATTTTTAGTGTCCCACTTAATTAGTGACCACCCCTGTAAATTTTTTATTTTTAGCACGATTTCATAAACTTTTTTTTGTTGGATAGAGCTTTAATAATGGCATTAAATGCATAATTAAGGTGCCTCGTGCGTTACATTCATGGCCCACTGAGACGAAGTTTTAGTGCTGAAATTTCGAGAAGTACTATTAGGGACTTTTTTAGAGAAAAATTAATGCTAGATTTTTATTCAACGTTGTTGGAAACCCAACGTACCAGTTTGCATTAGAAAATGGAGGACTAATTGAAATGACTGAAATTTGAGTTTATGTTATGTTGTGTTGTTTATTCATGTATTTGATGATATTAAATAAAATAAAAAAATTGTTCGCTAATAAATTTTTGAAAGAATATGAGTTCCTCATGAATATTTTAGTGACCAACTTACCAGAAATTAAGAAAATTAATTACAAATTAGTACGTTGTTGTTTGGAACCCCTCACTGCATATAAGAATCGGGAATTACTTTTCCTTTTAATTTTTTTGGAACACCCCGTGGAGCTATGGTAATGCAAATTGGTACGTTTGGGTTTCCAACAACGCTGAACAAGAAACCGGCATTAATTTTCCTCTAAAAAAACCCTAATAGTACTTCTCGAAATTTCAGCACTAAAACACCGTCTCAGTGGGCCATGAATTTAACGCACGAGTCACCTGAATTATGCATTTAATGCCATTTTTAAAGCTCTACCCAACAAAAAGTTTATGAAAATCAAGCTATAAATAAAAATTTTACGAGGGTGGTCAGCAGTTAAGTGTGGCAATAAAAATTTTGAAACTCCCTGTAGAGCTACGGCAAAGTTTACAGAATTTTATTCTGTAAACTTTGGCTACGGCAAAGCAAATTGGTACGTTTGGGTTTCGAACAATGCTGAATAAGAATCTGGCATTAATTTTCCTCTAAAAAATCCGTAATAGTACTTCTCGAAATTTCAGCACTAAAACACCGTCTCAGTGGGCCATGAAGTTAACGCACGAGGCACCTGAATTATGCATTTAATGCCATTTTTAAAGCTCTACCCAACAAAAAAAAGTTTATGAAAATCGAGCTGTAAATAAAAATTTTACGGGGGTGGTCATCCCTTAAGTGTGGCAATAAAAAATTTGAAACTCCCTGTAGAGCTACGGCAATGCAAATTGGTACGTTTGGGTTTCGAACAATGCTGAATAAGAGTCTGGCATTAATTTTCCTCTAAAAAAATCCCTAATAGTACTTCTCGAAATTTGAGCACTAAAACACCGTCTCAGTGGTCCATGACTTCAACGCACGAGGCACCTGAATTATGTGTTTGATGCCATTTTTGAAGCTCTATCCGACAAAAAAAAGTTTTTAAAAATCGAGCTATAAATAAAAATTTTACAGGGGTGGTCAGTCCTTAAGTGGGACACACTGTATGGCACTGGCATGTCACATAAAACCTGATGGCAGTTGGAGACTGACATATAACATAACCTTGTACCAGCCCCCTTGTGGTCTCCTTGGAGTCGACAGAAAACGAACTTCCCCTCAAGGCTTCACTTTTCCTATGTGCTAGACTGTGACATGCTGGGTCCCCTTATTTCAAAGAGTCCCTGCTACAAATAAATGTGTATCGATGTTCCTAGTGAAACACCCCGGCCCCAGGGCCGTTGTTTCGTAGATTTTTTCTGGTAATATTTTCTTATTCCTATTTTATATTTACGATGTTGTCCCCTTTAAATTATAAATATTTTTTGTAAATATTTCTTTCGAGATAAACAGCATTTCCAATAGCCGCCTATAAAGAACCACGCCACATCTGGTCGACACTCGCACCTAGTCTCCAGAGCCCTTTTGTTTTCGACCTACGCTGTTGTCAAGGCACTCCTCAGAATTCGCCGCTTTTTGGGAAAGCGAAATGAAGTCTGTTTTTTGTCCGTCAATGCCCACATCTGTTATCTAGCCTATAGAATAACGGCCGGTCACATCTAGCCTTTTCTAAGAACTTGCGAGTCCCGTCGCCACTTCTGGGAGACCACCCAAAAACAGGTGACGCCGAGCCCTTTTCTCGGCTTTGTTCGAAATCCCATAAATAGCGTCCGCGCGGAGTCCTCGAGGAACAGTTTTCACTGATCCATATACGGGCCAACACTGCATAAGCGCTCCCTCTATCAGAGGTACCAGTGCGTCGCAACGTTTACCTAACTGCATAAGCGCTCCCTCCAACTAATTAGAGGTACCAGTGCGTTGTAAGGTGTTCACCCACCTGCATAAGCGCTACCTCGATTGACCGGAGGTACTAGTGCGTTGCGAGATTTTCGTATCAGCTACGTTCATAATTGTTTTTCCTAATCGCAGTTGGCCTTTGTGGATCTCGTATTCAGTCGCGTAAGTGCGTGTATCGCAATGAAAGTCGGGCCGGACCCGCGGTGTAGTCGCGAGTTCAACCGCGAGAACCTGAACCGGGAACTAGGTGAGTATAAACCACTAATTTCCATTTTGCTTCTGTCCTCTGGTCACGGCATCTTTCATATATTCACGGCTTCTTTAATTTATTCACGGTGCTCTAATTTAAGTGCAGCTTCTTTAATTTTCACGACATCCTTTATTTTCCCGGCTTCTCTGGTATGTTTACCCGCCCCATTCATTCACGGCATCTCTAATTTATTCACGATTTATTTAATTCATTTCCGTCACCTTTAATGTATGCATAGCATGGACGAGTAGTCTCTTATAAAAAGGGTCTTGGAGGGAGATATATTTTATTCTATCTATTGCGGGAATATGTATCTCGTCGAGTAAATAAACTATCTGCATTTTGTTCTTTGTACGCCGAGCACCAATGGAAATACAGCTGTCATGCAAACCATTTTTATAATATGTTCTATTATATTTTTAATCAGATACCTACAAGATTACAAATCCAGTAACAGCTGCTGTCGGCGTACGTGTATTTTTGTATTGTTTATCCTTACCAAAAACATTAATTATTATTCTGAAGTCAATATGGTACTAAAAACACTTCGCCCAGTAACGAACTGTCAACTAAGCGGCAGGACATTGTCGAGAAAAGCTTTTTCATATTTTTTCAATACCGACGAGATCTGTATTCCGCCATCACTCACTCAACCTTTCATTTACATGTTTAGCACGGCGCACGCGCCGCGTGTTGTACACACACACGCCTTACCAACGTCAGGGGACCCATGGTCATGGATACGATAACAATGTTAATGTAAATACCATAGGCGACAGGCTAACAACAATAACCTTTCATTCTTAGATGCTCTTGTACATATGTGTACTATATATTCAAATTTAGCTGTTCTCCGCTGTACGTGTCGCTCTCGCCGAGAAGGCACCCACCTAAATTTAAATTAGGGAGTTGTTTCTTAACTACACCATTCTTAAATAATATGTTCCAGTACTACATGATTTATTCTTGTGAGAATTAATTAATTCAGTAAACCAGCCGTGTAGTTAAACACTCGACCAAGCGTGGTGCTATGTTGGAGGACGCCCTGTCCGATTGGTTGTCAGTTAACACCTTTGTTACCGAACGTAACCCGACCTGTTAAGGTCCCGGGGGAGGCTCCCCGACCGAGGGATGTCAAACCCGGTCCGCCGACTGGACGGGTTTCGTTTCCCCCTACCTGCACGCACCTGAATCCCTGCGATCCGTCGTTACCGGAAGAAAGGAGAACCCCTGTGGCTACAGCTGGCTATCCTGGTCCGAGAGAGGCCGAAGGTCCAATGTGACCTGGTAACGACGGCCACGATTCTATAGGTGCCTACATAACTATATATCTACCTACGAGTGTTACCTGAACCAATCGGCGGTGTGGCCGCCGATATACACCTCGTACGATCCAGTATTTACCCACACGAGTTTTGTGGTCAATATCAGCCAAACGCTTAACCTTCCCAGGGCGAAGGAGTATAAGTCGTGTATGTGCTGCCTTGGATAGGTTTTCGTTGGGAGTCCGGCGGGGTTTTATTTAGGTTTTCCTCGCCGTGTCCGGGCTAATGCCCTACCAACACAATGTAATACGAAGTCGGGTCCTAAACCGCAACATAATTAATAAACGAGACCTATTAATTATGCAACGAACAAATCTTTGTCTTATTTACTATTTTCCCTCACAGCTGACTATCCGAACTAGGTCAAACCAAATTTTATTGCGGTAGCCTCGTCTACCTAATACTATCATAAAATAACCAGTGAACAAGTGTTTATGACTACACCCTACAGTTAGATTAACAAATATGCAATCAATACTTTAAAAATTACTTAGGTTACAAATAAACAAAACACAACGTAGAACAAGGTCCTAACCAATTAAACTAGACGATCACGCCAATTAAAGCTTCCTTTCTTCGTCACCGTAAGGGGCCGGGGGTTGGGACGTTACACTACCTTTGAAGTAGACGACGCCGCGCTCGCCGCGCTCCACCTGGATCGTCTCGTAGGTGGCCTTGTTGCACTCCAGCTTGGGGCTGCCGGCGCTCTTGTAGCCGACGAAGCCCTGCTCGGACTTGAGCACCAGGATGGGCCTGTTCACCAGGTAGAAGAAGTACTTGGAGGCGTCGTCGTCGGCGGCGTCCACGTTGGCGTACAGGTGGCCGGACCTCTTGGTGGTCACGAAGCGGCCGTTGTTGGCGCGGAACGCGACCGAACCGTCGCGCTGCCAGACGAGGTCGAACAGCGCGTTCGAGGACCTGGAGATGGAGGAAAGGCGGACCGATCAGCGGCGGTTAGTGAACCAGGGGAGGCAGCCGTATATGCCATTACTATTAAATCATAAGAGTCCCATTAATACCATTAATAATGGTACATATAGACCAAGAGGCGACCGCATGATTTCAACTATCACAACATTATAGAATAAGATGTTATGTAAAATATAGAGTATCCATTTAATTTTTAATTGGGTTTTTCGCCACCAAACTGATTGAAAGACAACTTTTTCAAGTTGCCTCGAAAATTCATAAATTCTTAACACTGAATGAACGAAACTTTAAACGTGTAACTCAAAAAATAACTTCAACAAATTTGTTTTCTGAGCTTTCGGAGGATAAATCTTCCTCCTTTCTCAAAGATCATGTCACGTCAAAGTGAAGCGACAGATTAATAAATTTCAGGTTAAAATGTCATGACAACAGAAACAATAGCCTAGCCACCTGCCTGATATTGTACCCTGTGTTTTATCTAATTATCTATACTAACTTCTCTTTGAATAAGTGGCAATAATATTTTACTGAATTCCACTGAACATTCAGCAACACAGTTGCCCGTATTTCCTAGAATAAATGCAGATTCTTTAATTTTTCGTCTATTTCCTACTTTTTCTTTTAGAATTGGTTTGGAACTATCCCACAATATCCTATGATTGTTATTAAAGGAATGTTCACATATTTTTGACTTCGAAATTTGATTTTGCCTGATATAATTTTTATGTTCTTTTAAACGAACGTCAAATATTTCAAAGGAAGAAAAAGTAGCAATTAGATCACTTAAATCAGATAGGATAATTAAAATATTACCAGCAATAAAGGAAATGCAACTGTTATTTTAGAAAAAACTGTGTACGAAAATAAATTAAATGATTTATTAAATGAAGGAACTTACAAGAAGATAAACAAAGACCCTACAACTTCAATAGAAACTAAAATATACAAAACACTGTATAAATACCGCGAACAAATGACACAGAGACAAAGGACACTCTTAACTCCGCATCATTCAAAACCTCCACACTTATACGGATTACCAAAAATACACAAAACTAACATTCCTCTTCGCCCCATTGTAAGTTCAATAAATTCGCCATGTCATTCGTTAGCAAAATATTTACTTAAAATTGTTAATCCGTTAGTAGGAAACTCAAATTCATTTATCAGAAACAGTAATCATTTTCTAGAAAAAATTAGGGAACATCAATTTCCGGATAATTATATATTAGCTAGTTTTGATGTGGTTAGTCTTTACAAATGTCCCTGTTGACAAATCATTGAATATTTTACGCAGAAAGTTAGAAAGTGATCAGACTTTAGTAGAAAGGACAAATTTGAATATAGATGCAATATTGGAACTAACAACACTATGTGTTAAAACCAATTATTTTCAACTAGGAAATGAATTTTACCAGCAGGAATTTGGAATGGCTATGGGGTCTCCTTTATCACCATTCATAAGCAATTTATTCATGGAAGATTTTGAACAAAATGAATTGACTAGATATGTTCACCAACCTAATATTTGATGGAGATATGTAGATGACATATTTGTTATATGGGAACATGGAGTAGATGAGTTAAATTAATTATTAAATTTTATAAACTCTCAAGAACCTTCTATTAAGTTTACCTTAGAAATTGAAAATAATAATAAATTACCTTTCTTAGATGTTCCTATACTGAAATCAGATAATATAGAAACTAGTGTCTATAGAAAACCAACACATACTAATAGATATCTCCATTTCAACTCCAATCATCATATTAGTGTTAAAAAAGGAGTAATTAAAAGTTTGTATGACAGGGCTAGAACGATTTGTTCTAATAACACAAAATTTGAGGAGGAAATTAAACATATAAAACATGTTCTTGAGAAGAATAGTTATCCTATTGAATTTGTTGAGCAAGTTTTTCAGGATTGCCAACAAAATAACAATGCTAATAGAATTAGAGAAATAAATCTGGTGGACCGACCAGTAGATTTAATAATTCCTTATATTCCTGGACTGTCAGATAAGCTAAAACGCATAGGCAATCGTTTTAATGTGAGAACAGTATTTAAAACCAAAAATACATTAAGATCGATGCTAGCTAAAACAAAACCATTTAATGAGTTACAAAGTTCAAAAAATTGCATTTATAAAATTCCTTGTGAATGTGGAAAGTTCTATGTTGGGGAGACTTGTAGGCCATTTAACGTACGTTTAAAAGAACATAAAAATTATATCAGGCAAAATCAAATTTCGAAGTCAAAAATATGTGAACATTCCTTTAATAACAATCATAGGATATTGTGGGATAGTTCCAAACCAATTATTCTAAAAGAAGAAGTAGGAAATAGACGAAAAATTAAAGAATCTGCATTTATTCTAGGAAATACGGGCAACTGTGTTGCTGAATGTTCAGTGGAATTCAGTAAAATATTATTGCCACTTATTCAAAGAGAATTTAGTATAGATAATTAGATAAAACACAGGGTACAATATCAGGCAGGTGGCTAGGCTATTGTTTCTGTTGTCATGACATTTTAACCTGAAATTTATTAATCTGTCACTTCACTTTGACGTGACATGATCTTTGAGAAAGGAGGAAGATTTATCCTCCGAAAGCTCAGAAAACAAATTTGTTGAAGTTATTTTTTGAGTTACACGTTTAAAGTTTCGTTCATTCAGTGTTAAGAATTTATGAATTTTCGAGGCAACTTGAAAAAGTTGTCTTTCAATCAGTTTGGTGGCGAAAAACCCAATTAAAAATTAAATGGATCTGTTTGCGTCACAAATAAATTTTAGAAAATATATAGAGTATATTTCTTTACTTGAAGCGAGTAGGTTTCCTCAAATTTTATCCTGGTCGTTTTTGTAGTAGGTATTATTTATTTTAGTTACTGGGTTGGCGACCATAAATTACACATTTTCAAAATTTGTTTTAATGGACAACCATATTTTTTATCTTAACGATAGTACGTGTTTCGGTATAGAGCCATCATCAGGTATACCTATTAAAGTCTAAAAGAAACATGTTTATTATTATACAATGTCAAACAGGTAGATATTATTAAAACATTAAACGTATTTTTTTTTTTTCAAAAAATTGTTAAAATCTCTTCTATAAAAAGTCGATTATACATAGAAAATTACAAAAAACAGAAAATGGAACAAGGATAATTTGAAGGTAAGTACAGGGTGTCCCAGTTAACGTGATAAACCCGATTTTCTTGGTAATTTTAAAGATAAATTCATGGTTCGAAAACCAGACTTGTGTAGAATTTTCCGAGTAATTCGAATGAGACGTCAAACTTAATATACCGAGGGTTGTTAAAAAGTTATTTCAAAAAATACCGTTTTCCAAAAAAATGTGAAGTTGGATTTTAACACGAAATGTTAGTAATGAGTATACGGGGAGTAACGAAAAAGTGTCGGTTTTCATTTCTGACTTCCAGTTTTACCGGAAGTGAGCATCTCTTTGTCAGATTTTTGAGACAACCTGTATATTTTGGGTTTTTTAAGTTCCTTTTGCTCTCCCAATTCCAACCATATATATTTTTATATAGTTATCTCTAACGATATATTTTTAGCATCTCATGCAAAGATGTGAATTTGTCATATTAATAATTTACTGCTTGGTTATTTTTGCGGGCAATACGTGTAATGACTAGACATTCCTCGAAATGACGTATTACGCCCGATGCCTACGACATATATATTATGTGTTTTGAAAATTTTAGATATTTGTTTTGATGCTCCATGTATGGCATTGAGAAATACTTTTTAGGTAGGTTAGTATTTTTGTTTTTTTTTGTGATTTATTATAAAGACTGTGCATTCGTTTTTTAAGACAATATGGGCCCGATCATTATTATTTAAAGAAGTTGCGGTTAATTTTTAATTTTTTAATAGGTACAACCCGTACCACGAACATATTTACCACTTTTTCATGATATAATATCTTTTCATTGTATCATGCTACTTTTTCGCAAAAGCCTTTTCATAAATTCGAAAAGTGCCGTTCTAAAAATAGAAGACGGTGGTAAATTTCTTAATTGGGTCTTGTACTTTTCTCCAGTACCGAAAGAAACCTCAAAAATCCGATATTTAACCAAATTTCCGGACTCCCGATTTTCAAGTTTCAAGAAACGGGGTGGCTGTAGAATTAGCGAAATTGACGGGAAATCCTGAGGAACCGCTCTTAGAAATTGCGTGCTTTTTTATCATTTTTTGATTTTTCGGAGGCACCGGAAGCATCTGCACCTCACCTGAAGACTTAATGGAAGCTTATAAAAATTCCGACCCCAGAGCCGCGAGCCGAAATAACTTAGCTGTAGCTCGGCGAAAAAGGGCAATAATTTCTGACAGTTTTCGGACTTCTTCTTTTAGGTGACGGGAAGTGCCGACCAATCACGTAAAAAAGATGTGTACCATCTGCGTTGGTCGTTTTTTTCGCCGAAAATCCTTAATAACTCGAAAACCTGAAAAAGTTTCGTTAAATATGTTTACCCGTTCTCCGGCTATCTCGCCGTACCGTCAGATCTTCATAAAAACGCGTTTGAAAAAAAAAAAAATGGGCATCAAACGGTAAATAGCACTGTATTTAACAGCGGAGGATTTTCGGGGCCCCGAAAATACGCCTATCGGATTTCTAAAGAACCAAGGTACCCTTTTTTATTGGTGCTCCATGGGTCTTCTTTCCTATTTTATTCTATAATCATAGGCGCGGTAATCATAGGCCGCGGTGACGTCGCTCGTACCGGCGCTGACTTTTTAGACTGCATGTTTTTCTGCCTTCGATCGATCTTGGTTCGAGGCAGGCGCATGCACATGTCTTTAAAAAAAAACACCGCTATGGCCAAGAGCGCTGGACAAATGTGGGTTCACGGTATTGCTCCTAAATAGGATTTATACGTGTGATTTACTAATTGTCCTACACTCACTGGGATTACTACGGTTTTCTAGGGTTTTCCGTAGTACTTGAGCGAATGCTATCCTAGTTCTATCAGGAAAAAAGTCGGCCCTAGCCGCAAATGGCAACGAAGACAAAATAATAGTAATTGCCCCCCTCCCCCGCACAAGCATGTGGTTGCTTCTGGGGTACTCCTAGTTTGTGAGGGTGAGAATTATTATTATTTTTTTATTATATGAGAGTAGATTTGCCTAAAAATTAACCACAACTTCTTTAAATAACAATGGTTGGGCCCATATTGTTGTTGTTCCACTAAATAGTAGTGCCATCGAACATGTTAAGGCATTCTAATAGTTTAACTCTCCTAGTAGGTAAGTACAACATTCAGCTCTGTACAATCACCAACCAAAGCCCTAATGAAGTTGGCTGGACCTGTTTGTTGAAACAACTATATTTTGCCCATGACCTGCTATGATTACGGCTCCCTTCGGCGTTTTTTCTGGCCTGCTCATTGAAGTGGTCGCGCCTTATGATATAATATGTAATTCTTGAAATGTCGGAGATTCAACTTTTTAATATTTATTTAGACAGTTACATGCTTAATTAATTATTTTCATATTGACATCACATTTCCTGGAATCACAAGACACTAGAAATAATAGGCAGGCATCTTTTGGCTTTAAGTTTTACTTCACACAGTTTATTTACTTGCTTCCATAGTAATAATAATAGAAAATAGAAGAAGATGGGAATCTAACGTATGGGTGTTCTCTATTCCGGTGTGCTACGGGGTTGGGCAGTAGGACCGAAAACGATGGTCGCTGTTTTTCCTATGTCTCAAACAGCCTCTCTGTCCGTTGTCTTTGTTTCTTACCTTTTATCCCCGGCAGCTTGTATACCACCGCCAGTCTCCAAGGTCCAATATCTGTCCTGCATGGTTCTGATGTACCATCTTTTCGTGCTCCAATCAAATTCCAACTGGAACGTCTCGTGATCTGAAATCTCTTCCTGATTGGCGGTCACGTCAACACCTGCAACAAAAATGGAAAAATTAATCAAAACATATTTGTGGAATTTTTCTTAACTAAAATTTAAAAAACCTCTGTGACTATCATTACCATACTATACTGGCTGTAATGGGAAGGTTCGTTCAAGTTTCGCTTTATTGTTATCGTTGGCCTTATTAGAAACAACAAAAAGGACAGAAAACGATTGTGATAATCGGGGCACTGACACGAGAAGACTATTTATATGCGTACCTAAAAAGGAAACCAGAATAATTATCATGGGGTACTCGCGATAAAAAAAGAGACAAGAAATTTGTACATATCTGGTGCCTTTACACGAGGGTTAAACATTATCGAACGATTTATGTCGTTGAGATTGTTGAAAATCACTAAGGATATTTCCATACTAGGCATTATTTACAATCTATTTATTAGGTATATCGTGACAAGTCAAATTTGTGTTCTCGATATTTTATGATCCAAGCTCATCGCATACATACGTACATCATGGTCATTAATAATGACACATACTGCAACCGCATATATTTTGGGCCAGATTGAGGCTAATATCGTTGACTGACGTATTAATAAGACTTCTCACGGCTATAGTTTCATGTCCTGGAAAGTAGATGGCGCCTATGGTCAACACTGTATTTTGCATTGTATTTTGTCTCCGGGAAGCGCATGGTGAGCCAGAGAACTGTCAAACATGACAGCCGTGAGCAATCTTTATTAATACGTCAGTCAACGCTAATATGCCTTATAGAAATGTTGTTTCTTTAAGAGATACAGAGGGCGTTGAAGTTTGTTTTTTGAAATTGCATTTTGGCTACATCTCCCAACATAATCCAGCTGCTGAACTGAAATTTGGCACTGCTATGTTTTTGGGGATGAAGAATAAGCTGAAAATGTCAATTTCTACGTATCTCACACTTGCGCTGTTTTTGGATCGTGCAATACTAGTAACTTTTTTGAGGTTATTTTTGTGGATCGTTTCATTTGCAACAAAAGTGTACTCTTGTTTCATAACGATAAAGGGAACTGTTTGGATTTAAATTGCCAAAACCTGCCCCAAAAACAACTGTAAACTCCAATATTATTCGAAACATAAAATTTTCACCTGCCGCCTTTGAATCTTACAGATCAACTGTACATTCAAAACGAAGAAAGAAATGTCAAAAGTTTTTGGGTATGAAGAATAATAATACTATTAATAATAATAATTCTCACCCTCACAATACTCCAAACTAGGAGTACCCCAGAAGCAACCACATGCTTGTGCGGGGGAGGGGGGCAATTACTATTATTTTGTCTTCGTTGCCATTTGCGGCTAGGGCCGACTTTTTTTCCGCTAGAACTAGGATAGCATTCGCTCAAGTACTACGGAAAACCCTAAAAAACCGTAGTAATCCCAGTGAGTGTAGGACAATTAGTGAATCACACGGGTAAAGATATTTAGGAGCAATACCGTGAACACACATTTGTCCAGCGCTCTTGGCCATAGCGGTGTTTTTCTTTAAAGACATGTGCATGTGCCATTCTACGTATCTCACAGAGAAAATCACTTGCGCTGTTTTTGGATCGTGCTGTTACTCGTAACTTTTTCAGATTTTCTTTTTATTTCTGCAGGTCCGTCATTTTAGTGCATCTTTTCATTCTGCAAGAATACAAAGAATACTCTTGTTTCATAACGATCAAATCAACCGTTTGCATTGAGATTGCGAAAACGTGCCCCAAAACACCAGTTGACTTCAATATTCGAAAAATAAAATTGTCACCTACTGCTTTCAAATGTTTCAGATCGACAGTACATTGAAAATTAAGAAAAAAAATGTCAAATGAACATTGGCCGAAACACATTCCTTTTCTTGAAATAAGGTGTCCAAATTTTGTCGAGTTTCAATCCGTTCCATTTTGAATGTGAACATTTTTTGGGACATTGTTCATATGGGTTTTTTCTTGCATTAAATAATACAGTCGTTGTGCAATATTTGAAAGCAGTAGGTGAAAATTTTATTTTTCGAATATTATTGAAGACAACAGGCGTTTTGGGGCACGTTTTGACAATTTCAACGCAAACGGTTGATTTGATAGTTATGAAACAAGAGTGCCTATTTATTGCAGAATGAAAAGATGCACTAAAATGATGGACATATAGGACCAAAAAGATAACCTAAAAAAGTTAGGAGTAAAAGGACGATCCAAAAACAGCGCAAGTGGCCCCCTCTGTGAAATACGTAGAAATTTACATTTTCAGCTTATTCTCCATCCCTAAAAACATAGCAGTGCCAAATTTCAGTTCATTAGCTTGATTTCAAAAAACAAACTTCAACGCCATGTATCTTTTAAACAAACAACATTATTTCTATAAGGCATATTAGCCTCAACCGCATATTATATTTTGGCCCAAAATATATGCGGTTGCACTATGTGCCATTAGTAATGACTCACCCTGTATATATATTATGCTTGAGAGATTCATTGACCATATGTTGTAAAAAAGGGGCATTTCACATCAGCTGGAAACTACTGCAGTAATTTGCTATGAGAATCTACGGAATTCGAAATAATAAAGCCACCTTGCATTGTATAAATGATTCTCTTATGGAAGTAATTCATATTGAGTTGTAATTGAAACGGTCGGTAGGTCGGTACTGTAAATAGCGCTAACATATTCACTGGCAGGCCGATGTAAGGGGTGATTCCCATTTATCTTATTGGCTAGTAACCTGCAAGCAGAAATTTTGCTTAAAAATTCATTAGATATCCAACTTAATTACTGATGTCGAAAACCTAGACATTATTTTTGTGACATTGCTCGAGTTTTTGCGTCAATTGTTAAGTAAAGTCGGGTTTAAAAAAAAAGACTATATTAAAGACCCGAGCACGAAGTCCTTTATTTCATTGTTGTTTGCGATCCAAAATCACGGACAATAAAGCTTTGTTAGTAAAGCAGGTTGTGTAATTATTTTGCAATGTTTTGTTGTATTTTAGAGTATTTCGTAGTAAAAATTGCAGTTTAGGTTTATTTTCGCGTGTGCCGTGTGCTTCAGTTGTGTAATAACCAGTTGATAGCAACAGCAAAGTCTAGAGAATACTATTCTCTAGGCTTTGGCAACAGTGTGTGATTATTTTATAAATGTACAAGCTAAAAACCTCCAAGTAGCGAGTAACTATAAATAAAAAAAACTAAATGTTTTAAAAAGGCAGACCATTTCGCACTGAATGACTCAAGATTCAGTTAAATGCTGCAAATATTCTACAGTATCAAAAATATGGACATTGTTACCTATTTAGGCTGTTATACGAAGCAACAAAAAGCCTATAAAAACTTAAATTATTCAGTATATTTCAAGTCTCAGAAAAATAAAAAACATAGAAATGGCATCTGTAGAGTTTGTAAGGGGTGGCACTTTTTATACTCTATTATTTATTTACTAGTTAAAGTTTAACAGCGTTGCCAATAATTCAAATGAAAAACTTATTTCTCTGGTAAATTAAAATAATCTTCAAGATCAAATTGCAAATAATAGTTTTTCAACAGTGGTTTCCGTTGTATGTAGGGACTAGGGACATACCCAATCAGTTGCAAATACGTTTGCTTTGAAGTAAATAATGGTAGATAATACCTAGGTATATGATATTTATGTATTGATGAGATAAGGTCTGCCTGACTAATAGGTGAATCTAGTATTTATAATTATCTAGACACTTATTAGGCAGTATTTCTATACTACGCGTAGTACTTTAATCTGTGATACAACCACGCAGAATAATACAACTAAGGAAACAATAATATACCTACAATTACCAATACCAATCGCACAATCTGACAAACGCGCCTCACCTTGTGTTTGACATGACTGGTGCTGTGTTTTTTGGAAGCAATTTTTCGCTGTTTTTAAGTGTTTCTTAAGTATTCGTCGGTTTAAAATAGACAATTAAGTTATACGTTATGGGCAAAAAAAGTGTATTGTTTGCAAATCAAGCAACTCGCCAAAGGAGGTTACATACCATACCATGCGTAAGTACAGGGTGTTCCCGTATATTTTGACCCACCCCTAGAGCCTATATTTTTCTAGTTAGAAAAAAAATACTTAAATGAAAGTTGTAGGGTTTTTTCTGAACCGCTAGGATCTGTTACTAGATAAAACAAACGAGCGTCGCAAATTTATGAAAAATATAAACTTACTTTTTTTTAATGGAACACCCTGTATATTTGTGGATTTTTGAATTGCACGCATTTTTCCGATTCCAACAATATAAATATTTTATATGTTTGCTCTAAGCATTCGCATGATATTCCAAATTGCAGATAAATACGATCGATTATATTTAATCAAGGTTGCCATGGAAAAACATTTCAACTTAGGCAAGGGCATTCCTGTAAATCCATTATTTTTGGGACAATACACCTTGGTACCCTACAACTTTCATTTAAGTAATTTTTTTCTAACTCAAAAAATAGAGGCTCTAGGGGTGGGTCAAAATATATGGGAACACCCTGTACATAGGCGTACCTAGTTCGGGGCACGGTAGAAGATACCTTTACCACCAGAGGGATAATAATTCTCAACATGGGTATAAAACGAAAGGGCTCGACGGGTAGAAAACAATAAGGTGAATGAGGTCATAATAAATCTAATATGGCGACCTCCCCAAGACGGCGGATTGCCTAATTCTTTACAACATCCTCGACATGGGTATCAAATGAAAGGATTTGAAAAGTAGAAAACGATAAGGTGACTGACGTCATACTAAATCCAATAGGGCGGATGCTCGATGCCCCAAGATGGCGGACTAAACTTCTTTACCACCCTTCTGAGATGGGAATCAAATAGGTACTAAAAAAGCACAAAATAAAATAAATAATAAAAAAAACCTTTTTAATAACAAGCTTTCATTTAAGTAAGCCATTTACTAAAACGGATAAAATAAGTTTAGGTTTTCGTTAAGATAATTCAATGCCAAACTGCGACAAGCTTTTTTATATCAAAAAGCTTGTCGCGCAAACTGTACAGAAAATATATTCTTTGGCATGTACTTGCTTATCAACCAATCACTGTCCGATAAAATTAATTGGTAGGTACCTACTTTTATGAATATTTCGCACGACGAGCTTTTTGATTTAAAAAAGCTTGCCGCAGTGTGGCATTGAATTATCTTAACGAAAACCTAAACTCGTTGACTGAAGGTTTAAATCTTCACCCAACGCTAAACTTATTTTATCCGTTTTAGTTCATGGCTTAAGTAAAAGCTTGTTTTAAGAAGTTTTTATTTTTTATTTTTTATATTGTGTTCGCCGAACAATCCTCAACTAGTAACTGTCAATAACATTGATAAGTTTGAATTTTAGAATTGACGAGTACTAGTTTTACCTGGGGTTATACTTGAATTTTTATACAAAAGAATTGAGATATAAAGGCAAATATATTTTTTCCTATTTTTATAACTATTTAAAAAAAATAAGAGGTACCCCACTGCCTTGTAATCGTTAGCACCAGTTCTGTCACCCGAACTGTAAACATTATTTTTTTTATTACGGGAACAAACTTGCCAATACAAAGCCAGTTCTAAAGCCTATCCAAGTTACAGAGGCAGTGGATCAAAACATTGGCCACCACGTGACCTATTCTCTTATTGGTCTGGCCGTCATAAAATGTCAAGTGTTTACGCGGCGAGCAGAATTCAGGGCCGGCTCTTCCCTCAGTCGAGTTTCCTGCATATTTTAGATCGGATCGCGAGCAGTATATTCTGTAAATTTATTTTGCTACTTAATTTAAGAAAATTTATAAAGATCCACGAAAGATAGAAACACAAATTTTAGAACTTCTAAAATAATTAGTTCAGAATTACAAGCCACTTGGAATCTCACATTAGTCCGACCCTGGTAATGGATCGCAAGGCGGTCATGTGACTTTGTTCATATCTACTGCCGCTGTAACTTGGATAGACTATACGTTTTTTATTTTTCTGAGATTTCAGTCCAACGCTTAAAATGCCTTCAAATATTTGGATTTTAGTTTTGTTAGTGGATGCCTGTGTCACTAAAAATCGAAGATAACATTGTGTTGTTTTGGAAAGGTAAAGTAATCCCGAAGAAAACAATTTGAAGTGATCTCTAAAAAAATTGCAGGTCAAATATTATGTGGATTGAATTATTTGTAAAGAGGATGGAATCATTTGTAAAGAGGATAAACTATTTGAAAATAAAACAAAATGTGTAAAAATTGATTCACCTGTAATAAAATGTTTTGAACATTCACGAGAAAACTTTAATTTCCTTTTTGTTATAAAATCTGCTCTTTTATATAGCAATTATTATGAATTTATGTCTTCTGATAGAGGAAAGTTCGCGTCGACGTTTTTCATATTTATAGCTCACAGAACTTGGAATTCGGAGAAATCCCTCAATTAACAACACAACAAAAATTCGGCAAAACTTAATGAAATTTATACGTTCCCATTACAAACAAATGTAAACAAAACTGTCCTCTGGCGGCCATTATCACCTAATCATGGCGGTTCGTTGGACTGCCCTAGAAAATGGCGACTTATTACAGGCTATAGGGGGCATTCTGCGTGGTTACTGATAGGTACGTATACCGGTTATTTCTCTGAGGGTATACCGTATACCTATATCAGTTTCTTCTTTAGAATGCCCATATTTTACATATTCAACTTTATTACGATTTACTTTGCCTTTGCGGTCAGTATTTCGAAGTTTTGTCATATTAACACAGTTTTTATAGGTATATTTGTTTCTGATAACATGGAATTAATATGCACATGGAGAAAATCGTATGCGCAGACCATTACGTGAATTGTATAGAAGAATAAACAATATTTTGGAATTAAGCGATGATCTGTTCAACCATACTGAAACAAAATTGTAGATCATTTACTCCTGTTCAACTTTTATTAAAATAATTTTTTTGTCCTGCAGCGTGCGGAATATTTGTCATAAAAGTAATGCGCTGTAACTCCTTATGTTCCTATTAGAGATACTTACAAAAATTTTTTATAGGGAAAACTTGTTCATACTTTGATCTCCTACAACTTTTATTAGGGTCATTTTGCTCTAAAAATGTTAAGGAAATCATCCCTATTGTTTAGAAAACCACCCTATAGCGCAATTCGAACAAGTAGTTCGAGTGTGATCTTTTGGTTGGACACTCAGGAGTCCCCAAGCAAACCTGAAAAAATCACCCTGTTTATTTTTTGGGACCCCTGCAAGCAGAGTAAAACTTTAATTGCCTTTTTTTGTTTTTGTATTCAAATGATTTTTTAAGATATTTTTTCGTCCAAAGTACCGTTTAGAGTATGTAAGGGAAAGTCGCCGAATTTCGGATACTACTTTAAATTTACTAATTATTTATTATACAGAAGTGTTTTTTATTTATTTTTTCATATAAGCATATACAACGTGTTATAATGAAACAAAATTTATTGTCAAAAGAATTTTACTACATTTGTTTTTTCCAAGAAAACGAATGTATATGAATTCGGTCCATTTTGGTGCGACTGAAAAAAGGTTCCTAATTTCGGACACTGTATCCGAAATTAAGAGACTACTTTCTACAAGTGTAAAAACTATATATTGAAACAAAAGGAGCACACATACGTTTTTTCTAGCTTCTTTATTAGCTTGTTTGATGTAATTTCCAATGTTTCGGGGCCGAAATAAAATTGGAGACATTAGGATAGGTAGGTATCCCATTTGTTTTCCTCTGACCTCATTATAATAGCCAGTTTCAATGGATCTGTCACTTTTTCTGAAAATAAACAATTTACTCGCAACCAGCATATTTTAATTTTGGGTTTCTGGTATCCGAAATTAGGAACTTCAGACTATCCGAAATTAGGCACCTTTTCACTTTTTAGGTTAGAGTAATGCAGTACTGTTATTTTTGAAATCTGTTTAATTGTGACTAGAATACCGGCTTAATTAATATATTAAGTTACCTAGGACGCAAACACAAAATTCTGGAACGATTATTTCAAAGATAGACACAGCTCAAAACGCGACTGAACATAAAACTCCGCCATGCAATTTAGACGTTTGGAGCTGCCATCTAATGGAGAGAGATTGTACCACGACAATATTGCATAGTGGGCTTAATTTGACTTTTTGCATTGTATAGAGTGAGGTTTCAATTTAGAACAACAGATGGCTTCTTAGATAAACCACTATCCGAAATTAGGAAACCATCCGAAATTAGGCGACTTTCCTCTACTACTGTAAAAATGAGCAAGATGTTGAAACACGAATTAAAATATGGAAAAAAAACTTGTTAAAAATAAAACCGAATAAGTATAGCAATTTGAAAAGTGAAAAGCAACAAAGCACCATCACCTAAAGGTGCGATAAACAATAAGTATAACTTCCTCATTTGCCGCATTCAAAGAAAACTATAGACGCAAACATATTAGAGATATCTACAGAGTAATTTCTAAAATTATGTTTAGAATCGCTGCAATACCTACTGCCAAAAATGATCCCCATAAAATAAAATACAATTAACCAAATCCTATAATAAGAGTGATAACAATCTAGGAGATGGGTATTTTTAGCGGGGGACGCCGGAAACACCTTGGCCATTTTAGTTGAGGTTATTGTACTTTTGTGGCGATTAATATTATTGTATGCTCATTATCTCGAGTCAGTCACCCGGACTGAAGATGCACGAGCGTGTACGAGAGGACAAGATCCGAAGAAAACTGAGGGAGAACACTTTTTAACGGTCTCGCAATGCAGTTAATAAGGCTAGGGATTTTTTTCAAAGGATAAAGAGTTTCGCCGGGTACCTAATTATTATTTGTCTCCATGCGTCAACTTTTTAATAAAGACGGTGGAATGTGGAGTATGGTTGCGACTATGTTACGACGTAAGCTGCTTGTAAACGTGGAATGTGGAATATGGTTGCGACTGTGGTTACGACGTAAGCTGCTTGGAATTCTTGGAAACGTGTGCCGTCTGCTTTTGAATTATTTCATTTACCTAAAATTGATTCAACTAATCTTTCAGGGCTATTAAAACAGTTTAGAAGTGCTAAAAGTGGTCTTCGACTGTGACTCACCAATTCGTTGTTTATGGTAAGATTTTGTTTTGGAAGATTTCAGAGTAGTGAAAAATCATCGCATAGAGAGACTGGACTGGTGTCAAGGAAATTTTTATCGGAAATCGGACAGATTTTTTATGGGAAAATCTAGCGCTTCATCGTAGAAATTGCTTATACAGTCTAGAATTATATTTTTAACATTTCATGGATGGAGAAATATAAATATATTCCTTACGCAAAAATAAATTTTACAAGGTGTCCCTGTAAATATCATAAATAAAACTGATTTTTTAGAAAATCTAATTTTAAGCAAAAAAGTTCATATGAACATATAATAGTTATTTATGTACCAAGGCACTGAAGTTCAACTTTTTATGACTCATGTGGAGTTTAGTTGCTGAGGCCTCTGGCCGAGGCAAATAAACCACATGAGTCATAAAAAGAATTTCAGTGCCGAGGTACATATTATATTTTTCTTGAAATCGGAAAAAAAAATGTTTTATTAGGCAAGAAAATAATAATAAGGGATCACCCGTCCACGAACCGACTACGCGCGGCGTTGCTTGACTTTACCGATCGCTCTACCTTGGACAAGTACCAAAAAACCAAACTGCTGCTTCTTGTGCAGCCTACACAACAAATCTATTGATTTTAAAATTTACTAAAATATGTATACTGAAGGATTGCGCTTCTATAGGAAAGAATTTCGCAATGTGTACGAAAAGTTAAATGAGCCTTTATCGGCCGGGTTTTGAATATTTGGTCACTTTTGACGGGCGATTTCTCCGCGTCTGACGTTTGATGTTTACATCTCGCCAAGGCCTACTTATTGAAAAAATCGTACAATAATGGGCTACATTATTGTACGATTTCTGTGCTTTTAATGACGATTTTGGGACATTTTAATGCCGATTTCAAGAAAAAAATGTTTTTAGATGTCATAACTAAAAGCTAAAAGCCTCTTTCAACAAAAAAGTTTATTGAGCATGAGTCGAAAAACGCTTAATAAGAGAAGTACAGATTGTTAAAAATGTACTCAAAATCTAAACATTCTAGGACAAATTTCTAGTATGCTATGGATCTATGAAATAAAAAACAAATGACTCTCAGAGCATTAATTAATATTGAGTTATTAGAAAAGAATTTTAAATAAATTATAAATTTCAATTAAATTTTATTTTCTTTAACTAAATGTACCTACTTTTTAATAAATACATTTTCTAGACATCTTTCTTATTATTTGCCATATCCATATAACTTTAAAATTTCAATTCGTGGAGCACTTTTATAGGATGTTTATTATACTTGCATTCATTTAAAAAGTAGGCGTTGCAAAAACAATTCTGTCGCTTTATTTGATAGTTTCTACAAAAAATTCAAGTATACAGGGTGTCCCAGGATAAGTGAGCCAATAGGTGTAAAAGACAAAAAAATTTCGAGTTCAAATTTGATCGTTTGAGGTTCTGACCTCCTTGACTGGAAACTAATTTCTATCATACTTATTTTCGTTTTTGAAAAATCAAGATGGCGTCGACAGCAACCATTTGTTTATTTTCATTGTAGGTGAAGTGCCTTTTCCTTTAAAGATAGCGAAAAATTGTATTCAGAAAAGTTGTTCACAATTAAAAATTACCCCTGGGTAACAAATTTTGGAAAGATCGGCCTACTTTATTTTTCCCATTTTTTCTTTTTCTAGCTTTTAAATACAAGGTATCGAAAAATTTTATAAGAAAAAGTTGTTTAGAATTAAAAGTTATCCCCGTGTACCAAATTTTAAGAAAATCAGCCTACTTTATTTTTTCATTTTTCAAAATTTGGTATCCGGGGGTACTTAATTTTTAATTGTGATCAACTTTTCTTAATAAAAGTTTTCGCTATCTTTAAAGGAAAAGGCACTTCACCTACAATGAAAATAAAGAAATGGTCGCTGTCGACGCCATCTTGATTTTTCAAAAACGAAAATATGCTGGAAATTAGTTTCCAGTCAAGCAGGTCAGAACCTCGAACGATCAAATTTTACATCTATTGGCTCACTTATCCTGTACAGTTCAAACAAAACATGTCAGAAAAACAACTTACTTTATAATAGAAGATCGATATTATTCAATGACGTCAGAACCTATAGACGTCATTGATAT
Organism: Pseudeuparius sepicola; assembly: GCA_963920635.1. Taxonomy (NCBI): domain Eukaryota; kingdom Metazoa; phylum Arthropoda; class Insecta; order Coleoptera; family Anthribidae; genus Pseudeuparius; species Pseudeuparius sepicola. The sequence continues at coordinate 12,755,058 of OY987304.1, forward strand.
TATTACACTCAGTTATGAAGATTCTAGAAGTTTTAGTAAAGTCTACAAATAACAGTATTGCCTATAATATAGTTTTACCACAGATAACGTAACCTTATCTGTGGTTTTACGAAACACGCACCCCTTTATAAAATCGAAGAAGGTCAGGCTTTCGTGGAAATGCCAATATACTTGGCAAACGATGTCCTTTCAGAGACATAGGTATCTATAAAAAAAATTGCCCCGATCAATACCCGCAGCCTACTTAGATTTTAAGGGATGTTAACACGAAAACCAGACACATCAAATTTGTACAAAAAATATGCAGGTAGTTCAATTCTACGAGGTGTCAAATTTGAGCAAAATAGGGATTTTAAAGGTATCTGGCGATTCAAGTATGCCATGGAAAAACTGGAGCACTCAAAGATCAAAGACACTCAAAGTATACCTACCTACAGGGTGTTTTTCTCTGTGTCGTTCTCTTTGGGTGTCCTAATTAACGTAGGGGTGTTAGATTTTAAATAAAAAAATCGCTAAATGGTTTTAGTGAAAATCGGATCGGGGTTATAAAAAATCGTAGCGGGCCCTGGATACGCATTTTTTGCAATGGTAAAAAGGCCAAAAGAAGCGGTTTAAGATCCTTCAAACAAGAAAAGTTCAGGCGAATATCTCCAAATATAAAGACCGTATGGATTTGTATAGGTAGAAAGTATACACCCTATATGAACTTTTTTTCCTTAAAATGAGTTTTTCTACCATCAGTTTTATTTGTGACATTTAAAATTATTGTGTCACGCTATATATTCTGCTAAATTTGCGTTTCCAAATCTCAACATAATTTCTATAGACATTTTTGAAAGTAATATAACTGCAGATTTTAATTCAGAGCAAGTTGTGAGGGTTAGCACAGTTGCTTCTCATGAGCTTTTTGTTGTTTATTTTTGAACAGTGAAATAGTCAATACAATATCACCTAAGGGGATGTGGAAATACGAAAAGGACATAATATTTCTCACCCCAAATGTATTTGAACGTAGGTCTCATATATGTGTACCTACCCCAAAATGTGGGGGCGTGCATACAAGTAACTAATATTAGGGTAGGCCATAAGCTCCGATGTTATTTTGGCAGGGGGTGACGATGTGACTTGCAGCGGCGTCACCACTTGGTTTTTGCAAATTTAATTTGTGAAATCACCAAATTATCACATTATGTTTAGCGGGAACCAAAGCTAAAACTCATAGAAAATAAAGTTGCAATATCTCGTAAACCAAATCCTAAATCAAAACTTTACAAGAGAAATTTTTTATTTTAACAGACGCTGGACCTACAGAAAAGCATAGCTTTTAGCATAGATTAAAGGAGTCATAGATAGGCAGAAGCATTGTTCCGACACACCGACTTTCAAACTTTCAAAGGTTGTAATACCTTACAATTCCTTAGGATTTAGTGCTAAGTTGAGATACGCAGTAGTCTCCAATTAATTATTTTGTAACAAAAGAAAACAATAATTTTCCGGTGGAATGGGACACACGACATCATACTTATTTCCTGAACTACACTACACTCTATAACTACACTGCACTTCTGGAGAACCAACTTTAATTATATTTTCAACGACGCCACTGAATTAATTTGGCACCCCAAAGATAAAATCGATATTTTCCTATAGACCCCTTATACATACTGTACTGTTTTGCAGAGCCTTTGGGAAATTTCGATGACTAAAATTCTCTGGCGAATCGAGACTAGACCGGCAATTTTATGAATCAACGGTATTTGTCTATGGTTTCCCCCTTGCATTAGAAAGATATACAAGACGCGTATCCGTCTCAAAAATTCAACCAAAACCTTTCTCCTCATAACTTTATAAGAAGAATTATTTACTGCACTTAAGTATGCCTTTCTTATCTAAGGTGGATTTCCTGCTTTTCTAATAGCCATGGCGCCATCCAGTGGCGCAACCAGAAAATATTGTCGGGGGGCTGGTTGACAAAGTTCATTTTTCAATGTTAAGAATTGCGCCGTAGGCGACAATTTTCAGATTTTCAAGGTCAAACATTTTTAATGAACTAAAAAAAAATAAGTCACCTAATATTAGCAAAAAATTTTAGGTAGTTTTTTTTTGTTAACTGTGGAACCATAATAATAATAATTTAACTATGCAGTATAACTGTAAGAACAAGCTACTCTTTTTTTCTTTTACATAAAAGCCCGAGAGGGAATTCCTTGAGTGATGTGGAAGTAAAAATTTAAGTTAGTACCTATAAATTGATTCCCACATCCTATAAATTAACATGTCCTCTCAAAGGTTCAAATGTATAGAATATATAGAGAGGTAGGTATCTTCCTATAGAAATTTATTTCCTTGTGGATTCATAATTATTATTCATTTTTAAAAGCAGGAATTAAAATAGGGGCATATAATTCAGGTCAGATTAGTTTTAAGTTCGGCGCAAGTTTGGTTAGGTTTTAAGGTCAGCGGCGCGAAGCGCGTGTGCGAGTGACTTGTGTTTCTGTTCTGTGCCAACTGCCGGCCAGGCAACTAATCTTTCATTAAATGTAAACTACTAATTTCATGTGTACCACCGATATCCGATATCCTCAATTTCGTATATTTGATAAATCATAACATAAACTTAAAAAATACAGGTTAAACAAAATACAAAGCATTCGGTCTTGTTTTTATTTAGCATTGTTTAGCGCTTTTTCGCTTGGTTGGTACGAGCTCGGGGGGGGGGGGCTGCAGCCCGGCAGCCCCCCCCCCCCCTTGGTTGCGCCACTGGCACCATCGAATGTTCAGGGTTTTGTCTTCCCCTCGGCCGCCAGTGCTTATATCTTGAAAGGTAACTCTGTTCTTAATTGAAAATGCATCGAAGTAAATGTTACTGGAGGGTCTTTCATGTCAAGTCTGTTGTGAACGGTGCACGTTATACAACAAACCATTTACGGACAATGGGTTGCTTTTAACTTTTGAAACAAAAGAGATCGTCTTTCTTTGACGGCACAGGATGTAGCATGGCGTAATAACGCGTGCACGTATTCAAAACTGACATGAAACATGGCAGAAGGAAAAAGAATTTGAAAAACGTGATATATTTTTGAAATTAACTAACCTTTTTTCGAAATTAATGAAACTACATTGAGATAATCAATAATAATAAATATTGAGTTTGCTCAAAAATGTACAGGGTGTCCAGATTTGGTTGTAAATGCAGGGTATCTCGGTTATTTTTAGAGACAGGGAGTTGCGGTTTTCGCGAACCGTTGCTACTTTTTTGTGAAATGAAAGATACCGTAAACAGATTTTTCATAGCCACCTTCGTTTTTAAGATACAGGGCGAAATTGAAAATTTACGCTTTTGGGGCATACTTCGTATCTTTGGGAACGGTTAATGATATTGAAATGGCAAAAACTGTACCTTATAGACATTTTCACGTAGAATTCAGTGCCGTATTCAGTTTTTTACTAAAATTGATAGTGTTCGATATATGGACCAAACTTAGTTTTTTTTAAATAGTACACCCTGTATATTTTCTACTAGTTATATTCAGATTGTCGTAAGCTTTACAAAAATATATAACACTATGTAGTTATTATCTATATTAGGCTCTAAAAATAACCGAGATACCCCGCATTTACAACCAAATCTGGACACAGTGTACATAAATGTTAATGTTTGTACGAGATATATTCAGAAAAATTCAAAAGCAATTAAGACAAGTCAGTCTATTGATAGTGCAATTGACATAAGTCCTGATTTAAATTTGTTGTTGAATTGGTTAAACTTAAATAAATTAATTTAGATATTGAAATTGGCGGTGAAAAACTTGATGTAAATTCATTTAAATATCTAGGTTAAATTAAATTTTGATGTGCAGCATGAAAAACTATGTAAAGTAGCATCTACAGTAGGATATTTGAAAAGGGTAAGTCATAATTTAAGTTTATTTTCAAAAAAACTTGTTTATAAAACACAATATTAGGTAACTTCCACACTTTTTGTATTGTTCGACAATCTTGTTTGGAGCTGATGACTGGGTATTTACAAAATTGCAAATTTTACAAAATGAGCTACGAGGACAATTTTAAATTTAGATAAGTACCTAAAAATAAATTATATGTTACAAAAATTAAAATGGCTTAATGTACGAAATAATTTTATTAACTATTTGACGTTCATCTTTATATTTAAAATTACGAATTATTTACTTTTAGCATATTTAAAAGAATTTATTTCATACAATTTTGATCTCCATGGGCATTCAACAAGTTTTAGAAATAATTTCCATTTGCAAAATTCAATTAAAAACGTAAGCTATAAATCCATACTTCAAAAAAGCATGCTTGAATATAATAAATTGAATAATGCAATTAAATCTGAAAAGAGTTTTAAAAAATTTAAAAACAAATTGAAAAGTTAATATTTGAAATTACAAAATTAATATAGTTTAGATAATAGTTATTTATGTACCAAGGCACTGAAGTTCAACTTTTTATGACTTATGTGGAATTTAGTTGCCGAGGCCTTATATTATATATTTTTTTGAAATCGGAAAAAAAATTTATTAGACAAAAGAATAATCATAAGGGATCACCCGTCCATGAACCGACTGCGCGCGGCGTTGCTTGACTTCGACGATCGCTCTACCTAAGTCAAGTATGACCAGGCAAGGTGCTTCCCAACAGAAACTCCAAACTGCTGCCTGTTGTGCAGCCTCCATAAAAATAGATTGATATTCAAACCTACTAAAATAAACTCCTGGACAAAATTAACGCACCACTCATATTTGTCTGGGTGTTTTTTATATTTTTCTATCTTTTTCTCGACAAGTAGACCATGGGCCTTGTTTGACAGTGACATTTGTTATTAAATACCCTTATTTTGACAGTAATTTGTATTAAACCTCGTTTTAGACTAACTTAAAAGGTGCTGATTAAAGCAAAGTGTCTCTAAAAAGCAAGCTATAGATTGTGATTGTTTTTATCACATACATGTTGGGAAGTTCATTTGCGAGCAAATCAAGTAAGGAAAATGATCCTCCAAAGAAATTTGTCAATTGAGGATGTAGTGCGAGCATCGACTCTCCTGGATGAAGGATATTCAATGAGATATGTTGCTGGTTTGTTAGGGAGACATCATTCCAGCATCTGCCGCATGGTGAGACGCTCGTGCCATCGAAGAGCATAAGGGCGAAAACGTTGCACTAATCAAACTGATGATCGGTTTTTGAGACGACATGCTCTCAGAGACAGGAGAGTCTCCAGCAATCCGCTAAACAATATTATATTATATTGTCTCGAACGGTTAGAAGACGTTTACATGAAGCAGGATTGACCAACAGAAGACCGGCCAAAAATCCATTGCTTACCAGAGAACACAAAATTCGGAGATTGAATTTTGCAGAACCCATCAGAGTTGGGCCATCAACGATGGGAAACAAGTTCTGTTCTCCGATGAAACTAATGTTAGCCTAAAAGCTCCAGATGGACGTGGGCATGTCAGGCGAAGGCGAGGAGAAAGGTTTGCCAGCTGCAATATCTCTCCTAAAGTACCTTTTGGTCGTGGTGACTCTAAAATATTTTGGGGAGGAATTTGCTTCGATGCTCGTACTGAGTTGGTCCCTATACGTACGAGGTATATGAATGCCCAATATTACTTAGACAACATTATTGTCGAACATGTACTGCCTTTTGCTCTGTTTGTTGGACCTAATTTTTTATTCATGCAGGAAAACTATCGTCCTTCTGTGGCTAGACAGGTTATTGGCTACCTAAATGATGTTAATATCCATTTATTACAGTGGCCACCTAACAGTCCTGACATGAATCCTATAGAGAATCTATGGGACTATCTAAAAAAAAAATCAAAATCGTAGACCCCCTGTTGCTTATCACAACCAACTCATAGAGGTCGCTATTGAAGAATGGGAGATTATTCCGCAAGATCTTGTGTAACATTTGATATCAAGCATGCCTCGACGCATGAATGCAATGATAAAGAAGTAGAGGAGGGCCTACACGGCATTAGTGTCGACCCAGATGCATTTATTCTGTTTTGCTGATTTTTTTTCTTTTTTAACTTGGAGTTATGCTAGCTTATTTATGCATTTTCAGCAAAAACACATTTTTAATGAAACATTAAGGCAAATTAAGGTCGTGTTAAGGTCATGTTTTACTAATTTGTAGGTGTTCATTATCATTTCAATAATGTAACTTAGTTTTATTTTGTGTTTTCATTGTAAATATTTAGATAAATTAAAGTGGTGTTTTAATTTTGTCCAGGAGTGTATTTATACTGAAAGATGGCAATGTGTACAAAATGTTAAATGGACCCTTATTGGGCTGGTTTTGAATAGTTGGTCACTAGTGACGGGCGAGAGCTCTGCGTCTGACATTATTTGATGCACTACACACTTACCCACGGTATGTCACTAACGAATCCGAAAACAAGGCAACTCCGCGCATCTACGTCAGTTGCGAATCACGAATTGTAAATAATGCAGCGGCCGCGGTTGTGTTTTACGATTTTTTATAGTTTACAGTTTAATGTGTCAAGAAAAAAAGTGTAAACAACTGACTGATCGTCAGTCCAACTCGACAGTGCTTTGAAATAGGCCAAAAATGCCGGGATGTGCAGTCAGCGTATCAAATTAAATGTGTGTTTTTATCAACAGAATTCATTTATCTAGTAATAAATTCTACATATTTTAACCACATTTATTTAAAAGAAATAAGCAAAAACCCATAAAAAAAGTATCTATTGCTGTGTAAAACATATGGAGCAATTTAAATTCTGATTCGCAACTGACGTCACAAGATGCGCAATGACATACCGTGGGTAAGTCTATCGTGACTTGATGTTTACATCTCGTCAAGGCCTACTTATTGAAAAAATCATATAATAATAGGCTACTTCAGTGCCGATTTCTGAGTTTATCTTGTGATACAACTCCAACATATCTGGTTGTTGTTTACTTCTTGATGTCTACCCCCCAAACGTTACGCCAAACGTGTCCGTGAAAATCGTATGCACAGACCATTATGCAGAAGAATAAACACTATTCTGCACTTATGGGGTGATCTGTTCAACCAGCTGAAGAAGCTATCATTCTGGAAAGTATTTTGTCATGTTGATAGCTAACAATGTATTTTGTTTTGTATTTTGTGTCCGAAAAGCGCATGGTGAGCCAAAAATGTGTCAGACTTGACAACCGTGAGCAGTCTTTATTAATACGTCAGTAAACTCTAATAGATAAGCCGTAAGTAATATTCACTGTGAAATTCCTGTATCGCCTGATGAGGTGCTAAACGAGTTGTCTAAAGTAAATATAAAACGTAAGCTCAATATTAAATTGTAAGTTTTAAATAAACATTAAATTTTTGTATTTTTATTTTGTATTTTTAGTCGGAAAACATATAGTTACAGTATCACACATAAACTCCACGTTATATGAGATTTTTTTTAGAATCGATTTAAGAAAATTGTGATGTTGCCAGTTGCTGAGGTCAAATGACGTGCTCAAGAGAAATCACAACTATAGCTCTGTTCCAACAATAGTTCTGAACCAGTTCTAGAGAACCAGAAAAGTAATTCCAGAACTGTTTTCAGCCAATTAGATCGCGGAGAATCGGTTCGGAACTGCTGTTGCAATAACTCAATTTTCTTTTAACTGTCAAGTAAAGAAAATGCCGTGGTTGATCTTAAGCCCGTCATTTTGGAGTTTTGCGTGATATAGTACAATCATAGTATCATAAGGTTGGAGGAAAAAAGAATTAGACATGGCACATCGACAGGGCCACGCACGGGTTCGGCCGGAAGCCCATTATTACAAGGGCATAATTTATTTTGTAAGTTACACAAGCTCAAGTGATGCACGGGTCGAGTGTCTAAAACAACAATTTAAACTGGAGATTTAGATGATTTTTTTCTCGGGGAAGCCGTAAAGATATATTTACCGGGCGCTAATATTTTGACAAGAGTAATGAATTATTCGTTAGCAGGTGCAAGGGGATTGGATTCTTTCCCATCTTATTTACGCATAGGCTCTGGCCATCCAGAATTCAATAAAATGTAAATATTAAAGAATTCCATGATGGAATTCGTGACAATAATTATTATCTCATAGAAAAACGTCTTCTCTGCATCAGCACCTATTGCAAAAGCAGGAACTACGACATTAAATTAAATCACTCGTGTGGTAAATATATTTTTGGTTTAATAGCTGTCTGGGTGATCCATCCTATTAATTTTTGGGGCTAGAAAAAAAGTCGTGTGCAAATGCAAGAGTTGTAGATACCTAATCTGAAATTATCTGCGGCTGTATCAAACTTTCTACGGGGTGTTCCTGAAACTCCTGGCATTCCAAGTGTATGTTTTTTAATGATTTTTTAATAAAAACATTCTATATTGTAACGAAAAATGCCTCTAAAGTTGTTATATCAGCTTTCAATGAACATGCGTTGGTACTGTTTTATAACCTACTCAAAGATTTAGCAGATAAAGTTTCGGTATTCCACTTACAGTTTTAAAATTTTTATGATTAGTTTAGAGGCATTTTCCGTCACACCTTTGTTGGCCTGAGGCCCCCAGGGCCCCATTTCCCTTTAGTTTTCATTGTTTTCACTGTAGAGCTTCTATAACTTGCTAGAATGTTTGCTAGAACTTTACGATTTGTCATCATTGGCCAGGAATATTCTAGAAAATCTGTCACTATCTCCCGGTCCATAAACTTATCAGATACTGTCACTGACCAAGAATATTCTCTCAGCTCCAAAAATCGCAGTAAAATCGCGTTATAACCTTCCACTTTTTTCAGGCCCAATTCCCAGGGCTTATATACTCAAATGGGAGAGTGGAGTTTCTGAACAGGCTGCCAATGAGAAGTATGCAAGTTCTGCTGAAAAAAGGATGGCATACCTTTCGCGCATGTCCAAGTACACTTTACATCGAACAACTCGTTTAAATGATTAAATAACATTCAATTTAAACAGTACTTGGACATGCGCGAAAGGTATGCCATTCCTTTTTCAGCATTTGAACTTGCATACTTCTCATTGGCAGCCTGTTCAGAAACGTGGAAAAATTAATTATTAAAATACAAGATCACGTGGCAATAATAGCCCTTTGGACCCACCCTAACGGTATGCCTATGGTTTCCCGAGGAATTTTCTATTTGAACTTCATTATAACACACATGGCAGCCTGTATAAAATCATATCAAAACGCATATTTTTCGAATAATTGAAAACTCAGTTTTTCACACGAAGAACCCAGGATGACTCTCTGATTCATACCTTATTATTGTGAGAATATGTGCCACATAATGCCCTTTGCAAGGCATACTGAGTAAAATCACGTCCAAAAATCTGTCACTATCTCCCGGTCTATTATTTGTGAAGGCTAAACAATAAAGGTGCGGTAACCAAGACAACGAGTTTGGACTGTTAGGTACTGTTGAGATACAGTACAGTATATTTGATTTAGTCTTTGAATAAAGAACCCCAGGAAGGAACAAATTTGGGCTTAACGCTCGACCGGGACAGTCTCTGCATATGGCGGCATGCCGTTTCCGGTTTACAAAAGTACTTACCGATTGAATGTTATCCCCCAACATTTGGTTTTGTTAGTCACGGAATAGTCGCGGGCTACACAGCCGAGTACACAGCTAACCATAATAGATCTCCAAAAAGTACTTATCGAAGAACTACACAAATATCTAATAGCACAAACCACCGTGACAACTGTCAAATATAAAAATATTTTGTCAAAATTCAGTCTCCATACAGGGCGATTTCCGTCTCACGTATTTTATAATGCCCATAGAGCTTTGGCTCCTTCCTGGGGTTCTTTATTCATTGGATTTAGTAGTAGAAATCTGCAACCATGAAACTTGTATGTAACCTATACTTTATAATAAGAAAAAATGTCATAAACTATAATTATTATGATGATAAATTATGTAATCTATAGTAAAGATATCCGCGGCTTTTAAAATTCTCTGAACAGATTTAATTTTTAAATTCAAAACTGGACTAGCATCTCAGCATCTCTTTTACTTGTATTTTTTTCAGTTGCACCATAGATTATCATCCATTTTTTAAGACAAACAAATTTATTTGTGTTGACAACTACCAGAGGTACAATTAAAAAAAATCGCCGCCAATGGAATCACTACATCCAAATCACATTCATATTTTTAAAATAGTTTGCAAGAACCGATAGAATAACATTATATTTTTGTTGTGTGGATTGTATGTAAAATTTGGACCATCTTGGACTCGACATCTGTAAAAATATTTAATTATGTGTGTAATATAAATATTAGGTGTTCGCTGAGAATTTATTGTAATAGTACATTATTTTGTTAATGTCATTTAAGATAATTACCTACTATGACGTTTGCACTTGAAGGCACTCGGCTTAGCCTCGTGCCACAATTTGTGCATTCGCATGCAATAAGCTTCATTCCTTAACTTGTTGCACAATATATTATTGTGAAGTTTTGACAATACTTAAAATGTACCCTTCAATAAAAAAAAATATCTTAAATAACAAATAATAGCAGTATACTTTACAGGTTTCCCACACTAAGGCTAAGGAACAACGTGGTGCTATACCAATTTTCAGCACTATACTGCCAAACAGTACATTGTAAAATTTATAATTCATCTGACACACTATTAAATACTTCCTGTCTAAGACAGATAGTTCTTGTGTGAAAAGCCCTCGAACGCCGTTTCCTGATATTGTCTGATGCTACAATTTTTCCATTTGAAAGGCAAATAATTGCAAATGTAACAGCCAACAGCCAACAGCCAAGAAAGCCAGGGATAGCACAATAGTCTCTATATTCCGCAATAAGAGCATTTAACGGTAAATTTAACCACTTAATGGTGTGCTTAATATTCCCCTCGCAATTAAATTTTATATTTCCCTTTGCATCAATCACTTTGTTAAAAAGTTCTACGGCCGCCTATTTTTCTCATTTCACAGTTACATGATTTATCTCAAAATATACATTTTCGTTTTATTCAAAGCAGTGGAGCTATTCCCACCAATCCCATAAAAGTGTCATTTTAAAGTAATTTGTCTTTTTTAAAAAATTTCTAAAGGATTCAGGTCCCGATTAAAATCAAATAAATGGCATACCAGACAAGGTGCTATGCTGCTAATAACTGCGCTTGTTAGCAATTAACTCATTTATGCTTGTTTATTATTTAGATTATGCGGTCCAATATTTCACGTTATGGAGATACGACGACGCACTTAATATAAAACAATTAGTCGTTTAATTAAAACAACAGGTGGAGTGATAAAATATTTTTTCGGAAAGTTATCTAGTTAATCAAGTTTGCAACAGGAAAAATGTGTGGTAGAGTAGGTAGGTATAATATACCTACAATCTACAATGTTTGCTTACGATACCTCATCTGTATTATGTCTGCCACCATGCCAATATTTTAATAAATAATTCATGTTTTTAAGGAAGGTCGGTTTGCATATAAAGTGTCTTCTTGAGGAAAAGGTGAAGTCTTAATCACAAACATCCGCAGGAAGCGTTGTGAACGCTATATTTTGTACAATAACCTTTAGTCAGAATTATGAGAAGCTAAAGATTTAGAAATGTATGTACAAAACTATGCATTTCCTTAAGAGTGCTAAATTATACGGGTACCAATACAGTATTTAGAAGTATAATCGACATTGCAAAATACCTTAGACGTGAATGCAGCTCGTTGGTAACTCAATATTAAATAAAAATTCATTTTACAGGTTTCGTTTATTGTATTTCTTGAGATTATTTCAAAGATAAAAAATAATATATTGTTCTTGCGGTAACTAATGATATTATGTTTTACGAATTATAGCACCTAAGAGCCGTTTCAATATAATTTCAGACCAGGATTTTGCTCTAAGGATAGTGACATTGTTAGTAAGTTTAATTTATAATAACCTTTTAATAGCCATTTCTGATATTATAGTGTTAAAAGTGGGATTTTATTTTGCGAGTATGAAAATTGGATCAGGAGGATAACGATCAACAAAACTAGTTTGCTTATTAAGATCTATAAGATATTTTCTGCTCAATCGTCACACCTTGGGGATCTCCAGTTTTGACTTTTCCTACTCTTAATGAATCACCATGTATAAGCTTGTCAGTTTCAAATTTGAATATAAACACCGAACTAAAGTTTGAGAAAGTTGTGACTGAACCCATAATAACATTTTTATTATTCAGACTGGACTGAACGGGAATATAATGGGTTTACCACTTGCAATACTTTGCGGAAGTTCGTTTCTAATCAAGAAACTAAAATCGAAACCACCCAAACAACTTTATTGCTTAATAAATCCTCGATGTTTTGACTTAACGCAGGTGCACCTGCTAGAAACCTAAATAATTCCACAGGGCAAACGCAAATGGGCGTTCGCTGGATTTTAGTAAAATCGGAATTAAGACCATCACACGTCGTGAAGTCGTGACGCGTGAGAGGAGCAACATCAGCAACATTTTATTACCCATTTCCTCGAACGGCGTACGGTAAACTCTCTGTGGATACCGCATCACAATAATGAATCTTAATAAGCGAGATCGCCAAGATTAAAAACCGGGTCGTGTTGGAAATACATTACCGGCGTCAGCTGTTCAATGTTTCACTTTGCCGGGGAAATAACAGCTCCACAGCTCGGCCAGATTGTAATTGTTGACATGTTGATGAATCAATTGTTTGAAGGACCTACTATGTCTGGCGTGAACTCGATACCGTCTACGAAGTACTCCTATATTATTTTTGCTGGCAAGTGTTTGGCCCCCTTCTAAAGTCAAAAGTCCGGGTATACTGTTGCATGCTGCCATTTGCCTGCTGTTCGTTTCACTTAGGTTTTTAGGGTAGGTACGGTATACGAAACACAATTTAGTTTAGCAATGTGCATGACGGAGTCAAAAGGATACGAGAGCAATATTGGAAATAAGCAACAGATGGCGCTAAAAATTAAAGTGGCCCAGGCATTGCCTACTAATTTTGTACTATTAAAATCTACCAAAAAATAGCTGGACAACTTTATTTTTTGCAAAATCTGTCCTCTGTATCTACCCATAAACAAGGGTTGTACCCAAGGTTGTTGGAGTTTTGGGTTGTACCACAGACTAACGAGTAATACAGACAATTCCTTAGCGAGATGTGTCAAAAGGAGACTCGCTTTTTAGCGAAATATCTTCTAAAGACATGAATAATATGCATTTTATTCGATTTTACGTTAATCTACATAACAAAGAGATTGTATTAGAACCAAATTTATGCTTAAAATAGTGTCTGTCTTTGTGTAAATTGAAATGGAGACTCGCTTATTTTTGACACATGTCCGTAAGGAGGCTTCTGTTGCAAAGCTATTTAATCTGTGGTTGTACCCTTGTTTATGGATGCTCTAGTCACCCAATGTCTGACACTGACATAAGAACATGACAGAAATACCGTAGATACAGGGAAAATTTGGACAGTTATTATTTAACAATAAATTTTACTGATTTTGTGAATTTACTGATCCTACTTGGTCTAGAAATAATATCCTTAATAAATTGCTTATTCTGGCTAACGTGGCAACATTGCGCGAGCTCTTTGTCATTGATGCGCATTTGCTTTATTATGCCCCAACCGCTGAGCCAGAGTTCGTTGAGATTTCGCCGGATTTTGCTGATATATTTTGAGTGTTTACTTTTGCGTTATCCTTGTTTTTGTTAAAGATATTTTAGGGTTATTGGACAAAAGACATGTAATTAAGTTAGTAATTAGTGAATTAGTGTAGTTTAAGAACGATGGGAAGAGTAAAATGTTGGATTTGTTTGTGGCATAGAAAACGTAACCTCTGGTTATCACGTGATACAAGCTTAAGTGTCAAATTTGTTAATTTTGTTTTGAGTAGGCATTTTTTTATGTTGGCTCATTTCAATGCAGCCTATAGGTTAGTCTATGTTTATTATTTGTCTGAAGTCCAGTAAATTTATGGTTTAATATTGCAATTCGTTGGGTAAGAAAAATTTTTTTTCCATTGATAGTACACCATATTGTACCAATCCCTTGCAGGTTTTCCGCCATCTTGGATTTAGGGGTAAATTATTTTTTCGCGTATAACAGCTGTATTTTTAATTTTACCAAAAAAAATAATCCACACAATTTTTAAAGGAAAAAAGATGCTCTGCAAATTTGTGTTCTTGACATTTTCTTGAATTTTGCGTATAGAACAAGTTATAAGAAAATAATCGAAAATAAAGGAGTTGCAATTTTGTTCACATCTAATATCTTCTTCTGCTAACGACAGCGCAAAATTTTCTCAACAAAAGTTATTCACTACAAAATAACATATGATATTTGTCTGAATTTTTTTTTCTATCGGCATTAGTTTATTTCCGCTAGCGTCTCCAGTTCCGCGCAACGCCTCCTGACAACTCTCATAGCGCCCAAGTTGCGCAATTAAAGACGAAGTTGCACAATTTTCTTCAGGCTAAAATCTACAGTTTCGTCGTTTTATTGTCTAGAACATCAAATGTGGCAACCTCTGTGTCTGTAAGGAGAAACGGCATTGCAATGTTGCCAGTGCCCGTTTGCAAGAATTCGTTCAACTGTATTCGCGTGTACAATTTCCTCACGCCATGGGGCACAACCAACGCCCAACACTAGCACGCCGGGTCTGCCCGGGTCAAGGCGTGGAAGGCCGTGATCGTGAAGCAAGCAGCAACATCTGCGAGGCGCTGCAAGCCCGACAATTTTTTTCGCCTTGGCTACCAGAATGCTCGAGCCTCGGTTTCTTCCTCTTGGGCAGGCCGGTGACGACGCCAGCGACAGCTGTGCGGCTTCGCGGCGCGTTGCGTTACGGTACCTGAGCATTACCGGTTGGGATTTTGGGACTTTCCCGGCCCGAATTCACGAAGTTGTGCCGATTTTATTTGATTTGAATTTATCTTATATTTATCTTATCGACAAAATATCTTCTTTTAATCATTCGGAGGAAACATAATGAGCACATAGTTATTAAAATAAATTACAAAGAAAAATTCACACCGGGTAGTATACAGGGTGAGTTTTTTTTGATGATCAGTATGGGGATCTCGGAATCAATATAACTTCGTTGTTTCTGATTTTAGATAAAAAGTGTAAATACAAAAGTTGGAGGAAATTGTGTCCCCAATGCGGTTGTCATGTCCTACTTTCAGTGACAACTGCCATTTTCGATATATGACACAAACTTGTGTTTTTTAAATAGAAACCATAGTTGGCCATGGTTTCCAAAAATCAGGCTTAGAGCTTTGCAACGATATAATAACTGTGGTTTCCATTTAAAAAACATGGAATGACAAAATATGGCAGCTGTTGCGGGAAGTAGGACATGATAACCGCATTGGGGACACAATTCCCTCCAATTTTTGTATTTACACTTTTTATCTAAAATCAGAAACAGCGAAGCTAGATGGATTAGATTAAATCGCCGAAATTTTGTTTTTTTTTTCAAAATATCTAGTAAGCCATGACTTTTTCAAAAATCTACAAGGCGCCTTAAATTGGGCTCACAAAACTGCAATTTTTTCCCCATTTAACCTTTCTTCTATCTCGGCTAGTTTCGGAGATCCCCATAAAAAAACGAAATTTTGGCGATTTATTCTAATCCGTCTAAAGTCTATCCAAGTTACAGAGGCAGTGGATCAAAACATTGGCCACCACGTGACCTATTCTCGTATTAGTCTGGCCGTCATAAAATGTCAAGTGTTTACGCGGCGAGCAGAATGCAGGGCCGGCTCTTCCCTCAGTCGAGTTTCCTGCATATTTTAGATCGAATCGCGAGCAGTATATTCTGTATTCTGTAAATTTATTTTGCTACTTAATTTAAGGAAATTTATAAAGATCCACGAAAGGTAAAAACACAATTTTTAGAACTTCTAAAAGAATTAGTTCAGAATTACAAGCCACTGGGAGACTCATATTAGTCAGATCCTGGTAATCGATCGCAATGCGGTCATGTGACTTTGTTTATATATACTGCCGCTGTAACTTGGATAGACTTTGGATTCGTTGTTTCTGATTTTATATAAAAAGTGTAAATGCAAAAGTCGGAGGGAATTGTGTCCCCAATGCGGCTGTCATGTCCTACTTTCCGTGACAGCTGCCATTTTGAGATATGACACAAACTTGTGTTTTTTTTTAAATGGAAACCATAGTTATTTCCGTTATTTTTCCGAATAACCATATCGAGTATTATATCGTTGGAAAGCTCTAAAAATGCCTGATTTTTAGAGACCATGGACAACTATCGCAACCGGCCCTAGATTTGCATTTTAAAAATTGTATAATGGTCAAAAGAAGCAGCTTTTGAAGGCCTTTCAAAGAAAAAAGTTCAGGCGATTAATCTTCCTAAATAAAGATTTTATGGATTTGTATATGTTTGAAAGTATAGGTATATTATTTGACGGTCATAATGTGTTACTTAGAATTTTTGCTATTTTCGCCATTACTAAAATGTACTTTTTTGTCCAATCTGCGAAAAAAATGCCCTAGAAAAAGGTTATTGCCCACACCGCCAGTGTTTGGTTTTCGAGAACAACCAGCGCGTCGAATCCTCAGATTCAAATAATGCGAAAGATTCGCGCATTCCTCAACGAGAATTCGCTTCGAGCCATGTCAGACATAAATTTGCAACAATTCTCTCGAAATCGAGGCTTCTGCGGACTCTATACTCGGCATTTCCTTTGCACAGGATCATTGTTGGGTACCCAGCACACAATGACCAGAGAATTGTATAGATCAATATATGTGAAATAACTGTTTCTACAATGTTAAATACAAACTGGAATTTGCAGATCTGCAAAATCAATTTTATAACAATAATTATTCTAGTCACCAATAATGTTTTCATGAAAATAATGGTTTTTCTACTCCTACATGGATATATTTGTCGTTTTCTTCAGAAACTACAGAATTGATATGTTAAGTTAGTCAATTCCAGTTAACTCAACGGTTATAATTTCATATTTAGCCTAGATAGGGTATGAAATCAACAAATCACAGCTAAGCTTTATTTAATTCCAAAACGTCAGTGTGATCTGTCAAATTATAAGGCTAGTTTTTAAAGTCAACACAATCACAAGTGCAGAAATTTTTGAACGATCCGATATCCAATCACATTGCATTGATGGATTCCATCACACATTTGTGATGACTTTAAAAACTCGCCCATATTCACAGTTTATCCAGAGATCCGTTTAGCAGCTATTACACGTAGAAAAATACACTGTACAACTCGAGTGGAATGTCCATATTGCTGAACCCTCGTTCTCGTAAGATATGGACATCATATTTAATTTATTCGCTCACTACTATTTTATTTTTGCAGGCCCCGTTTTGCTACCAATCTTCTCAATCGGTAAAATGCACTTACTGACTATTGTGACTTAATACAGATGCATTGTGTTAAAGTCGGTCCAAACAAGTTGATGTAGTTGGTAGGCAATCAGGCCTTCGGCCAAAATGAAATTTGTGCAACACCGATGGCCTTTCCGCGCTCTTGGCCGGTAACTGTGCATAACACAATTATTATCATTAGTACCGATCGTCGAGGATGAGTCGCGTTTTATTATTATGCGAAATGCATGGGAACTAGATAATGCTTTACCGAAACGAATATTGTTTACCCGAAATTAGTTTTTTTTTGGCAATTCGGCTTGGTCCGGCGTAGTCTGTTTTTAGAGACCATTCTGTTTGTAGCGATACCGGATTCCCTCTACGTGTGCCTATGCCGCGAGATCTGGTCACACAGAATAAGCGGGAAATTGAAAAAGTATCGAATTGTCGGGAGTTCGAAAAAAAAATAAAAGCTTGTAATAACGCGTCGCGGTTACGTGATATTCGCAACCCTATGCTATAAGAATTTTATGAGACTAACATCTGCAACGTCCTTGTCTTTCCTCCCAGCATTTTTTAAACTTGGCGAGATGTGTCAGATACAGAGCGCAGCGTTGCCAAATTAAGTTCGATGTGCTGGCAGTTTTAAACCACGCCTTTTCCGCTAAAGTCTTTTTTAGTATCTCCCTAATTCAAATCACGCGATGTTCCTCCATATAGAATAATCGCAAAAAAATGCTTGTATTATGTAGGTATTGTCTTTTTGAATGGGTATACATGGTGGTTCACTTTTAAGGGACCAAACTCTAAGGTGATAGAACTTCAAAAAATAACCGCATTGTTAAAGTCATTGATTAAGGAATTCCTTATTCAATGTTAAAGTTTTAAAAATATGCATAGACTATTGAATATTTACCAAACTAGTTAAGATATTTAAGTCATATTTGGCGCATGTGTTAGCATAAAACCTGTTAATATCAAACACCTTCAACAACCAGTGGCGGAGAAGTGGGTAATTAGTACAATTATTGTTATTAGAAAAAAAACTAAATCACCTTGTAGAGTAATAAAATGTACTGTATGTATATCAAATTAGTCTTTTTATACCAATAAATAGCTTATTTCGCCCCTTCTCTAGTTGTAAAATGAAATCATTGTTGAATGTCAAAATTAAGAATTATCAGCAGGCCCCGATGAGATCATGAGCCGTTCTTAATTGTCTAACCGTTTATTCTGACAACATACCACTAGAAAGCTTAGATAACATACTATGGCTTCTCATCCAGAATGAGAATTTAAATTAGGTATGTAATCTCATCCGTATTACGCCACGCTTCACTAAAATTGATCCCTTAATTTTATAGAAAAGCGGAGAGCCAAAAATTGGCCTGATATTTTGAATAAATTTGGTAAATTGACACCTCTTTTGTGGATAGCTATTTAAGAAGATTTTATTTAATTTTATGAGTAGGTAGGTATGCCGTCTAAGTTTCAATAGTCGAGTTAAATTACAAATCCATATGGACTGAGAAAACTGGCAACGAGGCAAGCGGGTTTACCGGTCACTCACTACTTGTCGGAAGCGTTTGAAGTGAAAAGGAATTTAATTTTATTGCTCCCTACTGCCTCAAAATGACTAGGACCTGTTGTATACCTTTCCTGTCTAAAGTCAACATGTAATACTCTATAGGTTTTCTTTGGTTGACGGCAGGGCTTTCCAAAAGACGAGAATTTAAGAACTGGAATTCCAATCAGAATAGATTACTCTCCTTCACGACATTCACTTCAGTGTTCTTTATATTTTTCGGAAAATTACATATTAAGTGAAGATAATCATCATTTGCTAGACGGCACTGCTCGAAAAATTCCCGCACAAAAATTCGACTTACAACAGCAGTCCCCTATATTTTCTCAAATATCCCATATTATTTGTCAAAAAATATACACACACCAGGAATATTAATAATAAAGCCAAGGTCACGAATGTATCTAATTATAATTCAACCAAAAGTGTTTAACATTTATTACATTTGTTTAAAAGAAACAGCCAAAATGTCGAAAAATTCGTTAGAAAGGTTGAACTCGTTGAATCGTGCAGCGTTGCCACATGTCTCTTCATGGCTTGAAATTTAATAGCTTTTATATTTTCCTTTCGCATTTTTTTTACTTTTTGTTGCATTTCGTATGGCTTTTGTTAATATTATTAGATTAACGAGAAACTCAAATCATACATCTCGTCTTACTTAGAAATAGCGAAAATTCTATACCTACATAGGTTTCGCTCAGAATGAAACGTCATGTGGCCGAGTATGAAAATCAAAATAAATGTAAATAGCCAGAAAGTTACAGTGAAATTAATGAAATGTCTTACCTACCCTTATTATTTGTTTGTACGAGGTGGCCGTGTCCGATTTATAAGCTCATATAATCGAGTAAAAGAATATATTTTAATTAATATACAGGGTTAGGGTTATTGGGAATTCGATACATTCCTTTGGAGATGTGATACGGGAGGAGGTAAGGAGTAAATTATTTAATCCATATGCTTTATGCAAAACTCAATTTTCTTAATATATTTGACAACTTTTTATTTAAAATTTTCGTATGATCTAAACGTTTCCAGACTTTTTTCATTCCAAACATAAGACCATAGTGTTGGGCAAGTAATCCAGTTGAAAAGTTTAAAAAAAGGTCTGAATAGTTTCTTTTACTAAGAAAAATTGAAATATCTCAAAAACTATTGAGTTTTGCATAATGCATATTAGGATTAAACTTACTCCTTACCTCCTCCCCTATCACATATCCAAAGGAATGTATCGAATTACCAATAACCCTGTATATAATATTCTTTTACTCAATGCCCATATTATGTTCATTTCAAAGAAACCAACGGACCAGACGACCTTTGAATTCCTCCTAAAATACCCTACAGATTTATTTCCGTCGATTAATCTGTTTTCTCCGATAAAAGCCCCAACCCAGACAGCTCATTGTTTACATAAGCGAGCAATTAACAGTTTAACAAGACGGCAAACAAATTAACTAGAAGGAGCCACATCATAAAGACGGAAAAACAAACAATAAAGGTGTCAACCGGGTTCGTGAGCGACCCGACAACGTCGTTTGCTGCACCCTAGGTCGGGCAGGCCCTCAAGGACGTCTGGACTTTATAAATAAATATTGTGCGACGCAGCGGTAGCCCTGTTGAAAAACGTCCCTCCGTGGAGAGACATTGGGTAGGTAAACAGTTTGGAAGATTGTAGGTAGCTACTGGTTGTGTCAATAGAAAGGAACAACGTGCGGCAATTTAGACAAAAAATTAAAGCTGCTAAACGCTTAATATACACTGTGTTCATTTGAAACCAGTCCACCCTTAATATTTTTAAAACTACGAAAAAATCAGAAATCGCCGGGACCCGTCAATTTTTGTTCGGAGGGGGAACTTCTTTGACGTACAGGTCATGTTGACAAATTCACCCCTGTAACCCCCACCACCCCTAACTTTAAAATTTCAAATGGGAATATCCCCTTTGTGATACATCATTTTAAAGCTGATGTTATTGCGAATACAACTCATTTTTATTTTTTTAAATCCGATGATGTTTGGAGAAGTTATGGGTAAAAAACTGTTTTTTCATAGTTTAAAATGAATTACTTTTTACCCTAGATTTTCAACAGCATCCACATGGGGAAATAATACACAGTGATTGTGTGGCTACTTATTTTAATACATTTTCAAAATGAGCTAAATTAGTCGCTAGACAGTAGTTCAATCTCTGTTCACATTCCGCTCTTACTTTAACAAATGTGTCGCGAGAAATACGTTGGCATTCTTCTATTATTCTGTTCTTCAGATCCTCAATTTTCGTGGGAGGGGTTTTATACACGTTTGTTTTATTTCCCCATGTCAATGCTTTTGATAATCTAGGGTAAAAAGTAATTTATTTTAAAATATGAAAAAACCGTTTTTACCCATAACTTCTTCAAACAACATCGGATTTCAAAAAATAAAAATGAGTTGTATTGGCAATAACATCAGCTTTAAAATTATGTATCACAAAGGGGGTATTCCCATTTGAAATTTTAAAGTTAGGGTTGGTGGGGGTTACAGGGGTGAATTTGTCAACATGACCTGTACGTCAAAGAAGTTCCCCCTCCGAACAAAAATTGACGGGCCCCGGCGATTTCTGATTTCTTTCGTAGTTTTAAAAATATTAAGGGTGGACTGTTTTCAAATAAACACAGTGTATACGTAGGTAGGGGAATCTAAGTAGGAGTAAGAGATTTTTTTTTCTTTTTGCAATAACTCAAAAAAAAATTAAATTATTTATTAACCCCCTTACCTATGTGAAAAGAGCTTAGTCGTAGTATTATTGTCTTCTAAAAGTCTAGAGCAAATTAACCAGGAAAGGGGAACAGACACAAAATATTTGAAAGTAAGTATACTCTGTTCAAATAGAATTGATAGCGCGCTGCCCTCATTATAAATTCAAGAGACTACCTGGGTCCGACAAAAAGCTTTGCCATTTGTTCAATGTATTTATCTGCGTTCTTCCTTGGGCGCACCCCGTTATAATCTCCAAATAACAATAGGCAATAAAATGCTAATAAAGGAAATTATAAGCCATAGGCGGAGGGTCGGTTGCAAAATGGTTTGTTTGGATTAAGGCACAGGTAAGGAAAATAAAAAGTTTATTCATTTATTATCGTTTTTACCTGTTCCTGAAACCAACCGAACCATTTTGCAAAAATATTAAATTTTGAGATACTAATAAAACAAACTATTCGATATTTATAATAATGTTGGCAATAAAATTTCACATAAAGAATTTTATTTATTAAAATAATATTACAATTCAAAATATAAAGGATCGCCTTCGAAAAATTCAGCACATAATTAGGATTTTAATAATTGCCTGTATTAAAATTGCGATAATTACCTACATCCTAAATATTATACAGAATTGCCTCAAAAAGGCCATTATAATATTGTAATCTAATAAAGATAACTTCTTAATTTTATTTTCAAGGTGTAAATAGGAAAATTATCCATGAAAATATGGTTGTTGTCTGAAAGAGATTTTGACAATAAAAAAACAAAATCAGCATACGCTACTCATTTGATAGACAACAACCATATTTTTAAAGATAATTTTTCTATTTAAACATTGAAAATAAAAGTGAATAACCCTGAATATGGTTTGCAATCATTTTATGGCCCTGTGCTATCAATTCTTTTTGAACACAGTATACCTGTTTACTTTTAGGGAAAAGGCAATTATACACAAATGTAGGTATGCAATTTTATGGGTTTATATCTGAAACAAAATTGATTTTGTGATTTTGTGTATTTTTAACTGTTCTTTTCGATTTTTCATTTTGCCACCTCGTATCTTTGCCGCTGTCGCCGCCATATTGTAAAAAATTGCGAAAAATTGCGAAACAAGATATGTTTTCAAGACATCTTGTTAGTCGTTGCTTTTACAGCAAAAATAGTTCTATAATAAATTAAAGTACACACTTTTCTCTACAATATTGGTTATTATCATTTTTTTCCATACAACCGACCCATTTTGGATAAGATATTAAAAAAGATCACCATTTAAGGTGCAGTGAAAAGTAATAGGTACCGTTGACTGAAGGTAAATCACCCAACGGTAATACCCATTTCCACACCACTTCGAGGTAGGGTATACGGCGCGTTTTTTTTTCCTGTGATTTGCCCAGCAGGCCTAATCCACATATTGGTTGCTAAGTAAAAATTACACTAATCTTTGTCGCTTTGATAACCCTGAGGCAGTGGCGGATCTACGGGGGGGCTACAGGGGCTATAGCCCCCCCCCCCCATGGCCTAATACCGTAAGGTAGGCACTTAAAAAATATGTCTGGCAATCTGGCAATACTGCTGATACGGCTCTTGAGTAAGTGAGTGGGCTTGCGCGGAAATAAACTCAATAAGCAATAAACATGAATAAAATGAATAAAAAATGCGTTTCCTATTTTATTACAAAAGTTCGGAAATAGAAGCCCCTCCCTTGACTCCAGCCTAGATCCGCCACTGCGGCCTGAGGGACCAGCTTCATCTATGTTTCTGATAGGTGAAGGCAATAACGTTTCAGAGTCGTAAGGAGTCTCTGATGGCGCAGTAGATTTTTTTGTACTTTCTGCATCAGTTTCATTAAGTAATGGTTCTGAGATTGCATCACTGTCTTCGTTTTCATCTTCGTCACTATCTTCCAAAACTTTAGGCATATTGTCACATTTATCACAGTTTAAGCAAATTATAGAACAGTTGAGCCCTGCTTTTTTACAAAAATGGCGGGCTTTGTATTTATGCCACTGGTCTCTGTCATTTAAAAATATGTCAGAAGAGTACAAACCACTGACACTGACCTATAACGTCAAATTCGCCAGTGTATCAAGATTTTCAGGATACAACAAACCAGAGATTAGAGAACCAATATGAATTCGAAATGAGTCTCCTGCGAGACCGAGAACGGAGACGTCCGCGTCCGAAGCTGAAAAACTCGAGACCGAGACTCGAGTCGAGCTGGAAATGTTGAATCGAATCGTTAAATTCAAAATTTGCGATATTGCGATTTCGAAACTCAAATAATTCGATTTTTTGTATTCGGATAATCATTCGATTCTCGATAATAATTCGATTCTCAAAAGTTACACTCATAATTTTTTTATTTTTTTTTTTCGGATATCACCCTAATTTTGGAATGTGGGTAAATTATATTTATAAGTGTAGCCTACTCAATGCGTTATTTTTTAAAATATTCAAAAATAGATATAATTTGACAAACTTGTTCGTTCTTCTAAACACACTAAAAAAGTATCAATTCAAGAACCAGGAACCTATAGAAAATGTTACCATAATACCTCAGAAAACAGATATGTAATCTGTGACACTGCATACGGTGCGGTCTGTGTTCGTTATAAAATATATCAAAATAAGCAATAGGATTAATACACAGAATCAATTATTCAAAATGCATTCCTAGAAAAGCTATTTAGTTCATTAAAAAAAATAGCTCCCAAAACCCCTGGAGCAAAATATTTGTTTTTCTTATATTTTCTCAAAACAAGTCCTAGGCATCGAGTTTGTAATACCTTGTATATGGTAAAATACCGTACTTACAAATTTTATTTGCAATTCTAAGTCTTTTTGAATAAGTTAATTAAACTGTCAGGATAAAAGGCATTTTCCAATGTACCGTACCATATAAAATGCAATGCATTTGAATGAAATGACTCGATAATGTTACCTCTGTGCATACTTTCAAATCCCATTAAAATAGTTTCTTAGAAATAAGATGGACTCTTTTCAAAACTAACAGAATCAACAAAATCAGCCAATTCTTCCAACGAAAAAATTCATAATAATTACTTTATTGCTAACTGAATTTTGCAATGTCAGAGAAAAAAATAACCTACTTGATTTCCAAGCAGCAGGCTTTAGGCAATTTTATTCGATGCCCGTTTGTGATCAACAGAATAAAGTTTAGAGAAAAACTCAAGAGACCTTTTCTGTCACGCACAAATCATGGAATTATATTGTAAAGGGAAAGTTCAATTTCTCCACTGGAGTAGTCTTTTTCTCAAATCAAAAATGTTTACTACATTTTTGCCATCTAGGCAACTGACGGGAACAGGAGCTTAAAACTTTTAATGGAAACTCACCCTTAACGTGCAATACTACACACCAAATTTGATACCCCCACGGGTTTTTATTTTTTATATTATAGCAATAGTTAGAATTCGTAAAATATTGATTTTTCCCAGTCGATCGCACAATCCGGCAACGCAGCGGCCGCCGCGTCATCAACTGTTTCATTTGCTTCCATTTGTATGGCTGCACATTCGAAGTTATATTGTTTCTTAGCAAGTGCGAAACGTATTGTTTTAACTCTAAAAAGTTTATAGTTGTATATCAGATGGGAAAATGACTAGTGCCCTAACTTTTGACTGTCACTATAAACTGGTAGAAAGGCCAGGGCCACGAGGTTAAGGGCCACATGTTCCGTTGTTCCGTGCGGTGGCTTGCCCCTTCTCGCCACACGATGTCGTGTGTTCAATGGTTTCGATGTCGTGACGTGATAATAAAAGTGACATTTAACTTTTAATCTTCTTGAATCGTGACCGGACTTAGAGAGGGCTCGGTGATTCACTCCCAAAGCTAATTATGGGGGGTCCAAATCCAAACACAATGGTTGCTTTGCTTATTCGGCAGGAAGTACATTCACGCGCAAAGCCGATAAAAAGAAAAGCGAATTCAAACATACCGCGGCACATACCGGTCTCTATAAAGGACGACAGTATAATCAAAGTCTAGAGAACACTCTAGACTTTGGTATAATATTGCAATGTTTATTTACAAGAATACTTAAATTTATTCGTGACCTATACAATTTCTGTTATTACTTATAGTTATTGGACAATTTGATTCTGGTTTCCGATCCACAGTTCAAAAACCTATAAATTTTCTGTGCTAGTACCTATGCAATTACACGTCATTTTCCTAAACGTTCTGTACAAAGTAGGCAGAAAACCCGCACCATAACTATATTATTATTGTTATCATTATACAGAGTGAGAGTGTCAGAATCCCTAATAGGTCTTTACAGACCTGCCAGGCAGAGCTGGGCAGTAGTTAACTACTTTTTCAGGAAAAGTAGTTGTACTCAAACTACTTTTTTTCATATTAGTAGTTATACTCAACTACATTTTTAATTCCCTAAAATACTCAAAAATTTTGTTGAATAAGTAGTTAACTACCACATACAAACTACTTAAAGTAATCTAACTACTTTTCAGTAATCTAACTACTTTTTGTTAATCTAACTACTTTCCAGTAATTTAACTGGTTTTTGTTAATCTAACTACTTTCCAGTAATCTAATTAGCTACCTAACTTAAAGGCGAAAGGTGAAACTCTGAGATTTGGTATGTGATATACCTACCTGATCCTGACCTCCCATTTTGGACCCCTATGATGAAGAATGCCAAACTATCTCGACCTGTGTGAATGTCAAATTTCATATGTATATTATCACATACCAAATTTCAGAATTTTATCTTTGCTCGTTCGGGGAATATTTCTTTGCGCAAAACATTTTCAAAACGATTTTACTCGAAAACGGTGCGTGCTATCGAAGTTTAATAAGAGCACCGTTTTTTCGTAGAATACCCTGAATTTTCATCATTTCCTAATAAATCACACACAAAAAATTTGACCCCTCCCCATTTTGGACGCCTATGATAAAGAATGTCAAACTATATCTATCTCGGTAAATGTCACATGTATTTACCGAATTTTATCTTTGTTCGTTCGGGAAATATTTATAAAAAACCGTTTGCCAATGTGCCCATTTTGGGGGCTATAGCCCCCTTAGGGGTCATTTTTGAGGCCATGTCGAGGGCCATGTTTATAGGAACTTTGTCATTTTTTTGGGTCGCAGAATGCGATGGTAAATTATGGCAAGCTAATTTCGGGATACCCTGTATATCGGTGTACTCATCACTGTACTAAAAATGTAGTAGTTAATTTATTAGAACATTTTTCTTCTTGTTTTTTTTTTGTTTTTTTATTAATAGTCAGTAATGAATAAACTTACTAAACCTACCAAGTTTTTTCAAAGTAGTTAAAAAAGTAGTTACCATTTTAACTACTAACTACTTAGTAGTTAAACTACTTTTTAGGCCCAATAGTTAGATTATCATGTAGTTAAACTACTTTTTTGTTGAAGTAGTTAGTAGTTGTACTCAACTACTTTTTAAAAGTAGTTTGCCCAGCTCTGCTGCCAGGTATTTCTAGTGCGGCTCAAGAAAAGTCACTTTAACTAAACTTACCTTAGTGCAAACTTAAAAAAAATGATTTGTGCGTTATAACTTTTGAACGCCTTGCAAGATTTTGATAAAATTTAGTATGAAATGACATTAGTGTAAAGGACTCAAAAGTTCGTAGTAACATCAAAGTGTTGCGAATTGGTCCATAGGTTTAGAACTCGGGTTTTTCTGGGCGTCTCAAACTTCGACGACACAGGAAATATCGCATGGAGTAATTTTGAAGCATGATCAGAAAGTACTCTTTTCAAAACTCGATATTAATTCCTTTAGTGTTCGAGATATTTGAGTTTCCACGTTTTTAAATTTTATCAAAATCGTGCAAGACGTTCAAAAGTTATAATAGGTACTAGCACTGATTACATAGTATTATAATCAGGTATACTAGGCATTTTAAAATTAAAACTTCAGGGCTGAATTGCGCCCAAACTTTGCACCAAGGTAAATTTAACTAAATCGGTTTTTCTTTCTTTATTTTCGAGTTTTTTTTTTAAGACGATTAGGGACACCCTGTATACCTTATCCTTTCTTATTTTTATAAGAATGACATAATGGTGATCTAAAGATGCTTATGAGAGGTTTATTATTTGATTATGATATCAGAACAAACCTTTCGATAATATCTCAAAACGGAATGACGTATGATCACTCTTACTAGAAAATAAAATTTACTTTTGCACAAGACTTTCCGACATTTCATTTAAAAGAGTTGTTCAGAATTAAAAATCGTGTATTACAGTAATAGTTTGAGTGCATTGATCCATCTTGATGTTTTGACAAATCCCGAAAACATAATATATTATATTTTATTTAATAACCTATGGAAAGATATCATTCTTCATTTCTTCAATTTTATACCACTGTGCCAGATTTCAGATCTCTAAAAAATAGTTTTTTCTTGAAATAGGCAGTGAAATGTCTCAAAATCGTCATTAAAAGCTCAGAAATAGGCACTGAAGTAGCCCATTATTGTACGATTTTTTTTTCAATAAGTATATACCTTGACGAGATGTAAACATCAAACGTCAGACGCGGAGCCATCGCCCGTCAAAAGTGACCAAATATTCAAAACATGGCCAATAAAGGCCCATTTAACTTTTCGTACACATTGCGAAATTGTTACTTATAGCAGGGCAATCTTTCAGTATAAATATTTTAGTAGGTTTGAATATGAACATTGAGTAAAAGTAAAGGATATTCTATAATGATATCAATCTATTTTTCATGGAGGCTGCACAACACGCAGCAGTTTGGAGCTTCTGTTGGGAAGCGCCGTGCCTCGTCATACTTGACCTAGGTAGAGCGAACGTCAAAGTCAAGCAACGCCGCGCGCAGTCGGTTTATGGACGGGTGATCCCGTATGATTATTATTTTGCCTAACAAAACATTTTTTTCCGATTTTAAAAAATATTATGTACCTCGGCACTGAAGTTCTTTTTATGACTCATGTGGTTTTCCACATGAGTTATAAAAAGTTGAACTTCAGTACCTTGGTACATATCAATGACGTCAGAACCTATAGACAGGTTTGTTTTGATAAACGCTTGACGCCCAGAACTAATCACAATCTAACTAAGCGCTCCATTAAATTATTCCGAAAATGTCGCGAGATTGTCAGAAATTGCCCCTTTTTGTCGAGCCGTACTTATTTCGACTCTGGGCTCGGAGGCTGGCGTCGCTTAGACCATCCCCCGAGTCTTCAGGTGAGGTTCCGATGCTTCCGGCGCCCCCAAACAAGAAAAACATGGGATATCTAAGCATGATTCTGGAGGAACTATAACCGGGAATCAATGGGTGTATAGTTGGTTGATGGTTGACTTTCTATCTTTGTTTGTAGCATGTTTTTAGAGTAGTATGGATATATTTAATCTTGGAGTCAAAATAAAGGGCATTTTAACAATGCGGCACCAGGTCTATAGGTTTTAACGTCATTGGTACATATAAATAACTATTTTCTAAATATTCATTCAAATATAAACCTACATAAAATTATTCATGATTTTTCTGTATTTAATATATCTACATGAATTTTCTAACGAAATTTAATAATGAAAATACACGTATACAGTAAATGTAGTAAAACTGAATGATTTTATGGATATATATAGGTAAAGCGGTATAAAATTGAAAGGAAAACAACTTTTCTATACAACATTTTTCGAAATTTTGAGAAATAATGCCATTTTCAGCATTTTTGAAATGACAAATCTGACACATAAAAAGCCACGTGGTTGCTTTTGAGCACGTTATTTCATAGCAAAAACAATTGACAACATCATTTTTTTAAATCGAATAATCAGTGCGTACACGTTAGCTATGGCAGGAATAGTTATTATCAAAAAATTAAGCCCTCCAAGCTATCTACCAGGCATCGTTTACAGAATTAAAATACCTCTTATCATTCCGAGGATATCGGCATGTGATTTTTATTGGGACATTCTGCATAAAGATATTTGCTTTCGGCAATTTTAATTCACAACATGTAATTTGGTGCGGATGGTTAGGTACTATACGTACGTGGGGTCCTCTGTCAACCAGAAATTTATACGCGATGTAATTGCGAGTTCAAGAAGATAATGGGTAATATTTCATAAAAAGACCCATTATCTCCCGCAACACATATCAAGTACTTCGGCCGTTGTTATTTGCTTTCTTCTTTATTAGTTTTGTTTTCGTGAAACCAGACCTCCCGGCAGTACATGTGGTTTCACACTGGCGACACCATCCTTTTGTAATAATTACGAATCTAAAATGCTAACCTTGTTTGACGGAGACGAAGCGCGAGTTGAGTGCAGCGACGAAACCGGCTTGTGGCAGAGAGTCCTCCAAGGAGAACAGCTCGTCCCTGGTGACGGTGTTGGAGCGGGTCTTGAGCACCGCCTTGGAGCCTATAGGGCTCAGGTATTGCCCTGCGCGGTCGCGTAGGGCTAGCTGTCCGCCGTGGTACTCGGCAGCGAATAAACAGTCTGCCGTACATGCGTCCACCAGCTTGCCTGCAAGATTTCGAATTTAATTGTAAAGCTCCAAACGGTACTAATGATAATCTAACTAGTTGTTCTAAAACTACTAGCCAACTACTTCCAAAATTCACACTTTGTTAAATAAAAATTAACAGGTAACTTTTAGCGTTTCGAGGACGAGTCCTAATGAGTATGGTGTTTGTTGTTTTGCCAAAAAATTGCTAATATTTATTGCAACCACATAATTTGTTAAGCATAATATTATTATTATCGCACAAGTGTAAAGTGCACGACGCGACGCACGAAGAGGCGTCAACAACTGTGCTTGAGAATCCGAACATCCACTTAGTTAATATTGGAGTGTTTTTTTTTAACTTTAAACTTGTACGACAAACATAAAGCTTTACTTTGTCTATAGTACTACCTATACTATTCATCGAAATAATACTGCTACTCGATAAGTTGAGTTTCAAAGTAAATAGTGCAGTTGTTAAGGTTTAAATCAAAGCATATTTTCATTTCGTCCAGTTTTTCTTCTCCTATGAGGAATTCCTAAAAATCACCTAAGCACATAGCTTTCAACTTTCAATAACCAATTTTGACTTCAAATTAATCGGAAAAAAATATAAGTTATGGAAAAACGAGTTTTGAATTTTACCAATTTTTATGACCATTTCTATGTTTTTAAAAGTCGCCAATTGCATTTACATACTTGTTGCAAACAAATTCGAGTTTAATTTTGTTTTGAAATATCACGTAAGGCTTGAAAATGTTTAAAAAATCATTTTCACTTGGAATTTTGTAGCTTTTACTCTTTTACGTCAAAATGTTGTTCAGGGAACTTGTTCATGCTGAAAAAACATGTGTACAAACAACACCACCTCTACTAAAGCCAAACAACAACACCGCCACGTCACGCTGACGTCACTGCCTTGTTGTCAAATAATGTCAGTCGTGCGTCGTGTCGTGCTTCTTGTGATAGAACTTATTTGTTTATTTATAACATCTCACAGAATCATACCTATTCTTGTATCATTTGTTGCGCTCGGCATTGTGTAACTGAAAATCGTGAACAAATGTTGTGTACCTAAGTGCGATAACGTACGTACTCCGTGGATTCGGACTATCACAGGGAGGATTTTCAAGTTTCATCACACACTGTCGTGAGTATTTACCTAAAAATCTAAAATCAATAAAATGTTTTGTTGTCTTCACTCTTCAAGAGGCTTAAATATTAAACAATATCTGCTTCTGTACGACTAGCTATTCTCATAATACGTTTGAACAAAATAGCTATACCTACATAGGTATGTATAGTTCTTCCAGTATTAATTTAAACAGCAAAAAACCGAGTGGGCAAGTGCTTTGTAATTTGTAAAAGAAATGCTCGGAAATTTGCAGCTGTAGCGGCGGCTTGTTTTGCCGCCTAGAATTTTGTTTGCTATTTCAAAATGGGATGACGAATATTGCCATGCCCACATGCCCCATTTTACATTAGGTATACCTATACCTAACTACTTGTCTTATTACTAATATACTCACAAACATTCCCTCTGCAACTATTGTAAAGTTACAAAAACAGCGCCGCAGAATGTGTTAAAACTAAAGCTGCTAATGAAACAAAACGAAATCGAAAACTTGAAACACTCACCAACAAGCCATCACCAAAATCTATCCAGATCCCTGAGAAACAAGTCATGCCTATCAAACATAAAAAACCACGTACGAAAAACAGAACAATATAATACCTAAAATAAGAGGCCTCAAATGAACTACCTGTAATATTATGTACTTATTATATAGATGTATGGTACGCGACTGCCGGATTTATATTTTCCATTTATCGTAATTAATTTTCTTTCAA
Source organism: Pseudeuparius sepicola (assembly GCA_963920635.1). Classification (NCBI taxonomy): domain Eukaryota; kingdom Metazoa; phylum Arthropoda; class Insecta; order Coleoptera; family Anthribidae; genus Pseudeuparius; species Pseudeuparius sepicola. The sequence goes on from OY987304.1 coordinate 12,787,103, forward strand.
TTTTGTAACTGGTCATAACTTTGTTTCTTTCACATTTTCTGTATTTTCATAAAATAAACATTATCATAAACATTATCCAGGGTCATTGGTAATTCGATACATTCCTTTGGAGATGTGATAGGAGACGGGGTAAGGAGTAAATTTAATCCTATATGCATTATGCAAAACTGAATTTTTTTAAGGGGGGGTTGCCCACAGAGTTAGATTTCGTATTTTTTAAATTGTACAGCATAAAATCTAATAACATTTTACCTGACAAAAATTTAGTACAAACATTTCTGTCTTCATCTTAATCATCAGATCTCAAAAGCATATGCACTGGAATTATTATTTTCCCCAAGGTTTTCATAACCTATAAAACAAAACAATGCTTATAACATTTTATGGTTCAAATTAAGACAGAAATGTTTCTACTAAATAAAATAAATAAAAATGTTATTAGATTTTATGCTATACAACTTAAAAAAATACGAAATCTAACCTAACTTTCTCTGTTGGCAACCCCCTCTTAAATATTTTTGACAACTTTTTATTTAAAATTTTCCAACGATCTAAATGTTTCCGGACTTTTTTCATTCCAAACTATTCCAAACATAATACCTTAGGGTTGGGCAAGTAATCCAGTTGAAAAGTTTAAAAAAAGTCTGTAGATTTTTTTGTCTACTAAGAAAAATAGAAATACCTCAAAAACTATTGAGTTTTGCACAATGCATATTAGGATTAAATTTACTCCTTAGCTCCTCCCCTATCACATCTCCAAAGGAATGTATCGAATTATCAATAACCCTGTATGTGTTTCTATGTGTTTCTCTCTATATCTGGAATTTGATATACAAAGGTGATAAAATTGGTACATACTTATTTAATCTATTTTTCAAATCTTCCTTTGCTTTAAAATATTGTTTAAACGGCCTCTTAAGCGTGACGTCACTCTGTTGTTGTTTGGCTTTAGTAGAGGTGGTGTTGGTACAAACCTTCGAATAAAGAATCCCAGCAAAGAGTCAAAGCTCTAATTGTATTATAAAATACGTGAGACGGAAATCGCCCTGAGTGTTAACCAAGTTTTGACTCAATATTTTAATATATGACACTGTGATAGGTGTCAATATGCCGTAGTTAGATACTTTTTCGAGTTATTATGCTTAGCTGTGTGGCTTGTGGCACTTCTCTGACCGCCAAAACTACAAAGTTTGAGGATAATAATCCATCGGTAAGTAATTTTGTAAGTTAAATTAACTTTTGAAGCCATGCACCAAAGTGGCATAGACGTTTGTGTAGGTGCCTACTTCGTCATAATTGGAAATTTAAAATTAGAATTGCTGTATTATCAAGAATTCCTAAACTTAAAGACATAAAAGTGCCTTATAATTTTTTGCCTGTACCTATTGTAGATACTGATTTCACGAAAAATGAGTAGTTATGCTTCGATTAGTTTGTCGAAACAACTCAAAGGTGCGCGCCACTGTAAAAACGGAAACGACATCCAGCCATACGGAGAGGCTGTCCCGGGCCCAAATTTTCTCCTTCCTGGGGTTATTTATTCAAAGGTACAAACTTTCAAAATCCTACGTCTGCTTTGATCTTTTGTTTAACATTTTCCCCAAAAATGAAAAATAGCGTACCTAGTTTTCTTTTGGTTGGAATTCATTTTTTCCAAATGTGCAAATAATGTTTTCTAATATGAATATTATTTACAATGTATACTTTATGGCTCTTATTTTCAACTCATTCTTCTTGAATTAGCTAGGGAAGGATATTTTACACATATTATGGATAGTCAACTTCGATAAAAAAAATAGCACTAAAACTGAAATGATAAAACTTAGCACATATTTCATTTTTAGTTATTTATTTATTTTTCACTAAACATCATCTCGATCGATAGAAACAGTCTCCAAAATTTAATTAATTTTTAGTCTCAATTTGAATACATACTGTGTGTCCGGGGATGACGTCCCCAAGAGGACAAATGGACCAAAAATTTCATTTTTCGACAAAAAGTAATTCTTGATAAAAGTTTCTGCTTCTCAAAACAATGGTCTACGGAGAGAATTTTTAATTTTTTTTATACAGGGTGCCCAAAAATACAAAAACATGAAATACCGTCAAGAATAAACTACCTTTATTTTTAAAAATATCAAAAACTTTTACTTAGAAAAGTTGATTAGAATTAAAAGATGTGTCCGATTGTCACTTTTCAAACAAATCAGCTAACTTCGATTTTTTTTATTGCCAAGTGTGAAACTCCTTTGTTTTTAAAAATATGAAAAACATTTATTTGGGAAAGTTGTTTATAATTGTCCAATTGTAACTTTTCAAGCAAATCGGCCGACTTTGATTCAAATAGGTAAAAAATTAAAAAAAAATCATAGTCGTCCGATTTGCTTGAAAAGTTACAATCGGACACGTCTCTTTTAATCCTAAACAACTTTTCTAAGTAAAAGTTTTTGATATATTTAAAAATAAAGGTAGTTTATTCTTGATGGTATTTCACGTCTTTGTATTTTTTGAGCACCCTGTATAAAAAAAATCAAAAATTCTTTGCGTACATTATATTTTTTCGAGAAGCAGAAACTTTTATCAAGAATGACTTTTTGTTGAAAAATGAAATTCTTAGTCCATTTGTCCTCTTGGGGACTCCATCCGCGGACACACTGTAAGTAGGTATTTCTAATAATACGTCTCAGACTAAAGTAGCTACATTTTCTTACACATTTTGTGCTTATTGCACAAAAACCGAAATGTGTATTCTGTTATGATTTAATGTTTTTTATAGAGAAGGTTAGAAAAACTTTCTGCTTATGAAACTCCACATACAGGAAACTCTTCGATCAGAATAGAGAAAAGGCACTTACCACTGGCAGAAAGGTACTTGTTATTGCAGGTGTGTATGGCGTATTTGCCGCCCTCGTCCTGTCGGAATTCAAGAGTGAACAGCGTGTCCTCACCCCATGGTATGTTAGCGTCGACGTGGATTTCGTCCAGGTTTTCGGAGAGGTGGGCAAACCGTTTTCTACCGATTGACCGCAGGTTCATTTGGGGACGAGCGGCGAGATGGACTATCCAGAATTCTGGATCACCAGGAACCTGGAGCAAAAGAAAACCATGTTATAGAATATGCTAGAATTCGCCCGTTGAATTTGTGGCTTGGGCTTATTGCACTTGTTACTGAATACAATAAAGACCATATTATTATCATTATTGTTACTCTCCCCGCCCACTTGATTTTAGAAAAAACACTTAAAACTTTTTAATTTTCAGAGATAGAAAAAAACTGAAAATTTCAAGCTGACTGTCTCGAAACACCCTCTATATTTTACCTGAAAAGTTTTTTCGTTGGCCTACTGGATTTTCGAAAAACTCGTGCAACTTTTTCGTTTTCAAAGAGAGAAACTTGATTCCTTCCGGGATGTAGGTAGAGACCATACGAAAGTAAAAAAAATGTCTGTAATTTTTTTCCAGCCGCGTTGATTAATTAGATTAAATATGTTTGGCAAATGCGACAAGCGAAGCGGGAAGCAATGTCCGGCGAAGCATGTCAATCCCAAGGACTGTCCGAACGCGAAGCGCTCGGACTCGACGCGAAATTCTAATTGTCACTATTACTATTTTTAATAATTCTATTATCAAACATCAATAAAACCTGTAAAGAGCATCCGAAAATATCAAGATAGTGCTTGGTTCAGGGTATTAGTTGTCTCAAAGTCCGCTTATATCCTGAGTTTTTGAAATAAAAAGACCAGCTTAAAACCAGGATGATGCAGTTTTTTCTGGAGAATCCGAATCTAGCTTCAGAATTGATATACATGGTGTTCTCGAAAAGTTAAGGACAAAAATACATGGTGTGTACAGTTATTTAAGAAGGGCCACCCGAGAAAATCTTGACAAATATGCATTTTTCCCAGAACTTTATTTGAAAAAAAAAGCTTTTTTGATGAGCTAACTTTGCGTAAAAACACACTTGAGATCCATGGCCTACTTTCCGAGATATTTTTCAAAATCGCGAAAATCGCTGAAATTTCTTCGCCATGTAACTTTTTTGTTTCAATAATAGTTACCGAAAAATTAGTTTTGTCCACAAATGTCATTGTGGAAATTTTTTCGGTAAGTCTTGAAACAAAAAAGTTACAAACCGAAGAAATTTCGTCAATTTTCGGATTTTTAAAAAATATCTCTGAAAGTAGGCCATCTCAAACTCAAATGTTACACAAAGTTAGCCTATTAAAAAATAAATAATTTATTTCAAATAAAGTTATCAGAAAAATAAATTGTAAGATTTATTGAGGGATTTGTTGGGCGAAAATCGTTATTTGTAAAACAGGCTTTAATAAATGGAGTATTGTGTGTAGGCGCTTGTAAGCCTGCCGTGGTTTCAGCACAGCCACAACTGGACACTCTTCAAGTTGGTGGCGCTCCGAGGTCGCTACTAGTTTTATATAATTCAAGTATAATAAATGTTTCGCCTAAATTATACGAACATTTCAAAAACCAACATAAAAAATTAGTTGATATTCTACATTAGAGAGAATTCAAGCTGGCCAATATAAACCAATAAATTGACACGATTTTTGAAATATTAACCAATGAGGTGACGATTTCAGCAATAATACCACGCGTTTCGCGTTACGCCCAAGTTACAGTAAACCAATATTGTGGTAGCTAAAACTGTAACCAGATAACTTAACTTCTTAATAGTACCAAATTTCATATAGGACCAGAAGATGCTATTTCAGTTAAGACATTAGTAAATAGACTTCAACTTTTATGCGTGGTAATGTGGTAAGTACGTTTTATAGGGAAGCACAATGGTCTAGTGGTATTGAGTGGTATGATACTATGGCATAACAGACAAGCTCTCGCGCATATTTTGACGTTTTCGATATACGTCATTGGGTGATAAAAATCATTAAAATGTAGCTGAACTTCCACTTAAAGTCGATTTTTGTGAGTTTTGGGATAAAAAAAAATTAAATTTCGTTCCACAGGTGATCATACCCATACCTTATTAGTTATGTTATAATATATCATGATCTAGGTTAAATTGTTCTTAAATTATCTTCCTAAATTTATTATGCATGGTTATACGTATGACGGTTTAATTTCGACTCACCCTGTATTAACAACTTTTAACAAAGATGAGGGCTCTCCGGCAATATAATAATTGTTTTCTGTATAGTTTTCTAAAAAAATTTATTTATAGAAGTATTCAAAATGCTTTTGGAAAACATCAAGTTCGTTGAGCGTCTTTGTTTTACTTTTATTGCCAACTTTAAACCTACTCGCTGCCTAGAATGGCGAAGCTATTTATTCTGTGAATTCACGCAGTGAAGATTGACTCTTGTGTGACCATAGGATAATCTGTAGTGGGTTCTGCTATACCTACCAATTCGATGATGTGGAAACTCAAATTACATTCTAGAAATAGGAATCTTTGGACTTCCTTAGCTTACCTTAGCTGTGCAAGTAAGTTTGTCCGAAGAGGCACCCAGAAAGTACCCTCTCACGACGTTTCGCAGCGCCCAACGCCCGGTTCCATCCTCAGCAACACTAATTTGAAACTGGCTACCAGGGTCGCGTTCGTCGCTCTCGCAAGTTACGTTCCCAAAGGAATCTACTGCCAGGTACTTGTCCAGGTGTGAACGAAGGTAGATCAAACCTGAAAAAAGAAACCGGAAATGTTGCGACACAATTTCACGGGTAGATATTTTTAGTGCCTAGTTTCTCGCACATTCTCCTTATTAGTGGACCATAAATATGCATTAAAAGTTGATTGGGCCCTTGTTAACAAATCTACGAAATTATAATTTGGACATGTGTCGCAAAAAAAAATCACTTAAACCTAATCTAAGCAATTACAGCGGTTTATAGCATGCAAATTATTGTTACTGAGCTGGGGGAACATTTCTCTGTTCCATATTCATATTCAGAACGTAACACAAACGAAATGAGCACGCCATGGTTGAGATTCCGATAGGGTATAATTTGTCGCCATTTATAGCTCGTAATTATTGTTATGGTGAAGTTAAGCGGCTTTAAATAGAAGCAAACTATGTATTACGCAATGTTTTCAATATAGACCGTCAGATAGTGACAGATTTAAGTGCCCCATTTCGCATACAAGCCTCGAAGAGGGTTGAAAAGTACATCGATGTTGAATAGAATAAAAGGAAATTTACGAGTGGCCCCTGGGGATATCATATGGAAAATTCGATTTTCCTATATAATATGTTAATAATTATATAAAATGTTTTTTTATGTTTTTCGGGCTAGTGACGATGTACATTTTCATAGTTCCTTTCGATGGGCTTGTGTGGAAAAATCGGTCAAAATCTCGATTTTTTTCCTTACAAGATTCTACTTAGTGAACACGGCTTGTGTGAATATATGGGCAACAGACACCTGCTTTTATTGCTGTTAAAGAAAATCGAATTTTCCATATATGTTTATATGAATGGTTACCCTTCGCCCTCTAACCCCTTCTTTATAGTAGTAGTTGTAGAAGACGTCGAATAAGTTTCGTACATCTCACCGTTACTTATTCTTATTAATAAACAATTGAGTCAGTAGGAGTCCCGGGTTCGAGTCCCGGTTGCAATGCATTTTTGTCAACTGATTATCCTTTACCCGGTATGCCATAAAAATATCCCTCTTGATTTCAAAAAGAATTTTTAAACATTTAATGCAAATCTTAAGCCACTAAGAAAATATAATAGAAATCAACATACTGGACTTTTTAAATGGTTTTGTCCAGAGTCCAGATATCTTTGATGACTGCCTGTGAACAGTTTAAGAATTTTTGAAAATAATCAGCAACTTTTTGAACATTTAAAATAAAAAATATATATACAGTGTTTTTTATTATTGATTTTACGACGAAGTCATTTTTTATAAAAAAAATTTGCTTGTCGAGAAAATAAGACTAGGTACCATATAAAAATATTAGGTCAGATGTACATACAGGGTATTAATAAATTAAGAAACATGTTTCAAGAGAGAAGTATCATTATTTATTATTTTAGACAAAACGTTTATGAAAAAAGTTGTTTATAATCCAAAATTAAACGTCGATACGAGATTTCAAATCTGGATTTTGAATGTTATGTTTTTATTTATTTAAAGTTGAATTTCTGAAAATGGATGAAGAAATGTGTGGAGGTTGTAAGAGGAGGATATGTAAAATATTTTGTACAAATTGTCATTTCATCATTTTTATAAATTCTACTAAAAAAATAAAAACGAAATTCAGGTTTCAAATTTTGAAAGGCTTTATTTTGTATTATAAAGAATTTTCTTTTATAAATTTTTTGTCTAAAATAATAAATTTCTATTGGTACTTCTCGCCTGAAACATCCTAAACATCTTATAAGATTTTTACATGGTATTCTTATTTTCTTGACGAGCATAATTAATTTTCTCATAAAGAATAACTTTTTGTTGAAAAATCAATAACACACTGTATAATAATTATCAGTCCTCTAAATTCACAGTATTCAACAGTAAAAATGTTGCTCAATTGTCTGCAGAATAATATGTACCGACTTAATAATCCAGAAAACCTAGGGTCCCATTTGAAGAAAAAAGTGTGTTGTTCTGGTAAAGAGACTATACCAGATAAAAAAAGTTTCAAAGCTACCATTAGATGCGAAAAGAGGGTTGAAATAAATAAGTGAAAATTCAGGAGGCGATTCGGAATCTAAAAACTTATCCCCGAAAATGTTTAATAAAAAGATACAGGATGTTAAAGTTTAAATTTGATTTAAAATTTAAATATTTGCATGAAATTTTTTGTCAACTAATTTTTGTTTCTGATACATGCATACATAAATCATTCGTTTTTTGACAAGCTTTTATTATTACAAGCTTTTATTTAACTTGCCCTGTTAGTTAGTATGTGTAATTTTTTTGTAACAAACGATAATAACAAACAAGTTAGTAACAAGCACAATTCAGAAATTTAAAGAATATTCCAGTTGAATAAATTTAAGGGTGCGCAAGGCACCCTAACATAGGTACTCTTAAATAATTTCTATCAATTGTTTCCATAGCTATCTAGATTAAATAATTTATATCAATTGTTTCCATAGCTATCTAGATTTCGAAAAATGGTTAGAAAAAATTCCATGTTTTTTACATATTTGACCCTGTATATTTTGAACAATAAAAGATACAGAAAATATTTCCCTACAAAAGTTGTTGAGAATGATAAGGACTTTCAATATATAGAGAAAAACTGGTATGTTTCTGGGAAAATAACATCAATGACGTCCCAGCGGCCATTTTCCCAAACATCGAAAAAGCTAATTTTCGGTCAAAATTGGACCTTAGTATGGCCCATTTAAGAACCTCTTTTCGAAATTTCATTTTGAGTTTTCGTGTTCCCGCTGTAGGCCTGGGGCGTCGAGTTTGGATCACCCTGTACATGGTCTTTTTTTTTAATCATACAAATCACTTAACTTTAATGTAGTGGAAAGGCTCATTTTGGACTTACGTCAGTTCTCCCCTTTGAATAAAGAACCTCAGGAAGGAGCAAATTTGTTCTTAACTCTCGACCGGGACAGTCTCTGCATATGGCGCGCACCTTTGAGTTTTTTCGACAAACTAATCGAGGCAGAAATCCTCATTTTTCATGAAATCGGTAGGTACCTAAAAACAGGCAAAAAATTATAAGGCACGTTTATGTCTTTAAGTTTACGAATCCTTGATAATACAGCAATTCTAATTTAAAATTTCCAATTATAAAGAAGTAAGTACATACCCAAACGCCTATGCCACTTTAATGCGTGGCCTCAAAAGTTAATTTAAATTATAAAATTACTTACCGATGGATTATTAGCCTCAAACATTTTAGTTTTGGCGGTCAGGGAAGTGCCACAAGCCGCACAGCTAAGTATAATAACTCGAAATAGTATCTAAATACCACATACCGACATCTATCACCGTGTCAGATATCAAAATATTGTGTCAAAACTTGGTTACTACTCAGGGCGATTTCCGTCTCACGTATTTTATAATATCCATAGAGCTTTGACTCCTTCCTGGGATTCTTTATTCAAGAGTTCTTCCCAACACCCGCCAACTATCGCTTGCTCTTAAACCAAGATGTTGGAAAAATATGTCAAATAGATTAATATACAAGGTGCCTTTGAGGTGCAATGCAAGTCGAAGGGAAAGATATTGCAACTATAAAATCGAGTACCTACTTATGTATAAAAATGTTTACTCCAATGACGTCAGAATCTATAGACAGGTTTGTTTTGATAAACGCTTGACGCCTAGAACTAGTCACAATCTAAGCGCTCCATTAAATTATTCCGAAAATGTCGCGAGATTGTTGAACTTTATTTAGCCTCTGGGCTCGGAGGCTGGCGTCGTTAGACCATCCTCCGAGTCTTCAGGTGAGGTTCCGATGCTTCCGGCGACCCCAAACAAGAAAAAACATGCGATATCTAGGTGTGATTCTGGAGGAACCATAACCGGGAATCACCGGGTGTATAGTTGGTTGATGGTTGACTTTCTGTCTTTGTTTGTAGCATGTACGGATATACATATTTAATCTTGGAGTCAAAATAAAGGGCATTTTAACAATGGGGCACCACGTCTATAGGTTTTGACGTCATTGGTTTCCTCCTATTCTTGGACAATATGTATTCACGTGTTGCGAGACTTATTCAAGGAACATGAATGGCACTCACTGTCCCCGGCGTTGCTGGTGTCCGGCTCCAGCGTCCACACCTGCTTCTTCTTCAGGCTGGCCCCGTTGGCGTTGATCTTGAAGCCGAACGTCTCGGCGGTCAGGTAGCGGAACTTGCAGTTGTTGAGGCCGACCGTCCAGCAGCCGCGTTGCTGGTTGCGCGACAGCAGGTCGCAGCCGTTCATGTCGCCGTTGGTGGGCGCGCCGTGGTGCCCGTTCACGCCGTTCATTGCTGGCCGTTGCTCGTCGTCCACGTCGGTCGGATCGTACCTGGAAAGAGGAAAACGGGGCTGGTTAAATCCGTGTTTGAGAAGTACAGTGTGAAGAATGTGCCCATTCTAAAACAGATTCAAATTGTGTAGTTGCCAAAGTTTTATACATTGATTGATACAGTGGCGCAACGAGGAGGGGGTTAACCCCCCCTCCCAGAATGAATTGTACATGAAATTAGCCCCATTCTGGCGGCTAGTGGGTTAGTGCACAGGAGGGCTACGTATTTAAAAGAACTACACACTATTTTTCATTTTGTTTATTTATTACAAGTAGAGTAGAAAGAACACTTCACGAGTATTTTAACACCGAGGCACCGTTCAGTCGGCTTGGAACTATCGCGTCCCTTCGCGTCCTGTCGTGTCCCCCTTCTCGGCTCTCGGCGTAATCCGGCTGATAACATTCCCAGCCGTAACCCCCACGCGACCACTTTATTCACTTCGCGGAGCCAAAGTTTACAGAATAAAATATAAGTTGGGTCACTCGCCGCGGCTCCTTTATAAATCGGACATCAAGGAGAGTCGCCGACGTCGACTTTTTGCTTCGTATATACCAGGCATATACTATGCACTAGCTCACCAGTAACTGACTGCGAAACACGTGCGCGGCGCTGCCTTTGATGTCGGCCGCCGGCTCGAGTGATCCAACTGCTATTTTATTCTGTAAACTTTGGCGGAGCGCTATTTCTCTTTGAACAAAAACAACAGTCAACGAGCCGGGCACCGTTGCCAAATGTATCAGAATCGTCTTTACTCACCATAAGTTTTTGAGTCTTCACCTGAAAAACGTACGCCATAGTAGAGTAAACAATAGATTTTCTTAGCAACTTAGATTTGCCTCTTTTAAGATGACATCTATAAGATTCTTTTTACTTAAGAGAGTTACCAAGTGAATTTCTTTTAAATTTATGTTGCAAAACACCAGATGGACAGTCGGACAATTTGTTTCTAAATAGGATTGTTTCGATATAGGATTTGAGACCGGGATTTTATCTATTTGTAATGTCTAGTTAGTGTCATACCTAGTAATTGCTAGCTTCTTTATATACAGGGTGTCCCGAAATTAGCCTGCCATAATTTACCAGCGTGTTCTGCGACCCAAAAAAATGAAAAAAGTTCCTATAAACATGGCTTCAAAAATGCCCCCTAAGGGAGCTATAGCCCCCTAAATGGACACTTTGGCAAACGGTTTTTTCTAAATATTTCCAGAACGAACAAAGATAAAATTATGAAATTTGGTATGTGATGTACCTGTGAGATTTGACATTTGCCGAGGTAGCGATAGTTAGACATTCTTAATCATAGGTGACCTAAATGGGGGGGGTTAAGTGGTTAAAAATACCCAAAGTTTTGTGTGTGTGTTTTTTTCCCAAATTTCTTGCGAAATTATAAAATTTCAGGCATTTCTACGAAAAAATGATGCTTCTGTTGCTTAATTGCGATAGCGTGCACCATTTTCGAGTAAAATCGTATTGAAAATTTTTTGCAGAGGGCCCTGAAAATGCGTATTAGAAATTAGCCTGCCATATTTTACCAGCGTGTTCTGCGACCAAAAAAGAAAAGAAAAAGTTCCTATAAACATGGCCTCAAAAATGCCCCCTAAGAGGTCTATAGCTCCCGAAATGGACACTTTGGCAAACAGTTTTTTTTTCTAAATAACAACGAGCAAAGATAAAATTCTGAAATTTGGAATGTAACATACCTGGAAGAATAATTCATGAAGAAAGCGCACAAAAAAAAGGGATATTTTTAACCCCTTGACCGCCTTTATTTGGGTCGCCTATGATGAAGAATGTCAAACTATCTCTACCTCGGTAAACGTCAAATCTCACATATACCTTTATCACATACCAAATGTCATAATTTTATCTTCGTTCGTTCTGGAAATATTTAGAAAAAACCGTTTGCCAAAGTGTCCATTTCGGGGGCTATAGCCCCCTTAGGGGACTTTTTGAGGCCATGTTTATAGGAACTTCTTTCATTTTTTGTATCAAAAAACGTATTGGTAAATTATGGCAGGCTAATTTCTAATAGGCACTTTCATGGCACGCAATTTTCAAAACAAGTTTACTCGAAAACGATGCATGCTATCGAAGTTCAACAAGAGCACCTTTTCTTCGTAGAATACCTTCACATTATTTCGCAAGAAATCTGCAAAAAAGTAAACAAAAAAATTTTGGGGTAATTTTAACTCCTGAACCCCCCCTGAACCCCCCCATTTGGGACGCCTATGATTAATAATGTCTAACTATCGCTACCTCGGTAAATGTCAAATCTAACAGGTACATCACATGCGAAATTTCAGAATTTTATCTTTGTACGTTCTGTAAATACATATAGAAACCCGTTTGTGAAACTGCCCCTTTCGGGGGCTATAGCCCCATTAGGGGGCATTTTTGAGGCCATGTTTATATGAACTTTTTTCATTTTTTAGGTCTTAGAACACGCTGGTAAATTATGGCAAGCTAATTTCAGAACACCCTGTATATATTTTTTGTTTATAAAAGCATTTAACAATAGTATCTTCCATTTTATTTACAATAATTTGTATTTGTTTTTTATTTTTGCTAGGAATTTTGCAAAAAAAGAATGTAGGTAATAGTTATTTGTGTGCCAACTGCCAAGGCACTGAAGTTCAATTTTTCGTAATGAATGTGAAATTTAGTTGCCGAGGCCTGCAAGGTGGATACAAATAAACCACAAAACCACATGCGTTATAATAAAAAGGAAATTGCTCATTTCCATAAATTACGCTGTTCTAATATGTAGATAACAATTCTACAATGACGTTGTAAAGTTAAAAAATGATGAACTATTTCTCAGTGGACAAGAAACTAGTCGTCGATTTTCTCCTCAAATTTGTCGTTGCTTGTAACTTTTCTTCGCGTCGCCTATTGGATAATTGATATTGTTAGGAAAATATCTGAGAGTACAGGAATGCACATAATGCTCAAGATGTCCGTCCGCAGAGACCTATCTGGATTGATTTGTGAAAATTGTTTTTACGCTGCCAAGAAAAGCGCGCTCAAGAACCGGCTTCTGTTATCTTTATTATGGATCTTCAGGCTGAATCGTAATAGTAGGTAGGTATTCATACTCTTCATCTATGTAGGTATCTTGATAGAAATTCAGCCGTTCCATGTTCCATCTGCGGGTACAGTTAACAAAACAGTTTTCGCAATAATTCAAGTTAAATTAAGTTTTTTTGGCGATAAATGAGACCGATGTTTGCACGAAACAACATAGCGTATCTAACACAATTAATTTTTTTGTACGGGCAAATAGGTTTTTACAAAAAAAAATCGTCACGCGATCATCTTCCTGGAACAAAGAGCATTCGCAATGCCTTATGTAACATTGTTGACATTGAACATTCACATTCAGAGTACAAAAAAGATAATTAATTAATTTGCCGAAATATTATAGGTTACCTGCTGTGAATGGAAAGCCGTTTCTGATAGAAGTACATGAAACGCTAGCGGTAACGGTTTCAACGTTGAGGGAAGATATTTCTTCACTCGACGGTTTCACCTTACCTAAAACCATCGAATACCTTAATCAGAGATAAAAGTTTAAATTAATTCTCCATTAGTATATCAGTCCCCTTTTCCTGGTCGAATAAGCAATAATTATTACCAAAACCAACCACAGAACTCTCCTGACAACTATAGTTCAGAAAAATGGCATTGCGGATGTGGTTCCTACTACGTTAAAAATTGTAATAAATTCTAGCCCTGAGAAAGATAAAACCGCATATCAAACATGTTTTCCAAAAACCCAACTTTGGCCAGAAAAACATACCTAAATCAACAATCAACAATGTAGATTTCACATTTTTAACATCCTGTACCTTTGAACTCCATAAACGTAAACGAAATTTTTTGGTTGATGAACCAAAGTTGGTCTACTGAAGTGAACATGTCAATCTTAGAAGTAGTTACAGAATTGAAATATTAGACTAACTATTGACATATGGCATTAACTGGGCCATTTTAATTGCAATACAATTTTAGAATAATTGTAATATACAACATATAATTGCAGCAATTTAATGGCTCAATTAATTGCTAACACATTATATTTACTGTTAGTACCTACTTATACACTGCTTATGAATTCTGACAGAAAAAGTGCCAGTGATGACTGATCTATTAGATTCTAATTCAAGTACTCTCTATTGCTAATTCATCACTACTGAAACGTAATTTTGACAAAGTTACTATTCCAAGACTCATATTTTCATAATTCTACAGGGCGTCGTTTCGAGCGCTTATCTCGGTAATTTTTATGATAAATTGGTAATTCAAAAATTAAACTTGTGTAGTTTTTTTTCCAAAGAATTGAATGTCGCCAAGAAAAACAATTGAACTTCAAACAAAAAAATTACTTATAGCAAAATAACAGATTTTTTTAAAAAATCGGCATAGCAATTTTGACGCATTTTTCATTAGACTGGTAAAGTGGATAAAAATTCTACACCGCACACTTGAATATCACTTCCGTCTTAGCCGAAAGTGACTTTTTTGTTTCACCTAACTTGTTCGCGAGCCATTATCTCAGTGATTGTCGATAAATTAATGATTGAAACACCAAGTTTGTGTAGTTTTTTCCAAGGAATTGAATTCCACCAAGAAAAAAACAGTTGAATTTCAAACAAAAAAGTTATAGCGAAATAAAACGAATAAAAAACTGCACACTCACGAATTATTAATATCACTTTCGGTTTAGTGGAAATAATGTTCTTTTGTCCCAGCTAAGCCCAGAAAAATTTTTATTTTGTAACAGAAAAAAAAATAGCGAATCAGTATGCAGAAAAGTAATTCCAGAACTGTTTTCAACCAATTGGATCGCCAAGACTACTGCTGGAAAACAAACCCTATATAGGTCTGTGCCAGTGACCAAAGTTATAGTTATACAGGGTGACCTATTTGAAATGGAAGCACCCCGTAAAATTTTTATTTTGCATCCGATTTTTGCCGGATTTTTTCTACAGATAGGTCAAAAAACTCTTTTTTTACTTTGGTGCAAAAATTCAGGTCTTAATCTCAATTTTCAAGGCCTACTACGAATTTTTTTCCAGTACGAAATGATGAAAAACCATTTAACGATTTTTTTATTTAAAATCTGACACCTCAGTGTTAATCAGGACAGCCTAAAACCACCACATACCAAATTTGAACAAAAAATATACTGGGAGTTCCATTCTGCAGCCTGTCAAAGTTGAGTAAAATAGTAATTTTAAAGGCATCTGGCAAGTGAAGTGTGCCAGGAAATCCCCTTAAAACATTTGAATGGTCAACAGGACCACTCAAAGTGTTGGTGTTCCATCTCAAAATAAATCAAGTAGGTATATTAAAACCGCCCCAGACACTATTTATAAACCAACTAAGTCTAAAAATACATAAGTCAGTAAGTCCATATTATGAGTTAAGGTGGGTGGTGTGCCACAACAGGAAACTCACAGAAAATGTATCATCTTACACAGTGACTTTATTGATAAAGATCCAACAATTTAAATTGTTTTTATTTGTGGGTTGGCATTTCGTAAAGAAATAAATTACTTTTGTGTTTATTTATATTTTTTCAATGATTCCAGAGCACTACTGCATGACCAGTATAAAGTTTAATAAAATTTCAGCATTTTGAGATGGCCCAGAGAAAAAGATCCTGTACATTTTCGTATTGAATCTTTGCACACTAAAACTTTGAGTAGTCCTGTTGGTCATTCATCTGTGTTGACGGGATTCCATGGCACACTTGACTTGCCAGATGCCTTTAAAATTCCTATTTTGCTCATTTTTGACACTCTGCAGAATGGAACTACCTGTATATTTTTTGTTCAAATTTGGTATGTAGGGTATCCTGATTAACGCTGTGGTGTCAGATTTTAGATAAAAAATATGCTAAATGGTTTTCGTCATTTTTTACTGGAAAAAAAATTCGTAGTACGCCTTGAAAATTGAGATTAAGACCTGAAATTTCGCACCAAAGTAAAAAAAGAGTTTTTCAGGCCTATCTTTAGAAGAAGAAAACGGCTAAAATCGGATGAAAAATAAAAAAATTACGGGGATGCTTCCATTTCAAATGGGTCACCCTGTATAACTTGAAGGTAGAGAAATGTGACAGATGTCCGTCCAAGCCGACAATTTTAAACTTTAAACTGCCCCATAGAAAGGAAACAATGTCATTGTCAATCAATTGTCAATAATAAAATATTACCATTTGACAAAAACGCATATATATATATGCCGCAAGGCAACAATATGCAGTGCGTTGTTTGGAATTCCTGCTGTCTGAGAATTTTCATTGTAATTTATACTAGCCAGTTGTAAAACATGTTTCGCGTCTCTATTCGACTTTGTAGTACCTACCTTCTTTGCCCGAGACTAAAGACCTTATACCTTATAATACATATAGGAACCTACGTGAACTCGACTGCTTTTATAGTATGTATAAAAGTACAAACATATACATACATAACTTTTGATGTGTTGGTGGGGTAATTAAAAAAGTACCAAAGCACCAAATACGCAAATTATGAAATTATTGATAGTACAGTTTCTGAAGAAATGCCAAGAAACTGTTTATTTAGTACCTACCACATTTATATATATTTTCAAAGTTGTTTATGGAGAAAATAATAACAAACAACTCATTTGATATCTTGATTTTCTCAGCAAAATGGATCTGTTTCTTTCGGACAAAAAATGGTTAACTCAGAATAGGTAATTCTTTAAAATTTAGAGTAAGTAATTATGTTATGTTATGTCTACTTATATATACATTACGCTATTAATACCTACTAGGCAAATTTGTCCCCGAAAATATTGACAGAATTTTATTAGGGTCCCTAATAAAAATGAACCTCTTTTAATATTATATATATTAGGTATGGAGGTCAAATTCCAAGAAGAACGTACCAACCTAACATTTTAAAGTTTAATCACAGAATAAATAGCTTTGCAACAGAAGCCTCCTTACGGACTCGTGTCAGAAATAAGCAAGTCTCCATTTCAATTTACAGAAAGACAGACAGTATTTTAAGCATTCTAATACAATCTCTCTGCTATGTAGATTAACGTACAATCAAATAAAATGCACATTATTGATGTATTCAGAAGATATTTCGCTAAAAAGCGACACATGTCGGTAAGCGCTAAGGAATTGTCTGTATTAAAGGCCGGTCCACACGCAACGATGTATCGTACGATTTGCATGCGCAAGTAAATCGTTACAGATAAATCGTTGCGTGTGGACAGCAGATTTGCACAAAATTTAGAACTGTGCAAAGTTGGACGTCGGAGTTGAAAGTATGAGCCGAAAAGCATAGATTTGGGAGATTTGCGCATGCAAATCGTAATGTGTGTACGCTTGTCCGAGATTTGTACAGTTTTTAGGTGCGACGGTAGCTGACTCCTACCTATTTTTAGTCCGGAAATTATTAAATTAATTAATACTAAAACAATAACTGATTTATTTTAAATTTGTTAAAAAATATGTGGACCATTTCGCATAATTTTATAGTAGAATTCAATGGTAAAATAGACTTCGTTTCAATAACCATGCTTTAGACCATCTACTTCTATTTAAACGTTTCCTGATTTCCCTCTCCCTTTTAACATTTAAACAAAACGTCAAAATACTCCAAAAACCCTTCCTCATAAAACAATAACTGATTTATTTTAAATTTGTTAAAAAATATGTCGACCATTTCGCATAATTTTATAATAGAATTCAATGGTAAAATAGACTTCGTTTCAATAACCATGCTTTAGACCATCTACTTCTATTTAAACGTTTCCTGATTTCCCTCTTCCTTTTAACATTTAAACAAAACGTCAAAATACTCCAAAAACCCTTCCTCTTCCTCCATGATTATTGTATCAAGCGAAATTTTCAGCTTTACTACGATAAGTTGTTATAATGTGGACGCACTGAATTTGTAACGATTTATCTGTAACGATTTACTTGCGCATGCAAATCGTACGATACATCGTTAGGTGTGGACCGGCCTTTAGTCTGTAGTCTGTGGTTTAATGTAAATCAAAAATGTTATGTGTTTGAAAGTTAGTGTTGGGATGTTTACCGCGAGCAATAGTAGTTTTCTTATTGCAGATATTTAATTATATATAATATATCATCATCATTTTTAGCGATTTTCTTATTTTGTGTTCTTAAATTGATGCAAGGCTAAAAATCAAGTTTTCCTAGATTTTTCTCGACAACCAATTCAGTTAAACCTCGAGTTAAACAAATCAAATTTTGGTAAGGATGTACAACTTACTATACTTAACTACTTCAGAATATTTCCAGGGTTTTCCGTAGTACTTGAGAGAATGCTATCCTAGTTCTATCGGGAAAAAGTCTGCCCTAGTCGCAAATGGCAACGAAGACAAAATTATAGTAATTGCCCCCCCTCCCCCGCACAAGCATGTGGTTGCTTCTGGGGTACTCCTAGTTTGGAGTATTGTGAGGGTGAGAATTGTTATTATTATTATTATTATTATTTTCATTACTCCTAGTTTGGAGTATTGTGAGGGTGAGAATTATTATTATTTTCATTTTTTACTACTTTATCAGGGGTATAAATGAACTACCCACATTCTCCTTTTGCCACTTCTTCAACACAGTTATTATTTTACTACAGTATGCAGTAGTTTTATCACAGAAAATATTTCGTAGTATATTTTCTGTGGTTTTATGTCAGTTTGGGTATTTGCTTGACTTTAAGCGTAGGTATTTGTTTAAAGTTATCTAGAAAAACCCGAGTAATAAGCTCTAACTTTTTAAGGAAGCCTTGAATAGATTTTGTTATCAAACACCCCCTATAAAATCTGTCAAAGGTTATGCATTTTCATTTTTAGACCTATTTTCGGAAACAAAAAAAATACACCATAATTTCAAGTTGTAAAACCAGGAAGAAACAAATCTTTAGCGGTCTGGTCGTTGTGAAGCATTACCAATTTTAAATTAATGCAACTACTTTTCTAGCAACTAATTGCAACAAGTATATTTTTACCGGTTTTGCAAAACATTAATAATTCCACGTTTGCAGAAATAAACATAAACTTATATTAATTTCCTCAGGTTAATATAAATCAAACTGTTTCGCTAGCGGATTTTTAACCTCTATTTGGTTTACGGCCGGTTCCCGTTAGTATCTTATTGGGAATAATTAAACAAAAATCATGTTCGCAAACGTTTTGAAAATTATGCATTCGACCCGTTTTTTAAAGTGACGCATTTCGAGAAAAAATGTTAATGACCTTTGTTAATAACGACCAATGCACAATCACAACCTTCTCAGCTCTGGCACAATACTTTACGTAAGCTTACTGAATTTTCCCAAAGATAACATTGTTTTTGCGACTTATTTTAATATTTAAGAGCTATGTTCCCCAAATTTATTGCCGCCTTCAGTTTTGACTTTTAAATTTCTTCCTTCTTGCTGGGTATTTGGTGGCTTGGAGGCTAATTGAAAATGTTGGTATTCGTACCTATTTATATAAAATTCTTTGAATGATATATCTTGATTGGTTAGATTATAATAAGAAATCCCTAAAGTGCCTAAAATCGTCAAGATAATAATACAAAAAGGCGCAACTATTACCATTGATTAAGGTGAATTCCTTATTCAATGCTATTACTAAATAAAAACAAGTATGGCGGTGCGTTAGTTTAGATTGAAACTCCCTGTACACAGAATAATTTGCTGCCACTGTTTGTATAAACACCACGAGGCACATGTTCCTTGTGCATATTTGTTAACCGTACACCAAAGCACCTATATGTTTACAAAAGAAACAAAATATCCTATACGTATAGCTAATCTTTATTGACTATTAATACCTATAAACTTTATGAAGTATATTTCCCAACAGTTTAACTAATTACATTAAACTGCATAAGATATTAAACGAGAAAGGAGATGTAAAATACGTGAAAACCTATATTTATTGGGGAACAAGCTGCCATAAAATATATAGTAAAACTGATTTATTTTGCAAGTGCAGCCTGAGCTTAGATTCACTTTCGGTTTCAATGCATATTTTTTTATTAATAAGTATTAGAAACGTAAGTAATAAATCATAATGAACGAGATTACAATTTATGGCTCGATACATGTATATTATGAGCGGATATCGGAATAAAATCCGATACTGTATCTTTTTACTCCCATCTGTGGATGCTTTGCCAAAATCCCATTATCTGCGAGAGGCACAAGTGGGTCATATGGTTTTTATTAACATTCTTTAGGCAGATTAACTGCTCCCTCTATCATAACATTCTGTAAACATATTAGGAATAATCGATTTTATTTAATATGCAATATTTGCAAAATCCTTAAATATGAAAAGTTAAAAAACACGGAATTAGTAATACATAAAACTGTATGGATGCTATTATTGCCTATACAAATCGGAAAATAGATTCACCAAAAGTAATCGTTCATCGTTTGATTCAATAATTAAATATTATTACACAGACGTTATGCTCTATTTTTTAATCTCATAAAAATGCTGTTATAATAGAATCGAATGAAGTCCGACCACACGATACGCATTCCTCAAACACATTTCGTGCCTGGAAATAAATATAAAAGTAGAAAATTGGCTCTTTGTATGATTAACGAAAACGGTAAATAGCAAACAATATAACTTAACGACTTTGTGGTAATGGACTGTAGGATGTAGGTACAGCTAAAGCCCAAGAATGTCTTGAATTTAAATAAGAATTTTTGAGAACGCAGTAATTTAACAGCATCTAATTAGGAAATTAGGTAACCATCCTACCTCTAACCACTATGCCTAATTGTTTTATTTAAACATAATAATGTTAATATGGGAAAAAATATTACTTATTAGATATTTTGAAAATCTGATTTCGGGATAGGTAGTGAAACACCCCGGCCCCAGGGCCGTTGTTTCGTAGATTTTTTCTGGTAATATTTTCTTATTCCTATTTTATATTTACGATGTTGTCCTCTTCAAATTATAAATATTTCTTTCGAAATAAACAGCATTTCCAATAGCCGCCTATAAAGAACCAGGCAGAGCAACCTGCGCTGGGGCCCTCCGCCACATCTGGTCGACACTCGCACCTAGTCTCCAGAGCCCTTTTGTTTTCGACCTACGCCATTGTCGAGGCACTCCTCAGAATTCGCCGCTTTTTGGGAAAGCGAAATGAAGTCTGTTTTTTGTCCGTCAATGCCCACATCTGTTATGTAGCCTATAGAATGACGCCCGGTCACATCTAGCCTTTTCTAAGAACTTGCGAGTCCCGTCGCCACTTCTGGGAGACCACCCAAAAACAGGTGACGCCGAGCCCTTTCCTCGGCTTTGTTCGAACTCCCATAAATAGCGTCCGCGCGGAGTCCTCGAGGAACAGTTTTCACTGATCCATATACGAGCCAACACGGCATAAGCGCTCCCTCTATCAGAGGTACCAGTGCGTTGCAACGTTTACCTACCCGCATAAGCGCTCCCTCCAACTAATTAGAGGTACCAGTGCGTTGTAAGGTGTTCACCCACCTGCATAAGCGCTACCTCGATTGACCGGAGGTACTAGTGCGTTGCGAGATTTTCGTATCAGCTACGTTCATAATTGTTTTTCCTAGCCGCGGTTGGCCTTTGTGGATCTCGTATTCAGTCGCGTAAGTGCGTGTATCGCAATGAAAGTCGGGCCGGACCCGCGGTGTAGTCGCGAGTTCAACCGCGAGAACCTGAACCGGGAACTAGGTGAGTATAAACCACTAATTTCCATTTTCCTCTGTTCTCTGGTCACGGCATCTTTAATTTGTCCACGGCGCTTTTGAGTCTCACGGCTTCTTTAATTTATATTCACGGCGTTCTCTAATTTATTCACGGAGCTCTAATTTAGGCGCAGCTACTTTAATCTCCACGACATCCTTTATTTTTCCGGCTTCTCTGATATCTTTACAGCTTGCCCAATTTCATCACGGCATCTCTAATTTATTCACGATTTCTTTAATTCATTTCCGTCATCTTTAATGTATGCATAGCATGGACGAGTAGTCTCTTATAAAAAGGGTTTTGTAGGGAGATATATTTTTATTCTATCTATTGCGGGAATATGTATCTCGTCGAGTAAACAAACTATTTGCATTTGTTCTTTGACCGCAGTGCGCCACACAGCTGTCATGCAATCCATGTTATAATATGCTCTATCAGATACTTACAAGACTACAAATTACTTTTCATTACAGTAACAGTGTCTGTGTACACGTATTTTTGTCTTGTTTATTCTCACTGAAAACATTACTTGTTCCGAAGTCAATATGCGGTACTAAAAACACTTCGCCCAGTAGCGAACTGTCAACTAAACGGCAGAACAGTGTCGAGACAAGCTTTTTCTTACTTTTTCAATACCGACGAGATCTGTATTCCGCCATCACTCACTCAACCTTTCATTTACATGTTTAGCACGGCGCACGCGCCGCGTGTTGTACACACACACGCCTTACCAACGTCAGGAAGACCCATGGTCATGGATACAATAACAATGTTAATGTAAATACCATAGGCGACAGGCTAAACAACAATAACATTTCATTCTTAGATGCTCTTGTACATATGTGTACTATATATTCAAATTTAGCTGTTCTCCGCTGTACGTGTCGCTCTCGCCGAGAGGACACCCACCTAAATTTAAATTAGGGAGTTGTTTCTGAACTACACCAGTCCTAAATAATATGTTCCAGTACTACACGATTTATTCTTGTGAGAATTAATTAATTCAGTAAACCAGCCGTGTAGTTAAACACTCGACCAAGCGTGGTGCTATGTTGGAGGACGCCCTGTCCGATTGGTTGTCAGTTAACACCTTTGTTACCGAACGTAACCCGACCTGTTAAGGTCCCGGGGGAGACTCCCCGGCCGAGGGATGTCAAACCCGGTCCGCGACTGGACGGGTTTCGTTCCCCCCTACCTGCACACACACCTGAATCCCTGCGATCCGTCGTTACCGGAAGAAAGGAGAACCCCTGTGGCTACAGCTGGCTATCCTGGTCCGAGAGAGGCCGAAGGTCCAATGTGACCTGGTAACGACGGCCACGATTCTATAGGTGCCTACATAACTATATATCTACCTACGAGTGTTACCTGAACCAATCGGCGGTGTGGCCGCCGATATACACCTCGTACGATCCAGTATTTACCCACACGAGTTTTGTGGTCAATATCAGCCAAACGCTTAACCTTCCCAGGGCGAAGGAGTATAAGTCGTGTATGTGCTGCCTTGGATAGGTTTTCGTTGGGAGTCCGG
The DNA here is from genome assembly GCA_963920635.1 of Pseudeuparius sepicola. NCBI lineage: Eukaryota > Metazoa > Arthropoda > Insecta > Coleoptera > Anthribidae > Pseudeuparius > Pseudeuparius sepicola. Next base: position 12,810,347 of record OY987304.1, read on the forward strand.
CGGGGTTTTATTTAGGTTTTCCTCGCCGTGTCCGGGCTAATGCCCTACCAACACAATGTAATACGAAGTCGGGTCCTAAACCGCAACATAATTAATAAACGAGACCTATTAATTATGCAACGAACAAATCTTTGTCTTATTTACTATTTTCCCTCACAGCTGACTATACAAGCTAGGTCAAACCAAATTTTATTGCGGTAGCCTCGCCTACCTAATACTATCATAAAATAACCAGTGAACAAGTGTTTATGATTACACCCTACAGTTAGATTAACAAATATGCAATCAATACTTTAAAAATTACTTAGGTTACAAATAAACAAAACACAACGTAGAACAAGGTCCTAACCAATTAAACTAGACGATCATGCCAATTAAAGCTTCCTTTCTTCGGCACCGTGAGGGGCCGGGGGTTGGGACGTTACAGTAGGTGCATGTCAAATTTGATATTTAAAATTAAATTGGGAAAAATCGGGTTTGTCTTGCAAATATCGAAGAGAGTTATTATTAGGAAAGTGTGTTCGTATTAGACAGGGTGCCCAATTTAGATGGAATAATGGATATAACATTTTAAATAAAAATGTTTCAGACAAGAGTTTTTCAGTTGATCTATCTGCATACTTTGGTGAAAATGAAATTTTTTTGGGAGCCAGTCATTTCGTTGCTATAGCGACCAACTCTGTTTCTTTAAATTATACCATAAACTTTTCTGTTCAAATTTGGAATCAGCTCCTTTTTGTGCATACGAACATATAAAATTTCATTGGGGTTGCATAAGAAAATTTTTGAGAAAAAGTAGAATTTCTGAAGTGCGCCAAAATTTAAATTCGAGAGCGTTGGCTAAAAAGTAGGCCATGCATTTTTGCATGTAATGATAACTTACCGACGACAGATAAATCATGCAAAATGTGTTTATTAATAAATAAATAGACACAATAATTTTTCAATGGTACCCAAAAATCAATTAATCAAGTGCTCGAAATGTTCTCCATTCACAGCGAGACAAAGGCCCAGTCTGTCGTAAAAACTACTAAGTACATTCCTAATCCATTCTGGACGAATCAACGCTATTTCGTTTCTTATGTGCTGTTCTAATTCGACTATATTTTGGGGACGATTTTCATACACCCTGGATTTTAGAGGTCCCCACAAGAAAAAATCATACGGGGTAAGATCGGGAGACCTCGGAGTCCATTCTATGACTCCTCTTCTGTCAATCCAAGATTGTGTGAAGACTTGGATAGCGGCGCACATCACGGTGGTAATGGGGAGGACGGGGACTCACGGGGAGGTGCTCCATCTTGCTGGAACCAGATATCCTGGATTGGCATACCAAGGGCAGGAATCACCTCATTTTGCAAAAGATCCAAATACCTTTCGCCAGTCAAATTACCACTGACAATAAATGGACCAATAATGTGGTTGTCTTAGATACCATTAGTTATCATTACATGCAAAAATGTCAAAATTTTCATTAGGCATGGCCTACTTTTTACGCAACGCTCTCGAATTTAAATTTTAGCGTACTTGCAGAAATTCTACTTTTTTTCAAAAATTTTCTTATGCAGCTCCAATGAAATTTTACACGTTCGTATGCACAAGAAAGAGCTGATTCCAAATTTGAACAGAAAAGTGTATGGTGCCATTTAAAAAAAAATTAAAAGTAAAAAAATATTTTTAAAAAAAGCTTTTATTTAAATGCGCTAAAAAGAATAAAATAATCTTTTCTTTTAAAACTTTTACTATCAACTTATAACGTCATTCCACAATTTATATGATATAAATATATATAAAAGCTTGTCGCCAGATTTAAGTAGTGGTATTTACTTAGTTTGAAAACTTAAATCTCGCGACAAGCTTTTATATCATATAAATTGTGGAATGACGTTATAAGTTGATAGTAAAAGTTTTAAAAGAAAAGATTATTTTATTCTTTTTAGCGCATTTAAATAAAAGCTTTTTTTAAAAATATTTTTTTACTTTTAATTTATTTTGTAATTTTTAGTTTGGCCAGGTGTCTGAGTCTATTCATCTCAGTTAACGCATCATTGTTGCAAGGTCGTTTGCCGGTTAGTTTAGAACAGTCTAGCTCTTCAATGAGGAGACCTTCTAATGACCATCTTGGGTGTTCCGCCATGTTGGATTTAGAATGACGTCACACATATAATCATGCATTGTCATCCAAATTAAACGTGTGTACAAAATTTCAGCTCGATCGGTTGAAATTTAACTAGTCCGCCATCTTGAGTGTTCCGCCATGTTGGATTTAGAATGACGTCACACATATAATCATGCATTGTCATCCAAATTAAACGTGTGTACAAAATTTCAGCTCGATCGGTTGAAATTTAACTAGTCCGCCATCTTGAGTGTTCCGCCATGTTGGATTTAGAATGACGTCACACATATAATCATGCATTGTCATCCAAATTAAACGTGTGTACAAAATTTCAGCTCGATCGGTTGAAATTTAACTAGTCCGCCATCTTGGGTGATCCGCCATGTTGGATTTAGAATGACGTCACACATATAATCATGCATTGTCATCCAAATTAAACGTGTGTACAAAATTTCAGCTCGATCGGTTGAAGATATCTGCTTCAAAATTGAGTTGCAAGATTCCACCCGAACAAATTACATACATACATACATACATACATACATTGCAAGTTAAATAAAAGCTTTTAACAAAGTTGGTTGCCATAGCAACGAAATGACTGGCTCCCAAAAAAATTCAAGGTCACCGAAATATGCAGATAGATCTACTGAAAAACTCTTGTCTGAAACATGTTTCTATACAAGGTGTATTTAAAAAGTTATATCCATTATTCCATCTAAATTGGGCACCCTGTATTACTGGGCCGATAAGTAAGCCAATTTTCAGAAAGATTTCGAAACATTCGTTTTTTTTTAATAGTTATTTATGTACCAAGGCTCCGAAGTTCAACTTTTTATGACTCATGTGGAATTTAGTTGCCGAGGCCTCTGGCCGAGGCAAATAAACCACATGAGTCATAAAAAGAACTTCAGTGCCGAGGTACATATTATATATATTTTTTTTTAAATCGGAAAAAAATATTTTATTAGGCAAGAAAATAATAATAAGGGATCACCCGTCCATGAACCGACTACGCGCGGCGTTGCTTGACTTTGACGATCGCTCTACCTAGGTCAAGTAAGACAAGAGACGGCACCTGCGTACAGAAAAACCAAACTGCTGCTTCTTGTGCAGCCTCCATAACAATAATCTATTGATATTCAAACCTACTAAAATATGTATACTGAAGGATTGCGCTTCTATAGGAAACAATTTGGCAATGTGTACGAAAAGTTAAACGGGCCTTTATCGGCCGGGTTTTGAATATTTGGTCACTTTTGACGGGCGATTTCTCCGCATCTGACGTTTGATGTTTACATCTCGCCAAGGCCTACTTATTGAAAAAATCGTACAATAATGTAGCCCATTATTGTACGATTTCTGTGCTTTTAATGATGATTTTGGGACACTTCACTGCCGATTTCAAGAAAAATTATTTTTCTTTAAATCAATACTCGATATGTTTTTTCAGGCACTTATGTACTGGTGACTGGTTCTTCTATTAGGTATACTAAATTATAACAATACAAATAAATTTCAACGCAAAATTAAGGATAAAAATAAGATTTTTTAAAATCTAATAATAAAATTTTTCCCATTAGTGCATACTTTATTAATAGCACTGTCTATGGAAACTTTGTTGTACTGTTCCTAATTTCTGGAAGGTTCTATTTATTATACCATGGTGGGATAATTTAAAAGTTTTAGCTTACCCCGTCATAGTTATCCAAGATCTAACAAAAATTAACACTCTCACACAATCCGCACCCACACAGAGAAATAAATTGAGAAAGGAATTTTCGCGTTTTCACTCATATTATAAAGCTTATTTTTAAAAATTGCCTAAGATATCTCAAGATTATCTCCCCTCTATAAAACACAAAAATCTAAGTGTTATCTGATTATAGCTATGCGGTAATACCTAAGTATTGTACTGTGATCTAAAGATAATGTCAATCAGCATCCAAATTACCCCTGCATTAAAATGTGTTATCAAAAATCAATTTATTGTTTGGATTTTTTTAAATGGCCATCCTTAGGGAATCTTTCATATCTACAATAATATTCACAGTAATGTTTCTGTAGGTACTCCTTATATTATCTACTCAATATTAGATATCAGTTGAACTTAATCCAGCACCAATTAATTATTTTTGAACGAAACTAACTTCAAAAAGGGACACTAATTGACCTGAAAAATATTTCTGGGCACAAACCGCCAGACTGAGAAGGCTGTTAAGTTCAAGGACTGCCCATCTAAAAATACCGTCTATTCTGGATTCAGCTTGAAATCCCCCGTTCAGTCCTTATGTGTTTTCCTTGGCACGTCTTCGGCTTAAATTCCTTTAAAATGAAAGAGGAATCAACAAAAAAAAACAAACAAGACTAAGAATGTTGGTGATACTAAAATGTCGACTGTCTTCTTGAGACGACTACCGTTTTTGTAGAAGACGGAAAAAATTGAAAAAGTTCCTTCTACTTTATTTTTTAATGCTTATTAGTCTTGCACTTAATTTCAGTTTTAAAATATCTGGCAAAACCGATTAGAGAAACAATAGGAAACAACAAAAAAATGTCTCTATTGCAAGATTACTGCTAATGCTCGATGCTCGTAACATTGAAAATTTTCATTGACTATTACAGAAATGATACCTAAGTATAAGTAAAGCTTGAATTGCTTTACATAGGTACACTTGATGATATTTTGAGGAAAAAGTTTAAGTGTGTTGGATGGACAAAAAAAAATAATAGGTACTTGCAAACAGTGACAGTCACTATTGGTAACTCCAGACAGTCATAAACAATCAAAACGCCATTGTTTGGTTTTGTTTAATATTTTTTGATCACACTTGAAGATTTAAGATAATCTATCATGCATCTCACTTAGCATAATCATAATAGAAATAGAATAAAAACTAAAACTAAATTTGTTTATCATGCTATCAACAGGAAAATCCTCGTTTGAAGATCGGGTCAGCAAATTCTGGAAAAATAAAATTAAATCTTTCTTGTACCTATTCGATTTAAGAAAATTGTTTTTGAAAAAAATTGCATTAGGTATTTCTCAAAATTTCGAAAAATGTTGTAAAGAAAAGTTGTCGTCCTGAATCAATTTATCTACATAAATTCATTCATACGTTTACTGTTCTTAAATGTCATTTTAAACCCAGTAAAGTTTTACGAAAAGGTTTTGTAGGTTCATAGTTCTCTCCAAAAATAACATTACAATATTTCATCAAATAAGAAAACCAACGACTACGTTCATAACAAAAGCTAGCATAAAAATATCCATCATTATTGAGCACACTAGACTCGCCAGATGCCTTCAAAATTCCTATTTTGCTCAACTTTGGCACTCGGTAGAATGGAATTGCCTGTATATTTTTTGTTCAAATTTGGTACGTCGGAATTTTGGAGTGTCCTGATTAACGCTGCGGTGTCAGATATTAAATAAAAAAATCGATAAATGATTTTCGTTATTTTTTACTAGAAAAAATCTTAGTAGGCCTTAACAATTTAGATTAAGGTTTTTCCATTTCAAATGGGTCACCCTGTGTATCAGTAAACGTATTAAAATTGAATGATTTTATGAAGGTTTATCAAATAGTTATTTGTGTAAGAAGAATTTAGTTGCCGAGGCCTATTATTATAAGGCCGAGGCAAATAAACCACATTAATTACAAACAGGAACCTCAGTACCGAGGGACACATTATATTTTTTAAGTGGGGAAAATAGAAGTTTTATTAGGCAAAATAATTTAAAGAGGGCACCCATCCATGAGCCGACCGCGCGCGCCGTTTCTTTGCCTCTATACTCTATATGGCTCTACCTAAATCGAGCACGATGTGGTACGGCGCAACTGAGTTTAGTGCCTCAAAATAAGTAACAAATGAAAATAGTTATTTATGGACCAAGGCACTGAAGTCAAACTTTTTATGACTCATATGGAATTTAGTTGCCGGGGCCTCTGGTAGAGGCAAATAAACCACAGTGCCAAGATACATATTATTTCGAAATCGGAAAAAAATGTTTTATTAGGCCAAAAACATAATCATAAGTGATCACCCGTCCATGAACCGACTGCGCGCGGCGTTGCTTGACTTTGACGATCGCTCTACCTCTTATGACGAGGCACGGCGCTTCCCAACAGAAAATCTAAACTGCTGCCTGTTGTGCAGCCTCCATGCAAAATAGATTAATATTTGAACCTACTAAAATATTTATACTGAAAGATTGCGCTGCTATAGTAACAATTTCGCAATGTGTACGAAAAGTTAAATGGGCCTTTACCTATTGGCCAGGTTTTGAATATTTGGTAACTTTTGACGGACGATGACTCCGCGTTTGAGGTTTCATGTTTACATCTCGCCAAGGCCTACTTATTGAAAAAATCGTACAATAATGGACTACTTAATTCAGTGCCGATTTCTGAGCTTTTAATGACGATTTTGAGACCCTTCACTGCCGATTTCAAGAAAAAGTCATATTTGACAGACAAAGAAAATGACGTGGTCGCTTTTGAGCACACATCAATTGCCATAACTTTTAAAGAAAAACAGCTGGCAACATCAAAATTTAATACAAAAAATTTCCATATTATGATGCGGATGATGGAGTTTTGTAGACATTTAAGAATTTTGAGAGGCATAATAAGTAGATAATAGGATGAATATCTTAGAATAACTGGAGGTAAAACAATTCTAATGTACCTAATAAGACCTTATAAAGACCAGCTTTTACGCAGAGTTTACGAAACAACATGAAAATCGAGGAAAAGACGTAAAAAATTGAATAAATGCCAAAATTCGTCATTCGAGGGCTGTAGAATAGGGCAACCGATGAAAAGTGCCTCAAAAAAAAAAGTAACAACTAAAAAACTTATTACCGACTATCGTAGGTATTTCATCAGCACATCGCTATAAAATACTCATATTCTATGATACAGCCTCAAATTTTTAACGCCATTAAAAACGCGGTTCATATTTCAAAACGATCAACTTTTACAGTACTTTAGAAACTAATTACCATTACCAGGTACTGGTACTAATTTGTTGGATTTTTTAAAGCCCGTCCACTCCACTAAATCTGTTTAATGTGTTTAACCAACCAATTAAAAACATGACTGTAAAAACTGGCGCATTTCTATTGATGCTGTTTCTTGTCCGAAAATCCGAACTACAGTGGAACCGACCTTTGTCGAAAAACAATCGCCAGTCGGACGTCGAAATTGTTACGGTATGCGGTCTCGGTAGCCGGCTGGGTGAACGACTTCGGCACGGCGCGGCGGCGTCAAGGTGAAGGCAGTAGGTATAGGCGTGTATCGATAAAGAAATCCACGCAAACGAAGCGTATAAAATGGTCTGCTCCCCTGCTCCCGTGCTATTTCAGTACAAAAAATGCTTCTAGAGATGAGTAAGTACGAGACGTGCGAAAACAGTAATATGGAAATGGAAGAAGTTGTTCCTCAGTCTCAGTCCCCATAGGTTTGTGTAATCATGTTATAGCGTTGTCCAAATAGATAGACAAGGGTTGTTATAATAGAATTGAATAAGGTTCGAAAATCTTAATCAATGATAGTACATAGTACTTCGTACTTCTAGCTTCGTCCTGGATTTTCAGATACACTCAATATGTTATATTGGTTGTGGTTGATACATAGAGATGCCTGACGATCCTGACGATTAATAGTTTCTTCCTAAAAGCTACATACATGGCCCTATCCAGATAGCTGCAATCATGTAGATATACAGAGTGTTTCTAAATTTTGGCGCCAACGTAATATGACAGGTAGAAAATGTCATTTTAAATAAAAAGTTTTCTATAAACATAGGCCCGAAAATGCATAAGAAAAGAGTTACAGGGCGATAAAGGTACAGTTTGAGAAACATACTACTTATTTTTCGCCAAAAACAATTAATAGCCTCAAGAGAGCCGAAGTCCCTGTGTAATTTTCTGAAACAATCTGAGTACCCAGTTTCATAAAGCTTCTTAGTGCCATCGATTAACAATATGAAAGTTTCCCTCTATCTCTTAAAATAAACATGCTACGGCTATTAATTGTATTTCTCAATTTGAGTTTTTTTTCTATTACGCGACAAGTTGGCCATGCATGCCGATTTCTTCTGCAGTACCACTTAGCTGTCCAAAATTGACACATTTTTGTTTCATACATTTTTTTGGTAGGGCGCAAAATAAGCGAGAAAATCGTGGTGGTAGTTCTAAAAAATCATCCTGTATACAGTGTGTCCGCGGATAGAGTCCCCAAGAGGACAAATGGACCAAAAATTTCATTTTTTGACAAAAAGTCATTCTTGATAAAAGTTTCTGCTTCTCGAAAAAATGTGGTCTACGGAGGGAATTTTTGATTTTTTTTATACAGGGTGTCCAAAAAATACAAAAACATGAAATAGCGTCAAGAATAAACTAGGTACCTACATTTACATTATTTAAAAATATCAAAAACTTTTACTTTGAAAAGTTGTTTCTGATCCCAAGTGATTCTTCGTTTTCGACCAGCAAAATATCTAACCTCCCCTTTCAGACTTTGCCAATCTTATTTTAGTATATTGCAACAGAAAAGTTTTTATAAAGACTACTTTTTTCAAACTCAATATGCAGAGTTAGGCACTTACCACTTACCTACTCTATATATTAATGATTCAAAAATGACTATTTTGGACATCATTTAATATCAGTACACGCAAGTATTGGAATTCCTTCACCGCAATCTACATTATTATCATCGCTTATCAATGAACGAATATCAATGAACTTCTAAATATAAATAAAACAATTAATTGTAACAACAGTAACTAACAACCATGCGAAAGATTTTTAATCCAGTTTTTTAAGATCCATCACTCACAATTTAATCATTTATAACTACATTGTTTTAAATACTACGATCTATAGACATACCTACATAATGTCACCAGCAGTTTACGAGACCTTGAATGCAAATGCAAAAGGGTCTTCTTATTTTCGCACGAATATTTCGTTCACTTTTTTAAGGCAATCTGCAGTCAAATTTCAACCAAAAATCCTAGAGGCCAGTTTTCTACATTTCGCTTGAGAAGGCGCTTAGAGCTTATTAGGTGAGTATAAAGCATGCAGTTTGTATTAAATTGTTCTTGTGCGTGTGCTTTTGTAATAATCATTGTATTATTGTTCTTTAATTGTAAAAAATCAGAAAAGCTGGATACGCACGCCAACAACATATAAAAGACACTGGAGGTTACTTTATCTGTGCTGGAGTCCAAGTGGGATTTACATTTCAAATTAGCTATCGATCAAAAAGGATAAATTATGAATTCTAAGCACGCACCATGCCCAGACCATCCCTGAAAAAATGCGTACGAGAAAACACGGACACGGGCTTGTAGACAGATAAAGAAAACATGTAGAACTTTGCCCTATTGTGTTTATGTAAATCCAGGGACTATTTATTATTTCTTCGTTTTATTCCTCCTTTTCTTTGTTCGTTTTTGTATAAATATACAATTGGAAGTTCATTAGTTTAGTTCATTGTTTAATTCTGTTACAATCACCCCTCGGATGGCACCTTAGATTTTCAAATTACAAGAATATATCCGGTAAAATTTAAACTATATCTTCCTGTAAAATTACATTGAAAGTTATTTTGGCGCCCTAATCCCTTAATTTAATTTTACACTTTTTATAATTTTTAGCTTTTGTCCTATTATTCTAGTATTGTCGGAAATGTCTGTGTGGCGCAAACAGATCCATTTAATTTTTAATTGGGTTCAAAATGAGAAATATAATATCATGTTTCCCACATGAACCAAACTGATTAAAAGACAACTTTTTCAAGTTGCCAGAAAAATTCATAAATGCTTAATAGTAAATGAACGTTAAATATAGTTTAAATGAACGTTAATATCGTTCAAATGAATGATAAAATTAGTTTATGAATATTTACCGTATTATCTCCTACACGACCTGAAAATCGAAAAATGTCCATATTCAAATATAAAGTAGCTTGCAAACCATAAGGATTAGAAAAATTGGTCAATAAGAAAAAATAAAAAAAAGCCTTTTTAAAAACAAGCTTTTATTTAAGCCATGTTCTAGAACAAATAAAATAAGTTTAGGTTTTCGTTAAGATGATTCAATTCCAAATTGCGACAAGTTTTGGCAAATCAAAAAGCTTGTCGCGCGAAATGTTCATAAAAGTAAGTAGGTACTTACCAATTAATTTTATCGGACAGTGATTGGTTGATAAACAAGTACCGGGTGTTCCCGTATATTTTGACCCACCCATAGAGCTTTTATTTTTCGAGTTAGAAAAAAATTACTTAAATGAAAGTTGTAGGGTACCAAGGTATATTGTCCCAAAAATAATGGATTGATAGAAATGCTCTTGCTTAGGTTGAAATGTTTTTCCATGGCAACCTTGATTAAATATAAAGTTCGTATTTATATCTGCAATTTGGAATATCATGCGAATGCTTAGAGCAAACATATAACATATTTGTATTGTTGGAATCGGAAAAATTCGTGCAATTAAAAAATCCACAAATATACAGGGTGTTCCATTAAAAAAAGTAAGTTTATATTTTTTCATAAATTTGCGACGCTCATTTGTTTTATCTAGTAACAGATGCTAGCGGTTTAGAAAAAAACCTACAACTTTCACTTACGGGAACACCCTGTACATGCCAAAGTATGTATTTTCTTTACAGTTCGCCCGACAAGCTTTTTGATTTGCCAAAACTTGTCGCAATTTGGAATTGAATTATTTTAACGAAAACCTAAACTTACTTTTTAGTAGATGGCTTAAATAGAAGCTTGTTTTTAAAAAGGTTTTTTTTATTTTTAATTTTATTTTGTGCTTTTTAGTACATTTGACTCCAATGTCAGGAGGGTGGTAAAGAAATTTAGTCACCATCTTGAGGCCGCAGCCATATTGGATTTCGTATAAAGTCATTCACTTATTGTTTTCTACCAGTCGAGCCCTTTCATTTGATACCCATGTTGGGTATCAAATAGGTAATCCGCCATCTTAGAGTGGCGGCCATATTGAATTTAGTGTGATGCCACTAACTTTTTCGTTTTCTACTCTTCAAGCCCTTTCATTTGATACCCATATTAAGGGGGTTGACAAAAAATATACATCAGCCGCCATCTTGGAGCGGCGGCCATATTGAATTTAGTGTGATGTCACTAACTTTTCCGTTTTCTCCTCTTCAAGCCCTTTTATTTCATACCCATATTAAGGGGTAAAGTATTACAATATTGAGTATTGCATATTGTATTGTCACCGGAACTAAAGGTGTATGCAAAATTTCAGCTCAATCGGATGTCAGAAAATGGTTTTAATTCAGCTTGCAAGATTCGACCTATACATACATAGGTACTAACAGGACAAGTTAAATAGGTGCATTCAAAAAATATACCATTCAGTGGAGTATAGATTAAAATTTAATTGGGAAAAAAATATATTAAGGGGCGTTGTGAGGTCACATGCACAACCTGTTTTCAAAAATGTACCTACTTGCAGGTAACTGTTCAAATTATTCCTTGACCAATGCCAGTTAATGACACGTTGCCACCTTTTGAAAATGTTCCGCCGATTTCCTAAAAAATAGACCCGGTCGTCGCGTTTGGATCACCCTGTACGGGACTCGGAGGCGCGGGGCCGGCCAAAACGAATGGTCGCGTGCGCCGCATCGTTCGCACGCGCCTAGAGCCGCTCCCGAGTTCACTATCTCCTTGCACATATTTTTTTAAACTCACATATACCTACCTAGTACCTATTGCCAAATTTCAATCCCTTGGCCCCAAAAACATAGAAGACACAGATATATACTCTCTATTTTAAATTGTTTTGATGAAATTTTCCTATACGTTTTAGAACGAAAGCGTGTAAGGGCCACGAAAATTGTTTTTATAATTGACAGATGCATCTGTCCGAGATTCCGAGACACATGAGCGAATGCTGTTCTATAAACGTCTTCGAATCGCAAATGGCAATGATAAGACAAAATAATAATAATAGTAATTGCCCCCTCCCCCGCACAAGCATTAATTTGCTTCTGGGGTACTCTCTGGTACTGTGAGGGTGAGAATTATTATTATTGAAAATAACTCCTCCCCGAATTTTACATTTTGGTTACGCCACGCCGCTGATAGTTTACAACATTGCAAAAAGTTGAAAGTCAAAGAACAGAGTCTAATTTTTCTGATTGCGGCGACATTATAACCTGCATAGGTATTTGCATTTCCCTTTAGCAAGATAAGTATGTGAACCTAAATTTACAAAAAAAAATTATTAAAAGTTCGCAGTTAGCCATGAAATTAATGCGGATATTTATTACTTCTTTTGCTTAGCTCCCCACACCAAAACTTTGTTTTTTTACACTCGACGCGCGTTTCGCTAACCATGTTATAGCATCATCAGGAGATTGACGTAGGATTAAGTCCAAGGCAATTAACAACCTGTATAAAAACATGAATAGACTTGATCTTGTATACTTAGTCCTGTCGACCATTCAACCTTTTTGAGGAAATTACATGGCATACCGACTTGACTCTTGATTCGCCGGATGCCTTTAAAATTCCTATTTTGCTAAATTTTGGTACTCTGTAGAATATAACTCTCTGTACACTTTTTGTTCAATTAATATGCTGGTTCTGTGGTGTCTTGATTAATGCTGCGGTGTCAGATTTCAAACAAAACAAAACGCTAAATAACGCACCAACATAAACCTCACAATTTTTTTTAAATAAATTAATGGAAACTAAATGAATAGCAACAAATTACATTATTTAATTAGTTTAACAGTAGTAAATGTCCAAAGCCTACTATTCATATTTTTGGTAGACACGAAAAATAATTTAAAATTTGAAATTTTGCATCTTGGTGCGTCAATCTGTCCAGGAGTATTACATTTAGTAAAAATTAAGTGTGTATAACTCTCTGTACACTTTTTGTTTAATTAATATGCTGGTTCTGTGGTGTCTTGATTAATGCTGCGGTGTCAGATTTCAAACAAAACAAAACGCTAAATAAACTCCTGGACAAAATTAACGCACCAACATAAACCTCACAATTTTTTTTTAATAAATTAATGGAAAAATAAATTAATGGAAACTAAATGAATAGCAACAAATTACATTATTTAATTAGTAAATGTCCAAAGCCTACTATTCATATTTTTGGTAGACACGAAAAATAATTTAAAATTTGAAATTTTGCATGTTGGTGCGTTAATTTTGTCCAGGAGTATTACATTTAGTAAAAATTAAGTGTGTATAACTCTCTGTACACTTTTTGTTTAATTAATATGCTGGTTCTGTGGTGTCTTGATTAATGCTGCGGTGTCAGGTTTCAAACAAAACAAAACGCTAAATAAACTCCTGGACAAAATTAACGCATCAACATAAACCTCACAATTTTGTTTAGATACATTAATGGAAGAATAAATTAATGGAAACTAAATGAATAGCAACAAATTACATTATTTAATTAGTTTAAGAGTGGTAAATGTCCAAAGCCTACTATTTATATTTTTGGTAGACACGAAAAATAATTTAAAATTTGAAATTTTGTATGTTGGTGCGTTAATTTTGTCCAGGAGTAGGTATTACATTTAGTAAAAATTAAGGGTATAAAAAATTGTAGCCGGTCCTGGATTTGTATGTTGACAACGGTAAGAAGGTCAAAAGACGCGGTTTGAAGATAAATTAAACAAATAAAGGGTCGAGGGAAATTCCCAAAAGCAAAATAATTGAAAACGCTACGTCATTTGCGATTAACAAAAAATAATATTTTAACGCGTTTTTGAAGAATAACTTTTTAACGGAAAAGAATAAAGAAAAATGTCATTAATGAAAAAGGTTCAGAAAAATTAGAGCTTTCGAAAGATGGAACAAGTGCGGTATGTTGGTGAGAGAAAAATATTTCTTGGCGTCGCGACGCCTAGCGTCGTATATGCCAAGAGTCGCTAAATGGGCGTCTAAAAATAATCACCCTGTACATATCAATCATATCACTTTACAAGAAATTTAATGGCAGTTCCGGTTAAACCGGAAGTAGTTTGAAAAGTCTAATAAATTGGACTAAAAAGTGTTGTGGCACTAGTTGTAAGCACAAGAAAGCAACTGAATTTCAAATTTCTATTTCAAAAACTGGGAGTGCGTCTATACTTTCTGTGTATCCATAATGACGGTCGGGGGAGAAAGTGTTTTTGACATGATTTCAATTTGAGGGGTGCCGATCGAAGGGTAAAATTTATTATTACCACTACATAATAAAATTATGAATATGGTGTGGAAGGAAACTAGTGATTTCCGAGAGTCATAGGCGGTTTTAGGTTGGGGCTTGGGTTGGGGGGCTAAGCTCCCCCAAATCTTGAATTAGCACCCCCAAATTTATTCTTCGCTTCTTCGCTACCAAACCGCTACTAACACAACTAAGAACGATTTTTATTTTTAATTTAATGAAGATTTGAACTCAGTTCATTGGTAGAGGTTTGGACTAGTAACAAGTAACAGCGGTTGTAGCCCCCACTGGTGTCAAACATTTTCAACATTCATTAAAAAAAGATTATTTTTGCACCTTTTTTTGTTAAATTATTAAAAGTAGGTAGTATTTTTTATGAATCACCATATGTATTAGGTCTTTTAGTAACACCGTATTAACAAATATGGTCACTTTATTTATATATATGTTATGCTATATTTGCCAGGAACCAGGGGCTTAAGCCCCCCCGAAAACAAAAGGTCTAAAACCGCCTATGCCGAGAGCGATTTCATTCACAGTATTTTTTTATCGCAAAAACTAACAAAAAAACTACGGTTGTCATGCTTAAAAACTGTTTGAAACATAGTATCTAGTTTAATGTTAAAAATACCGGCATTGAGAACTTTGTAAATATTTTTACGTTTTTTTATACCCATAAAAAAACACTTCCGGTCACTCACCACGATTGCAAACCGCTTCCTTCCCGTCGGCACACGTCCCGCGGGAAACCTCTTCGGCCACCGCCCCGCGAATCTACCGTAAAACACCCCCAACGACCGTGCGGCACCCCCGGGCGAAGACTGGCAACGTCGCGCGCTCGATACGATGCCGGCAGACCGGAAGTGTGCGGCGCGCAGCGAGACTTGTCCGTGCCGTGTGCTGTCGCGGCGCGAATGCGGATCGAAGAGGAAGAGCCGCGGCCCGTCGGGGCCCCGTGGCACGGTGGGGGGGAGCGGCGAGAGGTCCGCCGGCCTCGTGGGGGAGCAGGAGGTGGAGGAGGTCGGCAGGGCGGCGAGGGTTGGCCCGGGGTGCGCCACGCGACACCCACCTACCGCGACATCTGAATCCCAGCACTCCCGATCCTCGACAGGGCCACTTCCCGACGGGCCCACCTCGCAACACTGCATTCGCCACACGATAATAGCGCCGCAGCAAGAAGGAACAATGTTCCTATTAAGCTATCATTAAGCGACTTTCACGAAGTGGGACTTTTTGTTAAACACCTACATACAGGGTGTCTCATCATGAGTGCGAACACCCCAGTAAAATTTGTATTCTTCACCCGATTTTAGCCGGGGTTTTTTCTAAAAATAGACCGCAAAAAAACTCTTGGTAATTATGGAATATAGTGTATGCACCGCCCGATTTTCTTGAAATTTTGGCTACCCCCCTATTTTCGAGGTCCCTGAACACGAATCTGACCTCAGTGTTTTTTAAAAATTCCTATTTTGCTCAACTTTAACACCTTGCAGAATGAAACTCACTGTATATTTTTTGTTCAATTTTGGTATGTAGGGGTTTTGGTGTGTCCTAATTAACGCTGTGGTGTCAGATTTTAAATAAAAAACTGCTAAATGATTTTCTTAACTTTTTACTAGAAAAAAATTCGTAGTAGGCCTTGAAAATTGAGATTAAGAACCAACGTAAAAGAGTTTAGTAATTATGGAATGGAATATATGTGTAAGCACCGCTCGATTTTCTTGAAATTTTGGCAACCCCCCTATTTTCGAGGTCCCTGAAAACGAATCTGACCTCAGTGTTTTGAGGTCGGACATAGTTTCCGAGAAAATGAATTTTCAAATTTCCTTTTGACACCCCACTTTTCACGGCGATATTTGTGGTTATAATCCGGCGCGCGCCGGTCGTCGGGCGAAAACAGCGGCCGGGCCGGACGAAAACACCACATAAATCTTTCAAAATTTCGGTTTTTCGCGAAGTTTCGATGCTGCAGAAGGTGCAAAATAGGGTGGTGATCACTTTGAGCTAAATTCATCTCGATTATAACCCAATATCGCCGTGAAAAAGTGAGGTGACAAAAGGAAATTTGAAAATTCATTTTCTCGGAAACTATGTCCGACCTCAAAACACTGAGGTCAGATTCGTGTTCAGGGACCTCGAAAATAGGGGGGTAGCCAAAATTTCAAGAAAATCGAGCGGTGCATACACATATATTCCATTCCATAATTACTAAACTCTTTTACGTTGGTTCTTAATCTCAATTTTCAAGGCCTACTACGATTTTTTTTCTAGTAAAAAGTTAAGAAAATCATTTAGCAGTTTTTTTATTTAAAATCTGACACCACAGCGTTAATTAGGACACACCAGAACCCCTACATACCAAATTTGAACAAAAAATATACAGTGAGTTTCATTCTGCAAGGTGTTAAAGTTGAGCAAAATAGGAATTTTGATTGCCGTGATGAGCAGATTTCAAAAATCCAATAATATACAGGGTGTTCCATTTAAAAAAATTAAGTTGCCATTGCCCCTACTTTTTTGGAACACCCTGTACACTAAACGGTCATGGCATAAAAAAAGTATTCGCCCAACCATTGATTTTGTTTTTTGAATCACCCTTTTATCTTAAAAAACAAAAAAGTTAGGTGGGGGGCCAATTCTCAGTGAATAACCCTGTACATTTTTGTATTGCATCTTTGCACACCAAAAATTTGAGTAGTCCTGTTGATCATTTATCTGTTTTGAGGGGATTCTACACACTTTGACTGGGTTTAAAATTCGTATTTTGCTCATCTTTGGAACCCTGCCGAATAGAACTGTATAGCTATTTAGTTATATTTTTTGGGAGTCCTGATTAACGCTGTTTTATCAGATTTTAAATTAAAAAAAAACTAAATGATTTTCTAGAAAATCTAGAAAAAAATTCGTAGTAAGTAGGCCTTGAAAATTTAGATTAAGACCTGAATGGACGAATCCTTTGGATGAATATTTTGTTTCTAGGAAAAGAACGGTATCGACTGACTGGGCACCTGGTATACTTCTATACCTAACCTCGCGGATAGCTTCCTACTAAACGCTCCCCAAATTAAGGACCCCGACCTTTTCACCATGGCGTGGGGAGCTGGATAGTCGCCCTGGAAACAGCGCAGAAATCAATCGAGTCCGAAAAATCTCGTGGTGCTCATCCACTAGCGCACAATCCAGGGGACATAAATACAAACTAACAGAACTCGTTGGAAAAACCCAATAGTATTAGAACCGAAGAACAGACTGGGAGCCTCAGAAGCTGCATGTCAACCTTAATTTTGGCGGCTCATCTGCTCATATGACACGCCAAGTTTGAAGAAAATATCTCGTAGGTATACTTCTAGAAATACTAAGAAATATGTGTATTTTTCTCCAAACTTCTACGCTCTGTATAAAAAAAACTATGGCCCGTAGGAGAAAAAAATATATGAAGAAGCGCCCTTATTTTGACTCCAAGAATACGTGGTTTCATTTTTGACCATCAGTTTATAGTTACACCCTGTATAGACCTATCTTATATTAGTCCATCCCGAAATCTGTGAAAGTTCTTTGGGTAGATACAATCAACAAGGGAAGAAATTTCAAGTACCGTCATTCGGGGTTACTTGGAACAGGGGGGTAATTTGGAACAATTTGTAGTCGCTAAGCGAGATATGTGGCGCCATCTAGTGGTTGGTAGTGGAAGTTTGCCAAACTAGGGATCGTGTTCCTAGATGTCCTGTGTATCATCTTAGGTGGTAAATTGTCGCCTGGTAACGCTCGTGAGTGCGTAAGAAGAATCCAAAAAAAAGGTAAGAAATACAGTTTTTTTAACTCTGCCTACTTTTAGTTGGTGTGGTATTCAGATATAAAAAAAATGCGCTTGTTATATTTTTTATAGTGACAATATGCATTTAAGAAACCATATCTAACCTCAAAATAAATTTTGCAGTTGGCAGCTAATATGCAGGGCCGCATTTATTTATTTCTGTATTTTCAGGGGTAACTTGGAACATCATCAAATATGCCCAGAACTCGGGAAAGACAGCCGGGGAGGCGCACATATGCAAATTATACAAAAGATTCTCTACAAGAAGCTTTGAACAAAATTAAGTCGGGCAGGTTAACATACCGGCAAGCATCAGACAGATATGGTATACCACTCGGAACTTTAAGTCGCAAAATAAACAACCAACACATGAAGAAACCAGGTCACCCAACCCTTCTTTCCGAAGCTGAAGAAAATGATATTATAGCTGCCATTCTTGCTGCCTCTGATTGGGGTTACCCCTTTGAACCTGAAGATATTAAATTAATCGTAAAATCATATTTGAACCGAAGTGGGAAACAGATTCTTCAATTTAATAACAATAAGCCAGGCGATGACTGGATGGTCTTGTTTATGAAAAGGCATACAAATAAAATTAAAAGAAGGCTGTGTGACAATATAAAAAGGTCAAGGGCTGCGGTATCTCGAGAGACAATAGAATTATTTTTTGATAACATCCAAACTGAGCTTAATGAAGTTCCACCAAGTAATTTGATAAATTATGACGAGACTTGCTTCGTAGATGATCCAGGAAAAACAAGAGTATTAATACGAAGGTCATCAAAGCACCCTGATAGAATTATAGACTCTTCAAAAACGGCAACATCGGTAATGTTTGCAGTAGCCGCAGACGGAACCATGCTTCCCCCGTATGTGGTTTATAAGTCTGAAAATATTTGGTCGACATGGATGCAAGGTGGTCCCGATGGTTGCTTTTATAACCGCACCTTATCTGGTTGGTTCGACCAAGCTGTGTTCGAGGATTGGTTTCTGAAGGTGATTGTTCCCTATTATAGAAGACGCGATGGCAATAAAGCTATAATTGGGGACAATTTGGCAAGCCACCTTTCAGTAAAAGTTATACAGACATGCCAAAAAATGGGAATCAAATACATGTTCCTTCCTCCCAACAGTACACATATGTTGCAACCATTGGACGTAAGTTGCTTTCGTCCTATGAAAGGAGCATGGCGGAAAGTTCTGAAAGCTTGGAGGAAAAGCAAAAAGGGACCTCTTCGTAAAGATATTTTCCCTAAGCTTTTAAAGGGGACTTTAGAGAAAATATCGAGTACAAATCCCAATAACATCATGTCCGGATTTTCAGCATGTGGTTTGCATCCAATTAATCGAAACAAAATTTTGAGTAAATTCCCGCCAGAAGAGCAACTTAATGCTACAACAGAAATTGCGAACACAGTAGCAGCCTATCTTAAAGAAGCTAGATTTGGTAATCCAGAAAAAACAAAATGTGGACGAAAAAAGAAACTTAACATTCCACCAGGACAGGGTGTTACAGTGGAAGCGATTGCTTCCGGAAGTCGTTCCCCGATAGTTTCCCAGAATGAAGACGAAGACAATTGTGAAGATAATACTGAACAAGAACAAATAGAAGAAGAAATTAGTAGAAGTTCAAGAGAGCAATCCTATTTACAAGAAGAGACTGAAAATGTATTAGAGACTGATGTAGATCCCAAGAATTTTAATATATGTGATATAAATGAAAACGATTTTCTCCTAGTAAAATTTTTAACTGTTAAAAATAAGGAACAATATTTTATAGGTAAAGTTAGGAGGATCGAAAATGAAAATATTATTTGTAGCTTTTTGCGAAAATCTGCCAAAACTGAGAACACATATATTTTTCCTAATGTTGAAGATATTTCCGAAATAAATGTTGAACAAATTGTTAGGAAAATGCTTATAAAGACGTCAAGAAGACAAAGATATATTTTTTATTAACTTTTAATTTGTCGCTGACAAAGTAGATTTTCATTTTAGTTCTTACAGAATCTGTGGAATTGTTTTGTTTTTGTTTTTGAATTGAAAATGTTTATTTTTTATATTTTAAAAACCTTGTTTATTTGTTTAAATGAATAAATATATTTTTAAGTAGCTAATTTACTCCTTTAGAACCCCCTATAATCAAGAAAATCAACCTAGCGCATTCAGTTTTTTTTTTAAATGTTCATATTGTTCCATGATCCACATATACTGGTACAACAATGAACTTACATGGGTTTTAGTAGGTTGTTCCAAGTTACCCCAAACATGGGGTAACTTGGAACAGCCATATTTTATTTTTTTTTAACTAGAAATATGTTTTTAAGAAAAAACTACTTAGGCATAATCAATTCTCCTCGTTATTTCGCTTGATACAGTATTTTTTTCAATATTTTATCTTAATCAGTTAGGAAGTTACAATCAAAAGAAGTTGAAAATCGTTCCAAGTAACCCCGAATGACGGTATACATATTATAAATGGATTGAGGAACCTGGTAACAAGGTGCAATAGCGACAAATTCTTGTACCGCATGCACACATTCGTACGAGTCGCAAGGCGAATGGCGAGGCTGGGCGCGAACCCGAATGTGTGCATAGTCGGCGCGCTATTCGCCTCGTTATTATTCGCCTCGCCATTCGCGCGCTCGTCTCGGTGGCGGTATTTCGGACGCGAGTCAAAGGCCACGAACGACGAGACGAACTTAGTGTTTACATATTCGCCTCCCTTCAGTTAACAACTCTGACCTTGTACATTGTACAGTGAACATGCTGCTGCCATCTCCAGATCCTGCATACCTATTTGCGATATTTGCCTTTTATTTATGAGTTTGCCAGAGTACATCATCCACAGATTATCGATAGGTTAGGTCACAATTAGTGTTTAGGTAGGTTTTTGATTTTGAGGTTAGGTATGGCTATGCACACGAATGTTTCGACCTCAGACTAATGAATAAAGGGGACACCGCACTATAGTGTCTTTATACAGATGTAAACAGTAAGCTGAACCTTCTCATTTTATGAAAGAGATAAATGTATTTACAAATACTACCTATGGAACGAAATATTCTATTTTTCACTTTAGAGGAGAGACACTTGCACTTTATGCACCTTTTTACCATTTTTTAAATATTTTAAACTTGGAACCGCACGAAAAACTCGATTTTAGCGTTTGTTTTCTGGTAAAACTAAGCAAATACCGAAGCACAAACCAAAACAAACAAAATGGAAAACAAACAATTTGAGCAAGCGCTAACTTTGGTCCCTGTCAAACCGCCGCAACGTTGCCGATTAGTGCGAAGAGTAATGGGTGTTCTCTACTATAACCATTTTGTCAATAATAAAACACCTACATAATCTTTCTTGAACACGAAAAGGTTGTTTTACTTTACTGTTCCGCCTGAATTTTATAAGTGGGGGCAATTTTACGTTCAATGCATCTACTAAAGAAATTGCCTATTTTATTTATGATATTCCTAGTTATTGTTACTCTTAAATGTGACAACATGTTTGGGGCAGGTCAGTAAAGGACCAATATTTGTAAACATGGGGATAGATAAACAACTATGCCTGTCAACAATTCACTTAAATTTGTAAACAAATTCGTCCCCTTTATTCATTAGTCTGAGGTTTCGACCAGGGAGTCTTTAAAGTAAGGGGACTCAGCATTATACTTTCCAAAGTGAGGCCTATTCTTTCCTCATTCTAAGAGTCTCAGTGATGCCAAGTATGCCATTTTATTGGATAATCTAAGAATATAACAGGTACTTTGATTGTTAGTAAAAATTAATAATGGTTTCCACGATTTCTAAAAATTAGAGTATACAACTACAGAATGTGGCAACTGTCAAATAATAGTTATTTATGTACCAAAGCACTGAAGTTCAACTTTTTATGACTCGTGTGGAGTTTAGTTGCTGAGGCCTCTGGCCGAGGCAAATAAACCACATGAGTCATAAAAAGAACTTCAGTGCCGAGGTACATATTATATTTTTCTTGAAATGGGAAAAAAAAATGTTTTATTAGGCAAGAAAATAATAATAAGGGATCACCCGTCCACAAACCGACTACGCGCGGCGTTGCTTGACTTTACCGATCGCTCTACCTAGGACAAGTATAATGATGTACGGCACCTTCTGACAGAAAAACCAAACTGCTGCTTCTTGTGCAGCCTACGCAACAAATCTATTGATTTTCAAATTTACTAAAATATGTATACTGAAGGATTGCGCTTCTATAAGAACAAATTTCGCAACGTGTACGAAAAGTTAAATGAGCCTTTATCGGCCGGGTTTTGAATATTTGGTCACTTTTGACGGGCGATTTCTCCGCGTCTGACGTTTGATGTTTACATCTCGCCAAGGCCTACTTATTGAAAAAATCGTACAATAATGGGCTACATTATTGTACGATTTCTGTGCTTTTAATGACGATTTTGGGACATTTTAATGCCGATTTCAAGAAAAATAAATTTTCTTAGTAGTCGTAGATAAAAAAAGAAATTTTCTTGAAATCGGCATTAAAATGTCCCCCAGAAATCGTACAATAATGTAGCCCATTATTGTACGATTTTTTCAATAAGTAGGCCTTGGCGAGATGTAAACATCAAACGTCAGACGCGGAGAAATCGCCCGTCAAAAGTGACCAAATATTCAAAACCCGGCCGATAAAGGCTCATTTAACTTTTCGTACACATTGCGAAATTGTTTCCTATAGAAGCGCAATCCTTCAGTATACATATTTTAGTAAATTTGAAAATCAATAGATTTGTTGTGTAGGCTGCACAAGAAGCAGCAGTTTGGTTTTTCTGTCGGAAGGTGCCGTACATCATTATACTTGTCCTAGGTAGAGCGATCGGTAAAGTCAAGCAACGCCGCGCGTAGTCGGTTCGTGGACGGGTGATCCCTTATTATTATTTTCTTGCCTAATAAAACTTTTTTTTTCCGATTTCAAGAAAAATATAATATGTACCTCGGCACTGAAGTTCTTTTTATGACTCATGTGGTTTATTTGCCTCGGCCAGAGGCCTCAGCAACTAAACTCCACATGAGTCATAAAAAGTTGAACTTCAGTGCCTTGGTACATAAATAACTATTATTTTATAGTTGAAATCGATTTCCAGCAATTATTTCCACGAATTTAAGTAATAAGTATGGTAAGTCAGTAGTGCCGATTTTGCTTATTTAAGAATTTGTCGCTATTGCACCTTGTTACCAGGTTCCTCATTCCATTATTTGTAATATGTGTACTTGAACTTTCTTCCCTTGTTGAATGTATCTACCCAAAGAACTTTCACAGATTTCGGGATGGACTAATAAGATTAGGATTAGTAGTTCTAATGATGTAGTTTTTCTCGGTGTTCATTATAAAATTTATGATTTTATTTCTCTACCAAGGTAGGTACCTCACAAACTTAAAATAAACTTGTAGTCGTAGATAAAAACTCTTTAAAAAAAGAGCTGACTGAAGCTACCTGCTTAGTAATTTAAAATTTTCGAAATACGATTTGTTTTGAACTACCTACTTATACGTAATGCCCATGCACGTAATGGGAATTGTAGGATTACTAAAGGTGATACAGGAAAAATCTGGTTGCAATTATTGGGACTACTACTACAGGCGGCCGCATTACCTTTAATTGACACATCTTCCAGATACTCAGATGATCTGAGTGTCTGAAAGTTAGAAAATTTAAAAATTGTGAATTATGATGGAAAATCTTTTGCCTCCTTTAGAATCTATGGCACTGGCATGTCACATAAAACCTGATGGCAGTTGGACACTGACATATAACATAACCTTGTATCAGCCCCCTTGTGGTCTCCTTGGAGTCAACAGAAAACAAACTTCCCCTCAAGGCTTCACTTTTCCTATGTGATAGACTGTGACATGCTGGGTCCCCTTATTTTAAAGAGTCCCTGGTTTCGACAAACTGAAGAAGACATGCTTTGGGAATGGCTGACTACATTAGATAGAAGCAGCAGCTACTCCTCCAAAAACACGCTTGCGGATACTGGATACAGAAATATAAGTAGAAGGTACTTAGCATAAAGAGATAGTTAATACTTATAGAGATATTGGAACATGAAGAATCGGTCGCATCAACAAGTAAACTCGTGTAAAATTATGATAATTTGGACAAAAACTGTACATCAAATGAAAGATCAAACGGAAGATCGTTTTCTTCGACGCCTATTTTGCATTTTTTATAAAATCTCAAGCATTTAAATTAAAGAAGAACCCTGTCTTATATAAGTGGGTCACCAAAAACATCTCAGCTGTTTTTTCACAGAAAAAATTGCAGGTGTCTTCTTTTGTCATAATGAAATGTGCGTTTATGGCCATCTACGAAAACTATGGGCAAAAACTAAAAAACTGAAAATTTTGACCCGCTGTCATTTTTTTATTTTTTGACATACGGATAATTTTTACTAGAACAGACAGAATTTATATGTGACATTAGTTTTGATTACCGTAAAATTTTGACCCCCTTGGCTGGAAAATTAAATTATTTTTGTAAAATCTTTAATTTTGTGTGCTTTGTAAAGCAAAATGTCGCATTCAATTTGATGTGTCACATCTGCCTATTTGTTAAGTACAACAAAAACTTAAAAGAAAATATTGGTAATATTTGTGGTTGACATAAGATGACGTCAATAATGACTAATGACACACCCAATGGAATTATTCATATGAGGTTACCTGAACCTAAAAGTTTACTTCAACAGCACCATAAAATGTCTAATATCACAGAATAAATAGCTTTGCAACAGAAGCCTCCTTACGGACATGTGTCAAAAATAAGCGAGTCTCCATTTCAATTTACAGAAAGACAAACAGTATTTTAATCATAAATTTGGTTCTAATACAATCTCTTTGCTATGTAGATTAACGTAAAATCGAATAAAATGCATATTATTCATGACTTTAGAAGATATTTCGCTAAAAAGCGAGTCTCCTTTTGACACATGTCGCTAAGGAATTGTCTGTATTACTCGTTAGTCTGTGCTAATATTAAAAAATGAAAGTACTTGAAGTAACCAGCAGCTGAAATGCTGAAGCTGAAAAGATGAAACGGTGAAGAATGTGGTGTTGTTATTTATTCTATTTATAATAGTACAATATTTTGTTATTGTCATTTCTAAGATAATTGCTGTGGCATTATGACTTTTTTCTAATATGCAAAAAATTAGAGAAATAATAGGGGGTCGAGGTTTTCGCGTGAAGACCCATGTACCCACGCTAAGTGTTACGTTAAATTGAAAATATTAAGTATTTTCAATTTCTTTGCATATAATAAAAGAATGTCTACGAGTTTTATGATATTTTGATGCAAAATAAAAATAGTGATTCCGTTCTCGATTTTTATCCCAAAAAAAATTCAGTATTTTGAGATGGCACAGAGAAGGACACCCTATATATTTTGTTTTGGATCTTTACATACCAACACTTTGAGTGGTCCTGTTGACCACTCAACTCTTTTGAGGGCATTCCATGGCACACTTGCCAGATGCCTTTAAAATTCCTATTTTACTCAACTGTGACAACCCGCAGAAACGAACTCCCTGTATATTTTTTATTTAAATTTGGTATGTGTGGGTTTTAGGGTGTCCTGATTAACGCTGCGAGGTGTCAGATTTGAAATAAAAAATCGACAAATGATTTTTTACTAGAAAGAATAATTCTTAGCACCTAAGCCTTGAAAATTAAGATTAAGCCCTGAAATTTTGCATCAAACTAAAGTAGACCGTCAGATACTGACAGATTTAGGTGCCCCATTTTCACATACAAGCATATATAAGAGGGTTGAAAGTACGCATCGATGTATATTATATAGGAAAATCGAATTTTCCATATGTTATCCCCAGGGACCACTCGTAAATTTCTCTTCATTCTACTCAACATCGATGTACTTTTCAACCCCCTTCTATAAGTCTTCGAGGCATGTGTGCGAAAATGGAGCACCTAAATCTGTCACTATCTGACAGTTTATAGAGTTTTTTGTGACCTATCTTTAGAAAAAAAAACGGCTAAAACAGATGAAAAACAAAAATGTTACGGGGTGTTTCCATATCAAATGGACCACCCTGTATATGCTTATTTTGTTTAATTCATTACAGGTTTTTTAAATTCTAAGATTGCAACTTCCCCATGTCTAGTTTACAGCTATGAAACCGAAAGTTAAGAAAAAATGAGGCACATTATGCCCCACTAAAATGTGTAAAAAGACCGATGTCCCGAAGGAAACTAGCATTGGGCATCTTCGTAGACCGCCTTTGACAAAAGAATCAAAAATTAAGTGCAGATAATAAACTTTTAATCTGAAAAGTGATGTCTGTAACCTATGGGCGTCCTCAAAGGAGTTGGGGTGTCAAAGTGTACCATACAACACTTGTTCCGTTTGTTCTTTGAAATTGAATAAAATAACACAAAAAAGTGCTTTTGCAACAAATAAATCTGTGCCAAATAAAAACGCAAGAGTTATTACTAAAAAGTCACATTATTTTATTTTATGTGTTTATTTCTCGATGTGATCGTTGTGTGATCCATCCACTAAATAACAGATTATTCGAAAAACTAGGCGGAGCATGTCTGTATTTTATATAACATTAAACCGAGTGTGAAATATAAATTGTAATGGTATCCGTTTTTTCTCTTATAATTTTTAACAATTCACAGTCTGATTCATCCAGGTAAGTTCTCTGCCTTTTGAGGAAGAACAAATATAAATCTTCCGTTTCCTATTCGTTAAATAATTGCGTATGCACACGAAAAACTAATTAACCAAAATTAAGTGATACCTGTGGAAAGTAGTTATAACGGTACATGGTGATTTATGTTTATGATTCCCAAAATTAAGTATTTTGGATGCTATGGGGTCTGTCGGTTTCTCGATTTAGTCATCCATTTCGCTATATAAACTATAAACTGGTTTCAGTCTTGAGATAACGAGCAGGCGATGAATAATAATGAAAAATGAATAAGCGATAAGTAGCGAGTAGCTTCAATTTGTCACGACTTTTTTTTCTTTTTATCTACTAGACTTTGTACCTCATTAAATGGTTTCGTTTTAACTAGCATCGATCTTAATGTATTTTTGGTTTTAAATACTGTTCAAAAAATTGCATTTATAAAATTCCTTGTGAATGTGGAAAGTTCTATGTTGGGGAGACTTGTAGGCCATTTAACGTTCGTTTAAAAGAACATAAAAATTATATCAGACAAAAATCAAATTTCTAAGTCAAAAATATGTGAACATTCTTTTAATAACAATCATAGGATATTGTGGGATAGGTCCAAACCAATTCTCAAAGAAGAAGTAGGAAATAGACGAAAAATTAAAGAATTTGTATTTATTCTAGGAAATACGGAATTCAGTAAAATATTATTGCCACTTAGGTATTCAAAGAGAAGTTAGTATAGATAATTAGATAGAACACAGGGTACAATATCAGGCAAGTGGCTAGGCTATTGTTTCTGTTGTCATGACATTTTAACCTGAAATTTATTAATCTGTCACTTCACTTTGACGTGGCATGATCTTTGAGAAAGGAGGAGGATTTATCATTCTCCGAAAGCTCAGAAAACAAATTTGTTGAAGTTAGTTTTTGAGTTACACGTTTAAAGATTCGTTCATTCACTGTTAAGAATTGATGAATTTTCCAGGCAACTTGAAAAAGTTGTCTTTCGATCAGTTTGGTGGCGAAAAACCCAATTAAAAATTAAATGGATTTGACATATAGGACTTAAGTACGTTTTGGAGTAAAATAAATTTAAGGGTTGGGAAAAAGCGTATAGCTGCGTTGTGATGTGATTGGTTCATTTCGATTTCATATCTGTCCTAGGAAATC
This sequence comes from Pseudeuparius sepicola, assembly GCA_963920635.1. Lineage (NCBI taxonomy): Eukaryota > Metazoa > Arthropoda > Insecta > Coleoptera > Anthribidae > Pseudeuparius > Pseudeuparius sepicola. The sequence continues at coordinate 12,838,352 of OY987304.1, forward strand.
CTATCCGTTCAGTTAACTGTAATTGCCTAATTATCCATCCTTGTTGTAAAAAAACGGTAAATACAGTCTGTCCTACTGTATTTGCCCACAATAATAAAAGTGTAAGTTTGCAGATAGTTCAGTCAGTTCAACAGTTATTTTTAATATGCAAACAAGTTATTTAAATCAATTTTTCCAGTAGCCTAGCGTTTAGCGTTTATTTAAATCAAATGTCTATCTCAATCTCCCAACTACGCTACTGGCGATATATAGCAAGAACTTCAAGTTTGTAACGCGAACTCACTTTTAGCTTTGTAATACTCCACACCAAATTTCAGCGACATGCCTCCACGGGACTTGCCACAATTATAAAAAAATACATTTTTTGGGAATTTTCAATACTTTGTATCATGAGAACCGAAGCCCGCAGAAATGTAATATAATTATTTTTTACTCTATACAACGCGCTGTATCAATACCTAATTGACCATTTTTGTGTTACGCCCCGTATAAAAGGATAGTCCTGTAAGTGGATCATCCTTATATGTATACAGTAGATTTCTACCTAAATATCGCGTTGACATAAAAAAAATGTCGAAAATTTGGCAAACGCCAGTTAGCTTTTAGGGGTTCCTTTAGAAAAAACTTTGTCTGGCTTACAAGATTTTTGTCATATTTAAGGTAAGTTTTTTTTGTATTCTACAATTTAATTCCTCGATTTAGCTATCAAACCCGTTTTCATATTCATAAAAATTGCCAATTTTCGCTAATTTTAACCTGAAAATCCCAGGAAGACTCAATTTATGTACTGTAATTAGGCATATTCGTAAAGCGTAGCCAATTAGTTCGTTTCTACGATGGCATTAAAGTGGAAAATAAGTTCCCACAACTCGCACAAATATTGACTGTGCTTATGGGAAGTTCTATAAAGTTTCACGATGAAAGTTGAAATGCTAAATAACTATACTTACCTACTAAAGTGCCATTAAAACTTAGATTGAATAATAACTGATAATTAAAATTTAGAGTCTTTAAAATATGTTTGCAAAAACACCAAATTTACTAGGGGTGAAAGAAAAGCTATAAAGTTTGGCTTGAAATAAAGAAGATATGTTGCATAAATCTATATGATTAATAGTTTTCATAGTTATACGTTATACAGTGTCTTCGCAGACAGGGTTAAGTACAAAGAAGAAAACCCTTCTAATATTTGAGTTTCCACAGTTATAAAAAACTCATTTTTTGGAAATTTTCAATATCCCCATGTATGAAGAATGTGTGAAGAAATGTATACGCATAATAATATTATAATATGTAGATGTATATATGTACAGTGTGTCCGAGGATTAGCGAATTTATAGGTGTAAATGACAAAAAAAAATCTTGTTGAAAATTGAGCTTCTGGGGTTTCGCCCTGCTTAGTTTGAAACTAATTTTTGACATAATTTTACTTTCGAAAAATCAAGTACGCCTTGGAAACTTTGAAAATACTGATTTTGTACACTAGTAAATTGCCTCTTTTGTAGCTTTTACGACAAAATGTCATTAAAGAAAGTTGTTCAGAATGAAAAACTGAATATCTGTGCAAAATTTCAAAACCCTAGGCCTCCTTTGATTTTTGTCCATTTTTTATTGGAAAAGTGGGAAAAAATGACGTTTTGGTAAAAGATATTAAAAAATATTATTAAAAAAAGTTATTCAGAATTTAAAATTGTGTACCTATGCATTAAAATAACTTTGACAGTAACTCAGTACACAGACAAAAGAAAAACCAAGCACACCTAATGATAAAATAACAGTCAAAAAATTTATTTAGCCGATTATTACTAAATTTAGCATACGTAGCATACAATTTTTAATTGTGAACAACTTTCTTTAATAATATTTTGTAATATCTTTTACCAAAAGGTCATTTTTTCCCACTTTTCCAATAAAAAAGGGACAAAAATCAAAGGAGGCCTAGGATGTTGAAATTTTGTACAAGCAATCAGTTTTTTAATCTGAACAACTTTCTTTAATAACATTTTGTCGTAAAAGCTACAGAGGGGGCACTTTACTAGTGTACAAAATCAGTATTTTCAAAATTTCCAAGGCGTACTTGATTTTTCGAAAGTAAAATTATGTCAAAAATTAGTTTCAAACTAAGCAGGGCGGAGCCACATAAGCTCAATTTTCAACTCAGATTTTGTTTGTCATTTACACCTATAAATTCGCGAATCCTGGGACACACTGTATATGTGAAGCAATGTACGTTCTGAAAAATATATACAGGATGCTTTTTTAGGACTACCACCGCGATTTTCTTATTTTGCGCCCTATAAAAAACGTAAGAAACAAAAATGTGCCAATTTTGAACAGCTAAGTGGTGCTGACAAAGAAATCAGCTTCCATGGTCAACTTGTCGCGCAATATAAAAAAAACCTCAAATTGAGCAAAACTATTAATATAGCCGTGGAATGTTTATTTTAAGAGACAGAGGAAAACTTTTATATTAAAAATTGATGACACCGAGAAGCTTTATCCATCCGGGTGCTCATAGATAGTTTCAGTAAATTACACAGGGTCCTCGGCTCTCTTGAGGGCATGAAAATTTTTGTCGATTTGAAGTTTTTTTAGCACATCACGAAAAGTTGGGCATGTAGGTACATTTCTTTTTTTAACGTCGACTGGCTGTCCAAAATTGCCACATTTTTGTTTCTTACGTTTCTTTTGTGCGGCTCAAAATAATCGGAAAAATTGTGGGGGTAGTTCTAAAAAAATCATCCCGTATAGTTCGTTAGAAGCAACGATCGTTGGTTAGAAGAATACATAATAAATAAAAAGTAGGTAATCAGCAAATTTTAGAGAATATGGCATACTTTGATACTTTGATTATTGGAATATTTTAGACTAATCGCTAATCATGTGTAGATATCCAAAAATCAACTTTTTATCAACAGTAAAACTTTTTTCAAAAACTCAAATATAAAAAGGGATTTCCCACGGGATTTCCTCTTCCCCATATATGTGTGGCAAACTGTGTAATATAAACCTTCCGATTTTGAATATAATACCGTTGATACGATAATACTATGAGGCGCACTATAATAGGGAACCGAAATTATACAGTTGAAGCATTTAATATTGAATATAACATGACAACAATTATTATTTCCTTGAATATAAATACAATATTTTAGATATCTCTGAAAATTTCAAAGGATTATGGTCAAAGATTTAAACTCAGTACGAAGAATGATTGCCAACAAATATAGCAACAGGCCACCATTCGATGTGAAGAAAATTGATAGTTCAACCATAACAGAAGATTTGCAAAATAATAATAAGAATAGTAACTCAGAGCTTTTCCAAAATTGCGTGAAAGACAAGTAAGTATTTTATCACAGAAAATTATATAGTTTGATGTGGTGTTTAGCGATCCAAGTTATTAATGTATGTACAACAAGACTACTTTTTTCAAAAAGTCGACGTTTCGTCAATTATATTGACATCATCAGGACTCTTGAAACGTAATTCTTATGTCATAAGCAACTTAAAACTACATACATATCACAAAACAACTAGGTATAGTGGGACAAAATAGCAGATGGTTTCCATACACGAAAAATTGTAGCAATGCAAATTATACAGGGTGAACCAGTTTTTTGTAGCAGGACTTTTCCTGCCGAACCAAACTTTTTCGTATAAACTATATCTTTTTAAGGCCTTAGAAAAAAGTTACAGGGTGTTAAAATTGGAAAAAATATGTGGACTTTATTGAATATTTACCAAAGTAGTTGAGATATTTAAGTCATATTTGGTACCTATTCATTATAACGGCATGGGTTAGCATAAAACCTGTTCATATCAAACATCTTGCACAACCAGTGGCGGAGAAGTAAGTAATTGGTAAAATGATTTTTAGAAAAAAAAATTAATCACCTTGTATTGTAATAAAAAGTATTGAATTTTTTATGTAGATTTTAATTGCAGACAAAAATGTCCTCTTGGCATTTGTTCGCATGTGTTATTAAAAAATTTGCTCCATAAATAGGACTCAAAATGGAAAAAAACGCGTTCGCTTTAAATAAAGTAACTTTTTCCAATAAACTAACCCATGTAAGGTTTTACTTTTCAAGATAAAGAGCCTAACATTAATTGTATCTTCCTTAAATGTTTTAGACCCTGTAACTTCAAAACTATAGCCTTAAATAAGTAAGTTTATTGGAAAAAGTTACTTTGTTTAAAGTAAGAAACACCTTTTTTTTCTATTTTGAGTCTTATTTATTTAGCAATTTTTTTAGATAATTTTTCAGAAATACCTACCCCGAAATAATACAAAAAAAATAAATTTGCCAAGAGGACATTTTTGTCTGCAATTAAAATCTACATAAAAAATTCAATACTTTTTATTACAATACAAAGTGATTATTTTTTTTCTAAAAATCAGTTTACCAATTACCCACTTCTCCGCCACTGGTTGTGCAAAATGTTTTATATTAACAGGTTTTATGCTAACCCGTGCCGTTATAACGTATACCAAATATGACTTAAATATCTCAACCAGTTTCGTAAATAAGTATTCAATAAAATCCACATATTTCTTTCCAACTTTAATACCCTGTAACTTTTTTCTAATGCCTTAAAAATATATAGATTTTACGAAAAAGTGCGGTTATTTTTGAATATCTATCACCTGTTAAAGTCCTGCTACAAAAAACTGATTCACTCTGTATAGTTTATCAAAAATATTTTTATACGCCATTATATTCTTAGATAGATACCCTACATACTTGCCAATCGCGGTTTTGCTTTTCAAATTAGGTACAAACCTATGTCATTTTTAATTTATATCTGTTACATATTTTTTTCTAGAAATGTAAATGGTGCTCAGAAAACGTACATCTCGGTGGCAAAATATTTAAATAATCGAATCCAGAAAAACCAAACCAAGTCAAAGAACGTGGTAATTCCTAAAGTAATAGAAAGTTTTCAAAAAGTAACGCCCAGCAAAAAATATGAAAATTCTGTAAAGTGCCGGGGCCGAAATATGTCGATAGAAACTCTGTACCGCAATAACAACATTCACTTTGGTAAAAACATACCTGATCACCAACTGATGAAAGATCTATTGAAGAACTTGGAATACGACGACGAACGTAGCACCACAATCGTGCCAAATACATTTCTGGATGAAATTCCAACTAAAGAATCGAAGATTCCTTGTAAACAAACTCATCAAAGTAGAAAATCAGAAAGTTCGAAAGTCATGAAAAAGTCTGAGCCAAAATCATCACTGTTCTCCAAAGAACGAGTTGATAAAAAGACCAGTACAACCGGCTTGAGGTGGACTCCAGGGGAACCTCTCAAATTCCAGGCTATGCCGAAATTTGTTGAGTGTGAAGAACCCTTCATTCGACCAAAAAAATTCAACCCCAAAAACAAGAAATGCAGAATTCCTGTGAGAACAGAACATTTCACACCAGCGAGAGAAGCACCTGTAGATGTTCCATTTAACAATACGTCAACATATTCATTACATTTCGAGGAAGAATATCCTATGAAAGAAAATACTAATTGTCCAGAAAATAGGACCCACCATCATAATGTATGTGTACATAAAATGTGCGAGGAAACTGTAACTAAGAATCATTCCGAAAAATTGATGAAACCTATTAAAGAGACCAAGAAAACCTTACCAAGATTTAAACAAAAAAGTTTTGTTTTGGAACAAGTGGAAAAATTGAACAAGCAGACAAAACAAAATAATTTTAGCGCTCAAAAGAGCTGCAAACCTTTGAAAACTTACGAGGAAGATAAAAATGCTACAAAGGATTACATGAATTTAATGGATAGAGTTAAAAGGAAAGTTCCATATATTCATCCAAGTAACGGGTCTGCTCAAAATAGTGGTAATTCATTTTACGAGTCAAAATCTATTTTTGCATTTAAAATTTCAATTGATACTTTTCAGAGATTCTTGATAGCGATTGGTCCGAGTCAGCATTGGAAACATTTCGGAATGTACGATTTCCACGCGAAACAAAAAACGCAATGGAAAGATTGAAAGGAGAAAGAATACCCCTCACGAAATTTTCGAAAACTTGCGAGAATTTCCAACCAGCTATACGCACAGAAATTCCCGAGCTCGCTGGGGGAGACCGAACGACATTGACGATTAATAAAAAATTGAAAACTCCTTGCTCGAAGAATTTGCTCTGTCAAATGGGATATCATGAAGGCCCCTGTAAAGTAAATAAAGCTAGAAAAAAGTGACACGTTTTCAAATTTTTACCACCAACGCAATTTCTTCAACACATTTTTTTAGTTTCCTTTTTCTTTTCTAATGCAAACGAAGGTTTAAGATGAGAGTTATCAGACCATTTCAGGTGGTCAACGTCTTAAAAACACTGTTCCTAATTATATGTTTGTGGATTGCGCATTTAATACTTTATACGCTCTGATATTTCGGTATAATTAAGTTCTGATAATTGGGTATATACATTTTTTTTATAAAGGCGACTCACGTATGCTTTTATACGATAGCAACAACAAACTATTTTTTGGAATAGATAGATTTAGTGATTCTGATTCAACATTATTTGTTTGTTTAATAATAGTTTAGAAACATTTCATTTCGTCTGAAACATTTCTTGAACGAAATGTTTATATTCCCAAAAATGTGCGTGTTTTTGCTTTTGATCTTAGTTTCATTTTTTGTTGCCTGCACTTTTGAATTGGTTGACTAATTGTCTTCAATTTGGCACAAATTATTAAAAAATAGCCGCAGTAAGGCCAGTTCACCCAAAACTCATAATTGAACTAATTCTTATTCCGGTCTTTAAAATTAGAGGAGCTTTGTTGTAAATAACGGTATACAGTGTCCTCCAAGAAGTTTGCATCGAATAGGGGGAATTTTTTTATTAATGATTTATTTTGAAATTTATCTTTGGGGTTACCTTTTGTTTTAAAAAAATGAGAAATGACCTATGACTAGGGGTTCTTAATTCATATGGAATGACCCACTCAATCGTGGTCACGTGTCACTATCTGTCAAAATGGCATGTAAAAAATAAAATAGCTATGATTTCGATAAAGTTAAGAGGGGGTTGCCGACAGCGAAAGTGACGTTAGATTTCGTAATTTTTTAAGTTGTATAGCATAAAATCTAATAACATTTTACCTGGCAAAAGTTTAGTACAAACATCTCTGTCTTCATTTTAATCATAAGATATTACAAGCAGTGTTTTGTTTTATAGGTTATGAAAACCTTGGGAAAAATAATAATTCCAGTGCATATGCTTTTAAGATCTTATGATTAAGATGAAGACACAGATGTTTGTACAAAATTTTTACCAGGTAAAATGTTATTAGATTTTATGCTATACAACTTAAAAAATATGAAATCTAACGTCACTTTCGCTGTCGGTTAGAAATAAAACGTCATCAAAAGTATGTTCGGTTGCCTGTATCAATAGAATTTTATTTACAATTAGCTGGAAAAGCTAGTGGATTTGAAAGGTATATTTATTTGAAAGGGTATTTCTATAAATATTAGGGGGGGGGGCATAGATACTAATGACACTATTTTAAAATGCATAGCTGCTAAATTAACTATGTATTTTTTAATTTCTAGTAGCTATAATTTTTGAAATAGTGTCATTATATAAGTATCTATGAGTATTTTAAAAATATCCGTATTTTTTAAACCTTTCAAATATCCACTAGTTTTTCATGCTAGTTGTAAATAAAATTCTATTGATACAGGCATAGACTAAATAGCTTCACAACAGGAGCCTCCTTAAGGACATGTGTCAAAAATAAGCCATTTCAATTTACAGAAAAGTAGGCAGTAAGTATTTTAAACAAATTTGGTTCGAACACAATTTCTATTCTACAACGTAAAATCAAACACAATGCACAATGTTTATCTCTTTAGAAGATATTTCGCCAAAAACGAGTCTCCTTTTGACATATGTCGCTAAGGAGTTGTCTGTATTACTCTGTCATACGGGTAACCCGACATAATTTTGATCACGTTTTCCAAATTTGAAGTTTTTTGCATTATTTTCTAAAATTATTTATGAAATCATCATAAACACTATTTTACATCACTAAGGTAAGAATATCGATAAGAATATGTATTTTTCAGAAGAAAACGATAATTTTTGTTTGTTTGATGCAGTATTTAGGATGCAAGTAATTTTTTTAATTAAATTTTCCCATACACAATTGATACCAAAATAATAATAAATTAAAATATTATTATATTACACTCCTGGACAAAATTAACGCACCACTTTAATTTATCTAAATATTTACAACAAAAACACAAAATAAAACTAAGTTACATTGAAATGATAATGAATACCTACAAGTTAGTCAAACATGACCTTAATTTGCCTTAATGTTTCAGTAAAAATGTGTTTTTGCTGAAAATGCATAAATAGGCTAGCATAACTCCAAATAAAAAAAAACCAGCAAAACAGAACCAATGAATCAGGGTCAACACCATAGACTTATGAGCAATATAAGTCATGGTCAACACTAATGCCGTGTACTTAGGCCCTCCTCTACTTCTTATCACTGCATTCATGCGTCGAGGCATGCTTGATGTCAAATGTTCGACAAAGGCTTGCGGAATATTCTCCCATTCTTCAATAGCGACTTCTATGAGTTGGTTGGAATTTGATTTTTTTTTGAGATAGTCCCATAGGTGCTCTATAGGATTCATGTCAGGACTGTTAAGTGGCCACTATAATAAAGGGATATTAACATCATTTAGGTAGCCAACAACCTGTCTAGCCACCTAAGGACGAGCTTTGTCCTGCATGAATAAAAAATTAGGTCCAACAAACGGAACAAAAGGCGCAGAACATGTTAGACAATAATGTTGTCTAATTAATATTGGGCATTCATAGACCTCCTACGTATAGGGACCAACTCCGTACGAGCATCGAAGCAAATTCCTTCCCAAAACATTTTAGAGCTACCACCAAAAGGTACTTTAGGAGAGATATTGCAGCTGGCAAACCTTTCTCCTCGCCTTCGCAAGACACGCTCACGTCCATCTGGAGCTTTTAGGCTAACATTAGTTTCATCGGCGAACAGAACTTGTTTCCAATCGTTGATGGTCCAATTCTGATGTATTCTGCAAAATTCTATCTCTGAACTTTGTGTTCTCTGGTAAGCAATGGTTTTCTGGCCGGTCTTCTATTGCTTAATCCTGCTTCATGTACCTAAAGGTCTTCTAACCATTCGAGACAATATAGCGATATTCTCCTGCCTCTGAGAGCACATCGTCTCAAAAAACGATCATCAGTTTGATTAGTGCAACGTTTTCGCCCTTGCCCTGGTCTTCGATGGCACGAGCCCGTCTCATTATGTCGTCTCACTATGCGGCAGACGCTGGAATGATGTTTTCCTAACAAACCAGCAACATATCGCATTGAATATCCTTCATCCAGGAGAGTCGATGCTCGAACTGCATCCTCAATTGACAAATTTCTTTGGCGGTTCATTTTCCTTACTTGATTTACTCGCAAATGAGCTTCCCAACATGTAAGTGATAAAAAACAATCACAATCTATAGCTTGGTTTTCGGAGACATTTTGCTTTAATCAGCACTTTTTAAGAGAATTTTAAAACAGTTTTAGCGTTGACTGACGTATTAATAAGACTTCTCACGGCTATAGCTTCATGTCCTGGAAAGTAGATGGTGCCTATGGTCAACAATGTATTTTGCATTGTATTTTGTCTCCGGGAAGCGCATGGTGAGGCAGAGAACTGTCAAACATGATAGCCGTGAGCAGTCTTTATTAATACGCCAGTCAACGGTTTTAGTCTAAAACGAGGTTTAATCATATACCTATAGCAACCAGGTATGTGGGTTTAATACAAATTACTGTCAAAACAAGGTTATGTGATGCTATAGTTAACTTAAATAACAACTGTCACTGTAAAACAAGTTCCATGGTCTACTTGTCGAGAAAAAAAAGTAGAAAAATATAAATATACCCAGAACAATATGGGTGGTGCGTTAATTCTGTACAGGAGTTTATTTCACGTATCTAACCAAAATGCAACACTTTTATTGTAAATAAAATTCAATAGTAATAAGATGAAAGGTAAATTATTCCGTAAAAGTTCCTGAATTGCGGTTAGATAGTTTTATATTTAAATTTTAAAAATTTTTAAACTATCGCTGAAAGTGTTTTCGGAGACGTTTGTTATGGCATCACAGTTCTGCTAAATAAGGAAACGATGGGAAGTTTCACGTTTGGAAACTCAGTAGATTCCCTGTAGTTACCGGCCGATTTCCTAGCCGTCCTAGCGAAAACCGCAATGACACCGGCATGACATGTCGAACAAAGGCCCTACAAAATCCCCAGCATTGTAGCCCGATGCAGTCGGTGATAGCGCGTGCCAGCAGACTACCTCGGTTTCGATTTTCGTCAACATCCTCCGCGAAGCTTATGCAAAAAACCGTTTAAGGAGAAAGTCAGGACAAATGGCGGGCAGGATAAGAAACAGGGGGTGCGTCCCCTATATCGAGACCGAGGGAAAGTTTCTCAAGCCCTTGGATGTTGGAGAATACAAAAAGGATTCGTGCTTCGAGGGGGAAATCAGTCCTTTCCATAAGTTGCACATGCACCACACTCTTGCCAGTGCGAGGAGATACGCGTACTTCAAAAATTTCCCGTAAGTAGGTACTACCCTGTACTTTTTGCATTTTATTACTTATACAGTGGCGGGCAGTACAGGGTGATCGTTTTTAGACTCCCGATATCTTCGAGGGAAACGGGGATATTTTTTCCCACTTTTGTTACAGCACTCTAAAACCCTAATTTTTCCGAAAACTTTTATAACTGCCATTTTTCTTTATTATCTTCCGTTAGAAAGTTATTCTTTAAAAACTTATTAAAATATAATTTTTTTGATTTTTCAATGATTTTATTTTTGGAAGTATTCGCCTGAGCTTATTTTGTTTGGAAGTTCTTTAAAAACCGTGTCTTATTTGACCATCCTTTTTACTTTCACTAAAACCATTTACTTGGCGATTTTTTATTTAAAATCTACCAACATTGCGTTAATCAGAACACCCCATGATGTTTTTCTATACGTGACATCTCAAAGCGCTGAATTTTTTGAAACAAGCAGAGCTCCTTGGAATTTTTGAAAAAAAGCAATTTATTTTTTACAAAATATCATCCTACAAGTAACAAACGATTTAAATTATAATAAGATGATGATACCCTTGTTTTAAACAAGGATGATACCTTTTTTCTATGAGTTTCCTGTTGTGGCACACTCATTTACTGACTGGCAGGCTTCTGTAAATTTTTGACGTAGTTCGACTATAATTTCTGCGGCGGTTTTAATTATACTCGATTTTTCATTCTTGACTGGTATAAACTTTTTAAAAAATTCACCACTTTGAGATGGCACAGAGAAATAACCTGTAGGTAAGTATATTTTTGTATTGAATCCTTGCACGCCAATACTTATTTGTGCGGACCCGTTGACCGTTCAACTGTTATGAGGTAATTCCATGGCTTACTTGTGTATTTCTTTAAAATTCCTATTTTGATAAACTTTACCACCCAGTAGAATGGAACTCCCTGTATATTTCTTGTTCAAAGTTGGTATAAGGATTTTGTGGTGGTCTGATTAACGCTGTGGTCAACTCTATGTCATCTCTGGAAATAGCGTTTAGCAAAAATTAATATTTTAATGCGTTTTAGAAGAATAACTTCTTAACGGAAAAGAGTTAAAAAATGGCTTTAATAAAAAATGTTCAGAAAAATTAGGGCTTCCGAGTGCTATAACAAAAATGGTTTGTTAGTGGGCCATTCCATTTAAAAAAAAGTTTGGTGTTTTTCCCTAATTTCGCAACACTCTGTTTATATCAATACTTAAAAAATACGAATTTCCCTTGATTGCAAACAACTTGTGTACGAAACTTTTTTCCGTAGCTACCCAAATTCTCGAGATAAGGGGATAGGACGTGTTATGTGGGCCAGCCTGTACATTCTGCCGGTCACAGCCTTTTCTGGTTTGGTTTCTTAAAAATGTTAGTTTATTTTGGTTAGGTATAAATGCTTCATTTTTTAGTTTTATACTTCCTAGTCTTGTATCCTTTCTATTTGCTATATTTTGCTGATTTTAATAGACTATCTTGATTTCGCCTATGCATCTAGCTTGGCTGAGTGATATTCACATCGCAAAACACTTATAAGTATACGTTAAAATATTTCAGGGTGGCGATCCTCAGTCAATTCTAAGAAAAAAGTTCTTATGAGCATGTGTTTTCCCTTTTTCTATATATGGGATGTCAAAATTTTCTAAATAAATCGTTATTTCCCCATAACTTTTTTGTTCTTATTTTGAGTTAATAGTATATTTCCTAACAAGTGCGGAAAGTGCCACTTTTCCGCACACGATTGCAGTTGAAGAAATCGAGTGTGGAAAAGACACTTTCCGCAAGAGTTAGGAACGCTATTTTTTCTACAAGCGTGCGGAAAAGCAAAGACATTAAAAGTACACTTTTCCGCACGCATTTTAGTTTAGAAAGTGTCACTTTTCCACACTAGTGCGGAAAATTAGAGGGGAAAAGTGTACTTTTCCGCACGATTGTAGAAAAAAATTTAATGTGTCTGCTTGAAGCCTCCCAAAGACGTAGATATTGAGTACAAGATCGTCCCTAAACACCTGACATTTTTCACACTATGAAATAAATCAGAAAAAGTAAGTAAATTTGAAACGAAACTGCCGTAGATACCTTCAAAAATAAGTCAAGAGATACTGTTTGTTCAAAAACAAATTCTTCTTACAAAATTGCTATCGACTTAAATTTTGTACAGAGCCGAATTCCGTATCGTTTCTTTTAAATTTGTTGAACGAATTGCTCATAAATAAAAATATTATAATAAATAAATAAAATAAAATACTGACCGAAAAGACAGTTTGTTACCGTAAAAAGATCGTAAATGTAATAATATTCAATCTAGGACCAACACTAGTATCAAAGATCAAACATGATCTATCTTTAAATGTGCATATATAGCGCGCAGTTTCAATCGATCGCCACGAGCGCCACATGATGAAAAAAATATCGACGGGTGGTTTAATGTTAAAAACACCATTGTTGCAGAATATTTTATAAAATAGAAACATGCAAAATGTGTTTTTTGCAACGAATTTAGTATCCAAAATACCTACAATAAAATGCTTGTTTGACAAGCTCACATCGCACATTTCCATACATTTTCTTAAGAAATAAGCCAGTCTAAAAAGCAAGGAAGAGAATTTTGATAATTTTTAGTTTGAAATGAAATCCATGGCTATGTTGTAGTGTAAGTAAAGCATAGAACGCATTAGATTTTTTAGTTTAATTTTTTATATAGAAGACTAATATGATCTTTTTTTGGGGCTTTAAACAATGTTTTTTTTTCGTTCTTGCATACGATACGAAGTACTCTTCCAACATATAATATATCTAGAATTCTCGCTTCTTCAACTTTTTTTATTAGAATTGGCTAAGGATCCCTGAAATATTTTAACTTACTTAAGTTACACCCTGTAGAATCATCTTATACATAGAATATAAATTTTCTGGTAATTTTATATTTGAGAAGAAAAAGAAATACATTTTAGGTACAGGGTGGTTCATTATAAATTGTCAGCCCCCCCCCCCCTTAACTTGCTAGTTTTTGAGGTTAGAGAAAAAAGTTTTTTACAAACTTTTAGATACTAATACAAAGTTTTTTGTGACGCTTTTGTACAGTGTGTTCTAGAAAGTCGTGGCAGACATAACTTTTTTTTAATGGAACACCCTATAGGTATATTTTTGCATTTTGAAATCTGCTCATCAAGGCAATTAAAATGATATTAAACTTTCTGGCATTATCTTTTCCCGTTTTTGAAAAATTCCGTTTTCAAATTCGATGTAATAACAAAAAATATTTGTTTTAAACACGAGAGTAACATAGTAGTGAAACTCCAAAATGTGTATAGGAGCCTTTTCAAATTTTACTGATTATATTCTGGAAATAAAGATTTTCAGGAAAATCGTAAAAGCTCCTAAACATTTTGGAGTTTCACTATGTTACTGTCTTGTTTAAAAGAAATATTTTTCGTTATTACATTGATCGTCTATCTTTATCACGAGATCCACAAATTCGAGTTAAATAAATTTAGTATAAAATTTGAATTCGGAATTTTTCAAAAACGGAAAAAGATAATGCCACCAAGTTTAATATAATTTTGATTGCCTTGATGAGCAGATTTCAAAAATGCAAATATGTATATTGTGTTCCATTTAAAAAAACATAATTTATGTCTGCCACGGCTTTCTACAACACACTGTACACGGTCCAATAGCGTCACAAAAAACTTTGTATTAGTATCTAAAACTTTTGTAAAAAAACTTTTTTCTAACCTCAAAAACTAACAAGTTAAGGGCGGTTTAAATTTATAATGAACCACCCTGTACGTAACTACATTGTTTTTGCAAGCAATATATCAGATTTTAGATTTGGGTGATTTTTTTGTGCAAACATGCTCAATATAATGTAATGTTTAGAGTTTTAAATAAACGCCAAAACACACTTAGGTGATACTCTAGTATCTTCAGTTGTCAAGAAGATATCAATGAATGAATATTGTAAACTGACAACAGTATTTTCTAAACAGATCCATTGAATTTTAATTGGGTTTTTCCGTCATTTCACTTTGACGTGACATGTTCTTTGAGAAAAGAGGAAGATTTATTCTCCGACAGTTCAAAGTTTAGTTCCAGGCAACTAAGAACAGTATAAAATTGAATATTCTCCTTTTTCAGGCAGCTCATTCCAAAAGATGAGCTCGACCTGGTTTTGGCGTCGTGCTATAACCAATCTGCAGAACTGTTTCCAGACAAAATTGACGTGTACATTCAACCAGAAACTGAAGGTTTGGCCACGTGGAGAAGATTGAGGAATACAAGAGACCTAACGCCTGATCGAGAAGCAAAGGCTGCTGAACTCTTCGAGAAAGCTAAAGGCGGTGATGCTGAAGCCACGACAATTACTATAGGCAAGAAGAAAGGAAGATCGGCGCGAATTCCGTACAGATACAACTTTGTAAGTTCAAAAACGTTTTTTAGTTTCATTTTTAATAATGTGTTGCCATTTGTTTCAGGCTCACAAACTTTTGATTGGAGGCATCACAGAAAAGAAACACCCAAGTAGTGTAAAGCTAATTAATTCATCTCATCATTCGCCGCAAACCAACGCCGGCTATTCCAGACAACCATCGGATGGAAACTTCTACCAATACTGAAACTCTATCGGGTCTAGAATATTTTATGTTTCTATTAAATAAAAGTACTTGTTATACTTATAAACTATTTTATCTGTAATTAAAACATTACAAAAAACAGCGTGCGCCACAATACCGCTGAATATAATTTCCTAATCAAATCCCAATTTATAGGCGGCAATGGAATGGCATATTTATTGTCAGTATTTCTTTTATCCGCAAATTTTTCACAATCCTTATAGTTTACGAGTTATTGGCATTTCATTATGAAGATTTTTCTACTTATTTTATGATCAAAATTCAACTTTTATGTAAGAGATACAGTTTATGCAGCAGCCTGTTAAACTTTTGACTTTTGACAAGCTGCTAATGATAAGTAGTATGCAAGTTTTTGTTATGAAACTGCTGAAAAAAGGATGGCGTACCGTTTGCGCATATTATGTCCAAGTACAGTTTAAGTTGAATGTTATTTTTAATCATTTAAACGATTTAGTCGATTTAAAGTGTACGTGGACATGCGCAAACGGTATGCTGAGTAAAATCACATCCAAAAATCTGTCACTATCTCCTGGTTTATGAGTGTCTAACCACAGAATACTATTCTGTGGTCTAAACAAAAGATCACACTCGAACTCTTGGTACGAATTGGGCTATAGGGTGGTTTACTAAACAATATGGGTGGTTTCCTAAAAAAATTAGAACAAAATGACCTTAACAAAAGTTGTAGGGGATCAAAGTATGAACAACTTTTCCTCATAATTCTTTCTTGTATCTCTAATACCACAGACCTATATAGCTTCGCTACATAGGTCTGTACTAATACATAACGAATTTCAGCGCATTAATTATACGACAAAAATTCATTTCGCTGCAGGAGTGGTCTGGTAATTTTTTTTTTTCAAAAAAGTGACTTTAATAAAAGTTTTCGAGGATGAACTTGTGGTCAACATTTTCTTATATTTTTTTATGTCTCTAATACTAAATGAGACAAAGGCGTCAAAGTTGAGCCAAATAGAAATTCTAAAGGCACCTGGTGAGTCTAGTGTGCCATGGAATTACTTCGAAACAGTCGAATGACAAAATAAAAAAGGCAGAATAAAAAATATACAAAGTGTTATTCTTTGTGCCAACTCAAAATGCTGAATTTTTGAAACTTTATAAAGGATCGAAAATCGAGTCTATCAAAACCACCCCAAACATTATAAACGAACTAAGTCTAAAAAATACAGAAGCCTGCTAGTCAGTAAGTCCATATGAATTAAGGTGGCTGCATGGTGTACTACAACAGTAAACGCACAGAAAATGTATCGTCTTAGACATTGACTTTGGAAAGGTCCAATAATTTAAATTGTTTTTATTTGTTGGTTGGCATTTTGTAAAAAGATAAATTACTTTTGTATTTATTATTATTTTTTCTTTAATTACAGAGCATTTTTGAGATGTATAAAGTTTCATAAAAATTCAGCATTTTGAGATGGTTCAGAGAAAAATATTCTGTATATTTTTGTATTGAATCTTTGCACACCAACACTTTGAGTGGATCTGTTGATAATTCAACTGTCTTGAAGTAATTCCATGGCACACTTGACTCGCCAGATGCCTTTAAAATTCCTATTTTGCTCAAATTTGGCACCCTGCAGAATATAATTCCCTGTATATTTTTTCAAATTTGGTATGTGGGGGTTTTGGTGTATCCTGATTAAGTCTGTGGTGTCAGATTTTAAATAAAAAACGCCCATTTTATTCTTATGTTCATTGTGTCATTCCAGTAGCTGAAGGCCTGCTTCTTCGTTCTTGTGGTCTGGATCATAATACAGCATATCAGGAAGAGGGCCGTCTCATAGTTTGCATTGATATGTGTATTAAACAAATGCGGACAATTACGTTTTTTGAGTACTGGTCCTAAATCGAAGGCTTTTGGTAGTGCAGCCAATGCCATGGGGAAGTAATTGATGCTATCTATGAATTTAATGTTATCGATAACCATCGTGATTACGGTTGTCCCTCTCATAATAGGTCATACCTTGAGATCTGTGTTTTCAAGAACGTGTTTTAATATGAACTGATGATAATACACTTTTCCATTATGTGCAAGTACTATAATTTTCTTATAAGCCTTTCTAACACCCAGCACGAAACTTTGGAATGTTTCGACAGGGTTTCTTTTGAGAACTTGTCTCCTTGCGCCGGAAATAAAACGTCATCACCTCGCGACGACCTTCATTTGACCGTGTTCCTAACTAGGATAAATGTTGCTAAAACAGAAATTGTTTACTGGAGTGCAAAAATTCCGCAAGTGTCTGTAAGATGGCGCTGGAGTTGGAGAGCGGCCATTGGTACAGAGCGAGAATAAAAAGTAATGTTTCGCCTTGCTAAAATAAGTTTCCGTTCCTTATAAGTTTTGTTGCCCGGCAAGGTCGTTGGTCGGAACCAGGGGTCTAGGGGGAGGCAGGCGGACCGACCCCCTTTTTTATACAAATAACAGCACATCGCTCCCATCCTGGCGTATTTTGGGATTGAAACTGTGAATTGTTAAACACAAAATAATAATATGAATATTTACGCTCCTTTATTTTTCTATATTTTTTCATAGTTATTAAGAATATTCTTGAGTAAAATATTAAGTAAGAGGACTACCTACCGGCTGTCATGACATAATAATTCTCCCTCAAAACCGCATGAATGATCACAATACTTACCCTAACTGACATTTAGAATTTATGTCACTATAGTTTTATCTTTTATCATTCTATTAACTTTTCATTAAGTACTTAATATTGACAAACCGAAAGAAATTAAAATTCTGTTGTATTTGATCCAAAGTTGACGTAAAGTTGTGAATTTTGTTAGATACGTGAAATACCTACTATTTGCTGATATCTTAATATATGTATTATTTTGGCATACATTTAGAGTAATGGAAAATGTATTGTAAATAAATTTATAGGTACTACCATAGAAGAATTTACGTAGTAGATTCTTCTATGGTACTACCTAAATGCTTGCCGGTACATCAACTTTGTGTCAAACATAAAAGAATTTTAAAGCGTTAAAATAATTTTCTTTTGAAAAAGACATATTCTTATCGACATTTTTTAGTAATAATAAAAAGTTAATAAAATTATAGAATGATACTCGTATATTATGTTGTATAGCTAGTGATATAAAATAGTTTTTACGAAGTAATGACTTTTTAAAATTTTAAGAAATTTTATAAATAATAGAAAATAGGCGCTTATGTAACATTAAAATAGAAACGACTTTTTCAAGTTAAACGTTTTGAAAGTGTAACAAATAAGCCAATTTTTAGGGATTTTATTTTTTAAATATAATTTTTGACAGATAGCGAAAGTCACGTGTCCACGTTTGAGTCGGTTATTTTTCCTCGTTTTTAATCGAAAGGTAACCCCAAAGTTAACTGCATATGTGTTCTATTATTATCCGTTAATAAAAAAATATGTTTAAATTAATAAAAAGATACATTTTGCACCATCTTCATTTTTTCCAAAAAGGTTTTTTGGTTATAACTTTTGTTTGACGTTCGATTGTTTTTTTCCAAACGACATTACATTGTTTGGAAAAAACTGCAACAAACTGGTTTTTAAATCATTAATTTGCCTCAAAAAATACAGAAGATGTTCTTTCGCATCAATATATCGTTTTCTTTTTTCATTTTTTATTTTCGAGATATGTATTTATCTTAATTATTGCGTTACCTAAAATGTGTGTTTGAATGTAGTGTTAATGCAAACGAAGAAACACCTTATGTACACATAAAAGACCATGTTTCATTTCATTGAAAAAACTAAACATAATTTTGCAGAACTTTTAAGCCAGCAATACACTATACCTACAGAAAACGTGCCGAATCACATTCTTTAACTAAAGATATGCCTTTAACAGTAAAAAACACAGTAGACATTCAAGTGACCTTGAAAACGTCGTCTGCCTACAAGTGAAAACGTGCGTCTTACATTACACCTCATAATATGCTTCAACTTTTATGTGATTTTCGTTTTTGAGATATTTATAATAGCTGCATTTATTAAAATGGAACACCCGGTATAGAGAATTTTCGACATACCTATACATATAGAGACATAGACATGAATCCTCCCCTAATGTCAGTTTATTTGCTAACGATTGTGTTTTCCTCACGAAAAATACATAACGGCGACATAACTATAAGAACAACAGTACCCAACCCACACGTATAAATAATGCAAAGTCAACTAAAGCAGTTTTTAGTGCCGCCGTGTACCTTTCAAGCTAAAAATCAATGAACCATTGCTAAAAAGAGAGGGGTTAAAATCACAGATCGGAGTCTTTGAGCTACGAGGGTCTCCCGAAGTTTTATATTATTTTAATATTAAAAATTCGCAATTCATAGTATATAATCATATGGAAGTAATACAAAAACATAAAAAAGTAATCAGAAAGCTTAGTTGATTAAATATTATATCGCCAAAACGTAAAATTGATCATATGAACATAATATATGTAATTATTAAACTGGACCTGTAACAACAGCGACAACCGTTCATCGATCGTCTGTTTTTCGCGCCATCTGATAAATAATAGCCACACTTTTGGTATTCCCGCTGCATAATTTAAGGGTATTTTGCCTATGTTTTTTATTTACAACAAGACTGGATAATTACAATGTTTATTACCGTGTTTTCGTTCCGAGCATATTCCGAAACCTATGCCAATCTTAACGAAGGTAAAATTCCGGCTCAAGAGACAAAATAGACGAATTTATGCCGGCATAAAGTTTGAAATTCAAAAAAAAATTTCGCCCATAACTTTTAAACTAGTGTCATTAGTATCTATGGATATTTTAAAAATACCCATGTTTTTTGTAATCCTTTGAAATTCGCTACTTTTTCCAGCTAGTTGGAAATAAAAATACATTTATACAGGCAACCAAACATACAATGGCGAGCCCCCCATTAATATATATTGCGACTGTATTGCATATCGACGCAAAAATCGATGCAAAAATATCAGTAGGCCAGTATTTCGCGGCAATACCAAATTAATATTGATGACCATTCAGGTCATATCTACAATAAAAAATACCCCGTTCAATTCCCACAGTCTACTTAGATTTTCATGGGTGTTAACATTAAAAACCATCAGACACACTGTAAGTAATGCGCTGTAACTCGTTATGTATTAGAGATACGTCATTTTTACGAGGAAATGTTATTCATACTTTCATCCGCTACAACTTTCATTCGGGTCATTTTGCTCTAAAAATGTTTTCGAAACCACCCCTATTGTTTAGGGAACCACCCTCTGGCTCAATTCGTGCCAGGAGTTCGAGTGTGATCTTTTGGTTGAACACTCAGGGGGCAGTCCCCAAGCAACCCTGAAAAAATCATCCTGTATGGAATTTTTTTTTGCGACCCCTACGATGGAAGCACGTGAACAATTCTGAGGGCTAATACGAGGCAGGGCCGCATTAAGGACGATCTCTATGAATTTTATAATATAAAATATTAAAATAATATGCCCCAGTATTAAGAAATTTAAAAACAAACTTTTTATCGTTGACTGACGTTAATACGTCAGTCAACGCTTTTATGGCACACCTATGTCATTCACTTACCTGCTGTAGCTCCAACAATTAATGAACAACGAAAGAATTATATCGGAAAAAAATAAAGGTCCACTTGCAACTCAATACACCTCTGTAAGAAACACCGACTCGCTGCACTCGCCCGCCGGGCCAGATTTTGTTGCCGGCTAGCCAATAGAAAGCCGATCACGTGCGTAATGCGTATCACGCTCTAGCCATGCAACAACTTGTGTTTATGTTTCACTTGCGTTTAGTTTGAATAGAGTATAGATCCTACAGTCAACGCTCCCGGGCTCAGTAAATCTACTTACCGGCCTCGAAAACATCCTCGATGGCCGGCCTCTCGAAACGGATGATTTCGCAGTGGATCTCCATAGAGACCGGCCAAAATAACATAATTCGCCCATTATTATGTCGCAATGTCATTAATATCGATTGCTGTCGTGTATTGACAGGGCAATAAAAGGGGGAGTCGAAGTCACGCTAAATTATCTGTGGGAAAATAGTTTTCGCGGGATGGCCGCGAAGCAGCCGGCCGGCGTGCTGCCCGGCACCGACGTCTACGACGAGGAGTTTTTTAACAACTTGCAGCTGGCGAAGAATCTTATCAGGAAAATAAAGAATAGACACGGTAGGTTGATTAGAGATTGTTACATACAAACGCGTGATCAAATTTGTATCCATGAACTTCGTGGCATGAAGAAAGCGGTTGTAGGTACCTAATCTAACCCTTTGTCCCTTATTAATTCAATTAAAAGCCTTTTGAAACTAGTATATAAAAGTAATAATAAAGCAATTCTCATGAGACTATTTGCATTTGCTGATTATCTCCCGCATCTTCCAACGCTTCTGAGTTTTTGAACAAAGAAAGAAATATATGCACCTACCTACATAATTTAGAAAAAGATTATACCTAATACCTATTGCAGAATGGTAGAATGTTGAGAGCGGAAAGCGAGCTTTTGCCACTTGCACATAAAAGCTACTGCTTGAGGCGCAGCCGAAAGCAACAATATAATGTAAAAGCGGCAAAAGCACTTTATCTATTAGAAATATATAAACTATTTTTTCGACGACTGCGCATACCTGTACCTGGACCAACGGACCAACACTATATTAAAGACCCGAGCATGCCGTCATATTTCATTGTTGTTTACGGATTGGGGTGGCGCTACACGACGAAAAAAATTATAGGTTATAGGAGGGCATTCTGGGGGTATTGGGATGTCAGTTTCTGACGTTTAAAAAATCCAAAATTTTAAATATCTAGCTTTATTACGATTTTACCTTCTTTTTACGGTAACGAATTGTCTTTGCATCCAGTATTTGGCAGTTTTATCCTATTAATACGGCTTTTCGAGGTAGATTTGTTTGTGATAACATGAAATTTTCGCGCACATGAAGAAAATGGTATGCACAGACCATTAGGTGAATTTCAGAAGAACAAACACTATTTTGGAATTATGGTATGATCTGATCAACCAGCTGAAGAAGCGAAAATTAAAGATATTATTTTGGAAGAGTATTTTTTAACGTATGCAGGAATGAAAATAGAAAATTTTGTTTATAGCTTCAAAGCGAACCAATAGTCCTCCATATAAAGAAGAAACTGAAAAATCTAATGTGTTTTTTTGTGCTTTCACATACTACAACTAGCCATGGACTGCGTTTCAAACCAAAAGATACCAAATACTCTTGCTTGCTTTTTAGACTCGCTTTTCTTAGAAAATGTATGGAAATATGCAATGTGAACTTGTCAAATTAGAGGGACATAACAAACAAATATTTTATTTTATTTTGAATATTAACTTCGTTGTAACAGACATATTTGCATGTTTTTATTTTATAAAAAATTCTGCAACAATGGTGTTTTAACTAAAACCACCGTGTAAATTTGTTTCGTCGTGTAGCGCCAGTGGCGATCGCTTGAAACAGCGCTATGCACAGGTCTTATATAAATATAGTGTTGGTCCAGCCTGTACTAAGACAATAATAAATACCTACGTACGGTTTTATGGTTTTTGCTTATATCTTTGAATAAAGAACCCCAGGAAAGTACTTACAATACAGGCAAAAAATTATATAATGTTTACGGATCCTTTATCTTGATGATAGAGCAACCTAATTTTAAATTTCCACTAAGTTGGGAATCAAGAACCTTTGGCACTTAGAAAATACTTCTTTTTCTTAACTCCACACACCAAAACTTTGTTTTTTGCACTCGACGCGCGTTGCACTAACCATGTTAGCATCATCTGGAGACGATTGAAGTCTAATCTACTTATTCCTAACCTAGGTATTCTATTTATGCTATGAACTACCTAATATATTATCTATTTTCTACCTTCAATTTATTAACATCTATAAGGGGACATAGGGGATTGTTCCCTTAACTTTATTTAAACTAAATTTATACATTTTGAAATTTCCAGACTTCATAAGCGTCTTAGCGTCTAATAATCTCCTATCAGAAAGATATACTTACTTAAGTAATTTTAAATTTTCTCTTGTTATTCTATGATTATTTTCAAAAGCATGTTCGGCAATGCTAGATTTTTCCAATCGACCATATTTTAAATGCCCCATACGTTCGTTAAATCTAGTTTTTATAGAACGTCAAGCTTGTCCAACATACTTTTGATTACAATTTGAACAGCTAACTTCATGTAGGTATTCCACTTTTTTCTAGAATATTAATTTTGTCCTTGGGATTACCTAGTAGGTTTTTAATGTTATCTGAAGATTTATATACTAATTTTAGTCCAGCACACTTTTTACAAGCCTCACCTGTTAGGTGTGGGTCGAATCTTGCAAGCTGAATTAGAACCGTACTTCCTGACATCCGGTTGAGTCGAAATTTTGCATACACCTTTAGTTCCGGTGACAACACAATATGCAATACTCGATATTGATATTGTAATACTTTCAAAACAGCAACCGCTCCAAGGTGGCGGATGATGTATTTTTTGTCAACCCCCTTAATATGGGTATCAAATGAAAGGGCTTGAAAAGTAGAAATCGAAAAAGTTAGTGATATCACACTAAATTCAATATGGACGCCGCTCCAAGATGGCGGACGATGTATTTTTTTTTTGTCAATCCCCTTAATATGGGTATCAAATGAAAAGGCTTGAAGAGTAGAAAACGAAAAAGTTAGTTACATCACACTAAATTCAATATGGCCGCCGCTCCAAGATGGCGGACGATGTTTGTCAACCCCCTTAATATGGGTATCAAATGAAAGGGCTTGAAGAGTAGAAAACGAAAAAGTTAGTGACATCACACTAAATTCAATATAGCCGCCGCTCCAAGATGACGATTGATGTATTTTTTCATTTTTTGTCAATCCCCTAATAATGGGTATCAAATGAAAGGGCTTGAAGAGTAGAAATCGATAAAGTTAGTGACATCACACTAAATTCAATATGGCCGCCGCTCCAAGATGGCGGATTAGGTACCTATTTGATACCCAACATCCAACATAAATTGCAGAAACCTCAAATTTGTAACCCCCTGTGGATTCTAAATGACATCCTTGATAATATTTTGCGATATTGTCAAAAACGACGGTCCTTTACTCTTGGTGACTAACGAAAATTTTCTAATTTTTTCGGAATACTGAACACCCTGTATAAAAAATCAAAAATATTTTAACAGTTTTGGACGTTCTGGACCAAGCAGGAGTTTTTATAAAGAGTGACTTTTTGTCGTAAACCCACGAATAAAAAACTTTTCCCTCTTCCCGACCTCAGAGCGGGACACGCTGTATGGTGCAAGATAAATTGCCTTTATTTGTGAAGATATATGGAAAAAAGTTAGTATTAGGAAAAGTTATTTAAAATAAAGTATAGTCTTTATACCAATTTTCGACGGTACCAACCCAAACTTATGTTTCTTTAGATATTTTAAATCTGTTCGCATTGCCATTGGAAAATACTCGACCTTGAAACTTTTAATTTTGCTCTTTTGATTATTTTTTGTTCGAAAATGAAACTTTTGCGGTTATACCTTATATAGGAAAAAATGTCATAAATGATTCGCCCTTAAAATATGGATGAACTTTAGAGTGTTTTAAGTTCAATGTAATTTGTTTCAGTTTCGTTTAAAATTAAAATAACTTCCTAACCTTTCAAGATAGACCCTATATGGGGTGTTCCATTTAAAAAACATAACTTTGGGTCACCACTACTTATCGAATTGTCTTGTTTATTGAAACATATTTTCGGAATGTAGTACTCCTGTTTATCTACAAATTTTTTTTCTATACTTTTTTTCTACCATTAACAATGTAGAAGATATAGACCACCGCTGCCTCTGTAACTCACCCTGTAGGTCTATGCCCAAGGCACGTAGGCTATTAGGTAGTTAAAGCAAAGCCCAATACATATCTATTACGTATACGTAACACATTGACGTAAGCATGCAAAGATCGAATAAGTCAAGTTAAAAGTACAGTTAAAGCATGTTTTAAAATGCAATGCCAAGACACCTCCTAAAGATGACTGGAAGGTTCTTAGCGTCTATGTATAGGGCTTTGCTTTAACTCTCTATTATTGAATTCACCTCTTCCAGTTTATTTGTGAGCTGTCGATTGCATGTAGATACAAATTTATTTGGGATTGGGTGCTTCAAGGTCAAACAAATAATTTTAAGTAACTTTTATTAGTTTTTAAAAATGTTACATGATAAATGAAGCCCTAAATTTACACTGCAAAGAAAATATTATACCCTTAATATAATAAACCTTCACAGACTAAATAAACCATCACCAAACTCACTAAAATAAACTCTATATTTATAGAAGGAGTTGGCACTAACCGAAACTAAAATTTTAAACTATCTAACATTATTTATAGCAAAATAAATAACTCAGATTAGTTTAAAATCACTACCACAAACAGGATCCAAAAATGTTTTGGCATCTACCTATGTACACAAAAAATTACAATATTATACCTGTCTATCAGATAATTTTGTAAATATAAACTACATTTTTTGGCCAAAATAATTGAAAAATAGGACAGTCTGCTAAACACAATGACAAATGACAATTATATACAGCATATTATATAATAACATAACTAATTTCTAGATAAACAGATATGCAAAAAATGGATCGGTAAACTGGTGAACTTAAAGTCTGAAGATGCTGTAGTCAAGAGGAATCGAAATGCGTTCTTCCGATACATGTTGCAAATTCTACACAAGGCGACTCTTGATCCAAATATAAACATTGATAGTCAGGTGTGTATGACATAAATTCAATGCGAGTTATACAATCTGAAAAATAAATAAAAAACCTGTCAATTAAAGTAATGCATTTTTGTGAACCCATAAATTTGAAAAGTTGTTTAAAAATAACAGCTTATAGGGAGTGAATCTCAGTGGTATGCAAATATCATGAAATAAATTGATTGGCAAAATATTGTTTATATAGGGTTTCTGGGGTTTTTTAAACAAACTTTGACAATGTAGAAAAAGCCATTATAGAACAAAAAGTTCCCATAAACATGGGTGTATAAACCCTCAAGTTTCAAGATACAGAGCGTTTCAGAAAGCAGTTATTTTCATATTTTATTTTTATCCTTGGAACTTCAAAGCTGGTATCAAAGATCATGATATTGAATATTATGATCTTTGCTGGTATGTAGTAAACAGGTCTTCAAGGCCCACAGGTATGTGGAAAAACTGCCCATTTAGATTCACCAGTGGCGTGTATGGGAGTAACTAGCACCCCTTTTTTAAACATTTAACTTCTTGGCCAATGTCTTTGAACAAATTTGGTTTATTTTTTATTTCTAATACCTATTTCTAAGAGAAAGTCTCGTAAAATTTTCGTACATGTGTTACTTTTTGTGACATTTGGAAATATGTGGACTTTATTGAATATTTACCAAACTAGTTGAGATATTTAAGTCATATTTGGTATACACTATAACGGCATGGGTTAGCATAAAACCTGTTAATATAAAACATTTTGCACAACCAGTGGCGGAGAAGTGGGTAATTGCTAATTTTTTTTTAGAAAAAAAAATGAACCACCTTGTATTGTAATAAAAGGTATTGAATTTTTTATGTGAATTTTAATTGCATACAAAAATGTCCTCTTGGTATTTGTTCGCATGTGTTCTAGTTTAACGGCAAATTTCATTTTTTTGTATTTTTTCGGGGTATTTCTGAAAACTATCTAAAAAAAATTGCTCCATAAGTAACACTTAAAGTAGAAATAATGTGTTTGCTACTTTAAATAAAGTAACTTTTTCCAATAAACTTACCTATTTAAGGCTATACTTTTGAAGTTCCAGGGTCTAAAATATTTAAGGAAGATACAATTAAGGTTACGCTCTGTATTTTGAAAAGTAAAACCTTGAATGGGTTAGTTTATTGGAAAAAGTTACTTTATTTAAAACAAGAAGCACGTTTTTTCTACTTTAAGTGTTACTTATGGAGCAAATTTTTTAGATAATTTTTCAGAAATACCCCGAAATAATAAAAAAAATTAAATTTGCCATTAAACTATAATATATGCAAACAAATACCAAGAGGACATTTTTGTCTGCAATTAACATCTACATAAAAAATTCAATACCTTTTGTTAAAATACAAGGTGATTCTTTTTTTTTTTCTAAAAATAATTTTACCAATTACCCACTTCTCCGCCACTGGTTGTGCAAGATGTCCGATACTAACAGGTTTTATGCTAACCCATGCCGTTTTAACGTATACCAAATATGACTTAAATATCTCAACTAGTTTGGTAACTATTCAATAAAGTCCGCATATTTTTTCCAACTTTAACATCTTTTTTCTAAGGCCTTAAAAAGATATAGTTTATACAAAAAAGTGCTGTTATTTTTTGAAGATCTATCACCTGTTAAAGTCCTGCTACAAAAACTGATTCACCCTGTATAGTCATGTTTATTGAGACTTTTTGTTCTAAAATCACTTTTTCTGACAACTGGCGAAGTTTGTCTAAAAAAATGCGGACTCCCTATGTAAGTCTTCAGATAATAAACCGTTTATTAATTGTTTTTATGTTTTGTTGCTCATTTGATCAAGTTGCTTAGTCAAGAGTACAGTAAAGTGGATATTTCTGCACTAATAGCATGAGTATAAATAATACCCATTAAACCAACTCAACACCATTACTGATAGAATGTTTTTATCACGCAGACCATCGGTATTGGGATTTCCCATGATTCTCTACATGCACTCTGCCAGTCTTCCCATTTTGCATTATATAGAGAGGAAAGAGGATTACCCAGCCCCTTATAACAATAATGTAACATGCAAATAGTTCAACTTCTAAACCATTAACGTAAGCAAATAATTTCATCCGGTCCTGTTTAGCACCTAATTTTATACCAGATTGGAAGGGTCGACAACGTGACTTCAAAGTGAGATTCTATTGGATAATGTGCTTTTATAAAAAATGAAAGTCACTACAACTGTAGAGACCAATGGCGCCAACAGCAAGACCAACTGGGTATTGCTAAACTGTGCTAATAGCTTCGAATATTGTCTCGAAACTGTCTTTGTGTAAAACTGAATAATTATGAACAGAAAAAAGTTCATCTATATTCTTATTTATTTTTGTTATTTTGTTGCAATAATTCTATATAAACTATAGGAAAATTGGAGAATAAAGATGACAGGCTCAGTCGGTAAAGAGCACAAGCACAGAATATAAAGGTCCGGTAAAAAGCTGAAAAATCTAATAAATTGATAAATATTACATAGTAAATAACTCTTCTTTTAATTTTTTCATGAGTAGAATCACTTTTGCTCACATAATTTCTGGCCTATAGCATGTGAAGTGCTTGTCACGTAAAAAAAATGGAAGATAGTTTTATTCAAAGAATATTACAGCTAGGCCATTATTTCATTCCTCCAGTATGCCTTTCTAATTCTTGATCTCGCATTTGCTATTCTAGGAAACCAAACGAACCGAAGATGACCTCCACTTTATGAGCAAATGGTCACAGGATAAAAGAACATACATCGCTGCAAAACCTTTACCCGGCCAAGGGGCCCTTGTTTACATGGCTGTCACTAAAGACCCGTCACTAGGCTGGGACCACCCTTAATTTTCTACAATATTTGAGATTTTTTGTTGTTGTATTCCCCTTTAAATAAAACGAATATAAAATTTAAAAATACCCACGTCTTCGATCCAATAATCATAACGTAATAATCTAACAATAAGAATAATCCTTTATCAGAAGCACCAAACTGAGAGCACCACTTAATTCGAATAAAAGTAAGAAATCTGATGTGGTGAAAACTGGAAACGGGATTGAAAACATGTTCCCAGTCCCAACTATGAATAACCTTCAATTTTACCATAACATGACAATAGTGTTCATTTTTTAAAAGTAGCTTGAGGGTTCCATGTCAAAATAGCAGGGGACAAATACACGCAGAAATATGAATCGCGTGACAAGAGAGCCAGATTAAGGCGCATTAATAACCCGATTTAATAACACCTCTGACATCACTGATTTGAAAATAGCATACATTGGCAACTTTGTCAGAAATTTTGTACAAGGTTATCCCATAATAACAAAGATGACAGTAATATAACCTAAAAGTCAATATATTTGACAAAATGCATCAGGGATGACAGATTTATAACCTATTGTATAGACAGTATTTGCCCGTGGTAAAGCTGAGAAGTTTTATCATTTTGCCAAATGACAGAATTTGGCATGTTCCTAAAGTAGTGGTCGCGTTCTGTTATAGACTGACATATACAGGGTGGGCCAATAGTGGGGGAACGGAATATTGTGGGTTTATTGAGACATATTTTGATAAAGCAATACCGGTACATGGTGGTGGGTATGTAAGGCTACCAAACTAAAATATTTTCATTTGAATCGCAGCACGTATACTGGGTGATTCAAACCAAACTTATGTTTTTTTAAATAGAACACCCTGTATTTTATTGCATATTTGGATTCCCCAGTTAATTTAAGTTGGACTTTATGTACCATACATGGTGTCTAAAACTCATGGTGTAGAAGATACAGGGCATTTCTTGAAAAAGTGGAGGTTGGGGCAAAGTGATATTTTGGCAATATACCAGATCTCAGGAGGCTATGATTTTGTGTGGTAACTAAGCATGAACTGTGCCGATACTAACTAGAAACTCAGCAGCCAAACCCATATGTTTTGCGTGAAATCAATGTCAAAACTTAATTTTTTTTTAATCGCGGCTAACTTGATTTTTTCAAATGGAACCATATAATTTTCTTCAGTTTATTGGACACGTCTTTTTGTCCTCTTTATACCGATATAGGTTGTGGGTAGCTATCTCCAACTATAATATCTGGAAAAGCAATAATTAATACTTAGTAGCTGCTTCGCTATACTTATATGGTTAAAGCAAGCATGCTTTGAAAAACAAAAGTAAGCCATGGAAATAAAACAATCTGTTACATCTGTTACTGTCAAGAAACAAATAATATTTTTCTCCGGCTTGTCGCGTTTTTATCTATTCCAAAGAAAATGAGTACTTTTTCTAAAAGGGAATTAGTAGACATGGTTTTCGTTTTGGGAGAATGCGACAGAAATTGTTTATTGGCGAGCCGAATGTACAAGGGACGTTATCCTGATCGGCGGCAACCAAGAAGAAAAGCTTTTCAAGAACTATTAGATAGATTCGTCAATACTGGATGCGTCAACTATTCAAAAAATACAAGAAAAAAGAGTGTCACCAATGACGATAACGAATTTAAAGTTTTGATGTCAGTTATAGAAAACCCCCACATAAGCACACGCCAACTAGCAGATCAATTGGAAATAAGCAGAACATCTATTCGGCGTATGCTAGTGAAAAACAAATTTCACCCGTTTCATATACAGATGCATCAGGAACTAAAAGAACAAGATTTCTTAAACAGAATAAATTTTTGTTTGTGGATGCAACAAAACTATAACATCTATGAGTCAGTTTTGTTTACTGATGAATGTTCTTTTCATCGTAATGGATTTGTCAACAGACGGAATTTTCATTATTATTCTGATGTAAATCCGCGACAATTCAGAGTGCACTCTCAACATCGTTGGGTTGTTAATGTTTGGGCTGGCATTTTTGGAACGTCAATGGTTGTAGGTCCGTATTTTTTTGACGGAGCGTTAAATGGTGAAAAATATTATAATTTTTTGAACCAAAATCTATTTCAATTATTGGATGATGTTCCTCTTCAACTGAGACGGGACATGTACTTTCAACAGGATGGTGCACCATCCCATCACGCTCGTCTTGTAACAGAATGGCTCAATGAAGAATTTGCAAATCGTTGGATAGGCAGAGCAGGACCAACTCGTTGGCCACCAAGATCTCCTGACATCACTCCCTGTGATTTTTTCCTATGGGGGCATATAAAGGATATTGTCTACCAAACGCAGCCCACCGATGTCGATGACATGAAAAGGCGTATTAGGGATGCCTTTACAACTGTCACTCCGGACATGCTCGAAAGAGTACGAAATTCGTTTTTCAGCAGAATTCAGATGTGTTTGAATGAGCAATGTCGCCATTTTGAACATTTATTTTAATTAGGTATCTATCTCACATGTTTATTGTTGATAATTATTATGTAGTTATGAGAATAAAAATTCATTTTAATTTCACATCTTTTAAAATAAAATAACAATGCGTACATTTTCCTTTACAAAGAATTTAAGTTTTAAGTCAGCTTTTCCAGTTATTATAGTTGGAGATAGCTACCCACAACCCTATATCAGTATAAAGAGGACAAAGAGACGTGTCCAATAAACTGAAGAAAATTATATGGTTCCATTTGAAAAAATCAAGTTAGCCGCGATTAAAAAAATTTAAGTTTTGACATTGATTTCACGCACAACATATGAGTTTGGCTGCTGAGTTTCTGGTTAGTATCGGCACAGTTCATGCTTAGTTACCACACAAAATCATAGCCTCCTGAGATCTGGTATATTGCCAAAATATGACTTTGCCCCAACCTCCACTTTTTCAAGAAATGCCCTGTATATTCTACACCATGAGTTTTAGGCACCATGTATGGTACATAAAGTCCAACTTAAATTAACTGGGGAATCCAAATATGCAATAAAATACAGGGTGTTCTATTTAAAAAAATATAAGTTTGGTTTGAATCACCCAGTATACGTGCTGCGATTCAAGTGAAAATATTTTAGTTTGGTAGCCTTACATACCCACCACCATGTACTGGTATTGCTTTATCAAAATATGTCTCAATAAACCCACAATATTCCGTTCCCGCACTATTGGCCCACCCTGTATATCACATAATTTTTCACTATAGTGGGACATATTAAAATTAAGGGTCGATTAACACGATAAGTTATTTATTTATTTTTTTACTAGATGTATTCTTGTATTTACCAGTAAACCTTATCAAATGAGGCCTCTGGCATGAGGAGCTATGTACATTCCATACAATTAGTTGCTATACATAAGCAAATTATATTTCTTTTTGCTCCATTATGTTGTTATAAGTGTGTGGTTTTAGCTGAAAATCTGTCATGATACAATATTTGACAATTTTAACCCTTTCTATCTAGTTTTCAGGAAGCATAATTTTCTACAGTCTAATCTAATAGCATTACTTTTGAATACAGAAGCCTGTCAGTCAGTAAGTCCATGTGAGTTAAGGTGTCACAAAATGTATCATCTTAGACACTGACTTTGTTGAGAAAGGTTTAATAATTTAAATTGTTTTTATATGTTGTTTGGCATTTTGTAAAAATTAAATTACTTTTGTATTTAATAATATTTTTGAAAAGCTCTCTTCCCATATAGTTTCATAAAAATTCAACATTTTGAGATGGCCTACAGAAAAATACCCTGTAGACTTTTGTTTTGAATCTTTGCATACCATCACTTTGAGTGGTTCTGTCAAGAATGTCAGAACCTTTAGACAGATTTGTTTTGATAAAAGCCTGATGCCCAAAACTAATCAAAGTCTAAGCGCTCCATTAAAGAGGCAAAGATATTTTTGTGTGGT
The DNA here is from genome assembly GCA_963920635.1 of Pseudeuparius sepicola. Taxonomy (NCBI): domain Eukaryota; kingdom Metazoa; phylum Arthropoda; class Insecta; order Coleoptera; family Anthribidae; genus Pseudeuparius; species Pseudeuparius sepicola. Next base: position 12,871,205 of record OY987304.1, read on the forward strand.
ACAGTAGCCTCTGAAAAAAATAATCTTAAATCTTAAATTCTTAAGATATGCCTAAGAGATTTAACACTTTTAAGCTTTTTCCCCCCGGAAATCGGATCGTTTTTATGTGTGTCATACATCTGTACCTAAAATTCATAAATGCCTAACCGAAAACAAAGTAAAATCACAAACATAAAACAAAAATGCGATGCACCAACATACTCCACAAAGTTCCGTTATTTCATTGCACAAACATTAAAATGAAGAAATAACCGAAAACAGCCAAAACAACATAAATATACACCATAAACAAAGTACATGCCAAAAACGTCTGTGTGCGCCTATGGCTGGAAGCGTTTTCTATTTAGGGAGTTACTAAATCGCCAATTCACGTGTAAATGCTACCAACTTAAATTGCGGCCTTTCCCCTCATTGCCTCTCTCACCCCCCCTTCCCTTCGAAGTCGTCGAATGTCCTAACCTTCCTATAAACTAACCTTGTGCCTAACATCAAAAGAATGAGACTTTGAACGTTAACTCAAAAAATAAAATCAACAAATTTGTTTTTTTGAACTTTCGGATAATAAATCTTCCCCCTTTCTCAAAGATATTGTCAAGTCAAAGTGTCATTTCACTTTGACTTGACAATATCTCTGAGAAAGGAGGAAGATGTATCCTCAGAAAGCTCAGAAAACAAAGTTGTTGAAGTTATTTTTTGAGTTACCATTCAAAGTTTCATTCTTTTAATGTTAGGCATTTATGAATTTTCCTGGCAACTTGAAAAAGTTGTCTTTTAATTAGTTTGATTCGGATTTCTGTGTCAAAAAAACATATTCTCCTCAAACCGTGGTAATTGATTTTCTATATAGAGATGGGCAACGGAAACTTTCCAAGTCGGGAAAGTTTCCATTTTTGGAAACTTTCCGGGAAGAAACTTTGAAGGTTTCGGAAACTTTCCCTGAAAGATTCTGAAACATTATTGGGAAACTTTCCCGGAAAGTTTTCAGGGAATTTATATAAAAATTTTAAATTTGCCGCCATAAATGCCTGGCCAAGATTCATGACATAACCTAAAAAATACAAAAAAGAACAAAGAAGAATCGTGAACTGTGTGCTATAGACCACAGATAAAATACAGGATGTTTCTAAATTATGGTGCCAACATAATATGACAGATTGAATATGTCATTTTGAACAAAAAGTTTCCTATAAACATGGGTCCTAAAATACATAACAAGAAAGTTACAGGGTGATGAAAGTATAGTTTGAAAAACGTCTTTATCGCAATAACTTCGCAATTTAAATGAAACTTTGTGCAATTCTTTATTAACTGAAGTGCAACAACTTTGTGTAAAAACGATTTATTCCCATCGACCAGAGGCGGAGGGGCGGGGTAGCACAATGGGTTTTCTACTCATAACTTTGATCCATTTTTGGAAACTTTCCGGAAAGAAACTTTGAAGGTTTGGGAAGCTTTCCCTGAAAGTTGCGGAAACATTCCTGGGAAAGTTTTCCGGGAATTTATGTAGAAATTTTAAATTTGCCGCCATAAATGCCTGGCCAAGATTCATGACATAACCTAAAAAATACAAAAAAAAAACAAAGAAGAATTATGAACTGTAAAATATATATATATATATATATAGATAAAATATATTTTATTATATTCTATACAGGGTGTTCCCTAATAACATGCTAATACTTAAGGGAGTTATTTTTGGGCCCATTTTAAGAAAAAAACTTCATATGAACGTATGTCGTAAACGTCCCAACTTTTGAGATACAGGGCGTTAAAGTTCATTTTTTTAAATTGAATTTTGGCTACATCTCCCGAAATAATCAAGCTGCTGAACTGAAATTTGGCACTGCTATGTTTTTGGGGATGGAGAATAAGCTGAAAATGTCAATTTCACCGTATCTCACAGAGGGCACCACTTGCGCTGTTTTTTGATCACGCTTTTACGCGTAACTTTTTTGAGGTTATCTTTTTGGTCCTGCAGGTCCATCATTTTAGTGCATATTTTCATTCTACAAGAAAAAGGTACTCTTGTTTCATAACGATTAAATCAACCGTTTGCTTTGAAATTGCCAAAACGTTCTCCAAAACACCTGTTGACTTCAATATTCGAAACATAAAATTTTCACCTACCACCTTCAAGTTTTACAGATCAACTGTTCCATTTAAACTGAGAAAAAAATTCCTATGAACAATGTACCAAAAATTATTCGCTTTCAAAATGGAAAGGATTGAATTTGACAAAATTTGGACACTCTATTTCAAGAAAACCAATGGTGTTTTGACCAATGCCCATTTGGCATTTTTTTCATCATTTTGAATGTACAGTTGATCTGTAACATTTGAAAGCAGTAGGTGAACATTTTATGTTTCGAATATTGGAATCAACAGGTGTTTTGGGGCACGTTTTGGTAATTTCAACGCAAACGGTCGATTTAATCGTTATGAAACAAGAGTACCTTTTTCTTGCAGAATGAAAAGATGCACTAAAATGATGGACCTGCAGGACCAAAAAGATAACCTCAAAAAAGTTACGCGTAAAAGCGTGATCAAAAAACAGCGCAAGTGGCGCCCTCTGTGAGATACGGTGAAATTGACATTTTCAGCTTATTCTCCATCCCCAAAAACATAGCAGTGCCAAATTTCAGTTCCGCAGCTTGATTATTTCGGGAGATGTAGCCAAAATTCAATTTAAAAAAATGAACTTTAACGCCCTATACCTCAAAAGTTAGGACGTTTACGACATACGTTCATATGAAGTTTTTTTCTTAAAATGGGCCCAAAAATAACCCCCTTAAGTATTAGCATGTTATTAAGGAACACCCTGTATACTTTTTGACTTCTGAAATTTAATAAGTTTAAATTAAATTAAACTAGGTAAATAATAATCATAATATGAATATGTGAATTTATTATATTCTCTCATATTAGGTTTAATCTTTTTTTATTTATCTATGTTTTATCAGTTTTCTATTTTATTATGTTTACTTTTGTACAGAGTGACGCAATTAAGATGTCACTATAACGATTATCTCGGTAATTTTTAAGATACATTGGTGGTTCAAACACTAAATTTGTGTTGTTTTTTCTAAGAAATTGAATTCCGACAAGAAAAAAAAAACAGTTTAATTTCAAACAAAAAAGTAATCACCAAATTACCCTTTTTTTAAAATTAAGATGGCGATTTTGTTGCAATTTTTCATTAGATTAGTAACGTGAATAAAAAATCTGCACAACACGGTTGCATATCACTTTCGGTTTAGCGGAAGTAATGTTTTTTTGTCACTTCCTACGTTTTTTACTGTAGGTAGTAATTAAATAATAATACTAATAATTTAAAATCTGAAAGTGGAATTTTGAATTATGATCATGAAAAATACCAATTACAAAGCAAACCTTTTACATTTTGTGATATTATACCTTTTCTGCAATATCTTTAACAAATTTCACTCAAAATATGACATATTTGGTATTTTTGGAAAGCTCTAGGTGAGACTAATTAAACTAAACACTAAAAAAAGAAAACTGTAAACTTTCTGAAAGTTTCGGAAATTTTTGTCGGAAACTTTCCGGGAATTTTCGTAAAGTGGGAACTTTCCCATTTCTACCCAAAACACCTGTTAACTCCAAAATTCGAAAAATAAAATTATCGCCTACCGCATTTAAATGTTTAACAGATGAATTGTACGTTCAAAATTAAGAAAAAATGCCTAATGGATATTGAGTAAAACATCACTAGTTTTGCTGAAATATGGATTTCAAAATTTTGTCGACTTCAATCAGTTCCATTTTGAAAGCAAAAAATTTTTGATACATAGTTCATAGGGAATTTTTTGTCACTTTAAATGGTACGATTATTTTGTAAAATTTGAAAGCGGTAGGTGAAAATTTTATTTTTCGAATTTTGGAGTTAAGTGGTGTTTTGGAGCACACTTTGCCGATTTCAATGCAAACGGTTGATTTTATCGTTATGAAACAAGAGTACATTTTGGTGCAAAATAAAAAGATGCACTAAAATGATGAACCGGCGACACCAAAAAGATAACCTCAAAAAAGTTATCAGTAGAAAACCCATTGTGCTACGCCGCTCCTCCGCCTCTGGTCGATGGGAATAAATTGTTTTTACACAAAATTGTTGCACTTCAGTTAATAAAGAATTGCACCAAGTTTTGTTTAAATTGCATAACTTCTCTAGAAGTTGTTGTGATAAAGATGTTTTCAAACTATACTTTCATCACCCTGTAACCTGTAACTTTCTTATTATGCATTTTAGGACCCATGTTTATAGGAAACTTTTTGTTCAAAATGACATTTCCTATCTGTCATATTACGTTGGCACCATAATTTAGAAACACCCTGTATATTTTATTATATTTTATACTTTTTAACTTCTGAAAGTTTAAATTAAATTAAACTAGGTAAATAATAATCATAATATGAATATGTTAATTTATTATATTCTTTCATATTTGGTTTTATCTTTTTTTATTTATCTATGTTTTATCAGTTTTCTATTTTATTACGTTTACATATTTGTACAGGGTGACGCAATTAAGATGTTACAAGCGATTATCACTAGTAATCGCCCTAATGCTTGAATTATTGCCGGAAATTTTTCGAGTACACGAATTTTCTTAAAAAATTCGTGTTAGAGAAAAATTTGCGGATATTAATTCAAGAACGTGGGGGATTCGGTAAGAAAATTCCATACCTAACGAAATTATTATCAAAATTTTTGTCAGGTATCTAATTGTTAAAATGTCACATTATAATAACGACATTTGTCAAAAAAAATTCCGCTGTAATCACCTCCTGCTGCCTAGAGCAAGTGAGAATATTTCCGGAAATTTTTTGAATTGCCATGACAACGGAGCAAAAAACGAGCCTCTGATTGGTCAAAAAGGGTAGTTATGGAATTTTCTCGGTAATTTTTAAGATAGATTGGTGGTTCAAACACAAAATTTGTGTTGTTTTTTCCCACAAAATTGAATGCCGCCAAGAAAAAAAATAATTTAATTTCAAACAAAAAAGTTATCACCAAATTACCATTTTTTTAAAATTAAGATGGCGATTTTGTTGCAATTTTTCATTAGACAAGTAAAGTGAATAAAAAATCTGCACAACATGGTTGCATATCACTTTCAGTTTAGCGACAGTAATGTTTTTTTTTTGTTCCAGCTAAATCTGCAAAAAAATAATAGAGTATTTTTTAACAAAAAAAAACTGTCACTTCCTACGTTTTTTACTGTAGGTAGTAATTAAATAATAATACTAATAATTTAAAATCTGAAAGTGGAATTTTGAATTATGATCATGAAATACCAATTACAAAGCAAACCTTTTATATTTTGTGATAACCTTTTCTGCAATATCTTTAACAAATTTCACTCAAAATATGACATATTTGGTATTTTTGGAAAGCTCTAAGTGTGACTAATTAAACCAAATACTAAAAAAAGAAAACTGGAAACTTTCCGAAAGTTTCGGAAATTTTTGTCGGAAACTTTCCGGGCATTTTCGTAAGGTGGGAACTTTCCCATCTCTACTTATAAACATAAGCTTCAAAATGCGTTGTTTTCTAAACACCAAGTTGTACCCTTCTGGAAGTTATCATTTCTGGAGCAATTCAAAAATGTCAGTTTATAAAAATAACATATATTTGACAATAAATAAGAAAATTCAGCATACACTACTCTTTTTTGGACGTATAAATTATTTTGGAAAACTAGTGAAAGCAACGAAATGCCAGTATCCATTTTAATGCGCTTAATACCCGCATGTTATGAACCAAATTTCAAGTTAATATTGTTTATCATTTCTGAGATATTATTAAAAATCCATTTAAAAAAATTAACATTTAACACCCTATAAGTGGTTAAATGTCCGTTTCATCTCGCACCCTGTATAAATTGGAATTGCTACACTTTTGAACAATTTGCATTTACATCCTTTTAACACCAAAACAAATCGAAAAAGAAAAACGGAAACTTACCTTAAAACTAGAAGAAATATACAAAAAAAGGACACCCTGCTCATTGCTCCTAACGCCTCTTCCTTCCCCCACCCTTCTTCCCGCCTCTCCTCTGACCCTTTCCACCTTGCGGCTTCTTTCCCGCTTTGCTACTGTTCCCTTTCTTTCTGTTTTCCCTTTGGCCACCTTCCCTCTCTTGGCTGTGTGTTTGCGATTTGGCGATTTGCATAGATACGGCCTTCTCGATGTCCAGTTTTGGTCGTTTGTTTAATACTGCTTCTACGATTTGCAAGTTTTCCTTTTTCTCGACATCGGCAGAGAGCGCTGGAAGTTTCCGCTTCCGAGATGTGCCGGGTGTTATCGCTGCAACACCCCGCGCTTCCTTTTCCTTGGGGAGTTTCTCTTGGAACTTGCCTAAACTGGCCGTTGAAGCTTTGGCAACCGTCACAGCAGCTTGGAGCTGAAAACAAATACATTCTGAATGTGTGGAATGGCGCTAAACAATATATGTCCAATTAACACAATAAGTAATTATGCTTTCTCACAATTTAGTGTTAAATGGGTAATAGGCAAAGCTATACCTACAACGCATCCCCGACTTAACAAAGAATACTGGCTTGCTAATTTAAAAAATTTCGCCAAGTTCTTTCTTTTTTTCGACAAAATTAGCATTGACGCAAGGCGAAGGTAAAGCCAAATTATTATTTGGCATTGCTTAAGCTATGCCTTCGGAGATCCTTTAAGATTTAAGCCTTTGGTAATCCATGGTTAAATATGTCGTCTCGATTAATAATTGAATAAAATGTACAGGGTCAAATGTGGCTGATTCAGAAGCTAATTTAGAGTCATCTCCAGGAGAAGGTAAGGGTCGCAAAAATTAAGTTTTCTTAAATATTGACATATTGTGATTTTTTTAATATACATGATGATTTTTTTTAGCTTATTTCTCGCTTATTGTGCGCCCCACAAGATAAACGTAAGAAATAAAAACATGCCAATTTTGGACAGCTAGCTGACGTTAAAATTGGGCAAAACTATTAATCGACCATTTTCATATGGCCATAATATCCTGTTGACATTTTTATTATTTTCTTGATGTAAATAATTGAATGAGTGTTACCTACAATGTACTTTTTATTGGATACCTGCAGCCTTTCAAAACAGGAGAAAAGCTTATTTTATCTTAAAAAGAGCGGCCTGAAATGTGGGTTAGAGCTTTAACATAAAGTTCTTATAGTGAAAACCAGTTAAAACATGGACGAATTTGTTCCAAACATTTTAAAAGCGGTAAGGTTTCATATAATATAGTGAATTGAGAAAATTACTTAAACTGATAGTTTTTAGGTGCACCAGCAGATTTAGCAGATAAAAAGATAACTGACTGGATTTCTAATAAGGGTGGTGTTGCCGGATCTCCCTCATTTCGGCATAGAGTTCAGACGGTTTTGCAAGTTCAAGCTTAGGGGAAGTGAGAAACTGGCATTCTCTTTTTTAATAAAATAAACTTTTTTATTACAGCTAAAAGAACTTGACGGTGTAACATAAGTAAAAATTTATATGGTCATCAGTTGTTGCGATCAAGTACATGACAAGTAACAACTGAAAATTACGATAGTAAAACGTGTTATTTCACTGGTCCCCCTAACGCTGATGTAGTATTTAGTTTGTTTAAAATAGTAAAACACTATTATAAAGGTATCTTGATCATGTTATTACCTCACTGCAATGTTTCCAATAATACAAATTTAAAAAATAGAATTGCTAATGGTTTTGTTATTATAAATTTAATGGCAATTGTACCCTTACAACGACAACATAAGCATTTGGGTTTACTTGTTCCACACCAGCATGCTACACTACCCGAGGAACTACCTAATCCAGATTAGTAAAATTTAAAAGATTGCAAGCTGTTAAATGCTGTAAAAACTAATTCACCAGGTCGAAGTTGTCGAAATCAGTCATTTTAAGTGCCTATGGAAAGATACCATCAACAACTTTCGATTTGCCTTCATATCTGCCTGCACTTAACATCTTCATCAAGAGACTTGTAATATTCACTACTTTCCATTTTAGAGAGAAGAAAACATTAGAAACTGCACAAGTCTTAAACAAATGCACTAAAATTTTTTATTCCCTATGACATCAAATCTGCAAAATGATTATTTTTCTATGGGAATATGAATCCTCTTGGGTTTTAAAGTCCCTAATAAGTCCCACTGTCGTGAAGACATCCACGGTTTTTCATTCAAGGTTTATTAAAATACTGGTCACGGTGAAACATTTGGCAACAGTGTATAAATTCAAGGCCATCCACAGTTTTCTATCAATCTCAACTAGGTACATATAATATATAAACCGTGGATGGTCCACGAAATATTCTTGTTTCGCGATAGTCTATCGTCAAATTGAGAAGTCAACGGTATACAGGGTGGTCACTCTTACAGTGCATACCATTGGGATATCCGAAACAGTAAGAGATACAGCGTGGGTTAAATTAGAGAAAAGTTGCGTTTTTGTATGCCTTTCAATAATCTGAAAAGAAATCTAAGATATCTTGGGTAGTTCCTGAAATATTGCTGAAAAACTGAAAATATGCGTTTTCTTTCTTCCTTCATAACTTTTTTATATGTAATGGAAAATTTATGAAACCTGGCAATCTTACATTTCTCTATGTGAGCTTTTCAATAGAAATGTCAAATAATTCCTACGCCAACTAGATTCTGAAATATTCGTTTCGGATATCCCAATGGTATGCACTGTAAGAGTGACCACCCTGTATATATATTTTTTAAAATCTCGACTGGAAAGATGTCCAAGGAGAAAAGTTGGTGGGGATGGTTCCAAGGCACCCCCGCAACACTCTCAGTGGCGAAATGATTGTCACTGCCCTAGGACTTGGCAAAAAATTTTGTAATTCATAATAAATAGTTTTTTGATAGACTTATATATCGTATGCCATGAGATACTTATATTTACAAAATAACCTAAATCGTATAAAAAAACTGGAAACCTTGAATGTGTCAACAATAATATCTTTTTAAAATCATGAATCAAAACAAGTTGCCTTTGGTAACATATCTATTCTTATATATCGTTGGCGAGATATCATTTTTTTTTAATTGTATCTCGACTAGGGAAAGATGTCCAAGGAAAAAAGTTGGTAAGGATGGTTCCAATGCACTCCTGCAATGCCCACATAGTCGCGAAACGGTCACCAAGCTAAGACTTGGCAAAAAAATAATGAAAACCGCGAGATATACATATTTAAAAAAAAATCGTATCTCGACTCGGGGAAAGTTGTCCAAGGAAAAAAGTTGATGGAAATGTTTCCAAGGCACCACCACAACACCCCTATAGTCACCCTAGGAAAATATGCCAAGTCCCTTCGATATTTTTGTTCGAAAATTTCTCGGGTAAACCTGCGTTTTTAGAATTGTCATGGCACACTGTACTTTCGTTAGTGACTTTTTGTGATCTGCCATCGTTTGTGTGACCTGGGCATCTTTATGGGCAGCTCCATTCGAAAACACAACAAAGTCCTGTCGAGATATTCTTTTGAGTCGTTCTCAAAAGTGTCTAGGAATTTTATCTACACATTGATCATGGGTGGAAAAATAAAAATTGATAATTGATAAGCATAAACTATTGTTCTATTTTAAGAAAAATGAAATTTTATATATTTCTCTTAAGACTTTACCATTAAATAATATTATTCAAGAAGCTTCACAACATATTTTTGGGTTAGTTACCTACTAAAAACAGTTGCTACTGCATAAAGAAATTCATTGAAAGGAACGATGAATATTTATTTAAAAGTATCGCTGAATTCATATAGTGAAGCTACAATTCCTCAAAAATATTATAAAAACAGAGAAATCCTAAGAGCAGGGATAACACAAACAATATAAAAATAAATAAGATAACACCATAATAAATCGCACACTAATGTTTTGATTGCGCGACATACGGAGTGACAGCATGACGGGATGTCGGGTGCCGTGGCTTGGGTGGGCGGGTGGCACATATGCGAATATTTCAGTATTATTGAAGTCCGAATATCGTATATGTTTCGTATACAAATATTTTAACCAAAATGTCATGTGACAGAGATGATGGATTTAGTTTCCAGCGTGTGCGGAATAAACAGACACCATTTTGCTATAGAGAAGTTAATACACGGGACACATTCGTAATAAAAAAGTATTTATGTGATAACATTTTTGTATGCAATTGCATTAGTTAAAGCTCAAAGGTTGCAATACATTAAATAATAATAGATATTCATAGGCACAATTGAATAAAAAAAGTAAAATTTGAGTGTTCCACGAATTATTGCAAAGGGCACCGGCAACATTGCAATGCCGTTTCTCCTGACAGGCACAGGGGTTGCCAAGTTTGGCGTTCTAGACAATAAAAAGACGAAACTGTAGGTTGAAGAAAATTGTGTTATGTTGGTGCATCTATTGTAAACTGAGTAAGATTTTAGAGCAATTAAAAATATTGTCAAGCACCCTATTCTCATTATGTAGAAGTTACAAAAATGCATTCAAATTAAAAAAAAAATGATAAGGAACTGGAATGACAGTGTTATTGTTTCCTCTATAAATAATAGGGTACTTGACAATATTTTTAATTGCTCTAAAATTGTACTCGGTTTACAGTAGATGCACCAACATAACACATAATAAATGAAACAACGGCTTTTAACCCTTATTTATTTATGATAATTAAAGACGAAGTTGCACAATTTTGTTCGGGGTAAAATCTACAGTTTCGTCGTTCTATTGTCCAAAACTCCAAACGTGGCAACTCTGTGCCCCTCAGGAGAAAGGGATCTGCAACGTTGCCGGTGCCCGTTTGCAATAATTCGTGGAACAAAGGCAAAATTTACTTTTCTATTCAAATGTCTCCAGCTTTCCTATGAATATCTGTTACTTAATGTATTGCAACCGTTGAGCTTTAATTAATGCAATTGCACAAAAAAATGTTGGCACATAAAAACTTTTTATTACGAATATGTTCTCTATATTGACTCCTCTATAGCAAAATGGTGTCTGTTTATGCTGCACATGCTGGAAACTATATCCTTCATCTCTTTCACGTGACACTTTGATTAAAATATCTGTATACGGAACATACTATAAATATTCAGGAAATATATGGAAATATGGAAAATTTCGCGTAGGTGGCAACGGCACCCACCCACCTAGGCATCTAACCATATATACACATATCCACATGTCATCTAACACGTATGGTTTTCTGATCAGCAGTTGACATTCTGTCATGCCAACTGTCTTTCCGTATGTCGCTAAATCAAAACAGTAGATAATATCTGTGCGATTTATTATAGTTTGTTACTGATGTTTATTATTATACTTATATGGTTTGCGTAGTTATCGTGTTGTTAGTTGTGTAGTGAGGAGGTCCGTTAGTGTAAGGTATCATGGACCCTGAAGTGAAATCCGTAATTTGCCGAAATTGGATGCTTTCTTGGTAGGTAGCGTAGCACAATTGTTTTCTAATAAACCGATTTTCGTGTCTGCCGAAATTCATGGGATAAAACTGCAAAGGTTTGTACCTATATGTTGTAGTAATAGTAAAGTATTAGGAGTTTATTAATAAAGGGAGAACTTGACGCTAGGGACCAACTTGAAGGCGCGTTTCCCGAGAATAAAATCCGTAGCCAAAAAAAAATTGCAGAAAAACGCTACTGAATATTTACGAAAAAAACACTTCTTGACTAAATGTGGTTTCACGGGGCATCCTAAATCTGGGAGTTTGAGGTTAGAATTTTGAAATTTCAACTTTCCTTGCATCTTTCACCGCAGATTAAGGTTATGTCTCAGAACACTTCAGTGGTATCGCCATGTTGCCAAATAGCCTTTATAAAACACTTGTGACGTCATAAGTGCTTTCCCGCCAAATTTCGAAGAGAGTCTAATAACTTGCTAATTACGTAAATATATATTTTTTAAATAATCGTAGGGTCTTAGGCAAATGTCCAGGAATTGTTTTATCAAGTTTGTAAAATTTTGTCAAGTACCCTATTGTGAAAGCTCAATGTTCAAGAAAAGAGAAGTACCATCTATATTATATTATGACATATAAAATGAGTGTAAATGTTCACGCTACGTGAATCTGAAAACACCAAGGCATAGTGTAAAAGTTTAATGGCATTGAATTTTTACACTGTTGCCAAATGTTTCGCCCTGGCCGGTATTTCAATAAACCGTGGATGAAAATGAAAAACCTCATGAAAAATCGTGGATGTCTTTATGACAGTATAAGTCCCTAATAAGGCTTTTAATTTAAAATTGATGGCACTTAGAAGTTTTATGCAACCGGGTGTGAAAACTACACAGGATCTTTGGCTCGTGAGCCATGAAAAATTTTGATTTGAGGTTTTTTTCAGTAAAGGTATTTTAACCAACCCTGCATGTATCAAAGTAGGGGTTGAATTAATCATGATTTTTTATTTTTATTTAAAATCATTGTCATCATTGGGTATTTAAAAAAGGAAGTGGCTATTTATACGTCGGACGTATATGAAAGTCGGTATATGCGCTCTCATTGGCGAGTTGAGTCACATGACTTCTATGGGCGTACATTTAGCTCCATACACGTCCGAGTCCAAAGTAAACTGATTTTAGATATGTCGAAAGTGCATTTTTTTCAAGCATCATTGCAATAAGGAGCATGTATGCCCTCCTTTTTCGGCGATGGGCGCTGCGATATGAAAAAATAAGTGGTAATTATTTCCAATAGTGTAACCCACCCCCGATTTACTTGAAATTTTAGCTAGGTACTCCCTATTTTCGCCTATTTAATACAACAATCGTCATCGGAGCGAAGTCGTTCGATTTCAATACTCTGATTTAGCAATTTAGCAACTCTAAATACATTTTGTTAACTACTGTGTATCGTTATTTTGGATAATTAATATGAAAAATATTACACAAAATCAATACAGATGATCAGCTGATAAACTGGGAAACCATGTGACCTCCCACGTGACCCTTAAGAAGGCACTTCATTGCCCGGAGAGGCAACGGCAAATGGAAAAAGTTAAATGTTGGCTATCCAAACGGACCTCCAGGAGGTCCGTTGTTATCCCTGACGGAATTTGACTTTATTATAATTAATCTTCGATGTCCAACTTTCAAACGCCAAACGGAAACGTCAAATGGCACTGTCAAACATCAAAGTTTATAAATTGGGTTTAACCATTCGGCGGGCGCCGAATGTCGGGTGAAAATAGGGCCAAAATTTCAAGAAAATTGGGGGGGGGGGGTTGCACCATTGAAAATAATTACCACTTATTTTTTCATACCGCTGCGCCCATCGCCGAAAAAGGAGAGCATACACGCTCTTTATTGCAACGATGCTTGAGAAAAATGCACTTCCGACGTATCTAAAATCAGTTTACTTCGGACTCCGACGTGTATTGAGCTAAATGTACGTCCAAAGAAGTCACGTGACTCAACTCGCCAATCAGAACGCAAGACGTATACCGACTTTTATATACGTCGGAGGAATAAATAACCACTTCCTATTTTATATTGCGTATGCCCTCCTTTTTCCTCGATGGGCGCTGCGGTATGAAAAATGAAGCAATTATTTCCAATGGTGTAACCCCCCGACATTCGGCGTGGGTAGCCAAAATTTCAAGAAAATCGGGGGTGGGTTACAATGCCGAACGTCGGGCGAAAATAGGGGGTACCTAGCCAAAATTTCAAGAAAATCGGGACTGGGTTACACCTTTGGAAATAATTACCACTTCTTTTTTCGTCACGCATCGCTGCCGACTGCCACAATATGGTGCGAATGCCCCCTTCTTTTTTCATACGGCAGCGTCTATCCCCTAAAAAAGGAGAGCATACGCTCCTTATTGCAAAGATGCTTGAGAAAAATGCACTTTCGACGGCTTCCGATGTATCTAAATAAGTTTACTTCGGACCTTCGGACGTGTGTGGAGTTAAATGTACGTCCAAAGAAGTCACGTGACTCAACGCGCCAATGAGAGCGCAAGACGTATACCTACCGACTTTTATATACATCGGACGTATAAATAGCCAGCCTTTAAAAAAAAAAAACAGAAAAATTTGTTTTCATTTCTCAAATTGTATTTTGCTCAAAAGCAAATTTGTACTTTCACTTATTTTACAAATTTCATGACCTCTAAAATATCTATAGTTATCACGACTCGCAAAAGTTCTGTTTTAAGTTTTAACTAAATGCTTGTCCTAGTGCAAAATTTATTGAAGTTTGCCTTGGGCTAATACAAATTTATATTTGCAATAACTAGTCAAGGAGGAAAAGAACATGGTATTTGGCAATATTTTGTCAAACAAGTTAGCAACTGGAAAATTAGGTTGCTAAGGAATATGTAAAAATTGTAGCATGAAAATGCAAGGGTGGTTGACAGTGGCAACCAAAACCAGTGGGAAAATTCGAGGGAAATTGTAAGAATATCCCAGTCAATTATCAGGAAAATATAAATGCTATAAATTGTAGTTTTAGGAGAATAGGCGATGAGGCGATACAAAATTATTGAGGTTGATATACCTATTCCTACTTAAAGATTCCCGTTATTAGATGAAATTTAATAAGGAAAAAACTAAATGTTGTGAAAAATTATGTGGCACATCTGTGTACTGTGCATGTCAATAAACTTGGTCAAATGTACTGAGCCAATTCATAGGTAAAGAACTTTATTAGTAATATTTACTTACGTCTTTAGCAGTTGAAACTTCAGGGTTTGCCAACCCAACCCTAGGCACTTTAACCTTTCTCGCTTTAGCTATATTCCTTAAACGTTGTAATTCATTCTTAGCCACCCTTTCGCCCTTTGCTGCTGTTTTCTTAGCAAACTGATCTTCGAGCGGGTCCGCATTTTGCGGTACTTCAATCACCCAATCTTTATCCTTCTCGCTTTGAGCTTTTTTGAAACCATACAAAGGAACCCACTTTTGTAACTGTTCGTCCCATGATAATTTTCCCTTCTTTTTCTTCTGAATTCCCTTGTCCTTGGCGAACTGCTGCCATTTCGTCAGTGGTTTAGGTTTGGGAACTGGCTTCATCCTCGGTAGTACCGTTCTTTGCGGAGGTAGCTTCACCATTATGGCTTCTTCTATCCTTTCTGTAGGTAGCTCCCATACTTGGTTGAGTAACAATTGCGTGTTGTCCCTAGTTAGTTTGAGAAAATACTCGTTCCTGTCCTCCCTAAAACCAAAAATAGCATTCACAAAGGAGAGCCATGCCTTAATATAGCACAACATACCTCAACAATTTTTCATTCCAGTCGTTAGTATCTGTTGCCAAAAGCGTGCCTAGGTCATAATCCAAGTCTATGTGTTTTTCTACGCTAATGGGCTTGAACTTTTCGGCCCTTTTTGCCGATTTTTCTAAAATATCCGCAACAACGTCCATGTTGTTTTGGGAAATTTCTAAAAACTGATAACCTAGCTTTTCTGGTGGCATCTACGTCCGTCACACGTGCAAAGTCACCAGATAGGCACAACGAAAAGTCCCTAGATGTTTCTAATTTAGTTTTTGTTTTTAATATTTTGTGAACAGAAGGAATATAACTAAAATTTATTATAGAAAGCTAGAAAAGTGATACACGTGTCTGGGCTTTAAATAAAAAATAATGATATGTTTTTGCTTTACCATTTTTACATAAAGGTCTTCAAGACACGCATGCGCGGAATAGGGATTTAAGTTCCTATATGTTGGCACGCTGCTTTGCTCCTTGGACTCATTTGACATTTGACAATTGACATTTCTTTTCAATCGCTGTCGCGTCTGTATTCTGTATGTCGCCAGTCGCCATATTTGTCTGCATTTTGCTTTCGTGGAGATCGTTTGCGATAATATAATTTTCTTCGAGTTTTTGAGGGTTGTTTTGTGAAATTTAGCTTGGGAAGCTAAGTTCCGCGAAAATGTCCGCCCACGACCAAATGCGGGCCATGCTGGATCAGCTAATGGGGACCGGAAGAAACGGTAAGCTTGGAGACCCCATTTCCATTGATTTTTGCGCAATATGTATAATGTATGTATTTTGTAATACTTTTTAGGTGAAAACAACAAGTTTCACGTTAAATTTAATGACCCGAAGGTGTGCAAGTCGTTTTTGTTGAGCTGCTGCCCCCATGAGATCCTTTCATCCACGGTAAGTGTTATCGACTGTCGTATTCTAATATCAGCCTCATTTAATTTTGTGTTACTTCATTTTTGTCATATTTTGTTGTAAACTTTTACTTCAACGTAATTTCGGTAAACTAATATGATGCACTGTATTTTCAGAAACATCAATTTACTATTAAAAGATGAGGATATAGGTGTTAGATTTTGTATGTAAGTACAATGACGTACGTATAAAAAGCCAATTTATTAGGTAATTTATGGAGTAAATTTTCAAAGCGTCTCGCTAATCACAATTAAGAAGTGTATGGTTTTGTTTAAAAACATAGAGGGAGGCATAGGTATTAACGCAGAAAATATTCTTTTACATTCTTGCTTTATGTTTTTGAATATACACTTTCTTAATTGGTCGGCATGATCTTTTGGGAAGGTATGGTAAAAGTAGCTTAATAAAATTTGATAAAAAAAATGGGTCAAAAATATTCATTGTACTGGTTGTCTTGGTAAGTAAAGTGATTTTAAAGTGAGAATTTTAAAAGAAAGTGGCTCATCTCTCATCTGCATGTACTATACATACAAAATTGCATACGGTACCGAAAAACTGGATTTTTTTGTGAGTATATCTATCGGGCTCATACTGTTCATAAGTTACCGTACTGGCCTTTCTTTGTGAGTATATTGGAATAATATTTTCGTTAGCAGTGTACCCAGATTTTCAAAATTGCGTAGGTGCGTCAATAGATTTTATTTACTCTATGCATTCCAAACAGAAGAAGCAAACTCAGATTTTCTGGGATAATTTGTCGTTGTAAGTCTATTATTTATGTATTTATTTTTGTGTATCTGAAATACTCCACCTACTCTTATGTTTATAGGCTTTGTTATAAACTTTTTAATTTGTTCAATTTAATTAAATAATTTTAAATGTAATATTTTTGTTGTCTCTGTTTAATTCAAACTTTTCATTCAATTTTCTTTTCATTTATGCCTGTGAAGGTAAGAGTAATGTCATTGAGTAAAGGATATATATTTATATAGTAAATAATATACCTATATCCTTTACTCAATGGTAATGTATTGAGAAATTACAAAAGACATTTAAGTAATAAAACAGACATTATTATGCAGTTTCACTAACTTAAAAGTACAATTAAATCTGCATAATTATTTTCAGTAATGTTCAAAGTTTGTTTGAATTACAATTTTTTTATATAATCATTTGAATACCTAACTTGTTTTAATGTTGAAAAGTTCATTGACATTGCAAAGATCTTCAGTAATCATTACTTTTGTTTTTGTTATGCTGTGAAGGGATTGTGCTAACTTTTCATTTTGCCAGCGTATGGACTTAGGAGAATGTCCAAAAATTCATGATTTGGCTTTGAGGGCAGACTTCGAGAAGGCGCAGAAGTCCAAGGACTACTTCTATGATCTTGATGTAAGTATTTGTGACTGCGTAATGTAAATGAAATAGTAAGGCTCTGTTGTAACCGATTGTTATGATGCATCAGATCGTCTCTGACAGAGTCTTACTCGTCCACGTTTTTGTAGTCCATAGTTGCAACCTGACCTTTAGGGGATATTGCGTGGCTGAAGGCTGTCTAAAGAATTCAGTTAATTGTGCACATAGCTTTTCCTTTTCTTTTTCTTTTATTTTTCCCTAGCGTTTATGACGTAGAATGACTCTGAGTAAGACTGCAATGGACGATAGATATTTTGCTGGGGCTCCAACAAAGGTTGGTGATCCTCTGTGTGATACTGTTATGTACTGTGGTGATACCACACTATAAATTTATTGCTTAAAAGCTTAGTTACCTTACGGTTGTAAATACAAGTAATTTATAAGGACACTACAGAAGTGTTTACTGAGCCATCTCTATTATACAGTATGTGCCAATTTGATGCTGGACACCTCAGAAATAGGGTCAATTCGCCGGTGGTCGGACAGTTTAGGCACATCTAAATTTAAATTTTCAGTTAAAATTATATGCACTCCGTTAATGCGACTGAAACTTTTCCAAGATGTAGTTTCAGATTAAATATAACTGTTATATTTTATAAACCCAAAGGTTATTTTTTATTAAATTTATTAGAGAAAAAAGGCTATTTTGCTGATGGTCGGACAGTATTTGCCAGTGGTCGGCCAAGTAGTTGTTAGTAATCGGACATCTCCTGATTGGTCAATCCCACAGGCCCGTATTTTGGAATATTGTTTGGTAGGATAAATTTGGGAATGTAATATATTATATGTATAAAAGTATTCCATTATGAAGAAAAGGGACTGAATTTATTTACTATGTACTTTAGATTTGGGTATTTTAGGAGAATGGGAGTTTTTTTCAAAGATTATGATACCTAGGTAGTTAGGTAGGTACCTAAATAGATAGTACCTATATCTACCTTGGGAAGTACCTATTATTGTAAATATATTTATTTTACTTCTATATAGAGTTAGCAAAAACTTAATTTCGTCATAACAAAAATAAAAAATAAAAATGAACATATACAAAATAAAAAATAATTAAAAACTATTTTGCTTAGGTAACATTCTTTGGCGACTCTTAGGAAAGAAGGTAAAGTATGTAAAAAATAATTTAGAAAAATTTTTTGGACATTATCCACTAGCATATTTTTTTGTATGGGAAAACCGCACCTCGCCAAGTTCGTAATCCAAGCCACTAACCTTTTTCGTTTCTTCTTTTTAAAACAGGATCCAGGCCCATTTGTTTAAAAATATCGCCGAAATTGCCTTTAATACGGTCCTGCACGGTAAATTTAGGAACCCCCATAATTTCCGCATATTTCACGCAATTTCCCGCCATTACGAACAGCTTCTACCGCTTTTATTAAAGATCCATTGTCATATTGGTGAAATTTTCCTTTGGTTTTGGGCGCCATAACAGAAAATAATGAAAATAACAAAAAAACAAATCAGAAAACCCCCTCAAGAAAACGGAGAAAAAATAATTGTCCGACTTCCGAAGCGTTGAAAATTACACCTCAGTTAGTGGTCGGACAAAATTTATTTTACTTAATCCTTCTCTGTATTTAGATTTCGCTGTCCGACCACTGACTACCAGTTTACACTTTTGGTTCACTACATGAAATAAAAAAGGACCGATCATTTCCAGTAGTCGGACACCCGTCCGACTATTGGTTTATAACAGAATAATTTACCATTGTGCCGTCCATTCAATTTTAACCACCAAATCGGCCAAAACACATATTTTTGTGATTTATGATGCAAATTTAGATCATTTCTAATATATAAAACTGTATCCTACTCCTTAAATTTACTAAATCAAATTTATCTAAACTTAATAAAACTGCTCCACACTTATTGTTCACCTAAACATTTGAAGAGAGCACAGACACGTTAACTTTGGCACGCTTTTATCGTTTCCAGGATGACAACTTCAGAAATGAAAAATATCTAATATAATAACAAGGTTGCAAGATTTGCGATTTTAACTTTAGAAGGCCAAATCTGTATCGCATTTTCTAGTTATTATTCAATATGGAAGTTTTGTCCGACTATTGGCTGTGTCCGGCTTACTGGCGAATCGACCCTATTTGAAGGTCAAGAAAAACAAACGGTCTCTATTTGTTTATTGGTAGTCCCAAGGGAAAGTATCTCATAGGCGGTGGTACTTGGATGGGGTAATTATTTCATGGCCTGCTATGATTTTTTAAAATAGCAAATTTTCAAGTCTTGAAATAATTACCTAGAGATGGGTGGCTGGGAATATTCCCAGGAATATTCCCGGGACGGGAGAATTAAGAAATTGGGAATATTCCCAACAAATGGGAGCATTGACACGAAAACTCCCGGGAACATTCCCAAATTTTAAATTTGCCGCCATTAAGCTGTCAATTGTCTGATTGAGAATTCAACCTCAAATTTTAGTTTTGAAAAATAAAACGTTCGTTTTAAATGTTTTAATTTTAAATTTGAAACGAAGAACTAAGGCCCCTGAGGTTGCTCTCTGCTTGTATGAAGTGCTTGGGTTTTATTCATTACTGGTACTAGGTAAGTTTTTGTTTTCTTTATTTAATTAAAATTAAATAATTAGTTGAAAAGGTAACTGCTGTGTAAAAAATTATATTAATTGTTCAATTATTCCAAAAATTATATAAATTTGGTGTTTCAATATGGCCGAAAAAGAGGTAATATGGCGGAAGAAATTTGATATATGATTCTACTGAAATGTGAAATTTCTTCCGCCATATTACTTCTTTTTCGGCCATATTGAAACACCAAATTTATATAATTTTTGCAATAATTGAAAATGAACTATTAATATAATTCCCTGATGAAGACCTCAATCAAAGGGTGAAAGCTTGGAACATTAATTATTATGATTCATTAAAGATTATTGTAATAAACACTGCTGCTTGCTGATAACCATGTTATTGATTTCCATCATTAAAATTAAATACTTACATATATTATACCTATGCATATAATATGCTCAATGCTGAAACTGAAACCTAACCTTTCATATTCTATTCTTTAATTTATGCAATACGCCATATTAGTGGTGACGTCACGTAGTGGGGTAGGTCAAGGCACTGTATCCAAACAACCTCGTAGATACACGGGCGTTTTTGTGTTTTTCACTAAAAAAATTATTTAAATCGGTTTCTTCGACAATAACTATCCATCTTCGTTAAGGTAAGTGTATTCTGAACTTTATAAGGGCAAATTTTGAGCCAGTTTTTGTAGAAATTGACCAAAAGGATTTCTAACCTTACTTTTGACATCTGCGTTCACATGCTCCACTCAAAATCTTATTATTATTTGCTTGATGTCTTACCTGACCAGCTTTTTCCACTTTCCTCTTTCTTGATCCGCCTTAGGAAATCTAAATCTAGTTAAAAACACAAAAACGCCGGTGTATCTACGAGGTTGTTTGGATACAACGTGATATCAGACTAATATGGCGTATTTTTATGCAAATTCCGTAGAAGTACCTATACTTATCATATATCGATTTAAAGGGAAACATGTAAAAAATATGGTTAGAATGATAAAT
This sequence comes from Pseudeuparius sepicola, assembly GCA_963920635.1. Classification (NCBI taxonomy): domain Eukaryota; kingdom Metazoa; phylum Arthropoda; class Insecta; order Coleoptera; family Anthribidae; genus Pseudeuparius; species Pseudeuparius sepicola. The sequence goes on from OY987304.1 coordinate 12,892,352, forward strand.
CATTATTCTGAAAACTCCCGGTTTTTTTGAAAAATCCCAGGAGTTTTTACAAAGCTCTGGGAGTATTGACAGCTAAATAAAATGGCGGATGGGAGGTTTCAGGCTGGGAGGAATGGGAGTTTTTTAAAATTCCGGGAGTAAACCCATTACTATAATTACCCCATCCCCGTCCCTTGGGACTACCAATAAAAAAATAGACTATTTGTTTTCCATGCCCTTCACATATTTCTGAGGTGTCCAGTATCAAATTGAGACACACTGTATAGAACCATAGACAAAGCTACACGTAGACTGTCAGAACCAACGATATATAGGAATAGATACATTACCAAAGGCAACTTGTTTTGTTTCATGATTTTAAAAAGATGTTATTGTTGGCACCTTCAAGGCTTCCAGTTTTTTTTATACGATTTAGGTTATTTTGTAAATATAAGTATTTCAAAGCGTATATGTTACGGCTAATACGAGAAATTAGCTAATTCGCGATTTAGCCGGCTAAATTGCGAATTAGCCAGATGCCGAGGATAAAACCCGAATGTGTCTTAGTTTCGCGTATTATCCAGCGTAAACAGGTTACATCGCGAATTATCCAAGAGCAAAGATATAGAACATTTTATCGATTCAGTGTAGCATCATCTGTCAACATGGCTGGTGGTATTGAAAGTGTAAACAACTTTAAAACGCGTTTTAATGAAGAATTTTTGAAAATTGCAGTTACAAAAAGTGCCAATATCGCTTATTTAAGCAATGATGAATATAAGAAAACAGTTGAATAAAAATACACTTGTGTATTAAAATTACATTTCAATGTCTACGCACGCTTATAAATGTCAGTCTTGATTGCTTAACATATTATCCGGCTAATTCGCGAAAGAGCCAAGTGTTGTGGGATATAACCGATCATATTGCATAATTCGCGTTCCGGCTGTATTGATTAATTTGCGAATTAGCCGGCTAAATGGCGAATTAGCTAATTTCTCGTATTAGCCGTAACATATATACGACATACAAGTCTATCAAAAAACTATTTATTATGCATTATAAAATAGGAAAGGCTGAATTTAAGAAATGCCAATGTAAACAAATTACCTCTTCTTCTTCCCCCCTACCCGCTAATGTAGAAGCAAAACAAAACATTGTTATTTGTATTACCATGAGTCATCTATTCCTATATATCGTTGGTCAGAATCGTTGAAATTTCTGCAGGCTACATGAAATATTTTGCATAAAATTTTATATAAAAACTAATAACTAAATTAAAATATACCTCAACTTAGTATTTAGTCCTAAGAATTGTAAGACATTATAAATTAGTTAGTAAAGGTAGAAATGACAAGTAAGTGGTGTCATGGTAGACGTGGTGCGAAATTAGATCAAAATCATTTTTCATGCAAAACACCTCTAAAACTATACTGTGTTCAGTATAAAATCTGAAAATTGAATATTTCAAAAACGAAAAAATATAATATAATGTCCTATATCACTGTAATCATCATGATGAGAAGATTTCAAAAATTCAAAAATATACATTATAAGGTTTGGTTATCTTAAAATATGACATTCAATAATTTTTTTGATGTGTTGAGATCGACAGAAAATTTCCCACAACTTTCATATTTACCATTTTTTTCTGGGTTGAACAATACAAAATTTAAGGGGGCAAAATCTCTCGTGGGCCTCCCTGTACAGGTCAAAAATATAGTCTGATTTACCAGTACAACTTATATAGCCCTCTAGGAACTACGTAAAAAATATCTGAAAATTCTTATTTACCATCCCAAAAAACGCAAGCATAGCAACTTTCAAGTGGATCCTGTAAAAACCCTTTAGAGTTATTAGGCAATTTCCAAAAAAAGAATTAACACTAGGCCCTGTATCTCCTTAACGAACAACATTTGTATAAATCATGTTGGGTTCAATAATCATAATATTTTGATCCCCACTATCTCCGGTTTCAGGATTTTTTATTCCTAATGAATCACTCTGTATGTACTAGATGGCTACATTCAGGATAATATGATAAATTTTGGTTAGGTGCAATATATCCTCTATTCAACATTGTTTATATTTCTTTTGATTTATATTGAATTGTATATCTTATAATAACTTTGTCCCTAAGATTTTATCTTCAACGATAAAAGTCCATGTGAGTTTGAGTTTATCTGACCTTTACGGCTTATTCCCTGTAGGCAATGGAACACCTTCAAGCCTTTATCGGCGACTGCGACCGCCGTACTGAGGCGGCCAAGCAGCGCCTCGCAGAAACCCAAGAAGAACTATCTGCCGAGGTCGCCGCCAAGGCCAACAACGTTCACGAGCTAGCCGAACAGATCGGACAGAAGCTGGCCAAGGCGGAACGTTTGGGAGAGGAGGGATTTGTCGAGGAAAGCATGAAGCTCATGGAAGAGGTATGAAATGGTTTGGTAACAGTCATAGGAAGATGCAATAATGTTTTTTGTCCAGGTCGATGACTTGCGTAAGAAGAAACTGGAAGCAGAGCAGGAGTACCGGAACTCGATGCCGGCCAGTAGCTACCAGCAGCAAAAACTCCGAGTCTGCGAGGTGTGCTCCGCATATCTCGGTATCCACGACAATGACCGTCGTCTTGCAGATCATTTCGGAGGAAAACTCCATCTGGGCTTTATTAAGATCCGCGAGAAACTTACGGAATTGGAGAAGACTTCTGACAAACGCAAGGAAGACAGACGCAAGGTAAGATTTGTACTTGATAGTCCCTTTCAAGCGAGTGTCAATACATTTTTGATTGGAATTAAAGTTAATAAAATAAAAACTATCAATTTTTTACAATGTAGTACTTGCCTCTCTTATTATTTTTAATACTCACCTCTCTCACCCCAGTGGCACAGACCTTAGTTATTTCCATTTGTACTTGTTGCAGGCATACAAGGACCGCGATCGCGACGAGGACCGCGACAGATACACTGAAAGAAGGTACAGGGAGCACTATGTTGGCGGACGCGAACTCGACAGACGGTCGAAGAGGCACCGATCAAAGTCTCGTGATCGCAAGGAAAGGGAGAAGGAGCGAGAGGGACGCGAGAAGGGAGCGGGACACGAGAAGGGAGCGGGGCACGAGAAGGAGAGAGAGGGACGCGAAAAGGAACGTGAGGGACGCGAGAAGGAACGAGAGGGACGCGAGAAGGAACGAGATGGACGCGAGAAGGAGCGAGAGGGACGTGAGAAGGATCGAGAGGGGCGCGAGAAGGAGCGTGTGAGCCGTGAAGGCCGTGAGAAGTTAGTTTCCATTGACGTTAATACACACATAATTTTTCGTTAAAAAAACATATGAAATCAGTGAAATATACCTTTGACAAGATTAAAGAGTGATTGAGTTTAGTTTGATGCATTATTTTCTCATTATAGGAAGCACAAGTCGAGGTCTCGCAGCCGAGATAGAGAGCGTCGATCCCATTCGAGGCACTCGAGTACTAGCGACAAGAGACGCGACCGTGACAGGGAGTAATTGTGACACAAGTCGAATCTTTCATATAAGCCTATTTTCATTTGATATTTCACAGTAGCTTTAATGAAAATAGCATTTCAATTGAATCATTATTGTCGACCACTTTTTTGGGTTAGTTTATTTTTGTTTCATTTAATCATAAATTGTATATTGCTGTGTAATATATTTTAATTGTAAGAATGAAACTTCATAAAGGGAAGTGAAAAGTAAAACAAGTACAGAATGTGTTGTTTTATTTAATTGGTATTTTGACTCTGCAAATATGTAGCCTTCACACAAACACAATGAAGTTGTAGTATGTTTATTATAAATTAATTATAAATCGTAATTAATTTGTTCGTAGTTGTTTAAATAAATTTAAAAATAGTAACAACTGTTTTATTTCTTTATAAAATTACTTCATTAACTTGCCTATCACTTTTTAACTGCGATTTGTACCGTTTTATCGCCAATCTTTCTCGTGCAGCTTTTTCTGTTCTCTTTCTTATTTTCTCTAGAGTTTCTTCAGATGGTTCTTCTCTTCCTTCGAGTGAGTTTCTAACTGCCGTTCTGATTTTTTCCAAACAGTCTGCCAAATTCAGCTGTTGAGACCTAGTGATATCAGATCTGAAGATCAGGTATCCTTCTTTTGTTAGTTTTGACTGTAACTAGTAAATCAAGAAAATAATTACTAACTACAGGGTGGCCCAATCTTTTGAAGTGAATGAAATCACGACATTTCTTTAAATTATCATTATCAAAAAATATACATCCTATGGCAACGGAAGTCTAGTCGGCAGATAAAATAGCTATATTATGTTCATCGAATTTTATTTGGCTTCTCGATAATAGATGACGCATCAATGAAGAATCATATTACCCTTCACTCTGTTCCAAAGGTGACGACACCCTATGCTCTTTTATTGGAAACCCTACTTAATTTTTCTCGACCTCATTTGATTATGTGCACACAGCTGTTCAAATTTTATTTAAAATATCGATGAATGTTTGACAAAACATAAGCGACAAATTTTGCGAATTGCTGTTTTTTCTTTAAAAAGGCCCCTTGTGATGTTCTCGTTTCTACAAAACATTGAATCTTAGTTCCACTCGGAAATTTAAATAAATTAAATTTTTGTTGCATCAAGCGCCAATTCTTATTTTCTGTTGGCCTAAACGGACCAAAAATATCGTATATGACATGAAAATTAACGTAAGCAAGACTGGTAGTCAGTTACGATCCATTAAGTTTTTTCCAACAAAAGATCGTAAGACCTCGAACCCAATTTTAACCTTACATTTGTGGAGCTTATGATAACTTTGAGGTTTCTGGGCTGAGAGCAATTGCGCTTGTCCTGTCAGTACTATACAAGCCCTTTTTCAGAAAATAAATTTTTCGTAAATTTTACTATCCTAATGCATTTTCCATGTACAAAACTCGGGACATGTATGTTACAAAACTTTTCAGTTGGTAAAAAAAGTCGATTTCTATAAAATTTTACTCTTGGTGCTTACGATGTTTTGTCAGACACCCATCGATATTATATTCGACTAGATTTCTGTTGCGAAGTTAGGTTTTCTGTGAAAATGGTTGCTAGTATATACGAGACCAGAATCATATCATTTGGCCCAGCCAATATTTTATTTTTTATTTTATTTTAGACACTGTTATTAAAAACAAAAGAAAACTAATAAATCAAACTATTATTATTGTAATTTGAGACATTTTTATAAACAATTTTTACTAAGATTATAATTAGAAAACTAGATATATATGCTTAGGACACTAAATTAAATAATGTAGGTAACAAGTATTGGCTGGGCCAAATGATATGATTCTGGGCTCGTAGTAAATTTCAATATTTCCCACAAATTCTAAAGCTAAAGCAATATATTATAGGAGGGACTGACATGTTTTTTGAACAAACTTTAATTACTTGGCCCCAAAAAACAGGAAATGACGCATCTGTACTATTTTGATATTTACCCTTATGTGGCCAATAGTCAAATGTAATTTCAAAATCGAATTCTAACAGTTACATAGTAATTTTATTACGCTAAAAAAACGACAGATCAAGAAAAACTAAATAACATTTTTATTAACCCATTGTTGTTCCCATGTCAGTTTGTCCAAAATAAATTTGCCTGTATTATTTTGTATGAAGGCAGATTAAATAAAAAGTATTGTCTATAGCTTACTGTGGTCAAATATACTGCAATATTCTACTCTAGTCATAACAACATTATGGAACCCCTGCCTTTTCTTTTTGTGCACAGGTTGTCTACATTTTGGTTTTTGGGCTATAATTTTTTGACAGAAACAGAACATATCAAGGTGAAGTAAAATGTTCAAGGTGCCCTGTTAGTTGTTTGGTTGCTAGGTGCGAAAATGGTTGCTAGGTATGTACGAAAAATGTTGCCTGTTTCAACTTTGATTTCAACACCCTGACAATTTCCGACAGTATACGAGAGGTTTATCATTGATAGTATACAGGGTGATTCAGTCATGATGTAAAATTTTTTTACCACAGGTGGGAAAAAAATAGCTTAATACGAATTCGAAATTAAAAAAATTCAAGTCAACCAAAACAAGAAAAGAAAAAATTTTTTCAGAAGTGTATTAAAACTCCCTGTTAACAATATTCTCTAAATCAGCTGTTAATCTCGTGTGTCCATGCTACCGAACCCGGGGCGTGGAGTTGCCAGTTGCACAACATATTATCGTAAATTTACTTCTTTTGTACCTTTTCGCAGATATTTAAAAAAAATGTATGCATATTCTAAGTGAATTTGTTACCTTTTTGATTTTTCAATGTCAATCAACAGTAATTAGTGGGTGTGTAGGAGTACAGGGAGCTCTTAGTTTCCCACAACGGATGCATGTTGTTTGCACAGACTGCAGAAGCAGACGAAACACAAAACTAAGCACAAAATGTGCAAATATGCATCAAAATTAAAACACTCTATCACTGTTTCCTTTCAACTTCAATAGGTACAAGTTCATGGCCTCGCGGAAAATTATACACGCCACGGTCCACACACCTGTACTAAAGATATTGAGAAGACTGAGTTGCCTAGTTGCCACCGTCGCTACAGTCGGTACTGTTCCTTCCTACCGCATGCTACATGCTACCGCCACCACCCGCTGAGAATAGTTATTCAACCACAGTTAGTTCACATTTAACGTAGGACTAAAAAGCTGCCGTTAAATAACTATTCACAATCCTACTTTCCATCTATCCGGCGCTGCTTGAACTTGCCGTCCCGCATAAGTAATATGTAATAATTGAATTACTGGTGCATCTGATGCGCCTAGTCAGTCACTGACAGCAACACCGCCAGCATCTAGTGGCCGGCCAGTCAGTAAACTAAACAATGTGTCAGAATAACCACTGTCAGGCTGGTTTAGTGCTTAGAAAAAAGCAATAAAAAAGTGAAAACGTGCAAAATATGGATCTCGGTAGGCGTAGTTACTCGTGGCCGGTACCGTGCAATTTAAACAAATAATAGTGCTTATGATGTGAATGTGACATTTTCTTAAGATGTATGAAGTCTTATAATGCTTGCCCTTTGTAGAATCAAGACTGAATACACCAAAAATGCAGATGAAAGGTAGGTATTGCTTGTTTCTTCAGTTTCACCTTCCACAAAAAATTATTGAAATATGGCGACATAGCTCTCCAGTGCCAACCTCAACCGTTGACATTGATGTAGAAGCGTCGAGTTACTCTGTTACATTAGCCCCATGTTTTAAACTTCGAGAAAAAAATTCTTTCGCATTTTTCTTTTTTAGTAGACCTCCCCATAATTTTTTTTACATCATGACTGAATCACCCTGTATAACGACCTATAGTCGTTCCGCTGAATAGCGGGACCGCAAAATTGACACATTCGTAATTTAGTTCATACCAACAAGTCAGGGGTGCCAGGGCCTTATTTCATGTTTTGCCACAATTTTTTGTTTACACCACAAAATGCAGACATGTATCACTGCTTCTTCCAAAGTTGTGTGCCTGGGCATCTAGACAAAAAATACAAAAGTAGATTGCTTCCCTTTCGTTTCGACTTTTTGCAAACGTCCGAAAATTCAGCTTACCCACTAGGGTGAATGAGCCTGTTAGCCGGACACTACCAGTTTTCGGACATTTTCATTAAAAAGTGTTGACAATAGTTAAATGGCTTGTAGTGTTGGTTGTCTAAGCTGCTCTTATTATTTGCCCCACCATCTTTTCCTATATTAAAAATCAGCGCCCCCTGGTGGCAGACAACAAATTTGACAGAACATTTTATTTCCAACCGTTTCCATGGCACGTGGAATGTTTACATTTTTTGTGTTCAAATTGAAGTGATATAGTGCTTGAAAAATAGTAAGTATCGATGTAGATTAGGAATGTATGGTCTCTATTATCGTTTGAGCCTTGATTATGTACTATAAAAATAACTAAAATTGCTCAAAACCTAACTTTCTCTTCTCTTTTCAATAAATAATTTACTGTCCGGATAACCGGTATGCAGAAACTCTGAAATTCGACGAGCGTCCGAAAACCGGTAAATTAATTTTTCTTGTTTCTGTCTTTTTCTGACCTGATGTAACGCAATATCTCTGTCTCAAAATTTTTAAATAAACGGATTTAATCAAGAATATTTGGTGTCCAGATTTCGGACTTTGGGAATTTTCAGATCCCATTTCTCGGACGCATTAAAATATGTGTCCGACAAAGGGCTGGTTTCTCGGACGCACTTTTTTGATAGCTAAGTAGGTACTAATAGGTATTTTCGTCCTACTTTAGATGCCGTCCAAATCCAAGAAACTTGAAGTTTCGGCCTCAAAAGACAAAGCAAAGACTGGAATAAAAAAATCCAAAAGCAACCAAAAAAGAATTTTTTTTTAATACTCTGATATTTCTGTACAATCTGCAATGATAGCCATAAGAGAAGAGAAAATGTCTGTAAGGACGGCTGCTACATTGTATGGTGTCCCTAAAAGCACCCTCCACGACAAGGCTCAAGGAAAATCCACAGAAAAAACTGGAAAGACAGGTCCTGAGCCTTGGCTTAGTTTGGATGGAGAAAACAAAATTGCAAATTGGGTCATAAATTTAGCTAAATCTGGATTCCCTATTAAAAAAACGACCTATTAGATACAGTTGAAAAAAATATTAAAAGACACAAAAAAAGAAGACCTCTTTGAAAAAAAGACCTGGCCAGAAATGGTACCAGAATTTTCTAAAAAGATACCCAGAAATATCTTTACGAGAGGCCGAAAGTGTGAATACAGCGCGAGCAGTTGTGACTGAAGAAAGCATTAGGTTATGGCTTCGGAACTTAAGAAATTACTTAGAAGTCAATAATCTTCTCGATATTATGAAGAGGCAACGAAAAAGAAAATTTAACTGTTTTAATATGCTTTATCGCTAGTGGAAAAATATGCCCACCACTGGTTGTATTCCCATATGTACGACCTCCTAGAGCAGTTGTAGTGGAGAGCATCCCTGAATCGAGGGTTTTGGGAAAATCAGACACAGGATGGATGAAAGATGTTTTTTACGAATATATCGTAAATGATTTTAATAAATGGGTCTCTGATAACAACATTAAGAGGCCTATTATACTTTTTATTGATTGACACAAGTCACACATGACAATGGCATTAAGTGAAGCTTGTGAAAGAAACGGTATAATTCTTTATGCTCTCCCCCCTAACACTACACACATTTTGCAACCTGCGGATGTGAGTGTATTTCGGCCACTCAAAGAAGGATGGAGAAATACTGTCAGAAAATGGCAAAATATGACTGTTCAGTTCAGTTCAGTTACAAAAACAAATTTTTGCAAAGTGTTTAATATGACTCTAAATGAAACCAACATGGTGAATTATATCAAGAACGGGTTTCGAAAATGCGGACTGTTTCCTCTAAATGAGGACAACGTGGATTATTCAAAATGCGTAAAAAACACCATCGAAAAAATTACAAAAACACCATTTCCAGAAGCCAAGATTACTTCAGAAGAATGCAAAATTGCAGAAAAAGTTATTAAAAAAAATGAAAATAGCCTTCACAGTTATGGAATAAATGCGAACGTTATCATCACTGAAATTTGTCAGTTAGACCAATCTCAAAATGTTTGCTTAAACACTACCGAACTTCGAAATTTAGGAAATGATATCGAGGTTGGATCTATAGTAAATTTGGATGATATAACAATACTTGATGTAGAGATGGAAGGTCCTACTCTGATTTATGATTTTGACGATAATGAATTACCTCGTGAATTGCCCTTACACATATTCGAAGAACGTCCACAACTCGATACAGACCATTGTCCAGTTGTGGTTAACGATAATAATAAAGATCGCACGGACGAAGACCTTCCTGATGCCTCATTAAATCACCCAATAAGAAATAATACTTCCAAAAAAAGCACAATAATTATTTCTCATGCTGAAACTCCCACTGCAGACACTATAATTAATGATAATGCTGAAATCCCCAAAAAAGACACCATTGAAGACACTATCATAAATGATAACGTTGAAAATCCCAATGAAGACACTTTCATGAATGATACCGTTGAAAATCACAATAAAGACCCCAGTGAAGACACCATCTTGAACGATAACGCTGAAAACCCCAATAAAGACACCAATGATACCAATGAAGACATTATCAAGAACAATAATGAAGACACTCTCATGAATGATACCGTTGAAATTGAAAATCCCAATAAAGATGTCAATGACACCAATAAAGACACTACCATGGATGGTACCATTGAAAATCCCAATAAAGATAGCAAAGAAGACACCATCATAAACGATACCACTGAAAGTACCAACAAAGACAGCAATGAAGACACTAAAGAGAAAAATCATGAGGTTTTAAAGGATATAACGGTTGAAATTGTTGGCAATGGCAATTCAGCAGACTTGAACAAGCTTCCCACTCAAGCAATAAGTGCCTTCGATAAACATCTATCGTATCCAGTGCCTCAGGGCCGTAGCCAGAGTGAAACTTCAGGCAGGGCAAACCACTTTCCTGTCAGGGCATTTAAGAAGTAAGGGGAAGGTACCTTACCCTCACAGGAGGTAAAAAAATGGAATTTAATTTTCGTTATTAAAAATCGCGCCGCAGACGAAAATTTGTGAAATTTTCAAGGTCAAATATAATATTAACATATAAAATTTTAGGGCAATGGTAATTTTTTTGCTAATTATGCAGGAAGCAAGAACACTCTGTTTTCTTTCATATAGAGGAGACAAAAGTGGTAACAAAGTTATATTTTATTGTTGATTTTTAACTGACAAAAATCCAGTAATTAACAATAACAGCACCGAACACCCTTTTGTGATATGGAAGTAAAAATTAAAGTTAGTGCTCATAGTGCCCTATATATTATCATTTTCAAAGGGCCACATTATGCACACATTTTCTGGCCAGTGTACTTAGTAGGTACATAGGTAAATTGAAATTTGTTTGAAGGTGGGGAATAAAGATTATTATTTTCTAAGCGGGTAATAAAAAGATTACTTATTAGAGGTGTATGCTCACTAAAATGCGCCGCAGGCAATTTTTTTTTGAAAATTTAAAGACAAATTCAGTTTAAATAAGGTATGATTAATTAAAAAATCATCATGGCTTTTTTTTTTTTTTCAATGAACCAGCGCCTTATCTACGTCTCTGGTGAGGTGAACTTGTGGCTCTGGCAGGGCAATGCCCTGCCTGCCCCCTCCCCCCTGGCTACGGCCCTGCAGTGCCTATAAAGCATGCAAAGGATGTGAAAGAAACGCTTCCCAGTGCCATATCCTCAGAGGCATGGAGAAAATATTTATAAAGATAAAGATGACGAAAAAAAGAAAAAAATTGAAATAATTCGAAATAGGAAAATAGAGAAAGGAAAAGGAATGAAATGACAAAGAAAAGAACAAAGGAAGGAAAAAGGCCAATACAAAGAAAGAAGAAAATCTTAAAGAAAACAAATAGTGAATCAGAGACAACTAGTAAGACATTACCTACTTAGTAGCGACCTCACACAAATCAATACGTTGCACCTCATCATTGAAATACCTTAATCAATGACCTCATGTTGTGAGATTTTGGAAAGTGATGCTGAAGAAGATGAAGAAAAAAATATTGGGTGTGATTACTGCACACGTTGGTATCACTTAAGATGCAGAGAATTTCTTGGCATGGCTTACGAGGAAGCCGCCCAAAAAGACTACCAATGTGACTTTTGTTAATGTTTTTTTTTTGTTCCTTTTAATACTACTAGGTGCCTAATTAGATAATCACTTACCTAGTTTTTAAACCAAAAATTTTATTTTATTAAGAAAAAACTGTCGTTTAAAAATGCATACCTACATTTTTTGTGTTAGATTTTTTATATATATTTTGTGCTTATTTTTTAGTTACTTACCTAGTTTTTTGAACACCAAAGATGTTGTTTTATAAAGTAGGTACCTACATATTATTATGTAGGTCTTAAGAAAACTCTTAAAAATACCTATTTATACCTATATTTTTTGTTTATTTTTAGAATTTGTTTTATTTATATCTGTAAGTATTCTATATTAACACAGACCTATAAAGCTTATATGTCTGTGGTATTAACTACCAAATAAACTTTTAAACCTAGTGGTTTTTTTTGGAAGATAATCGAAATACCTATCTACCTATTTCAAATCAACATTATGCTCCAAAGTGTCCGAAAATAGGAGAAGTGGTGTCCGGTGATGGGTAAGTTGTGTACGAAAATAGGGGAAGTGGCGTCCGGTAATGGGTAAATTGCGTCCGATAAAGGGCAAAATTGACCACCTTTATTTCTTTTTAAAATAAATTTTCTATTTATCATCTCATGTTCAAATCATTTGTAGAAATAATTAATAACATCCTAAAGTAGGGTCAATTCGCCGGTGGTCGGACAGTTTAGGCACATCTAAATTTAAATTTTCAGTTAAAATTATATGCACTCCGTTAATGCGACTGAAACTTTTCCAAGATGTAGTTTCATTATTTGTCTTTGATTAAATATAACTGTTATATTTTATAAACCCAAAGGTTATTTTTTATTAAATTTATTAGAGAAAAAAGGCTATTTTGCTGATGGTCGGACAGTATTTGCCAGTGGTCGGCCAAGTAGTTGTTAGTAATCGGACATCTCCTGATTGGTCAATCCCACAGGCCCGTATTTTGGAATATTGTTTGGTAGGATACATTTGGGAATGTAATATATTATATGTTTAAGTACATAATATATGTATTATTTTATTAGATCACAATTAATTTGAAAATGATATCTAAAAGTATTCCATTATGAAGAAAAGGGACTGAATTTATTTACTATGTACTTTAGATTTGGGTATTTTAGGAGAATGAGAGTTTTTTCAAAGATTATGATACCTACTTAAATAGATAGTACCTATATCTACCTTGGGAAGTACCTATTATTGTAAATATATTTATTTTACTTCTATATGTATAGAGTTAGCAAAAACTTAATTTCGTCATAACAAAAATAAAAAATAAAAATGAACACAGTACAAAATAAAAAAATAATTAAAAACTATTTTGCTTAGATAACATTCTTTGGCGACTCTTAGGAAAGAAGGTAAAGTATATAAAAAATAATTAGAAAAATTTTTTGGACATTATCCACTAGCATATTTTTTTGTATGGGAAAACCGCACCTCACCAAGTTCGTAATCCAAGCCACTAACTTTTTTCGTTTCTTCTTTTTAAAACAGGATCCAGGCCCATTTGTTTAAAAAAATCGCCGAAATTGCCTTTAATACGGTCCTGCACGGTAAATTTAGGAACCCCATAATTTCTGCATATTTCACGCAATTTCCCGCCATTACGAACAGTTTCTACCGCTTTTATTAAAGATCCATTGTCATATTAGTAAAATTTTCCTCTGATTTTGGGCGCCATAACAGAAAATAATGAAAATAACAAAAAACAAATCAGAAAACCCCCTCAAGAAAACGGAGAAAAAATAATTGTCCGACTTCCGAAGCGTTGAAAATTACACCTCAGTTAGTGGTCGGACAAAATTTATTTTACTTAATCCTTCTCTGTATTTAGATTCCGCTGTCCGACCACTGACTACCATTTTACACTTTTGGTTCACTACATGAAATAAAAAAGGATGGCCAAAAGTGAAAAAAAGGCGGAGGTATATGGACCGATCATTTCCAGTAGTCGGACACCCGTCCGACTATTGGTTTATAACAGAATAATTTACCAGTGTGCCGTCCATTCAATTTTAACCACCAAATCGGGCAAAACACATATTTTTGTGATTTATAATGCAAATTTAGATCATTTCTAATATATAAAACTGTATCCTACCCCTTAAATTTACTAAATCAAATTTATCTAAACTTAATAAAACTGCTCCACACTTATTGTTCACCGAAACATTTGAAGAGAGCACAAACACGTTAACTTTGGCGCGCTTTTATCGTTTCCAGGATGACAACTGCAGAAATGAAAAATATCTAATATAATAACAAGGTTGCAAGATTTGCGATTTTAACTTTAGAAGGCCGAATCTGTATCGCTTTTTCTAGTTATTATTCAATATGCAAGTTTTGTCCGACTATTGGCCGTGTCCGGCTTACTGGCGAATCGACCCTATATACTTTTAAACTCAAACAGGCGTCTGTTTGCCTCCACTATGAAATATAGCCTATTTTTTTATCCGCAATGCGCTTAAGCGTCCGAAAACCGGCTCAGTCACCCTATACAATATTTAATCTATCTATCTAATCTATACCCTAATTTGTCCCCGACTTTCCAGTAATTCCAGGCTATCTAGGAAGTTTGGAAAATGTTAAATGAACTAAAAAAAACTTTGGGGTAACAATTATACCTAGCTGCCCCTAACTCATAATTGAATGTCTCAATTACAAAATATATAATTTGTTAGCTAGATCCTTACCCGATCTCCTAATTTTGCCTTTATTTCATCACTTAACCACTTTGCTGACTGTAAATGAAACCTGACGTCGACTTTAGTGTTAACTTTATTGACATTTTGTCCACCAGGCCCTGAACTTCGGCTATACGTAATTTCTAAATCGTTTATGGGAATAAATCCACTGAACGCCTCTTTCTCATTGTGTGGGGGCTAAAATATTATATATATTTTATTTATATAAATATACATTATAAATTATTTTACTTTGTTTGGAGTTGTGAGTGTGAGCGAACTGTTGGGGTACAAATTGTCAAGCGATATAGCACTCTTATATGCAACTGCACGGTTTAATAATCTTGAATAAACGCATATCGAAACTGGTACATTTTTTCTTAGAACATTCATCATATTTTTTATTCAAAACATCAACCTATAAAAAAAATCTCAACTTAAAGTGAAAAGTAGGGTTATTCTTCCCTTCTTCTTCTCATCTTTTTATGGCCTCTGCTCCCTGCTCTTTCGAACAATATGGAGCCTACGCCTACCTCTTCGTTGGGACCAGAGAAAATGGAGTAGGGAGAACACTTTGATCAACTGTTCATCCTATTTCCAGGCAAATGTAAGGGCCGCCATATTGTCCTCACTTTGACGTTTGCAGTTCTCAGCGGTAGTTGTTGTATTTTTAGCAGAGAAATGGTCAGTGTTTTTGGAAAATGTCGTGTGCAGTACCAAGCTTTAAGAATTATAAGTCTAGGAGACCTCCGGGAGTATCATTTTTTCGGTAAGTTTAGTGAAAACAATCGCCGAAATTTTGGGCACCATAGGCGCGCATCTATAATTTTAATTATTGAATATGTGGTTAAAAATTCTTAACTTGGGGACTGATTGGAGTTTGAGTCCAAATAAATTGGTTTGTTCAAAACATTTTGCTGCTGATGCCTTTACTGTGCATCGTGGCGAACGAGGACGAAGACCTCTAAAGCAGTCTGCAGTGCCAAGTCTGTTAACAATGATACGCCCATGGTTAACAATGATACGCCCATGGCCGCCACTTTTATTATGCAGCCAGTTCGCGCAGGTTGTAACGTATTCTCCCTACCCCATTTCTCTGGTTGGGACGGATATTATTGACAGATCATATATAAAACAACCAGGAGTATACCTTTCGTAACGGGAAAATTCTGCGCACCAGTTCGCGCAGTCGCCATTTGGGAATAGATTCTGTCAAATGGATGCAGTGTCGGGGCGATTGGGCAGTTCTTTTTTGGCTGTACGACAGATATTACAGTGCCGAGAAGTGTGCTTTTTTGTAAATTATTGTGCTTTGTGCTAGTATCTTTAAATAAGGAATTCCAGGAAGGAATCAAAGCTCTATATGAGTATTAAAATTCCGAACTAATGTCTCCTGCTTGTGCTTACCACATATACTTTACTAATACTACTCTGTATTTCTGAATTGATTTTCCCGAATACACCTCTGACTTCTATTCCCCCAATATGTCGACAAGGTCATTGAATTTGGGGATGATATCTCAAGATTCAGTTATACTATGTTGGTTGTTTTATTTGCTCTGGTAATAAGGAGGACCTCATACTAATGAATAAAGGGGACGAATTTGTTTACAAATTTAAGTGAATTGTTGACAGGCATAGTTGTTTATTACTATCCCCATGTTTACAAATATATTGGTGTTACTGACCTGCCCCAAACATGTTGTCACATTTAAGAGTAACAATAACTAGTAATATCATAAATAAAACCGGCAATTTCTTTAGTAGGTGCATTGAACGTAAAATTGCCCCCACTTATAAAATTCAGGCGGAACAGTAAAGTAAAACAACCTTTTCGTGTTCAAGAAAGATTATGTAGGTGTTTTATTATTGACAAAATGGTTATAGTAGAGAACACCCATTACTTTTCGCACTAATCGGCAGCGTTGCGGCAGTTTGACAGGGACCAAAGTTAGCGCTTGCTCGAACTGTTTGTTTTCCATTTTGTTTGTTTTGGTGTGTGCTTCGGTATTTGCTTAGTTTTACCAGAAAACAAACGCTAAAATCGAGTTTTTCGTGCGGTTCCAAGTTTAAAATATAAAAAAAATGGTAAAAAGGTGCATAAAGTGCAAGTGTCTTTCCTCTAAAGTGAAAAAAGAGAATATTTCGTTCCATAGGTACCTAGTATTTGTAAATACATTTATCTCTTTCATAAAGTGAGAAGGTTCACCTTACTGTTTACATCTGTATAAAGAAACAATATAATGGCGAAAACCGCAAATCGATATCTGTCACCGTTCTGGAGTTACAGGGCGTTTTTCGAAAATGTGCGTTTTCGAAAAGTGGACGTAACTTTTTTCGGGTTCAAAATTTTGTGTTCCTGTAAAAACATTCCTAAAGCACTTTTTTACGTAGAATCGTAGAATCCAATGCTGCTACTAGATTTTTTCAAGTCGATGGTTTAATAGTGTTACCGAAGAAAAAATATATTTTTTAAATGGTATATCTTTGCATTTTTTTATTAGAGCAAAAAAATACCATTCCAAAAATATATAACACTTGATGATTTACTTAAGTAGTTATCAATTACTAATAATAGATTTTAATTAATTGGAAACGCGCCCTTTCAACAAGTAGGCTTTGGACGGTGAGACAATGAAACAATAACCGTGGAAAAATGTTTACTGTTACCTGTCAAATTTTCGGTTAAGCTGTTTAGGCACTGTAAAGATTTTTCTATTTTTATATAAACCTGAAGGTACATGATATATACCTTCAAGTCTAAATCTACCAATAGAAAGATATACCATATATATTTCCATTGGTATGTTGCATTATTTAGGATAAAATGTATTCGTGATGCTTATTTAAGTTAAAGTTAAAATTTAAATTTAAAAGCTTTAAATTTGCCCAGTAATGTACTATGATTGAAGAACAAATTCGTTTGTTCAACAAATTTTAAATTTGATGATTTTTTGTTGGTGGGCAATAAGAAATGTCTCCAATCAACTTCTATACCGTCGGAAAATTTATCTGACCAACAACAAAGTGGTTCGAGCCTACCACAAGCTTCAACTTCAACAGATTCAATAATTTCTCCTAATGAGGCACCAAAGGCAGATTCTCCGAAAACGGTCCAGGTAACAATTAACTTTTTTAACTAAAGTTGCTTCCACACCAATATAAAATTATATCTAAACATAAATAAATGCAACGAAAATTTGAAAAGGCAAATTATTTTGAATTTGCCGCACTTTCGTGGGTTAAAATTTAAAATGGCGATAGAAAATATTTTCTGTGGTCAGAGCACGTAAGAAGCATCGAATTGATAAGTTATCAATTCAATGGTAAGAAGCATTCTCCTCCTTCTATATCTCTGGATTCATTTCCATCCTCCCTCATTTATTATTCTGTGGCTATTGGCTAAAGTGATTGTAGCCAAAAAACGCAAAAAATTATATTGACGATAGGGATTTTCGTGTTGATATGCCAGCGGTTTGCTGTATTGGGCTGATGAACATTGCAGCCTTTTGCAAAATTGCTCAGTTCGTTTTTGCAACTCTGGGTGTAAAGCCAAGTGCAGTGCAGCTCTACTTCTTTTTTTAGTTGGTAAGTTTTATGAAATTCCAAAATTGTTTTATAAAAGTATCAGTGGCATAACATAAAAATTTGATATAAATTGTGGCCGATAACAAGTTGGATTTTCAAAAATCGATATAGCTCGTGTGCTCAAGGCTAGGTTTATTGGAAGTTATATAACGAACTTCATGCTGCAATTTTACCGAAAATTTCGAAATTTTCCATTGAGGATCCGAATTTATAACACGAAGTGTGAAAACCTGCATCGTTGAGTAACGAAAGGCCTTATCAATATACCTAATAACTTATTCTGTAAAGTGATAACATTAACGGAGCATACGGAAAAATTATAGTAAAAGTAATAACCCCCTTTGAAAAATTGTTTGACACGTGATGACGCATGAATCATCCCGGGCGGCCCGTGAAATGATGACAAAATGAAAAAAAATTATGATTGCAAAATGAAGAATAAACTACCTTGGAATAAGCAATTTTTTGACAACTGACATTGAGCTTATTTGTGCTTGTGGCCTTGAGTTTTATTTGATTGAGATCACCACCACCACCACCACCACGTGTTTGATTTTTATCCGATCCGATTATTCCACTAAAATTTAGGTAAAAATATGATTTAGTTTAATGCCTATTTTATAAATAATTGTTTTCTTTATTTATTGAGACTTGTGCAGTTTTTGGTCCGAAGTTCGAGACTTATAATTTTTCTGCGTTGATGGGCAACAATATGGGGACTCTTTATTTTTTGGCACAAAATAAAAAGGTTAATAATTAGCATGTTGTGAGTTCACCAAATGCATAAGTACCTATATTATTTTATGTACAAGTAAGAATATTTCTAATTTTTGAATGTACTATGTACTAATACCTATATTGGATATCACGAGTCACAAATGATGATCTCTGCGTCACAATGGAAATTACATTGTCGACCATTGTGACGCAGGGATCATCGTTTAACTATAGCTCTGTTGGCGTTCAATTTTAAGAACTGTCCCAAAACGATTTTCGTACTGTCATTAGTAAATTAAAATCGCCGGGACTGTTTTAGACCAAAGACAGTCCGAAAACCATTTTGGGACGGTTCTTAAAATTGAACTCGAACAGAGCATATGTGTTAATTAATTTCTAATAAGAACACTCAAAGCAAGTAAATGTTGGGTAGTTATCATAGCCACGCTAGATTTAGATCCTTACCTTGATTTTGAAGGTTTTATATATAATAATTTTTCAGTCCCAGGGCTAATCCTTTAAAATTTTGGTGGCAAACATTTAGGTTAGGTTATTTTCTCATGAAGGTTTCGTTATAATTACAGATGGGAAAGTTTCCACTTTACGAAAATTCCCGGAAAGTTTCCAACAAAAATTTCCGAAACTTTCGGAAATTTTCCAGTCTTCTATTTTTTAGTGTTTAGTTTAATTAGTCACACTTAGAGCTTTCCAAAAATACCAAGTACCTATGTCATATTTTGAGTGAAATTTGTTAATGATATTGCATATTATAATATCACAAAATGTAAAAGTTTTGCTTTGTATAATTGGTATTTCATGATCATAATTCAATATTCCACTTTCAGATTTTAAATTATTAGTATCATTATTATTTAATTATTACCTACAGCAAAAAACGTAGGAAGTGACTTTTTTGTTAAAAAAAATACTATTATTTTTGCAGATTTAGCTGGGGAAAAAGAAAACATTGCTTCCGCTAAACCGAAAGTGATATGCAACCGTGTTGTGCAGATTTGTTTATTCACTTTACTAGTCTGATGAAAAATTGCAACAAAATCGCCATCTTAATTTTAAAAAAATGGTAATTTGGCGATATCTTTTTTGATACCTAATTAAATTGTTTTTTCTCTTGGCAGCATTAAATTTCTTGGGAAAAACAACACAAGTTTAGTGTTTGAACAGCCAATGTATCTTAAAAATTACCGAGATAATCGCTAGTAACATCTTAATTGTGTCACCCTGTACAAAAGTAAACATAATAAAATAGAGAACTGAAAAAAGATAGATAAATAAAAAAAGATCAAGATAAAACCAAATATGAAAGAATATAATAAATTTAAACTTATTAAATTTCAGTCAAAAAGTATATAGAATATAATAAAATATATTTTATCTGTGCTCTATAGCACAAGCACACAGTTGTTCATGATTCTTCTTTGTTCTTTTTTGTATTTTTTAGGTTATGTCATGAATGTTGGCCAGGCATTTATGGCGGCAAATTTAAAATTTCTACATAAATTCCCGGAAAACTTTTCGGGAACGTTTCCCAGGAATGTTTCCGCAACTTTCGGGGAAAGTTTCCTAAACCTTCAAAGTTTCTTCCCGGAAAGTTTCCAAAAATGGAAACTTTCCCAACTTGGAAAGTTTCCGTTGCCCATCTCTAGTTATAATGTTAATCGATTTTGTTACAGTAAAAAAACAACTACCGATTGATCATGGGTGTACCAGCTGGTGATGCGGAAAAAGGAAAGAAACTCTTTGTTCAAAGGTGTGCGCAATGTCACACTGTAGAGGCTGGCGGCAAACACAAAGTTGGACCTAATCTCAGTGGTCTCATTGGTAGGAAAACGGGTCAAGCTCCCGGTTTCTCATACACAGACGCCAACAAGGCGAAAGGTACATTTCACCAAAAACCTTTATGGACAATATTGTAACGAATTTATTTTCTTATAGGTATTACGTGGAATGAGGACACCCTCTTCGAATACCTCGAGAACCCCAAAAAGTACATCCCCGGCACAAAGATGGTATTCGCTGGCT
Source organism: Pseudeuparius sepicola (assembly GCA_963920635.1). NCBI lineage: Eukaryota > Metazoa > Arthropoda > Insecta > Coleoptera > Anthribidae > Pseudeuparius > Pseudeuparius sepicola. Next base: position 12,913,092 of record OY987304.1, read on the forward strand.
TGAAAAAGCCCCAAGAACGTGCGGATCTTATCGCGTACTTGAAATCCGCGACAAAGTAAATCATCCAAAAACTGCCATCGATGTCAATTCGGCCAGAACTGTTTTACACCTACCGATATAGTTTTAATATGTCAGACAGATGAAGTTGTGGCTGTTGTCATCGTTAAAAAGATAGTAGTAAAGTAGCGTTCGATGAAGGACAGTTTAATTACGTGTTGCGACGTGAAATACTTGTACAAATTAGACAATTTTAATTTCGTTAAATTATTTTTATTTTAAGATCAAGACACACTGTAAAGATATGCATAGAACTACCATTATTTATTTTTTCGTTGTGATCATCCCTCAGTGAATGTTAATAAAATTATGAATTAAATATAAATGTTTAAAATTTCTCATACCTATCCAAGGTGCCTATAATAATAGATGTTATAGGTGTTGGTGTTATCATATTGAAAGCAAACGAATGCCAACTATTTAATAATATCTGAACTTTATTAAGCATAAGACCAAAACAAGAGAAAGAAACAGAACTAAATAAGTTTGAAAGTAAATTGGTTTTTCTTTGATTTACCATTATTTAGTACAAGATCCCGAATAAGCTCGACCTGCCCTCGTCTGTTATAAAAGATAATGTATATGTTACGGCTAATACGAGAAATTAGCTAATTCGCGATTTAGCCAGATGCCGAGGATAAAACCCAATCCAAGAGCAACCATATAGAACGTTTTATTGATTCAGTGCAGCATCATCTGTCAACATGGCTGGTGAATTTTTGAAAATTGCAGTTGCAAAAAGTGCCAATACCGCTTATTTAAGCAATGATGAATATAAGAAAACAGTTGAATAAAAATACACTTATGTATTAAAATTACATTTCAATGTCTACGCACGCTTATGAATGTCTAGAGTCTTGATTGCTTAACATATTATCCGGCTAATTCGCGAAAGAGCCAAGTGTTGTCAGATATAACCGATCATATTGCATAATTCGCGTTCTAACCAGATAATTGCGAAAATTCTTAAAATATATTTATTTCTTCCCATTTTAACCGGCGGTTTTGATTAATTCGCGAATTAGCTAATTTCTCGTATTAGCCGTAACATATACACCAAAGATATCGGAATGTATAAACAAACAAATCACGCATGGGTTGCCTAATTATGTCCTTGCATAGCTACCTTCCATATAATGATGTGCAAATATTTGGAGCAAGTGTTCTACAGGTGGTTTTAAGGGGGGGGGGGTCTTTCATGTAAAATTTTCTGATTTATGACTCCTCCCCTGCAAAGTTATAAAAAAATTTGGTTCTGATTTTTTCTCAAAAACAGTTCAATCTAGAATGGAAGATTGGAAGACACTTTATGGTAGAATTACTTTTTGCAACCCATCCATCCTAAGGGTAGAAACCCGAAGCAACTATTTATCTTTTTTACAGAACTTTTTTGTAAGTATGCTGGTTTATCTAAAAGTAAAAATATATATTCTCTAGCCCAATTAATTTAGATGGAACTATTTTACTCTTGTTTTCTCATTAGCTTAAAAAATAATAAAATTACTTTTTTGTTTTGCATTTAAATACAGTTATTGATACTCTTATCTCACGATTGTGTATTACCTGGACCAACACTATATTAAAGACCTGTGCATAGCGCTGTTCCAAGCGATCGCCACTATGACGAAACAAATTTACACGGTGGTTTTAGTTAATACACCATTGTTACAGAATCTTTTATAAAATAAAAACATCCAAATATGTCTGTTAACAACAAAGTTAATATTCAAAATAAAATATTTGTTTATGTCCCTCTAATTTGACAAGTTCACATGGCATATTTCCATACATTTTCTTAGAAAAAGCGAGTCTAAAAAGCAAGCAAGAGTATTTGGTACCTTTTGGTTTGAAACGCAGTCCATGGCTAGTTGTAGTATGTGAAAGCATAAAACGCATTAGATTTTTCAGTGTCTTCTTTATATGGAGGACTATTGGTTCGCTTTGAAGCTATAAACAAAATTTTCTATTTTCATTCCTGCATACGTTAAAAAATACTCTTCCAAAATAATATCTTTAATTTTCGCTTCTTCAGCTGGTTGATCAGATCATACCATAATTCCAAAATAGTGTTTATTCTTCTGCAATTCACCTAATGGTCTGTGCATACCATTTTCTTCATGTGCGCGAAAATTTCATGTTATCACAAACAAATCTACCTCGAAAAGCTGTATTAATAGGATAAAACTGACAAATACTGGACACAAAGACAATTCGTTACCGTAAAAAGAAGGTAAATCGTAATAAAGCTGGATATTTAAAATTTTGGATTTTTTAAATGTCAGAAACTAACATCCCAATAGCCACAGAATACCCCCCTATAACCTATAATAAGTCGCCATTTTTTTCGTCGTGCAGCGCCACCCCAATCCGTAAACAACAATGAAATATGACGGCATGCTCTGATGGTCTTTAATATAGTGTTGGTCCAGGTATTACTCAAAAATAAGACAAAAAATTAAAAATAACAAAATACCAATAAAATTACAATGTACAATGGTAATTTAATTTATTTTATATTACAGTTTACATCACAATCAAGCACAGTGACATTAAACGCAGGGTTACATCATATATTTTTTTCTAAATTTACCCAGTGATACTCCAACTCTGTAAGGTTGTGGATCGAACCACAGTTGGTGCGGTGGTACGGAATGTGAAACAGCTAATGACATAGGAATCTCCCAGGAACGTTGAAGTTGAGGGTCTGTTAGTACAATCCATCCCGCCATTCAGTAATTTATTCCAAAAACATAACGCACAATTCTGACGACGCTTTTCCAATGTTTCCAAATTGAAAATGGCAACGATGGAGCTGTAGTCCTGGTCGCAGACACCAACACACCAACTTTACATGCACAATATCTTAAAAACAAGTACTGCTCCTTTTCTATGGTATAATAATGTAACAATTCTAAAACAAAATGTGTATTTGATTTCATTGATACAATTTGCAAAAATATGCCAAGGGAAAATTAAAATGACCTTTTGGTCGGAGGAAATTATATTTTGCATGACATAAGGTAAGAATAAGAAAAAATGTTTTTTTTATTATGGTTTTATTTTATTTAATCATACTTCTTGACAACCAATTTTGACGTTGATATTACAAGAGGCCAACTGAGTTACAAAAAACTTAAAAATATAAGGTATTTGTATTTCCGTTATACTCTTCCCATTCTTGCACAATCTACATGTATTTTTTGTGTCTGTTAAGTGTGCCTTTTCTGATTTTCTCGTAACTTCTGTCATTGGTCCCAACAGTGTACCACAGGATGTGCAAATAAAAGCCTGGAAAAGTTTTTATCAAATATTGATTTGTTTTAAAAATAAAAACTTACAGTTGTTCTGTCCGAACAATGCAACAACCTATCTTGCAACAAAAAAGATGCACCATGACTGATCAAGGAATCACGTTCCATCTCACCAAATCTAACACCGCCACCTCTTTTTCTGCCTTTCAACGGTTGTCTTGTCAAAATATCATTCGGGCCAGTCGATCGCACCTAAAATAAAAATAAAACAGAAAATTGAAGAGCCTATCCAGCGAAGATTTGCTTTTTTCTATTTTCGACATGGTGTACATTATTATGTTCAATTTGCAAAAGACAATTAATAATATATTTTTAAATAATCCTAATTAAAATGTTTCAAATCTATCGAAACAATTAGAAGCATTGAGTAAAATAAAATGTCAATAATGTAAAGAGTAACAACAGATGTCAATTTGATAGTTTATCTTCTTTATCTTCTTATCTTTAAAATGTAATGTTTTACTAACCTGCCACTTATCTGACACCATATGCCTCAATCTTTGATAATGCACAATTCCAAAAAATATTTCTGCAGTCATCTGCCTACCATCTATCCCAGAATACATAGTCTCTGTTCCATAATAGTTATAACCACCTACAACAATTTTTTTAATAGACGACAAGATATTACTTTGCTTTCGCACACTAAAAAATAGTACAGTAATGTATGGATAATCTGACCCTCTCTAATTGGAATTACTGCCCCGATGGTGTAAAATAATGATATGCATAATTCGAACACCCTTTATGTCACATTTTCAAAAGGTTTCACATAAATTATCGAATTTGACCACAGTAAAACCAATGGGGAACCTGCACAAAAATTAAATTTGAAAAATATTACTTTCAAACGTAATTTATGGCCATTAAATGAACCACAGTTCACAAAAAAAAACTATTTTTTTATTTTTATGTAATAAATATAAGCAATTAAAAACTGCATAATTCAAATCATTCTTGAAATGCGCCCTCTTTAGTTGTGACGTCAAGTGACTCATTGGTGGTGGCGCCTCTGGTGGGCGGCGGCACCATGTAACTAATATGGGCACATGTATAAAAACTACAGCACCACGCAAGCTTTGTTTAGAAAGATCAACGAGAACGTCCCATCCTTGTCTATCTGTCTTATAGCCTATCTCAGTCTTGATATTGTTGATAATGTTTGAAGAGTGTGCTGTATTAAATAGTTATTTACATTGCGAGATGCGTAAGCGCACTTTTTGGGCCGAGGAGGTTGTTTAATGCCCGTGTTGCCTCGGATCTTAAAACTCTCTCAGAGGCCAAAAAAAGCTTACGCATCGAGCAATGTATTACATTTTTCCTGCTACTGACAATTTCATATTAGGTAGGTAAGTACTTTGAATTTAAAATACACTATGGAGTAGATTATGAGTAATAATCTTCATAATAACCATTGTCCAACTATTACTAAAAATGATAATCAGTGATAAATATAAAAGGAAGAATGCAGTGATAATTAAAAAAATATATATTATTTATTTTTGACCTGCAGCAGATCCCTCTGGAAATGGGTCGCTGAACTGTTTATTTTAACGATAAATTTCCATTCTCCCTTCTCTAATTCTGTGTAGCTGTCACTCCTGTCACTGCCTTCCGATCGATCGAGCGGCGTGTCATCACAAGCATTCCCACGCTTTTCGTGTTATTACAAATGACTAGCTTGCGGTCACAACTTTAATTATTTATTGCAAATTAAATATTGCGATTTGAGGGCTGATATTTGGTATGTGCTCTTTCTATAGATAGGCAAATATATTAAAGAAATGTTTCAGTTTTAAATTGACAAATTTTGGGAAACAAGAGGACGTTTAAAAAATAATGCCACTTTCTCATATAAACTTAATGTCCTTGGGGCTCCCTAAGGAAATTACAGGGTGTTGAATTTCACAGAAAAAGAATGATATTCAAACAAATTGAATATTTAACGTCCCCAAAAGAAATGGTTCATGGCATATGGGAAAAAATACACTATTGGGGACGTTAAATATTCATTTCGTTTGATCATTGTTTATCTATTTATAGACGTAAGCACACGAGGATTGAAACTCACGGTTCAATCCTTGTTGATTTTTATATATTAGGAGATACTCGGTGTTTTGTTGGTTGGTTGGTTTTTGTGTTTTTTACGGTGCCACGCCAAATTCTTTTTATTATGATAGAATTTATTGATAATAATACAAAAAATGCCAATCGACCAATTGATATATGTACACACTCACATTGTTTTGGTTTTTGGCAGTACCCGCTAGATGGAATTAGATGGTATAATGCTCACAATGTTGTACTATTTCTTATTCCACATATCCAGCAAATATTTGGGCCTTTCGGTGAGGTGCGCTGCTTCTGCCTGATGAGAATAAACCAATCCGAAACAGGTGCCTGTCGTGGTCGGCACACCTCCGAGAGACCCATACTAAAGTTTCATTAGATATTGGAAACTGGTTTGGTGTTGCCAAGAACCAAAACATTTTGTCCCATGTGCCATGACCTATTTCTTTTTAAGAAAGATATTTTTTAATGAAAACTAATGAAGCTATGCAAAACAAATATGGTACACTTATTACTGGAATAGGTTGACACTACAACATGGTGAAAAACCTGATCGAAAAACTAGTGGAGGAGATTGGGTAATTAGATATGCTAATATTTGGATAATCGATAATCCAAATGGGGCTTGCCAACTTACTGTTGGGATTATCCAGTCATTACTGTACAGGGACTTTCGTTACAAGAGTCGGACAATATAATGTCAAGATGATATCCCACTTAATTTAGTTGCAATGGAAGCTATAAATGGGATGGAAACATGTTACAGACTGACTGCCATATTAGAGATTTTTTCCCCAAAAATCTGGCATCACAGTGTTATTCAGCATCTTTCAAAACAGTCATATTTTATTACGGATTAAGAAAAAGAAAATATTAATGATTAAATAAATAACATTCAGGACCTTGCACAAGTGTTAAAAATTTTTTTGTCCAATATAACTTCACTGATATCACTGTTATCACAGATTAAAGGGAATATAGATAGATAGTCAGAAGCATTGTTGAAATCTGTGTTACAATTCTTAGGGCTCGATAGTAAGCTGGATATAGGTATTTTAAATTAGATACAGATATATTAGGTATTAGCATTGAGTAAAAGGATCCCTTTACTGAATGGTATTAGCGTTGACTGACGTATTTATAAAGACTTCTCACGGCTATAGCTTTATGTCCTGGAAAACAGATGCCCTGATGGCTAACAATGCATTCTGCATTGTATTTTATCTCCGGAAAGCGCATGGTGAGCCAAAAATGTGCCAGACGTGACAGCCGTGAGCAGTCTTTAATAATATATCAGTCAATGGTATTAGTAAATATTTGGCATGACTCGTGGAAATTTCAACAATGGTTCCGACAGTCTATTGTGTAGCTTTGTCTATGCTGTTATGTATGAAATAAATATCTTTCCCTGCTTGATCGAGGCAATGATTTCACAGTACAGTTATATCGAAATAGATACACGTTTAAACAATAAATACTCGCGCACTATCATAATAGTTATTTATGTATCAGGGGCGTCAAGTAGGCATTTAAATCCCGTAGCGCGAAGATAATATTACATGTGTAGGGCTTTAAATGCACTATAACGCTCGAGATTCATACAAAATTTTATTCATTGCCAAGATATAAGGCAAGCATGCATCTATTTGCATAAATAAAGAACTAAATAAAGTCGGACAATTTGCCTGTCAAAAATTAAATCAAGTAAAAATGAGGCGGCTTTGCCCCGTCAGTTGCTTAGCAACAGAATCAGGAAAGTCAGTTTTCATGTTCGCCATATTTGATGTTTATTATTAGTTGTAAAGATTACGTTAATATAAAAATGTAGGTAGATATAAAAATTTTCAGTCAGATGCAGCTAATTCGAGTGAAAAATGTATCAGCATAATTTGTGTTTATAGATTTTCTGTGCCTATCCCTTACATGCCTTTTTCTAGCAGCCTTCCAAAGTAATCTATTGCAGTTTCATCCTCATTGAACTTAAAAGGTGTAGCGTCGTGCACCAATCCATGCAGAGCAGCAGATTTGCCCGCCATTATCTCTATCATCATGGCAATTGTCATACGGGATGGGAAACCGTGAGGATTAAAAACGATATCTGGCACCAAACCAGTTTCGGTGAAAGGCAGGTCTTCGGTAGGCCATTTTTGCGAGCAAATGCCCTTCTGACCTGCCCTACTGGCGAATTTATCACCTACGCTGGGATTTCTCTAAAATTATAAAATATTTTTCGATATTCTTTCTTATAAGAAAGATTCAGGGTGTTAAAATTTGGTCCAAGACATAATGGCAACCAGTGGCGGAGAAATGTGTGAGAAATCTATTAATTAGAAAAAAATTGAATCACCTTGTGTAATAATAAAATTTATTGGGTTTTCTAACTATGTAGATTTTAAATGTAACAAAAATGTCCTCTCGGTATTTTTACATATGTGTTACGGTTTCATGGAAAATTTGATTTTATTTCGAGAATATCAAATCAAAAGTAAAATCTGAAAAAGATCCTAATCATTTTGAAATGTTATTATTTAATTCTTCTTTACTAAAAAAAAAAACATTTTTTCGCCTATCTTTATCACGAGATCCACAAATTCAAGTTGAATAAATTTAGTACCGATAAAATTTGAAAACGGAATACTCTAAAAACAGGTTTCGTTTGCCACGCATTTGCGAAACACCCTGTAAAAAGTTTCATACTATCCCAGAAAACTGCATAAAATTTCCTACAGTTTTCATCTAAAACTTTTTTCTATCCCAAAAAAATCAAAACGTTATGTTATAGGGTAGTGGGACACTTAGCATGAACACCCTGTAGTAATTACCCACTTCTCCGTCACTGGTTGTTTAACGTGTTTGATGTTAACAGGTATCCTGTACCAAATGTGACTTAAATATCTCAATAATTTATAGTCTATCCAAGATACAGAGGCAGTAGATATAAACAAAATCACATGACCGCATTTCGATCGATTATCAGGCTCGGACTAATATATGAGATTCTGCAACAAGTCTGCGCGCGATCCTACCTATGCAGGAAACTCGACTGAGGGAAGAGCTGGCCCTGCATTCCACTCGCCGCGTAAACGATTGAGATTTTACGACGGCCAGACCAATAAGAGAATAGGTCACATCACGACCACGTGGTGGCAAATGTTTTGATTCACTGCCTCTGTAACTTGGATATAGTATAGTAAATATTGAGTAAACACAACATATTTTTTAAAATTTTAACATCCTGTATCATTCTTATAAGGCCTCCAAATAAAAAACTTTATAGACAAACACCTTAGAATGTGTGGCTTTTTTAAAACAGGTAATATCCGTTGGATCTAATATACATATACACAAAAACTAAATGGCTGCAGTAAATTGTAGAACAGGTAAAAATGGGAAAATTGGTTTCTTTTGTTCTATAATAAGTATTCACTTTTCAATTATTGTATATGTATGTAAATGTATTTTAAGTGTATCTCCCTGCAAATATTTGTGAATTGACGTAACCTATACTGATGGTATTATTTTACTTCGCAACAGAAGCCTCCTTAAGGGCATGTGTCAAAAATAAGCACGTCTCCATTTCCATTTACAGCAAAACAGCCAGTATTTTATGCATACATTTGGTTCTAATATAATCTCTTGGCTCTGTACTTTAACGTAAAATCAAATAAGACGCACAATATTTATCGCTTGCCTAAAAGCGAGTCTCTTTTTAAGGAATTGTCTGTATTACTCGTTAGTCTGTGCTTAAGGTCTATTGGTTGAATAAATAATTATTATTATAAATATTGTAAGTAGCATTACAAAATTGTAAGTGCCTTTATACAATGTAAATTATAAATTATTGGACTTGTAATTATCTTTACAATGTTTTTACCGCTGGAAACGTCTATTTTGGTATACAATGGAATGACACATCAAAAATATCCTGTTCCCGTGCTTAGACTCCAGAAATGGAAAAAGTAAAAATTTCAAAAATGTCACAAGTCACAATGTTTTTGTATATGTGTATTGATTTGCTAAACTCCCTATAGATTTACTAAGGAATAAATTAATCATCAAAGCAATTAATTGATCAAGGAGTATTATAAAGTCTTGATCGGCAAAGACTCATGTCACAGTTATAGTCTAAGGGCCAGCCTACATGTTCCAGTGATGATTTAGTTAAGGCCTATTTTTTGCAAGGATGTTGGGGGGGGGGGGGGGGCATAACCAAGTGTCATCTGCAAGGATTAACCCTGACTGCAGTCATAAGAGGATGGCAGAACGCCACTTACTGGTAAAAAAATGCATCCTTTTATTATTTAGTTAAGGCTGAAATGTTTTCCAGTGTACCTCTGATGGCTCGCAATTATCGATATAATATTTGCAGAACGATTGGCCAGTCATAAGGGGGTGGCAGATCACCCCCAAGATGTCGTGTGAGCAATGAACTTTTTATTATTTAGTTAAGCTTAATTTTTTAATATGTTGTTATGACAACTATTTCAAGTGTAAATGCCAATTTGCAGAACAAAATAGCGGTATTGACACTCTGGCAGAATGATTCGAATTTTCCGTACGCGCGCCTTCATTGCGTACCATCAGTCGGAAAATAACTTTGTAATTATAAGGGGTACGAAAAAGTGGTCTGAATGTTTTTTGTAGGAAATTTTATTCTCAGGGGTAATATAACAAGTGGTGTGCCTACTATCGATAATACCTTTCGTTAATTTTACGAATTATAATCCCAAAGCTGAAAATACCACGACTGCACAGCAGGAGTGGTATTTTCTTAGCATTGGGATTATAATGAGTTATAAATTAAGGAAAGGTATTATCTATTATTAGGCATACCACGAGTTGTATTTAAAAAGAGAATTTAACAACTGCAAATAGTTAGTTTGACAGCTAGCTGTCATTTAGATTGAACTTTCAGTTCTGAATATGTTTTTTGTGCTAATAGATATTTAAAGATCAATGTTTTAACTGAAAACATATATTCTAGTCCTATATTAAATTTGGTAATGTGAAGTTATCGGGTTATCAGTTTTAGCTGCCACAATATTGGTTTAGCGTAACTAGGACGCAACTGAGAGAGTAGGATTTCAGCGAAAATACCACTAGTGGTATTATAGCTGAAATCATCACCTGATTGGTTAAAATTTCAAAAATCATATCATTTCATTGGTTCATATTGGCAGGCATTGAATTCTCTACATAATAGATCTCTTGACATTTTTTCGAATTTCGCAAACTTTCTGAGATATAGTGAAGATAAAAAATAATTTGCAAATAATTTTTACATTACATTAATGTCTTGTTCCTGTCTACAAGCCCAGATAAAAACCTTTGGAAAAAACAACAACAAATTTCTGTGTGTTGAAATAATAAGAAATTGTGACAAAAAATGAAGTACGTCCCTGATTATACCCAGACAAGTGGCAAATTGTTGGTTAAAAACTTTTCACTCACCGGTACTCTAAATGTCAAACAGACCACTTTATTCCCACTCCTCCCGAGATTTCCACACATCTTCACACTATGCAAAAAACACTCCTCTTTCCCCTTAAACTTCACAGTGTAATACGAAGAAGTGTCCTCATTATAGTAACAATATAACGGCTCATCTGTCACCATCTTTCTCCCCAGGTACGGCAATCCGTCATCATCCAAATAATTCTTCAAATCGCCGTAACCCGGATCTATCGCAAAGTACGACATGGGCTGGTTCAACTCCACAAATTCGGATTTGTATATGGATCCGTGCGCCAGGCCCCTCTCTTCGGACGCCTTATTTATTATCATGGCGTCCTCCATGTCGTAGCCGGTGTAACTAACGACGGCCACGATGGCGTTTGTGCCCATGGCGAAATCGTCCAAGCCGATCTTGTCGTGGTGGACGGGCCGGAAGAAGGGGGAAGCGGGCGTCTGCAGTCGGTAGAGTTTAGTTTCCGACTGGAGGTCCCAGGTGTGGCTCGGCGTGCCCATGGTCTGTTTACCCATCTGACACTGGTACATGTTGCGGGGGGACTGGTTGCAGTCCGGCATGGGGATCAGCTGGGCCAAGTTGGACATGAAGCCGGTCTTAGATAGTTCCATGTGAGTTGTGACACCTGGAAGATGATTTATAGCGAATAACCTAATATGGTTCACAAAAATGCAAAATGAGTAGAAACTGTAGAAAATCGTTTTCCAAGTGATTAGAGAAAGCATGATTTAGCAAATTTAATTTACGCCGCCACTTAGTAGAGTTGTATACAATGTGTTTTTATGGTAATGCTGCAATGGAAGTTTGTCAACAGAAATTTTATATGAAAATTTTTTTGACATTTTAAATTGACAAAATTAATCGGTAATTAATATCAATTTTATATTTAAATATCAATAGCAGCTAATTTGAAGAGTTGAACTCACCAAATATGTTAAGGATTAGTTAAAAATGTGGATGTGTAGTCAGCCAAGTATGCTATTCGGCAATGGACTTTAAAAAATATGTACAGGGTGTCCCATTTTGGGTGTTTTTCTCAAAAATCTCTGTTATTATTAAAGCTAGAGGGTTGCGGTTTTCAGGTCACTATACTACTTTTTTGAGAGGAATTTGGTGGACCAATCAGATTTTAGATAAGTTTTATAGTTTCCGCGCATTGGCGCAGGACTGAAATTTTCGATTTTTTGGAAACCTCTCTCCTGGCTACAACTTATATATATCGACAAATTTAATCAACTATTTTCATAGATTTTTGGCGTAGAATCGAATGGAATAATCAGTTTTTTGGTAGCGTTAATAGTTTTTGAGATATGAACCAAAGTTATATATATTTTTTTAATGGAAACCATAGTTCATATCTCAAAAACTATTAACGCTACCAAAAAACTAATCATTCCATTTGATTCTACGCCAAAAAATCTATAAAAATAGTTCATTAAATTTGTCGATATACAGGGTGATTCAGTTTTAATCTGCAACACTTCAACAGGTGATAGAAAACCAAAAAATAACCGCACTTTCTTCTATAAACTATATCATTTTAAGGCCTTATAAAAAAGTTACAGGGTGTTAAAGTTGCAAGAAATATGTGGAATTTATTGAATATTTTACAAACTAGTTGAGATATTTAAGTCATATTTGGTACACGTTATAACGGCATGGGTTAGCATAAAACCTGTTAATATCAACCATCTTGAACAACCAGTGGCGTAGAAATGGGTAATTAGTATAATTTATTTTGGAAAAAAATAGAACCACCTTGTATAGCAATAAAATGTATTTAAATTCTTATGTAAATTTTTATTGTAAACAAAAACGTTCTCTCAGCATTTTTTCATATGTGTCATGGATTCATAGCAAATTTGATTTTTTCGTATTATTTCGGGGTACCGTAGAACGGGGATATTTGAAACACCTGGGGTAATGTGAAACAAATTGATGTTTTATTTAAATTTTGGCGCCTACAACCATATTGGTTGATAAAGCAGATTTCTACTATGACAACTTAATTTCAAATATGTCAGGCTATGAAATAGTGAGGTTAGATGACTAGACTGAGTTTCTGGTGAAGCTAGAGAAATTTTTAAATTTTGGTGGAAATCCACTGAATTTTTGGTAAGTCGAAAAGTGTTGTATGTCAGCTGGTTATGGTTATAGTTAGAAAGTTTCAAATCCATCCAAATTAGGGTCTAATGTGTTAGTTTCATAATGATATCGTTGTTTTCAAAAAACAAAATTTGTTAAATATACATATCACAAGATTAACAAAAAAACTTAATTTCAGGGGTTATTTGAAACATCATGCCTCGACATTATAAACGTCCGTTAGGTGTAAAAGCAAATAGAAATTACACAGAGGAAGCTGTAGAAAATGCTTTACGAGATGTCATGGATGGACTATTTTCGTTTAGGCAAGCAGCAGAGCGAAACAATGTGCCTTATGTGACAATATATCGACGATTTAAGGGATTGCACCCCAACAACGTTGGTTCTCCGCCTATTTTGTCAAAAACTGAGGAGAAGCAAATAGTGGATGCTTTATTTGTGGCAGCTAACTATGGATATCCAATGACGGAAAAAGATTTAGCACTATTTGTGCAAGGCTTTCTGAACAGAAAGGGGGTAAAGATTCCTAAATTCAAAAACAATTTACCTGGACCAGACTGGCGTGAAAGCTTTATGCAAAGAAATATGGAATTAACAATAAGACTGTCTGAAAACATGAAAAGAGCAAAATCTGAAATAACTCTGGAAACGCTTGAATGTTATTTTCGTGAACTTCATAAGGCAATTGATGGTGTGTCGCCTAGCAATATACTCAACTATGATGAATCAAACCTTACTGATGACCCTGGAAAACAACGGGTCATTGTGAGACGGGGCGTTAAACATGCTAGAAGAAATATGGATTTTTCTAAGTCGTCCACTTCTCTTATGTTTTGTGCTGCAGCAGATGGGACAGCTTTACCACCCTATGTGGTGTACAAATCTACACACCTTTATAAAGAGTGGGTTATTGGAGGACCATGTGGTTCTCATTATAATAGAAGCAAAAATGGATGGTTCGACTCCAACATCTTCGAGGACTGGTTTTTTAAAATACCATATCCTTATCTTCGTCGTCTTGAAGGAAAAAAAATAATGATAGGAGACAATTTATCCAGCCATCTCAGCATAAACGTTATAAGAAAGTGTGAAGAGGCAAACATTCATTTTATATTTTTACCCCCTCATAGCACTCACCTTTGCCAACCGTTAGACGTCTCCTACTTTCGCCCACTGAAAACCGAGTGGAGGAAAACATTGACTGCATGGAAGCTAAAGAACAAGGGAGTTGTTCCGAAATCAGTGTTTCCTTCACTGTTAAAGCAAACATTGGATAAGCTTTCGCCGAAAAGTGAAATAAATATCAAAGCAGGATTCAAAGCTTGCGGAATCTACCCACCAAATAAAGATGAGGTGTTTAAACTTCTCCCACAGACAGCAGAGGCTACCAATAACCAGAATGCTCTTACACAGTCCTTCACGGATGTCATCAAACTACATGTCCCTGAAAAGGGCCCAGAGAAGAGGCAACAAAGAAACTGGATACAAATTCAACCAGGAAAGTCAGTTAGTTCAGCAGACTTTGAAAATACCGAAGCTGAGGTTTATAAAAACCCAAAAGGTGGCAAAAGCAAAGAGAATAAACTAGCTCGAAATAGGAAACCTTTGGTTAATTCACAAATCGACAATGAACTAAATCAACCTTCTTGTTCAAAGACAACCAATATGTCCCCTTACACATCCCTTTCTCCTAAGAAGAAACGACTTGAACAGATCTCAGATCATAGTAGTAGTTCGTCTCAGTCTGATACAAGCGACAGAGAATCAGAAGATGAGAATAAGCCTGAATTTAAAAAAGCTGTGATAAATTTAAGTGATTTGAAAAAAGGACAGTTTGTGATAGTTGATTTTAGTTATAATCAAGGTAGTAAAAAAGAACGTTCAAAACAATTTGTTTCAAAAATTATAGACATAAAGAAAAGCAGTATTTTAGTCAGCTGCTTAAGGCCTCATATGTTTAAAAATAATGTATTTATTTACCCCTCTGTAGAGGATATAAACTATGTTAAATTTCAACAAATAAAATTTATTTTGGAAAACCCGAATATGTTAAAGTTTGGTCGATTGAAATTTAGAAGTGATGTTTTTTAGTTTTTAGCTATTATATTTTACAAGAGTTTATTTTATTTTGATACACAGAAGTTGATATTAATTTTGTTATCTACAAAACCACTTTTCTGTCTTTTATTTTCTGTGAATTTTAAGAGTAATATAGTTTTATTTTCATTTTTAAATATTCTGTTATTACACCTCCACGTATTCTGTTATTAAACCTCCACCGCTTATTTATATTGAGGGGGAGGGGATTTTTTTTGCCTTTGGGTGTTTCAAGAAACCCCAAGTGAAGGGTTAGTTGCAACAAATTTCAAAATACATTAAGTTTAACATGTAAAATTTAAGGTGTTTCATATTACCCCGGGTCCGGGGTAATTTGAAACACCAACAAAAATATATTTTTTTCCAAAACTATTGGCCTAAAAAAAGTTTTAGGATGGCCAATAGTAGCCCTAAGTTAACTTCAATCAAGCCACCTTTTTAAAAAAAATAATTTTTTAAAACTAAGGTTGTTATTCCAGAAAATAGACAAAAAGTGTTTCAAATATCCCCGTTCTACGGTACTTCTGAAAAATTAACTTAAAACTTTTCTCCATAAGTAACACTTAAAGTAGAAATAATGTGTTTGCTGCCTGAAATAAAGTAACTTTTTCCAATAAACTCACCTATTTAAGGCTATACTTTTGAAGATACGGGGTCTAAAACATTTAAGGAAGATACGCAATTAATGTTACGCTCTGTATCTTGAAAAGTAAAACCTTGAATGGGTAAGTTTATTGGGAAAAGTTACTGTATTTAAAGTAAAAAACACATTTTTTCTACTTTGAGTGTTACTTATGGAGAAAAGTTTTAAGTTAATTTTCCAGAAGTACCCCAAAATAATACGAAAAAATCAAATTTGCTATGAAACCATGACACATATGAAAAAATGCTAAGAGAACGTTTTTGTTTACAATAAAAATTTACATAAGAATTTGAATACATTTTATTGCTATACAAGGTGGTTCTATTTTTTTTCTGAAGTAAATTATACTAATTACCCATTTCTACGCCACTGGTTGTTCAAGATGGTTGATATTAACAGGTTTTATGCTAACCCATGCCGTTATAACGTGTACCAAATATGACTTAAATATCTCAACTACTTTGTAAAATATTCAATAAATTCCACATATTTCTTGCAACTTTAACACCCTATAACTTTTTTATAAGGCCTTAAAATGATATAGTTTATAGAAGAAAGTGTGGTTATTTTTTGGTTGTTTTCTATCACCTGTTGAAGTGGTGCAGATTAAAACTGAATCACCCTGTATATATATAAGTTGTAGCCAGGAGAGAAGTTTCCAAAAAATCGAAAATTTCAGTCCTGCGCCAATGCACGGAAACTATAAAACTTATCTAAAATCTGATTGGTCCACCAAATTCCTCTCAAAAAAGTAGTACAGTGACGTGAAAACCGCAACCCTCTAGCTTTAATAATAACCGAGATTTTTGAGAAAAACACCCAAAAACACCAAAAATGGGACACCCTGTACATATTATATTTTTAAAATTAAAACCAAACTATTTTAAGATATATTTTTTGAGAATTTTGATATCTTTTTCATTTTAAATAATAAGAACTGTCACCTCGAATTTCTTATATCTGCCACAGTTTCATGGTAAATTTTATTTTTTATTTATTACTTTTTTGAAATGAGAACAAGTTGAAAATGTCAATTTCGCCCTATCTCACAGAGGGCGCCACTTGCCCGGTTTTTGAATTGTGCTTTTACTCGTAACTTTTTTGAGGTTATTTTTTGGTCCCGCAAGTCCTTCATTTTAGTGTAACTTTTCATTCTGCAAGAAAGAGGTACTCTTGTTTCATAACGATCAAATCAACCGTTTGCCTTGAAATTGCCAATGCGTGCCCCAAAACACCTGTTGACTTCAATATTCGAAACATAAAATTGTTGTGTTTTGGGGCACATTTTGGCAATATCAACGCAAACGGTTGATTTGATCGTTATGAAACAAGAGTACCTTTTTCTTGCAGAATGAAAAGATGCACTAAAATGATGGACCTGCAGGATCAGAAAGATAACCTCAAAAAAGTTACAAGTAAAAGCACGATCCAAAAACAGCGTGCGATACGGCGAAATTGACATTTTCAACTTGTTCTCCATCGCCAAAAACACAGCAGTGCCAAATGTCAGTTCAGCAGCTTGATTAGTTTGGGAGATATTGCCATAATTCAATTTGAAAAAAGAGTTACAACAAGAGTTACAACGCCCTGTATCTCAGTAACTATTGAGATCTGACCCATAGTTGTTAAGCTCATTCGTAATATTTTGACGTCCCCTACCTGCTCCTGTGAGATTGCCCCATACTTACCGTTTTAGCATGTAAGATAAGGATAAATAAGGAAAATGTCAAAAGGGGACTTTTGTAGAGAATTTCATGGTTTATGAAAAATATAATAAAATGTTGTATTACACAGGGTCAGACATTTTTCTTCAAATTAAGTTACGTCGATACCTCATAACTACGCTACTGGCAGTTGAAGAAGACTAGTATATGGTTCATAAAAAAAAACGATGCATTGTGTTACCAACTTTTTTCAAAAATATGAAATGATATTGTGTATTGAAATTTGAATTTGATGGCTATTATTGGGTTGGCAACTCTACCAACGATTTAGACATGTTACCATATTTTTGAGTTTGACAGAATTCCGTTGACGTTTCATATTTTATAGCAATTTGTTGTTATCCAATTTTCAAGTTCGTGTGGTTAGAGAAGTAAGTTAGTTACTAGAATTATGTATGAAAATACAAATTTTATACTTTTTTGTAGTGTATAGAGGCAGCTTTAAATTTGAATGCATCCACACAACATTATTAGAGGCATAGACCGTCAGACAGTGACAGATTCTCCTTACTGATTTTCTCTTTTATGCTTTGGAGAGGGTTGAAAGGTAAATCGATGCTGAGGCAGACCTCGAAAACCCAAAGGCATAAGTGTAGCGAGTGGAAAAAGGGTCGAATTAAGTCATTTTTGTGTGATCTGCCAAACCCTGAATTCAACCCTTTTTCCACACGCCTTTGGGTTTTCGAGGTCGGAATAGTATAGGAAATCATACGGTGAACATGGCATAAGTGGCATAAGTGAAAATTAGTACCTTTTTCTGTTTTGAAAAATCGAATTTTTCATATGTTTTCCCCGGGGGCCAAACTTACAATTACTATTTTCCGACTCAGCATCGATTTACCTTTCAACCCTCTCCAAGGCATAAATGAGAAAATCAGTAAAGAGAATCTGTCACTGTCTGATGGTCTAGCAAGTGAAATTCGCAATGTTATTTTTGACATGTAGGTACAAAAATAGTAAGAACCTACTTATGATCTAAAATAAGGTATAGTAGATGAATGTTGAAAATAACTGAGGAAAAACAGATTATGGGGTTGTATTAAGTATGTCCAAGTTTTTCTGGCCCTATTTTAGTCAGTTTTTATTTTGTCGCATAATAAAATAACATCCCATTTTTGTTGCGTCTGTTCTGCCAGTCACTGTATACATTTTACCTACTATTGCAACATTATTTCTTGAATCCAGCCACATTTCTGATGTGCAACGGTTTTTATTTTGTATGAACCATACTAACATAATTTGCAACTCCATTTAGGCCTAGTAACTTACCAAGTTTGGCTTCGATTTATTCATTTACCAAAAAGTTATTCACAATTTTCGATAGTTTTCTGGAAATTTCAACATCCTGTATCTCAAAAAGGAAACCCTTAAGGAAATATGTTCATATGAACTTTTTTCTTAAAATCGGTCCAGGAATCTTCCCTTGAAATAATGTCACTTACTTTACTACCACCCTGTATATTTCTATTTGGCTGGACGATATAAAAAAATCTGTTTGAGAAAATTAAAACATACCTGTCAAAGTCACTTGTTATCGATTATTTTACTTTTGGTTTTAAGAGAAAAATCGGTAGCAAACGATATTGGTATCTATATATTTAAAATATTGATATGAAATATATCAATATTTTGTTGCGATATATTGGTAAATATATCGATATTTTGATGTGATAGGTTGATAGCAATGAAAACAATTATAATTTCTCCAGTTCCTAATAAACAACTAAAAGCAACTGAATGGTTGTGCGGGGGAGTGGGCAATGTATAAAATATATTATATACCTATAATAAATATACTTATATAATTTTATATCAATAAAATGATTGAATATATCGTATGAAACAATCTATTGACATATTTTTAAATTTTTAAAATATTGATATGAATAATATAAATATATTTATATCAAAATTCTGTTGCGATATATTGATATTTTGATGTGATAGATATAGAGCAACGAAAACAATTAAAATTTCTCCAGTTCCTAATAAACAACTATAGAATGTTGAAGCACAGAGATTAAGGCAGTAGGTACATTATAATAATAATAATTACTCTCATAATACTCCAAACTAGGAGGGAGTACCCCAGAAGCAACTGAATGCTTGTGCGGGGGAGGGGGCAAATATATGTAGGTATAAAATATAAAATAAAAAACAATAACATTCGATATATCGAAATATTTAATGTATCGATACCTATATTTTTTCGATATATTGATTATACCATCTTATATCAATAAAATGATTGAATAATAATATATCATATTATGAAACAATCTATTGACATATTCTTAAATTTTGCCATCCCTACAGAATAATAGTTGGCCATGGATGTCACTATTGTTTTGTTTAATTACCTACGTTAAATTTCAAACTAGTTTGAAACTGTCAGGACCATGCGCAGTTTCATTTTTGAAGTTCCAAAAATGAAACCGAGCACGCTTCTTGAAAATGAGGCGGTTGTGGAAAAAAGTTAAACCACTTTTTTATGGTTTTCTTTTCTATCACATCTTAAAGTCTCCCAGAATAAAAGTTAATCTGTATGTATTCCCGAATACGCCCCTGTCCTGATGACGTCACCGCTTAGAATACGAAATAAAAATTGCGACGTCACAGTTTTATCCGATGCCAATGTTGCTAACATTAGCGTAGAAAAAATGTGACCGAATTCAAAATTCCTATCACGTGTCCCCTAAATCCCGTGCCCCCGCTAAAATTATTTCGTGCGACAAGATTATCACATCATACATCATCATTACGCCGATTTCAATTCACGTTGAATGTCGTTGAACTTTAAACTTCGAGGGTCAACCTCGCGGAAAAGCGAGGTTATGCAAACGTCAGACGTGTTCGTTTATCGCGTTGTTTGATGGCGATCGGCGTCGTCGGCAGTGTACTTCGGTTCGCGAAACTAGTCAGGATGGTCCCGAAGGTGGTTTTCGTGTTGGGCAGCCCGGGCGCCGGCAAGGGCACCCAGTGCCAGCGCATCGTCGAAAACTTCGGCTACGTTCATTTATCCGCCGGCGATTTGCTAAGGGAAGAACGCGCCAAACCCGGATCAGAGTATGGAGAACTTATAGAGACGTACATCCGCGAAGGTAAAATAGTTCCCGTGGAAATAACTTGTAGCTTACTGGAAAGGGCCATCGAAAGATCCGGGAGGGACAAGTTCCTCATCGACGGTTTTCCACGCAATCAAAATAACGTGGACGGTTGGAACAAATCGGTAGCTAGCAAAATAAACCTTCAGTTCGTGCTGTTCTTCGAGTGCCCCTTCGAAATATGCACCGATAGAATTATGAAACGGGGAGAAACTAGTGGACGCTCTGATGACAACATCGATAGTCTCAAGAAGAGGTTCAATACGTTTGTGTCGGAAACGCAACCGATAGTCGACTTTTACGATAAACAAAACTTGGTGAAAAAGATTAATGGGGCTAGGCCACCAGAAGAAGTATATGAAGATGTTCGGGAGCTGTTTGAAGATGCGTCAGGTGATAACTAAATATTTTATTAATATACACATTCCGGCTTTTGAACTATTATTTTTTTTTAGAGCACTAGTCTAAGTGACTTGTGAAATAGACTTAAGAATAAAATACGTTGACCGTAAAAACCTTTGGACTTGCCCTCAAAAGTATTGTTTGTGTTCAAGATTAACATTTTACCTATGTTGTGATATACTTAACAAAATTGTAATGATGTAAAAATTGTAATTTAGTTAATAAGGTGTTGATACTTAAAATGAGGTGTACAAACTATCAAGAAAATAGTTAATAAATTTTTTATAAACATCGTGCATATTTTTTATTTTTATTACAGAAAATTTGCTAGGTATGCAGTTTAAATGTGAAAAAAGATTATTTGGACTTATTTTGCCCCTAGTGTTTAAAATATTATGGATATAAAAATATTCAAAGATATTTTTTGAGTCGTATGAGTGGGTTGGCCACATATTTTTTATTTATTTAGGTATAATAAATTTAATTTAGCTTAATTTAGTTAAACATTTGAACTTAGAACATTAACTTTTATTTTTTTTAGAAGTAAAATTGAAAGGATTAGGTAGACTTCTTTATAGACATTCAGCAAATCGGTAATGGATAGGTATCCTGGGCAACGTGGCATACATAAACCCTCGCATAAATCAATATAGACGACAAGTTCTATTAATAACGTAATTGGTTTACTAGAAAGGTTAAAGAGATTTGTAAATGTAATATTATGTTACTACTTAGAAAATTGCAGTGTGCAAACATTTAGAACTTTCTTGAGAATGTTTGGAATGTATTTTATTACAGATAATGAGATAATACACTCGATAATACACTTGAAGTTTAGTTACTTTTAAAATAAATAAGATAATAATGAAATAGTACCTAGACTTTTATGTGATGACTGAGCTAGGCAAGCTACTTTCTACTTCTACTTAAACAGCTAAGATAATAATTTAGTCAGGTTTGAAACCGACTTCTGTTAATAATTGACACTACAAATATATATTTTTTTTGAGGTAGGTAATCCAGGACTTATAGACTAATTAACACAAGATGATCAGAAAAACGTTTTTTTTTTTATTAGACGAGGTAAGACTTTCTGTAGTTATTCTTTTATTTGTCATTATTTTCTATTTCACAGACCAGTTTAGGTGCATTTACAAGCCTCGTCAGATATAGTTTAATAAGTGGATTTTATGTTCAATCAGACATCTAACAATAATTTAAATGTTTTTTTTTATCTAAATCTAGTAAAAAATTCTTAAAATAACAGAAAAAAGTATCTAGGAAAGTATTTAAACATTTCTCCTCGGCACGATAACTGAAAACTATTTGCAAAGGGATTCTAAATCTTAAAAAAACAGTAGTAACATTTTGAAATTATTTTTTATACTTTGGGCACAGCTTATGTTAGGGTAAGCTGTGCTTTAGGTAAATAACAACAATAATTATTAACAATAGTGGGATACATTTTACCTAAAGTATAAAAAAGAATTTCAAAATATGACAATCCAGTAGGTATAAAAAAATAATCACCTGTTATGAAGGGAATAGCTTTGAAAAAAAAAAAGAAAAATGCATAGTTCAGGACCGTGTTAATGTTTTTCGTAGTAAATGTACATTTTTGCAGCCAAAATGAGAAAAAATATGTATGTGTCATACATCGTTGTACTCAGGACAACAATTTATTTCAAAATATGGAATAAAAATCCAGGTCCGTATTTAAAAAAATTAAGATGATTCTTCTATCTCAAAAACGAAACGTCGCCCCGAATATTGTCATAAAAAGTTGCAATCGAAAAGTATAATTTATTTTTCAATATTATCGCAAATGGCGCCGGAAAAAAATAAAATCTAATTTTCAAAAATTCGGTTTTTCTTAAATATCTCAGCAACCCATGAAAATATGTTAACTTTCTCAACGGCATATTGTTAGGCGCCCAAAGGCGCAAATTTGCCTCCATTTGACCGACTTCGTATCTGTTACGGTTTCCGAGATCCCCATGTTGAGCACTGGAACTGAATCAACCTGTATACATCTGGCAGAAAATTCCCCAAGAAACAATAAGACTCGCACGAGGACTCACAATTCACAATAAAGATTTCCTTAATATCATAAATGATAAATGGATTATAAGATAAGTTAAATCTACAAATTGTGTCTCAGAATAAATGAACAAAGAGGTGTGAAGGATTAGAAAAGATTTAGGATTTTTGAGCTTTTGACATCAGGCATCTTTAATCATTTATTTGTTATCTGGGTGGAAGATTATTAAAAATATTCAGCTTTACAAATCTTACAATTAACCGATAGGCCTACTACTACAAAAAGAAACTAGGTAGTACCATATTTCACATGCAGGTAGGTACATGAATTTTGGCTTTGATAATGAAAACGATTTCTTCATAAAAAAAAGTAATATAATGAATTTTAATAATTATTACTAGAATAATAATACAGAATACTAGAATAATAATACAGTTGACTAAACCTTCAATTAAGTTTTATCAGAATCTGTTTAATTCTTCCCAAGGTAGGTATGACAAGGATTTTAGAAAGACTTAACAAAAAGTAGCTACCAATATATTTGTATTATAAAATATTAATGTGAAATGAGCATTCCTTTATCCTTTATACAGTGTGTTTCACTTCAAGTCGAGACAATTCATTATTTTTTACGGGTTGCTTTTTATTGAAAATACTTTCTAAAATGTAATATTGTTTATGTTTTTTAATAGGCATAAGTTAAAATTGTAGAAAAAAATGTAAAAAAAAATAAAAAAAACACCAAAAGAAAAATCGATTTTTTTTATTTTTGTGTTTTTAATGCATGAAATCGTGGGAATTGATAGCTTATGTGAGCCCTAATCAAACTGCAAAGAAATAATTTTAAAATATCTCTCGGTGTTTGTACAAAGTACTCCGAAAAAACGAATTTTTGCTATGTTTGAAGCTATTTTGTGAACACCCTGTATAAGTTATGACCGTGAAACTTGGTATATAGGGTTTTCGGGTATGACCAATACGACTGTGCTATTCATTTTTTTCCTAGAAAAAATGACTAATGTTCTTTTGCAGTTTTTGGGGGTATAATTTTGATCGTAGTAGGTCATGGAAAAGACGAATCTGAAAAAAATTAGTGTCAAAATGTAGATCTTTCGGAGCACTATATTTAAAAAAAAAAAGTTTTTGAAAATCGGTAAACCCGTAAAAAAATAATGAATTGTCTCGACTTGAAGTGAAACACACTGTAGATGGTGAGCAAGCAATAGGATGTTGGATAATTTTTTTTACTTCATTCAAAAGCAAAGTTATACAAGAAGTAACTGGCAAAAGTTTGTTTTATGAAAGTCATATTATTTAGTGATTATTATTTAACTGTAATCTAGCTTGATAAAATGATGATTTAAATGTTATTTAAATTTTAAGTGTCAAGGGCAACGGCTATTCAGCAAATTGAGAAGTTTCAAGGAACGTGGCATAATCAATAGTGTTCCCAGTCTATTACCTCATAAATTAAAATCAAAATATTTAACGAAATAAAAATAATACTTATGCAAATGTTACAAAACTGGATATTTCATCGGGTATCGGGTCCACAACGAATTTAATATCCAAAATAAAACAAAAAGCTTCTTTGTTATGCTCCTTTTAATTTAACAAGTTTAAGTGGCACAATATTTCCGTACATTTTGTTAACAAGAAGCCAACCTAACGAACCAAACTAGTAATTTGTACCTACAACAAGATATATGTTGTCCAGACACTGACATTTTGGAATAAATTGAAGGGTTGCTTGATTTTCCAACACACACAGGAGAAAGCTTAACTGTGATTGGTTGATTTCGATTCCATATCTGTCCTAGGACAGGTTTGATATGAAATCGTATATGTCCAGTTAACTGGAACTTATCTACTATCAATTCTGTAGTTGTAAAAAAAGGCGAATGTACATATGGGACCAGGGAAAATATCTTTTGATTAGGCACCTTGTGATTTAATACGTAAGCCATTAATCTTGCAGTTTCCGTTTTAAACCTTTACAGTTTCCTGTATACTTACATTAACTCAGAAAATATAGTTACACAACAAAGGGCTCCTTAATGGCATCTGTCAAATTGACTCCAACTTATGACTTCAAAAAGAAGTATCTAATAGCACAGAATACCTAAATAACTTTACGACAGAAGCCTCCTTAAGGACGTGTTAACAATAAGCGAATCTCCGTTTCAATTTACAGAAAAATGATCAGTATTTGAAGTATAAATTTGGTCCGAACGCACTCACAATGTACATACATTAAGGTAAAATCAAATAAAATCGACAATCTTTATCCCTTTAGAATATATTTTGCCTAAAAGCGCGTCTCCTTTTGACATGCCACTAAGGAATTGTCTGTATTACTCATTAGTCTGTGCTAATAGTAAATTTTAAATTATATTTTTGTGGAATAGTATCTAACCAAGTTGTAATAGTGAATCACGCAATCATTATAATATATTCAGGAAATAACAAACTTCAAAGTTAGAGTCCATTTGACAGCTGTCATTAATAAGGAGCTTTCTAGTATGGAGCTATATTTTCTGTGACATTATTTACATATAAACATAAATACTGCTGACTAGAGATGTCCGACACGTACGTACAGGGTGCTAATTTTTAGATGCCCGGCCTCTGTTCGTGGAAGGTGTCTAAAGAAATGACTATTTTAGCCACTTAGCACCTTATTGCAAACACAACGCTAACTGTCACGACGATAAAAAATGTTTTTTTTTTCTTGAAGTAATTCTCATAAAAATATTAATTTTTGTTGATCGCTATTGCCATGGGTACGTAGAGTTTTCAATGATTAACACTCAATTTATCTAGTAGGCAGCTGTCAAGGATAAAAAGACTCTTGTTTTTAAAGCTATTACGAGCCCTAATAAGTATAATATGTTGGAACGAGCAGTTATTTTGATAATAATAAGCTTTGTAACTAAAATTCATCAACCAATTGTTTTTTTTAATTTTAAGGAAGCAATTAAAAATATATTTGATACTGTTTTAAAGTTTTATTAAGGCAAAATCATTTTTTTTCTTTTTTATGCGATTATTTAGTTGTTTGAAGTAGCAATATGCCGACGACTAAATGTTGGTACAAGTTTTGCCTTGATTCATATTGCTGTCTGTGTAAGCAGATCAAGTAGGCTTTGAAACATAAACAAGCAATATTTTTAAAGTTATTGTTGTTGACAAGGATGTTGACACATTATCAGGATCAATAACTTGTTTTGTTAATCCCAGTTTCATTGTAATTTCTAGAATTGTAATTACAAGAATAGGACGCAAAAAGCCTACTGTTAAAAAAGTGTGTGAAATTATTATCCTTCAATACCATAAAGGCAAAATAATGTCTCATTGCCAATGAATTCGCTATAGCGAAATCAACAATTTCCAATACCCTCATAAAATAAAAAATTTAAACTGTAAATTGACATTCGTGGTAAAAATCGAGACCCAAGATAGTTTCTCAATGAAATTTAAGAGTCTTGGCTAAAATTTGCAAGTCAGAGCGAAGAAATACATTATGAGTTAAACACGAGGTTAAACATTTATAGAGAATGCTGTTAAAAATACATCCACAAATGTGGTCTGCAACTACTTCAGTCATTTGCAGTCGCAAAGGTCAATATGCAAGGAAAAAAAATTGAAATAGAGTGTGGCTTAACAAGCACCTTCTAGCGGCCAAGTTTAGAACTAGTATATTATTTGGATTCATCCTCCAAGAAAACATAAACATGAAAATATTCAACTTGATTGACCCATTGACCTAAAATTCCTGAAAAGAATGCAAAAAAGTCATGAATATTTGAACACCCTCTAGATTGAAAATGGGCATTTAAATTGACTTATTTTAGTTTCAAGACTGCTCTGTTAAGAATTGCGAATATACATACAGGCGGTTTGAAATTAAGTCGACACTATTGGTAACTTAGACCATAGGTTGATTTGGGAAAGAATTGTATTTTTTTGCGCTGATTATGATGGTGAAAACAGAAAAAAAATTAAACATCGCATTTACGAGATATTGCCAAAAATGCACTTGCTTAAAATGCCTGTATATTATTTCACAGATCAAAACATAATCTTATTCGCACAAAAAAATCTTTATAACTTTTTCATGTAACACAAAAAAACTAGGCAGATATTTTGATATTTTACTATAAAAGATTGTCCTGTGTTATTAACAATAAAAAAATACAAGTATCAATGGAACAATAAATTAAAGGCTAATGTTCTATTTTGTAACATAAAAGATATAATCACAGTAAATATTCAAAAATACCCCCTCCTTGCTCTCTGCAGATCTCTAACCGATTTGTTACGAAACGATTCAAAATAAGCTAGAACATCAATTTCAGCATCTTTGTTGATGGTATACGTTTTCTTCCTCGTTTTTTGGAGAAAACTCTCCATTTTGTCTGAATCGATGGTATAATAATAAATATAATAAAATGACATTTGGTACCTCTCAAGTGCCTGCTCACAATTTTTGCTACAGACAAGATAACACTCTAGCATATCGCATATCTCTAAATGCGCATACCTAAGGCATTTTAGAAAGTCTAAACGGTATTTATATTTGACAGAGTTTGACGTTTGTACCATTCGCGTACTTCGAGAGTTGACCGCAAGACAGAGCCACCAGCCGTACTCCTGTCAAGCACAAAATATAAAGGTTATGTGGCACTTCTATCACAAATAAATCATAAATCACAAAATCAGCAGTTATCAAGGGGCGACTAAGAAGTTTTTTGTATTTTTGTGTTTCTAAAGTTTATTATTGGGTGTTATTATTCCTAGTTACTTTTGTGTATTATTTACCATAGTTGTACCTAGGTGTTTTAAGCCGCGTACAAACCAAAATTGATGCTCGAGAACTGCTCGCGAATTGCTACCGAACTGTTCGGGAGCAGTTTGCGAACAAGGTGTCCAGACCAAAATTTTATTGTGTTTGACTTGTTTCGTATTGTCATTTTTTGGAGTTCGGCATTGGTTCGCTATTGAGTTGCAAAAATAATTTTGAAAATAATGAATACAGACGATGAGGAAGATGCTCTGACTATTTGTGGTGTTTTTGTCTTGAAAAAGCCTGTGAGGAGATATTTTTTAGCATTTCGTTTTTTATAAGTAATTGGAATTTTTTGGATTCCACAAGTTCGGATGCAATTAATTTTGGCCGATTAATTCGATTATTTTCTCGTCACTCCACTCTATTTCACTTTGACAAAAAATATTCAATTGAACTGGTGGCAGTTCAATTGAATAGTTGGAATGCTAATTTATAAAATGATACGATTCCTTTGATCTCAATAATTTCTCGCCTATGGAGCGAACTTTCCGCGAGCAGTTCGCGAACTTGAAAGGGTTCTCGAACTGCTCGCGAACCCGCGTCTACACCAAGTTTGCGAACCTGTCGTGAACTGCTCTAGAACGGTTCTCAAACTCGGTCTGTATGCGGCTTTAGTGTTTAGTGAGCAAATGTGAGCGTTTTGAATTTCTTAAAAAGCTGTGTTCTTTTTACAGGGATCGTTCTCAGTCATATTATTGTATAAATAATGCTGTGATTGTATTCCGTGGCGAATTGCCGCTTTGAGCCTTTGTTTGAATTCCTGAGCAGTAGCATCAAACTTAAAACTTGGGTCAAAGCAATAGGGTACTTGACAATATTTTTAATTGCTCTAAAGTTGTACTCTGTTTACAGTAGATGCACCAACAGAACACTTAATAAATGAAACAACGGCTTTTAACCCTTATTTTCTATGATAATTAAAGACAAAGTTGCACAATTTTGTTCAGGCTGAGATCTACAGTTTCGTCGTTTTATTGTCCAGAACGCCAAACGTGGCAACTCTGTGCCTCTCAGGAGAAACGGAACTGTAACCACAGAAAATGTAGTATATTTTCTGTGCTGTAACGTTGTCGGTGCCCGTTTGCAATCATTCGTGGAACAAAGGCAAATTGCAGTTTTCTATTCAAGTATCTCCAGCTTGCCTATGAATATATGTTACTTATAATGTATTGAAACCTTTGAGCTTTAACTAACGCAATTGCACGAACAAATTTTGTCACATAAAGACTTTTTATTACGAATATGTTCCGTACATTGACTCCTCTATATCAAAATGCTGCACACGCTGGAAACTATATCCTTCATCTCTGCCAAGTAACACTTTAGTTAAAATATCTGTATACGGAACATACTATAAATATTCAGGTACCAATAATGGGGGAAATATTCGCGTATTTGGCAATGTTACCCGCCCACCTAGGCATCTAACCATATTCATATATCCACATGTCATCTAACACGTATGGTTTTCTGATCGGCAGATGACATCCCCTGATGCCAACTGTCATTCCGTATCTCGCTAAATCAAAATATTAGTAGATAATATCTGTTATCTGTGCCATTTATTATAGTTTGTTATTGATATTTACTATTATATTATATTGTTTGCGGACCTAGTTATCGTGTTGTTAGATGTGTAAGGTAAGGTATCATGGACATGGACCCTGAAAGGACAATCCGTAATTTGCCGAAATTGGATACTGTTAGCGTCTGCCGAAATCCATGGGATAAAACTGCAAAGGTTTGTACCTACGTTGTAGTAAGAATACAGTATTATGAGTTATTAATAAAGAGAGAACCTCGGCCTAGGGTCCATCTTGAAGGCGCGTTTATGAAGACGGCATAGTGCTTAGAACTACTGAGCCCGAATTCCGGACTTTAGGCCCAACCTAGCCAAAAAAATTACAGAAAAACGATTGAATAACTCTTTAGGAAAAAATCCCTTCTTGACTAAAATCGTCGATGGAGGAAGGAATCAATCAACGCTAAAAGTGGTTTCACGGGGCTTCATAAGTCTGGGAGTTTGAGGTTAGAATTTTGAAAAGGTTATGTCTCAGAACACTTCAGTGGAATCGCTAGGTTGGCAAATTGCCGTTATAAAACACTTGTGACGTCATAAGTGCTTTCCCGCCAAATTTCAAAGAAAGTCTAATAACTTGCTAATTATGTAAATATATATTTTTTAAATAATCGTAGGGTCTTAGGCAAGTGTCCAGGAATTGTTTTATCAAGTTTGTAAAATTTCGTCAAGTACCCTATTGGTGCTGGAACCGGTTTAATTTTAAAATATGGTATTGACTTGTGTTTAAAATCAATTTTTGCGTGTAGGAATATTTGTTGATCTTATAAAACAAGTGGTTGGCTTGTTTATCTGTTCTGGGCATTTTAAAGAAGACAGTTTTAGAATGTGCAAAACAAAATATGGTAATTAAAGCCAAATTCAATTCCAACAATTTTTACAGAGGTGAGTGGGTATATTTTTATAATACTCTTAATTTTTAGTATAGGTGTCAATGGCCAACGACAGTACAGAGCTGGTTGAGATCATCAATTTAGTACCTAGTATAATTAGTAAGTCGATTAGATTTAAATAGCAAAAAGCCCCATATAAACATATCTGCACAGACCATTCAGTTTATGATATATAATATACCATAATGTAAAGTTCTACAGTTTGTTCAGCGAATGTTCGGCCCTACGTCACAACTCCCGTCCTTGTCTGGCTCGTGAATATAGGACCGATATCCGTCGTATAGTCATTCTTAATATACTAGTTTTAAACTTGCCGCTAGGGGTGCTTGTTAAGCCACGTTCTATTTCAAACTTTTTTCTTGCATATCTACCTTTGTGACTGACGTGATTGAAGTAACTTTAATTCTAAGCACAGAATGTATACTTTTTGGGTCTTTAAACCCAACTATTTTCCTTATAAACGCAATTTTATGCCTCAATGAACACCAAAGTAGTAATAAGTTTCAATGACTTATGCAAGTAAAAAGATAATTGCTTCCAGATTACCATTATTATTTTACAAGCTTTGAATGAAAGGAATTTATCCTTGTATTTTATCAGAATTAATGAATGCGATTTGTAGTAACTCTGTGAGGAATCTGTACTTTGTAACATTTCCCGAACGCAGCCCTCTGTATAGGATTTACTTCACTGTTTAGGTAGTTTTAAATTTTTCGCAGGTATTTGCCTTGATTTTAAAGAACAATTTTTTTCAAAAGAATATCATCTAAAATGTTTGTGTGGGCAAAATATAGAAAACATCTATAGTCTGATTCGAATGTCTGTATAGTAATAAATCACAAGATTAGACCCAACTTAGGGGTATCCCATAGGGGTAGTTAATATTTTATAGGAACCATATACCTGGTTCAAAATAATCTCAAAAACATGATTATGTAATTTATTCAGGTATTAACAGGTAGTCACATTCAAATATTATATTTTTGTATTATTTTTAATTGTATTGCGAGGGTAGGTATGTACCTACCTAAATGGTATAAAATGCTTTTTTACTGCTTTATAATAACCATTTGTTATTTAGATTGCTAACCCCAACGTCAAAATACAATGGCCAGCCACTCATCAGCATTTGTACCAGTGAAAAGAAGCAAGAATTCTCCGTTATCAGTCAACGAAAAAGTGCTTATTTTGAATGTATATGATTGTTTGAGACACGATAACCCCAGCTCCACTGTACAAGAAACCATTGATCGATGAAACCCGAAAGACCCGAAAAAAAAAAAAGCCTGGAAAACTACCAAAGATATTCGATGAAGACACCAAACAAGGAATTCGAAGAAAAGTTCACTATTTTTATTTCAATAGAGAAATTCCGACAATGTTATGGACAACTTTAAAGAATATGGATTTTGTCTGGGAAAAGCAAAAGAGAAAGGCACTTTTACTTGGAAGCGATGAAATTGTTTGTTGGAGATGAAAATACTTAAGAAGTATAAAACAGTACCGTATGGAACGAACAAGAATTTATTACCTTGACGAGACTTCGATCAATCAGGGATATACAGTTCAAAAAATGTGGCAAGATAAGAATGTCACAAGTGCCCGGCAAGCTCATAAGGAAGGTTGGTCCACAGGTATTAAGGCGCCCTTAGGAAAGGGAAAGAGACTAATAATTGTACACATTGGGAGCGAAGATGGATTTTTAAGAGAAGGATTGTTAAGATTTAAGTCAAGTCGAACTGGCGATTATCATAGGATATGCATGCGGACGTCTTTAAAGACTATTTTGAAGAAAGGTTAAAATATATTCCAGGGGGCTCAGTAGTAGTAATGGATAATGCCAGCTACCATTCACGACATGTGGAGAAGACACCGACATCGTCTTGGAGAAAGCAAGAAATTGCTCAATGGCTTGATGCTAAAAATATCGCCTTTGAACAAAACATGGTCAAAAAGGAACTAGCTATAGTTAATTTACATAAACATCATTTTATGAAGTACACCGTGGAAGATATAGCAGAAAAACGTAACATAATCATTTTGCGATTACCACCATACCACTGCGAATTGAACCCAATCGAACTAATATGGGCCCAAGTAAAAGGACGTGTAGCTAGACAAAATACGACATTCAAAATGAAAGATGTGGAGGTTTCGTTTCAACAAGCCATTAAAGAAGTAACACCTGACAATTGGCAAAAGTGTATCCAACATGTAATTAAAGAGGAAGATAAGATGTGGGATTTGGATAATGTCATCGATCAAACCATAGAACCTTTATTTATAACATCAAGAGGCGATGACAGTTCCTCAGATGACGACTATTTAAATGAATTGGATTTACTTGTATAAACACTTTATTTTTTATTATAATTTTTATTAAATTTTTATTGTTCATATGTGTATTATGTCTGTATTAAAGGTATTTTTTCACACAAAGATTGTTTTTACTTCTTTTCTATTACACATTATAAGTAGATACTTATTTCCCAGGTAGGTACCATGGTCCAAAGGAATGCCTATGATGGTGTGAATTTGACCTGCATTCTGGGAAATCCTCTCCTCACCTATTGTTATCTCAACTGCTATAGGAAAAACAAACTTTATGCTTTGTGTAAGTATGATTTTTACCTGTCTCCTTTAACATTTATTTTGCACAGGGCATTGGGGATTTGCATACATAATAAGCGTTTATTACTATAGGGATATTCGAAAGGGACTATAGCTACCTCTACAGGATGAGTTAGGTAGGCGGCGGTTGTCCATATCTTCTACACTGTTAATGCTATAAAAAAGTAAAGACAAAACTTGTAGAGAAACATGAGTATTACATTATGAAAATATTATCCAGTATACAGGGTGGTTCAGTAAGTAGTGGTGGCCCAAAGTTATGTTTTTCTTTCAAATGGAACACCCTATATTTCATTCCATTTTTGAAAATTCCTTAAGGAGTAGATTCTTTTTGATATAGGGTACTTTAAGAGTTAGGGAGTTATTTCCATTTTATACTAAAATGGGCCTCAAAAAGAGCGATTACCTTATTAAGGTGTCAAAATGCTACTGTTTAAGCTGTAAAAAGTAAAAAGACATTGTCTAGTTCATTTTTAATGTACTGGAAATAGTTGAAAACCTACTTATTATGCCATCAATAATAAAATGAAGAAATAAAGTTACCACATAATAGATTACGACATCGGCTTATGTTAATTATTGATGGCGTTAAAGGTAGGTTTTCAACTATTTCCAATACAACAAATATGAACAAGATGTCTTTTTGTTGTTTGCAGCTTAAACAGTGACATTTTGTCAGTCTAATCAGGTAATCGGCCCTTTTGAGGCCCTTAGAATAAAATGGAAATAACTCCCTAACCTTTAAAGTTAGACCCTTAATACCCTATATCAAAAAAGCATCTACTAGACGGAGAGCTGGCTACGTGGAGTAGGGGTCACTTGGTAAAGTGGAAATTTGATCATTTATAGGTTCCATTGTTACTGATGTAGCGAGAGGTGGGCGGGCAGAAGGCACCCTGGAAGACTAAAGTGAGGGTAGGGGGTTAAACATGCAATTTTTTTGTAAAAAAATTGATAAGGTAAAGTGTTGAAAATTTGCAGGATAATCGGAGATAGTGCAAATAAGTAGAGAAAAAATCGGCAGAAGGCTAGGTGGAAAATAAAGAGTCGGCAGAAGGAGCTAACGTTGCAAAAAATTTTGCAACAATTATGTAACTGAGTAAACTTCTGTCAATTTTTACATTTATTCTGTAACTCAAAATAACTCTAGTTGCAAAACGGCAGAATGCTAGTTGGAAGAATTACGGAGATATGGCAAATAGTAAGTGCGTCGGTGGCCCACTCGAATAATTACTTTACCTGATATGTTATATTTTATTTCATCAAGTACACTTCTGGCAATTTGTCAGCATATTTTACGATAATTCAGTGCACTATTTGTCAATTGCCAGAAGTAAACTACGAAGACATACGTAAATCAATAATTTTATTAACGAAAAATAAAAAATGTAAACGAGCCTTAAAAAAACAAATAAAAAACTTCGATGCTTCCTGCTTGCCACCTTGCTACACTGAATTACGCCAACACATGGAAAGAGCACATTATATTGCAAATATATGGACAAATGCGAATTTATTTGATCCGTACGAATTAGAAGCTGAAAATTGCGGGTGGTTATTGAATGGGTCCCAATACGAATTCAAATGGTTTGAAGGACCACAATTACCACCATCAGTCAAAGACGCAGTGGCGGCTCGTGTGTTTTTGTAGTGGGAGGGCACAGCAAAAAATAAAATATATAAACCAGAATTTCAAGCTTACCTTTTTATTTGTGCAGAAAATCCATTCTCCTATTTTTCTTACCGCAGAATACCTCTACAACTTTATTGTCAAAGTCCGGAATCGACTGGATAATTTTTTTTTTCAATTGACAATACTGCAAGTGTGTTAAGCCTGCCCTCTGACATCGTGCTTCTTAAAAATGTTTTTATTTGTTTTAAAGTCGAAAAACAGCACATTCGCATTCATATGACCAACCGAATTTTCATGTTTCTTGGCTGTCTCTGCTAAATGCTTCAAGTCGTTCACTCCTTGATTCGTCCACGGTGTAACCTCTTTTTAAATATCAAGCAGGGAAAACAACAGTTTATTGTTTACGGGACAGCCGCACAACCCTCATATTTGTCGTAAGCGTTTTTATTAAACACTCTATTGTAAGTTCAGGTTTTGCTTGAAGACAAAAAATTTATTTGGAGATCTGAAATAGGTCTGCCTTTTTGTTTTATTAATATTTTTTGTTCAAACGTGAAAGGACTATTTTGTAACATAAACAGTACAGAGTTTACTTCTGTGCTCATTTTAATACTGTTAAAGACGACTACAGTAGTGATTGATTGTACATGGTACACAGGACACCAGATAAAAAAACATGCAGCACAAATACAAAATACACTCGTGATAATGCAAATAATGCGGCCCTGCGTATATAGCGACAGTGACCAAATCAGAATGAAACTGTGAGGGCCACGACCCACGATGCTCTTGTCAAGTCGGACTGCCGGGCCACAGAATATATTCTGTGGCCGGGCTCTGCGCCGCCGCGGGTCGCGAACATCTGTGCCCCGACGCCAAGTTTAATCTCCTGACCGATTTTCGCCGAGGATCGCCGAAGCGACGGCGAAGTGAAGGTCGGCAAGGCTGTCGTATTGTGTTCCCCGGAAGAAAGGTTTGATTATTAGTGGGACGGAACACACGACCAGAAGAAAGTTTCGGCTAAATTCTTTGACGGCAACGGAATTGAAATGGAAAAGATTACGAGATTTTAAAACGGAATCTTGCATTTTCCTTTTTGTATGGATGGGCACGTGCCCTTGTGCCCCTTAGCACAAGCCGCCACTGCAAAGACGTTGTCCTTGATAGTGACGATTCGGAAGGTAATTTTGAATTTGATTTCAAACATGATTTAATAGTGATTTTCGAAAAATATTCAAAACTATAAATATCATTTTAATAGAAATGAAATTAGTCGTAATATTTTTTCATTAATAAAATTATTGGTTTATGTATGTCTTCGTAATTGACTTCTGGCAATTGACAAATAGTGTACCGAATTATCCTAAAATATGCTGACAAATTGCCAGAAGTGTACTTGATGAAATAAAATATAGGTAGGTAAAGTAATTACCTATTCGAGTGGGCCATCGACGCACTTACTATTTGCCATATCTCCCTAATTCTTCCAACTAGCCTTCTGCCGTTTTGCAACTGGTGTTATTTTGAGTTACAGAATAAATGTAAAAATTGGCAGAAGTTTACACAGTCACATAATTGTTGCAAAATTTTTTGCAACATTAGCTCCTTCAGTAATTAATTGATCATGGAGTATTATAAACGATAGCACACCCGAAGGTGCGGGACAAAGCCACTGGTCTTGATCGGCAAAGGCTCACGCCAAAAATACCGAGACCATCCATCTACCGTCTCCACGGCGTCGGTTAATGAAACCGAAAAAATCGATGAAAATTGATGGAAAAAGAGATAGTCGACCATATACAGTACTGTTTCGGGACGGTAATCCCTCATCAGTATGGCTCACCATACTACTTATTGGACCACACTGTATATTGGAAAATATTTTCAGAATGTAGCACTCATGTTTCTCTAGAAGTTTTGTCATTACTTTTTTCTAGTGTTAACAATAGTGTAAAAGACATGGACAACCACGTTCAACTCCCTCAATCCATCCAATCCATGAAAATGCGAATTTGTCGAATAATCTATGAAATATTTGACATTTACCTTGGTACGCTTCCTCTGGGGCAATGCAAATATCCATGTATACTTGTTCGAATGTTCCTATCAATTCGATTTTGTTTAACGACAGATTTATTAATGGCCTCATCATTCTAGCTGGGCCCGTAAACAAGAACAGTCCCGGATACTGACTAGAATGCAGCTTCCTTGGCACCAGAACTATTTCTAACGTGTTCGGTACTTCTTTATCTGAAATAAACAATAATTAGTTGCTAATCCTACACTTTAATGTGTTTATTAATAAAGAGTGGGGGCATATGTATGGAAGAAATTAGGTAGATTTTTTAATTTTTGATGTATTTTCCAATCATCTGTATACCTAGATCCAATACACAACTTCGTCCTCAACATTTTAGTATTTATTTACAAACTTTTCTGCAGAGTTGAAACTTCCCTTAAAGTACACATGTTGAAAATATATTAAATTTTATACTAAGCCAGGAGGCTGGTTACATAGAAGGAAAACTGGGGGAAGCGCAAGAGATTTGGCAACGACGCGGCAGAGCCAAGCGGATGTTTCTTTACGGTTTGTCCAGCGGACGCCGTGTTGTAGTACGCCGGGTAGAGGTTATAAACACTAATAAACTCTTTACATTTGTTTAACTATCAAACTATTATGGTGAATAATGATGGGGCGCTTAAAATGCATCGTGTGTGGTGCCAGAAATACGGGATCAAACCGAAGTTTCCACTGGTGGGCGATATATTTACTGGTCAGCTGTGCACCCACTACAGGGCAAAGTGTTGTATTTGTTTTGATATTTTATTGTATATCAACCCATTTGAATGGGTCATCTAGGTATACAGATCATTGTATTTTTCTCTGCAATAAATATATGTCATCCCCTAACTTTTTAATTTTTTAGGTTATCTATTATCTATTGATACCTAGGTACTTAACGGAAGTTTTCTATTCCTGTATCAAACTTTCTATTTTATATGAGGTGTTCCATGGATATCAAGCAATGATGTTTATTCTGAACACCCAATATATTTTTCTATATTTGAAATCCAACTATCCAATCCAATTTCATCGAAATATACAGGGTGTCCAACTTTAAAAATGTACAAATCCGTAAAATCTTCATTTTTGGAGATAATCGCCTAACCTTTTTTTTGTTTGAACGGCCTTCAAAAACCGCTTCTTTAGACCGTCTGGCTATTTTCAAAATCCAAATCCAGGGCCGGCTGCGATTTTTTATACCCCCAATTTTCACAAAAACCATTTAGCGATTTTTTATTTAAAATCTTCATCCGATTTTAGTCGCGTTTTTTTCTAAAAATAGGCCACAAGAAACTCTTTTTTTTACGTTGGTGCAAAATTTCAGGTCTTAATCTCAATTTTCGAGGCCTACTACGATTTTTTTTTCTAGTAAAAAATGACGAAAACTATTTAGCGATTTTTTTATTTAAAATCTGACACAACAGCGATCAGAACACCCCAAAACCCCCATATACCAAATTTGAACAAAAAAATATACAGGGAGTTCCATTCTGCAGGGTGTCAAATTTGAGCAAAATAGGAACTTTAAAGGCATCTGGCGAGTCAAATGTAGCAGTAGTTTGTTATGATTTGTAAGTAAGTAGAATAGTGTATACTTAAATACTGCTGACCCATCATATTGGGGTCATCGGGCTTATTAGCTAGGCATATGGAGCATTATAGTTATATCAGTCAACATGTACAATATAAGAATATACGAGAGTAATTTGGGAAATATGGAGTGATTATTCGACAACCAACCAATCCATAGTTACATGGCGACCCTGCCAACCGTGCCAGCCCTGCGAAACCCTGCCAACCGTGCCAGCCCTGCGAAACCCTGCCAACCCTGCCAGCCCTGCGAAACCCTGCCAACCCTGCCAATGGTAATGGATGCTGTTAATGGATCACTGAAATGAGGCATCATGGGTAAAACAGTATCGAAGGAAGCCGAGGTTACCGACACTGGGGTGGTAAACTCAAATTTTATTGTGCAGGAGAAAGCAGTGAATGTGCCACTTGATTTACATATTTTAATGTACGTAATAACGATAGCTGTAGTGGTAATGGTAATTCTACAGATAAGGAGAGCTTACCGCAGAGGACTCAAGAAGGAGTTGGGCAAGAGCAGAATGCTGGAAACTCTGGCCATGGATGTAGCGTAATGGAAGCAACGGACAATCTAGTTTTGGATTATACGACAAAGTGGAAATTTTTACGGCGTAAAAGTTAAGATGTGGTGTTGTGAGTTGTGAAAGTGTGGTTTTGTGCATCAACCTTTATGTAGGTGGTTGACCGCAGCGGCACCAGGCCAACGTTCAATGGACAGCAACAGTAAGCAATATTAGCGTTTTTTTTCAATTGCAATAGCAAGCGCTTTATAAACTTTATGTTCTTTTTGTTAGGCATCGGCAATTTTTAATAGGCCATATTATTTAAACATTATATTGCTAATATTGTAAATTTGTATATGTTAATTTGGGTATATATATTTTTATTATTTAATGATACGTTGGGCAGAATTGGAACAAATTTTAAATGATATAAAAACCGAGGTTGTAACAATATCAAAAAGAGTTTTAAAAAAAGAGGTACCTAAGGGTCAATCGGTTAGAGATGAAGTTAGAGATGAGTTACTCCAACGGTATAATAAAACGGTTAAATTGATAGGAAATTTTTGGCCAATTTTAAATGAAAGTCAGCGTGCTGTTGTGAACCAAATTTATATTTTTATTAAGGATAAGGTTGTAAAATCTTTCAATGTATTGGACGTCAATTACGAAATACCAGAGGTATCCTTGGAACAAATTGTAGAGAAAGAGGACACTAATAGCAACGTTCAGGAAAATTTTGATTCTCTAAAATCTAGCTCGCCTGAACTCAAAGACAATATGGCTATGACAGCAGCGGAATTTTTTAATTTTGCAAGTCGAATTCTTCCAAATAGTTTCGACGGCGAAGTGGACAAATTGCAAGCGTTCCTTGATGCATTGTCCCTGTTAAAGGCGAATTCTAATGGACATGCTGAAAATTCTGTAGCTTTCGTTAAAACTAAATTAACGGGGAAAGCACGTGATTTGATTAGTGATGACGATGATTTGGAAACAATTGTCACAAAATTAGGAGAGGGAATAAAAAGGGAAAGCTCAAAGTTAGTCACAGCAAAATTATTAGCGCTACGGCAAAACGCCAAGGAAGCGGCAAAATATGCGGCGGAGGTAGAAGCCCTAACTTCGTCATTGAAAAGAGCATATATTGCTGAAGGAGTCCCTCCTACGGTAGCATCTGGTTATGTCACTGATACAGCAGTAAGGGCTCTAAGTAAAAATGCCAGCTCGGAAAGAGTACGCTTCATAATGGAGGCTGGTACATTTTCAACGAGCCAAGAAGCGCTCACAAAGTTTGTGAATGTTAGTACCGGAAGTGATCCACCAACAACAAATATTTTTTACACTCATACTAGAGGAAATTCTAACTACCGTGGACGTGGACGCGGTAGAGGACAAACGCCAAATTACAATTACCATAATAATGGACGGCAAAATCAAAATCGAGGATATTACCGAAATGGTACGAATGATCAGACAAGGACCTACAGTTATAATAATAGAGGTAGTAGAGGATATGGACAAAATAATTATAATCGAGGAAACCAAAGATATGTCCGAACGTACACCAATCGACAGGAGACAGAAAACGAACGTCAAAATTCGGGAAACGGACAGAACCCCCAGTCGTTGGGGGAAATGTCGTAAAAATTTTTCATTTCGATCTCACATTTTCAAATTTTGTTATTCTTAGAACAGAAATGACCGGCAGTGAAACAATAACTTTTCTGGTAGACACAGGCGCAGACGTATCAATTTTTAAAAGAAATAAGATCAATTCAAATCAGTTAGTTCATTCATATAACGCAAGCATTCTTAAAGGAATTACGAATGGAATAACCAAATCCCTTGGTTCCACATCCACAAACATTTTTATAGATGACTGTGTTATAAAACATTCTTTCCAAGTTGTAGATGGACATTTTCCTATTCCTACAGATGCAATATTAGGCAAAGACTTTATAAAAAAGTACAGATGTTTACTGGATTACGATTATTGGACTATGACACTAAAATTCAACCATGGAGAAATATCTATTCCTATTTACGACAGTCCAGAAAAAGACGTTTTAATTATTCCACCTCGATGCGAAATAGTTAGACAACTAAGCAAATTAAAAAACATTAGTCAGGACGTCGTGGTGCTAAATAAACAAATAGCACCAGGTGTGTTTATCGCAAGGTCAATAGTATCAAAACACTCTCCATTTGTGCAGATTATAAACACAAATTTCGAAACTGTGCGAATAACCGAACCACAAGTTGACACTGTAAATTTAGATATGTATAACATCTATACCATTACAAATGAAAGGATTAATAAAAAATCGAATTTATTGTCAGAATTAAATCAAAATATACCCACGTTTGTGAAAGACGATGTACTAAATCTCTGCAGTGAGTTTGAAGACATTTTTGCATTAAAAGACCAAAAAATTACAACTAACAATTTTTATTCACAAAAACTTAAACTTCTAGACAGGACTCCGGTGTATATTAAGAACTATAGAATTCCAAAAACACAGAAAGAAGAAATTGATCGTCAGGTAGATAATATGCTTCGGAACGATATCATAGAACCGTCATGTTCGGAATACAATAACCCTGTCCTATTAGTACCAAAAAAGTCGGAGAATGGCGACAAGAGATGGCGTCTAGTCATAGACTTTAGACAATTGAATAAAAAACTGGTAGCAGATAAGTTTCCACTTCCAAGAATTGACGACATATTAGACCAACTTGGAAGGGCTAAATGGTTCTCCGTGTTAGATTTAATTTCCGGTTTTCACCAGATTCCTCTGGAAAAAGATTCCAGAGATCCCACATCTTTCAGTACCGACAAGGGATCATTTCGATTCAACCGATTACCATTTGGATTAGCAGTTAGCCCCAATAGCTTTCAGAGAATGATGACAATGGCTTTTGCAGGTGTCACACCCGAACGAGCTTTTTTATACATGGACGACCTGATAGTAATAGGATGCTCAGAAAAACATCATTTAGATAATCTGCGAAAAGTTTTCGAAACATGTAGAAAATTTAATTTAAAATTAAATCCGACAAAGTGTCGTTTTTTTCACAAAGAAGTGACATATTTGGGTCATAAAATCACGGATAAAGGAATCCTTCCAGATGATTCAAAATACGACATCATAGATAGTTATCCAGTACCAGTAAATGCTGACGCTGTGAAACGTTTTGTAGCTTTTTGTAATTATTACAGGAGATTTATACCTAATTTTGCTGAGATCAGCGCTCCACTTAATAGATTAACTAGGAAAAAATCTACATTTTCATGGACAGATGAATGTCAAATGTCATTTGAAATACTAAAAAGATCACTGATAAGTCCAAAGATCCTTCAATACCCGGATTTTAGCAAGCAGTTCATCCTAACAACAGACGCGTCTAAGGAAGCGTGCGGAGCAATTTTATCGCAAGATTTTGACGGTAATGACCTACCAATTGCATATGCATCCCGCTCATTCACTAAAGGAGAAAGCCACAAATCTATCATAGAAAAAGAATTGGCGGCAATTCATTGGGCGATTACCTACTTTCGGCCATACCTATATGGGACAACATTTTTAGTAAGATCAGATCACAAGCCGTTAGTATATTTATTTGCTATGAAAAACCCAGCATCTAAGCTAACAAGAATGCGTTTAGACCTTGAAGAATTTTCTTTTGAGGTAGAGTACATAAAAGGTAAACAAAATGTCGGCGCAGATGCATTATCACGAATAAGTGTAAACGAATTAAAGGATATTCATAGAAACGCTGCTCAAATTTTGGCAGTAACGCGTTCTATGACTCGAAAAGTCGAAAATAAAACAGAAAATGGTGAAAATATTACATCACCACCCAGTTACAAAGTTTATGAATCTCTAAGCAAAGGAAGTGAATTACTTAAAATTCCTACATTAATTATTCAAATAAAACCAGCAAGTCTAAGGATAATGTTGGTATATAAAAAAAGAGTGAGCGCTCAAAAGACAATCACAATCATTAATGGCATTATTCCATTAGAGGACATAATGTCTCAGCTTCAAACTATAGCGAATGATAGTGGTTTTAAGTCTGTAAAATTAAGAATGGATAGTGAAATATTTCAATGGTGCACCAAAGAAGAATTCAAAGAAAAAGGGCAAAATATATTAAAATCGCTAAATATTATTATATATGATGAACCGACATTAGTCACCCAACAGGAGGAGAAAAAGAAACTAGTTTCAAAATTTCATGATGATCCAATAACTGGCGGACATTGCGGACAAAAGCGTCTTCTGAAAAGATTAAGAATGTACTACAAATGGAAAAATATGTCCCGTGACGTAGCTAATTATGTAAAGAACTGTCAACAA
This sequence comes from Pseudeuparius sepicola, assembly GCA_963920635.1. Taxonomy (NCBI): domain Eukaryota; kingdom Metazoa; phylum Arthropoda; class Insecta; order Coleoptera; family Anthribidae; genus Pseudeuparius; species Pseudeuparius sepicola. The sequence goes on from OY987304.1 coordinate 12,956,215, forward strand.
TGTCAACTAAATAAGATAAAAATAAGAACTAAAGAACCTATGGTAATTACCCCAACACCACAGGTATCGTTTGACATCGTTTCAATCGATACTATCGGACCGTTCATGAAAAGTAATAATGGCAACACATACGCTGTAACAATTCAGTGTGAGCTGACCAAATATGTTGTTATAATTCCTATACCAGATAAATCAGCGGCAACAGTAGCAAAGGCTATAGTAGAAAATTTTATTCTGATATATGGTCCTATGGCTGAAATAAGAACCGACATGGGAACGGAATATAAAAATCAACTATTCGAAAATATGTGTAAGTTGCTGAAGATTACTCATAAAACGTCCACACCGTACCACAGTCAAACAATAGGTGGTTGCGAGAGAAATCATCGAGTATTCAATGAGTATATCAGAATGTATATAAATGATTCACCAGGAGATTGGGAAAATTGGGTAAAATATTATACATTTTGTTACAATACTACTCCCAGCTCATACCATAACTACACTCCTTTCGAATTGATATTTGGCAAGAAGGTAAAACTGCCTGAGACTCTACTTGGGTCAAGGGTTGAACCTTTATATAACCTCGAAGCGTACGATCAGGAATTACGCTATAGACTACAACTAGCCCACAACCAAACAGCAAAATATTTACAACAAGCCAAATTAAAACGAAAGCAAAGGTACGACGAAAAGACTGAGGAATCAAGATTAAAACCGGGAGATAAAGTAACAATCTCTAATGAAAACAGAACTAAGTTTGATCCTTGGTATCGTGGACCTTTTGTTGTTGTAACTACCGAGGGAGTTAATTGTAAATTGTTAGACAAAGATGGTAAACAAATTATCATTCATAAAAATAGAATTCAACCATATAATTCTGCTTAATTTGTTACCTACTTTCTACTTATTTGTTTACTGTTATGTTTATTATTATCTCATAGTATTACGAATACGAATAATGTGCTTAGGTATTAAATAACTCTAGAGCGCGCGCTTTACTAGGTATCAGGTATCACTAGGTTAAGGTCATGATAGTATAGCGTAGGTTAGTCTTTATACAATAGGTTTTGTGTTTTGTCTATTTGGCAAATTATAAATTATTTAAATTGCTGCTGCATCTTGAATTTGTTTTAAGTTTTAATATTACATTTCTGGTTAGATTTACAGAATGTTCCCCATTACTGGCCAGAATGGGGTCCATTCTTTCCAAAGGGAGAGGTGTAGCAGTAGTTTGTTATGATTTGTAAGTAAGTAGAATAGTGTATACTTAAATACTGCTGACCCATCATATTGGGGTCATCGGGCTTATTAGCTAGGCATATGGAGCATTATAGTTATATCAGTCAACATGTACACATATAAGAATATACGAGAGTAATTTGGGAAATATGGAGTGATTATTCGACAACCAACCAATCCATAGTTACACAAATGTGCCATGGAATTCCTTCAAAACAGTTGAATGGTCAACAGGACCACTCAAAATGTCGGTGTGAAAATATTTACTACAAAAATATACAGGGTATTTTTCTCTGAGCCAGCTCAAAATTCTGAAAAAATATTGATAAACACAAAAGTAATGTATTTCTTTACAAAATGCCAACTAACAAATCAAAACAATTTAAATTATTGCACCTTTCTCAACAAAGTCACTGTCTAAGACGATACATTTTCTGTGCATTTCCTGTTGTGGCACACCAGCCACCTTAACTGATATGGACTTACTGACCGTCAGGCTTCTGTATTTTTTAGATTTAGTTCATTTATAGTGTGTGGAGCGGTATTGATATACTCGATTTTTGACCTGTATAAAGTTCCAAAAATTCAGTAATTTGAGAAGGCACAGATAAGAACACTCTGTATATTTTGTATTGGACCTTTTCACACCAACACCTTGAGTGGTCCAATCGACCATTCACCTGTTTTGAGGGGATTCCATGGCACACTTGACTCGGCAGACGCTTTTAAAATTCCTATTTTGCCCAACTTTGACACACGCCAGAATGGAACTCCCTGTATATTTTTTGTTCAAATTTGGTATATGGGGTTTTTGGGTTGTTCTAATTGACGCTGTGGGGCCAGATTTTAAATAAAAGAATCTCTAAATGGTCTTCGTGAAAATCGGGGGTATAAAAAAATCACAGCCGGCCAAGGATTTGCATTTTGAAAATGGCAGGGAGTTCAAAAGAAGAGGTTTTTGAAGGCCTTTCAAACAAAAAAAAAATTAGGTGATTATCTCCAAAAATGTAAATTTTACGAATTTGTACAGTTTTAAAGTTGGACACCCTGTAGATGTTATTATATTTAGTTCAGGTATGTAGAAAAAAACCTAAATATTATTAAAATATGGTTGCATTTCCTTAAATTCCAAATTTGACATACAACCTGTTGATTTAGTAAACAATAAATTACATTCAATTTTAAACATGCTAATAGACGGGGAGATAGTGACAAATTTTTGGACGTGATTTTACTCAGTATGCCTTTCAAAGGGCATTGTGTTGCGTATATTCTCACAATAATAAGGTATGAATCAGTCATTTTGGGTTCTTTATATGAAAAACTGAGTTTTCATTTATTCCAAAAATATGCGATTAGATATGATTTTAGTCAGGCTGCCATGGGTCTTATAATTAAGTTCAAAATAGAAAATTCATCGGGAAACCATAGGCATACTGTTAGCAGGGGCCCAAAAAGCTATTATTGCCATGTGAACTTGTATTTTTAAGTATGCAAGTTCTTATTACGAAACTGCTGAAAAAAGGACGGCATACCGTTTGTACATGTCGAAGTAAAAGTACAGTTTAAATTGAATGTTATTTAATCATTTAAACAATTTATTAGATGTAAAGTGTACTTGGACATGCACAAACGGTATGCCATCTTTTCTTCAGCAGCTTCATAACAAGAACTTGCATACTTCTCATTGGCAGCCTGTTCAGAAACGTGGAAAAATTAATTATTAAAATACAAGTGCACATGGCAATAATAGCCCTTTGGGCAGATGCTAACGGTATGCCTATGGTTTACCGAATTTACGGAATTTTCTATTTTGAACTTCATTATAAAACACATAGCAGCCTGACTAAAATCATCTCAAAACGCATGTTTTTTGAATAATTGAAAACTCAGTTTTCAATATGAAGAACCCAGGATGACTCTCTGATTCATACCTTATTATTGTGAAAATATACGCAACATAACGCCCTTTGAAAAAAAAACTGTCACTATCTCCCGGTCTATAAAGATCATTCCATATTTATGACACTTATATCTATAGAAGTTAAAGTTTGTTCAGCAAATTTTCGGCCCTATGTCACAACTCCCATCCTTGTCCGACTCGTGGATATACGACCGATATCCATCGTATATTCATGAGTAAGACAAGGACGGGAGTTGTGACGTAGGGCCGAAGATTTGCTGAACAAACTTTATTTATACCTACAATAGCATTTTCAAAACAATGGTCATTAAAAGTACCAAATTGAAAGTGATGACACTGACTAAAATGTCACACTAATTCAAGAAATCAATAACCCTATTATTTTATTTTTTTCTTTTAAAACAGAAAGTCAAATCGGCGATAAAATTACATAATTAAGCTTTTAACAGGCAACTTTTAATTTTCTCGACAATACTTTGTTTAATATCCTCTGCCCAAATAGAAATCTGAAGATACAAATATTAAATAATTTTGTTTTTCGCATTTCAAAAGAGTAGTGGATGTGGAAAAAACATTTTTTTAAAAGGGCCGGATTCATATATTTTTAATTTTGTGTATACCTACCCATTTCTCTGCCAGTGGCTATTTGGGAGAGTGCAGGTAAGTATCTACAACTTTTGTATAAACCTTTTTTTATAAGCTCAAAAATTACAAAGTTAAGTACAAATTATTGAATGCAAAATGAAATCAACATATCATATAAAGAATAGATGAATACTAAATTCATAGAATTATATACTTTCCTTACCTTTTATTTTAAACATTCTTAGTTTATCAACAACTCTCCCAGCTATATCATCCGATATATAACCTAAAACTCTGCCGTCCAGCTGCACAACGTAACTCTTTTTCAAATCTGTACTTAAAGTATACTTCAGCGGTATCATATCCAACATACTCAATATCTTTGGAATGTTTTCAACCTTTTTCTTATCGGCAACATCCGTTATCCTGCAGTCCAGCGCCAAGTGGTTCAACAGCCCGCACGGCGCGCCGTCCGGCGTATGCACCGGGCAAATGAAGCCCCACGCGTCCGGCAGGAGCTGCCTCGCCTCGGTCGTCCTCATCTCTTGGAAGAACGAGCCGCGGTGGACCGCCCGGAAGTGCGACATGTACCGCATCCGGTTGATGTTCTCGGCGACGACGACCAGGCCCTTGTCCTGCATCAGACCGAGACCGGACGTGCTCGTCACACTACCGGTGGACAGGAACAGTTGGAGGGCGTGTTCGATGCTCCCGTTCACTTTGGCTGCCTTGAGGATTTCGGTTTGGGATAGTTTGAACGTTTCGTTGTTTACTAGTTTGAGGATGTTGAGGCGGAGGCCCCCCAGCCACGACTGGAGCCTGTCTTTGATTACCTGCAGGTACAAGTGGCCACCTAAAAAGTATTGTTCTTGTTGTTTTTCCCAATCGTTAATTGATATTTGTCTAGCCTGATACTCGTACGGTATTTGGTATTTCTCAAGCTCGATATATCACTCGAGAACGTTTTATTAAAGAAAAAGTTTAGATTCACCAATATGCAGAAAAGTAAATAAATGGTATGGTATCATTGAGTAAATGAATATTATTTTAATGGGGTAAGATAATCAATTCAGTTGGAGCTATGTGCACAGTTTTAATATTTGTTTTATTTATTAAAACAAACGACTTTACCAATTCCTCCTCTAAAAGGGATAAACATACTGAAGAAGGTATTACATAAAAAACAATTACAGATCATACTTAGAATTCTAGTAATTATACATATTTAATAATTATATTCTAAAGAAGTTTAGAGAGAAAGTTAGCATAGTTAATTGCTTTTAAAAGCTTTTAAAGCTTTTTTAAATTTAAAGGATTATTAATCAGTGTTTCAGGTAAGTTATTGTAATACAGAATATCTGTACTTTATTATTATTTTAGATGCATACTACAAGACTGTGCGATATTGTAAGTGATAATGAATCAAGGAATGACAGCTTTCAAATAAACATGTTAAGGTTTCTGTTGTGGACATATTCTGTGTTATGATATAGGCCGAGATTTGCGTCATCTGGTAAATAATAGTCTAAGTTAACAGTATTCCTTTCTGATGCTGCCACCACCAGCCGCATCAAATATAAGTATATAAAACCTGGACCGACACTATATTAAAGACCCGAGCATTGTTGTTTAAGGACTGAGGTGGCACTACTCGACGAAAAAAATGGCGACTTATTATAGGTTATAAGGGGGTATTCTGTGGTTATTGGTATGTCAGTTTCTGATGTTTAAAATGTTCCAAATTTTAAATATCCAGCTTTATTACGATTTACCTTCTTTTTACGGTAACGAATTGTCTTTGCGTCCAGTATTTGGCAGTTTTATCCTATAAACACAGCTTTTATAGGTAGATTTGTTTGTGATAACATGAAATTTCCACGCACATGAAGAAAATGGTATGCACAGACCATTAGATGAATTGCAGAAGAATAAACACTATTTTAGAATTATGGGATGATCTGATCAACCAGCTGAAGAAGCGAAAATTCTAGATATTATTTTGGAAGAGTATTTTGTAATGCATGTAAGAAAGAAAATAGAACATTTTGTTTATAGCTCCAAAGCGAACCAATAGTCCTTTATAAAGAAGAAACTGAAAAATCGAATGCGTTTTATGCTTACTTACACTACAAATAGCCATGGACTTCATTTCAAACCAAAAGGTACCAAATACTCTTGCTTGCTTTTTAGACTTGCTTTTCTTAAGAAAATGTATGGAAATATGCCATGTGAACTTGTCAAATTAGAGCGACATAACAAACAAATATTTTATTTTGGCTGTTAAATTCGTTGTAACAGACATATTTGCATGTTTTTGTTTTATAAGATCCTGCAACAATGCTGTTTTAACATTAAACCACTGTATAAATTTGTTTCGTCATGTGGCGCCAGTGGCGATCGCTTGAAACAGCGCTATGCACAGGTCTTTAATATAGTGTTGGTCCAGATAAAACTTAAGCGAGTAAACCACAACAAGCAAAATGATAACTATGAGCACCAGGAGTGGGTAATACTATAAATGCAAACCTCCTCTCTTCTTGATTATAATTTGTTCCTCAGTTTCGTAGGGGACATCGCCTTTAGTAGGTATAAATAAGTATTAATTAAGGAGCCCCAACCTCTGAGACCTTTCTCCATGGACTTTTTGGATTATTTGTACCTATCGAAAATATTAATGTTAACCAATATTTAAAACTCAACCATTTTGAGAAAAGCATTCTAAAATGGTCAAAAAGGCTAGATATAAAATCTTTAATATTAGAACAAAAGAAAATACGTAAATGACTTTAATTTTTGTGAATATAAAAATCAAAGTTGGGACAGAGATTTGAAATTTCGACATGGATTTTTCCCGCATGTTCTGAAATACCTACGCTCAGTGAGCCCAAAGGGGTGTATAGAAATAAAGAAAAATTGAAACGTGAAATACAATAAAAATTTGCAGCGAAACCACTCGTTCGGATATTTTTTACTCCAACATGAAACTACTACATATATCTTAGTACTGATAGTACCTATGTGCCCACCAAAAAGTTGGAACCATGTTAGTTGGGTTTTTCTTGAAACTAGCCGATTAGGACCCAAAAAGGGTCCATAACTAAGAAATATCACGGTTGGATGATAAGCAATCAATTCTAAAGTCAAATATGGCACACCGAAAAAAATGAAATTTATTAGTTTTTATATTTTTCAAAAAATTAAAAATTTATCATTGTCAGAATTTTTGTTTGAAAATTTGCACATAGAGGTAAATAAAATTCCAAGTAACTTTTTCAAATAACTTTTTTCGATAAAATCACAAATAAAGCGTATTTTGGCATTTATTTAATTGAATGTCGTTTTTGACAGGTATGTCAAATGACGTCACGACGTTTAATGATCTCATTTCGAATCTTTTAGGAAGCAGAGATGATCGCCTCAGAGTAGTTTCATCTTAGCACAAAAATAAAAAAAAATCCCATATGGTTCCAACTTATTGGCGGGCACTGTATATATTTTTCGCTACTTGAGAGTCGAAATTTCCGGTTCAATCTTTTTAAATCCATATTGTGTACAAAATTGTTAGTTACTTTTTTTTACAATTCAATATACAGGGTGGTCCAAACTTTATCAGCATTACATTAAAAACTGCTAGAAAATTTTGAAAAGCAGATTTTTTCCTATAAACATGTATCGAAATCCTAATGGTTTTCGATATACAAAGTTCTTTTTTTTTTCAAATTTTCTTTTATTTTTCCTAAAGCAAGACAGCTAAGGCAAACATACTTGGTACAGTTTAGACACCCATTAAGTACTATAAATTAAAAATAATTCAGTCCATTTACTTCCACCAGTGTCTGAGAGACGGGGGTCAACCATCATATTTTTTAATAAAAAATGGTACGCCACTGGAAAAGTAATCTTTTTTACCTTCACCCAATTTTCCAATAAATTCTAAGAAAAAAGATATTCTTTTTTCGAAAAATGTATCGTTTTTGAGAAATTCACACCCGCACAACCAATTACTTTTTAAGTACCTAGACACTTTTGTGAATTTACGTGATCGTGTTTTTTGTCCTGCCCTTTGATTTTTCTCTATAGTTAAATCGGGTAACGGCCTGCCCAACTCTTTAATTTGCACTTTTGCTCAAATTCCATTGACGAAAATGAATTTCTTAATAAAGAACTTACACTGTTACATTTTGAAAACGTTATAACACACTACTTAAGAGGCTACGATACTTATGAAATCCGCCCGAAGTGCCCGACTCAATTCAGGACAAACGTCGCTCGATTAGATATGCCTATCCTTTTCCTTCCTCTAGTCCCCACGACTCCCCACTCCAGCCTGCCCCTTCATAGTGCTACGATTGAGGGGCAGCCGGCCGTAGTTACTACACTGAGAAAAATCTGTCACTTTGTAAAAAAACCCTGTTTAATTCAATATGAGATATTATTCCTCAAACTCAAGCAGAAGCTTTTTTGTAACTAACAATAATCAATTCAATTACAATTGATATTGAATTCTAATGAATAATTTAAATGTAATATTTTATTTCAATAAATAGCGTGTTCTGGAATTGATTCTATAATACTTCTTTTCTAAGCACATTCTTTTGTCAGAACAACATAACGTTTCATAGTGTTGAATTGAATAGGGATACATTTAACTGTTCATTATACTGAAATTACAACTATTGTCACTGAATTTTTGCTGGATTTGTAATACTTAATTGTAGGTACTAATATCAATTATAGCCATTCACTTGCAGTGTTCATTATGACTACGAACGATATAGAGTGTAGGGTTGATTCAAAACCTTTAATTTGCGATCACTGTGTGCACTCCTAAGTTAACCCCCAGTTAACCCTGAAAAAATCAGCTTGTTTTAAAGAATTTTTTTTTACCCTTATAAAGCACTTTAGATACCACTCCTATTGCGGGGTTCGTAACACGACTTCGACGGTGATTTTTTGGGGTTATACTCAGGACGCTACCCACAACCAACCCTGAAAATATCTACCTGTTAAGAATCATTTTTTTTCTACCTCTATAAAAAAATGACAATTTGCTTGGACTATGATTACTTACATTGATGAATATAAAAGTTGCAATTAAGTTATTTTGTTCATCCAATGAATTATAATGTTTTTTCAGTTGCTTCTGGGGTACCCTTATAGTATAGTTTGGAGTAGTCTGAGGGTGAGAATTATTATTATTCAAATAAAATAAATTTAATTGTTTAAATAAAACATAAGATATTTTAAAACCGAGGTTATGCTTTCATTGTAGTATGCCAATTTTAGTATCGAAGTGACAATACGTCTTCTTAACGGAAATTCAAACTATTTTAAACTTATTGGTTCATCTGCAATTACGTCAAAAGTATAGATTATATTGTTGGGACCACATGGATTTGCTTGTATATATAAAGTAGGTAATGGAAAAGTGACTATATACACGAACTCACTAAAATCACAACAGTCTTTTTTTCCTGTGTAGACGTGTAGATAATATGAAATAATAACTCGGGTGCCGGCCGCCGCCGACGGCCGCCGACGGGTCACACGAGTCTCGCCGATGCCAACGAAGAAGCGCGAATATATATTTAAAAAACGCGGTGGCCTGTTTGCTTTATTGCAAAAATGATATTTTTTGGGAGTTATTCAGGGCGTTCACTTTTCGTTGGCAACACACTGCATAGCTTTTTGGCGTCGAAGCAATTTTACTATTATTTTTCATATCAGCAAAGGTGCATGCTATGAAGGGTTCGTGTATAAAAAAAACTTCTGTAATTGCTCAATTATAAAATCTAAATTAACGATTCGATTACCGAATTCTTCTTGAACCACATTAGGGTCAGTTGAACATCTATTAATGTTTAATTGGATAATTGTTCTGCATAATAGTGTTGCTACGACTAAAAAAGTGCGTCTAAAGTCTACTTCTTCAAAATGTTTTATATAACTAGTAGGTATTCCATATTTACATTTGTGTAATAATAAATAAATCTAACTAAAAACTTTCTACACTGTAAGAGTTCACTTTAGAGGGATTAGAGTGAATAGGCCATATTATATCACAACGGTTTCGTTAATCTATAAAATTACATCCTCAAGGACTAATTTATAGAGTTACGAAACTGGTCTCCCTTTTTAAATAAAGTAATAGTTGTGAGATAATAGGAGCTATTAATTTCTAATCCCTTGTAAATGTTCCATTCAAAGCCCTGTTTTTCCCAGAAAGTTTGTTTCCCAAACCCTATGCACATGCAGTACTACTTATACCTAAATCCGAATAAGTGTGCAAAATGCAAAATATGTAGGTACCCCTCTCTCAAATTCTGGAAACCATATTAGGTACCTACGGGAATAAAAGCACTCAAGCCCACAAATTACTCCTATTGGTTTCACTCCATGTGACTGTTGTGACATCATTATCAAGCATTATAGGTATTCTTGCCCTGACTGCGGTTCAGTTTCAGAACCTTATTCTGACAAATCTGAATTATCGAACATCCTAGAAAATGTATTAAAATGTCATAAATTCGACAGACTGGAACAATAAAATGTACTATTTTTATTTTGCCCGATTTTCAACTCCAATGACTTTCGAACAATCTTCTAACGAAGAAGTTTCTAAAACTGACTGGATGTCAGAATTATTATCGTTCCCTCTGGAAAGTATATAAATTAGCTTTTATCATGCAGCGATTTACATAGGAATTCGTTTTCAAAAAATGCTTCACATGACCCATTTATTTGGCAAAATTATTACTTGTACCTATCACATTTTTAAAGTAAAAATCAAGCGCACAATTTGGTCTAGAATTTAAATTTACTCTTTTTGCACGACCAGGCCATTTTATGCCCTAGGGATTAAACCATTTTACACAAAAGCAAAAAGTAGGTACTTTGTGAATAATAATTATTTATTTTCTAAAATTTATTTGTGGCGCAATGGATTAATAATTATTTATTTATAATTCCTGGAGGAATAATAATAATGAGTATTATTATATGCCAGTCGACATACATAATGTCGCGGTACAAAATATTTTCTTTGGGTACTCGGAAATATAAATATTTGCTAACATACTATCATTCAAAACAAGCGAAACACAAATAAGGAAGACTGAGACTAATAAAATGAAAAATGAACCATCTGATATCGATTGAAAGTTCCCCTGACGTGGTTTCCGAGCCCGGTGAGGTAAGCCGAAGTAGGGGGAAGTAGGGGAACCACGAGTTCCAGCGAACGCCCGCCCGCCCGCCTATCTCCGTACGTCTAATTCCTGCTCGAATGGCCAATTCACGGATCATTTTATTGCCGGGCAATGGGTTCGTAGTTTTCAAACCATAGCCAAACGAACAAACGTATCGACTTGAAAGTAGTCTTAAAATAATGTTATAGAATGCCTCAATCGTCGTTGTGTCTTTCGAATTATTTTTGAGCGGTGGAAATACTCGAAATTCTTAACCGAATATAGTCGAATTTCGGGTATGTTTGGCATTTTTTTTTCACAGTGTCGCATTAGTCCTGCACAGTTCGTGATACACAACGACGATTCTTCGTAGTTTTATCTAAGCCACAAAAAAAATCAAGTGAAAATATTAAGAAATGCAAGTAGGAGATGTAAACTACGAAACCCTTGAAAATGGGGGGTATCGTAGCGCCTTAACTAGGGAAAATTAGCAGCATGTTCTGTCCGCTCGCGAAAGCAACAAAACATTATGATCAGAGCCTGGCGCGGGACAATTCTTGTTTATGGACATTTAATAACTCAATGTACATTCCCACTCACTTCCACATTCGCCAGATGGCTTTCGCTCTCTCTCTAAAGAATTCACAATGCTCTGAAAATTGAACGTGGCTCGGGATATAGCAGCAAAGCTTTTGTCATCAGCGAGGCGCACAGCGCTGGCACCATCTCAACTATCTCGACTCGAGGTTGGCGCTGTGTTCTGCTTCCGCGTCATTGCCATTTTGCACCGTAAGTAAATATCAGGAAGTTTATTTTAGGAGTGCAAAATTCTTAAAATTAATTTATGTGAACTAGGATCGATGACGGGGCATGGTCGATGGTAGGGCCATGGTACCCTGGCTCCACTGCACGAGCCACCCCTTCCTGTAAAAAGCCGTTAATCCAATGCTACTATTCTTGTTAGGAATAAAGTGGAAAGGGTTATTCTTAAAAGTCTAAAATCCTAGTGGTTTTCAGGGATGTTCCCTCATATGTAGATAATAACACCATTGCATTTGTTAATATACGATTCATTATAATACATGTGTCGTAATTTGAAGTGGGAAAGTCGTTTGTTTTTTATTTCACCTGTTTCAGATACTAGGTACTATTACATATTACATCCAAGGAATTCTTTGTCATCTCATCATACATCAAAAGCTAATCGTAGTGTTTTTGTTTTGAAGGATATTCCATTCTTGAGGTGGAGTATGAGGATACCTAGAAAGATATGACTTACATTCTCGACTCTACACAAATTGAGTAAGAGTATGTTAGTTCATGGAAGTTTTGCTAGTTAGTAACTATTATAAAAAATACTGCTGAAGATCACCCCCTGAGAAGGTTGAAACATGTAGAGTTTTATGGTATATTTAAAGGCTGTGTTTGAAATGAAAGGTAGGTATAATTTTCATTATTTTTATCAACAACCCTTCACTATCATCGTAATTTCAATTCTGTTTTCAAAAACTGAAAAAATAAAAGTGTTTCCTGTTTGTAACCTCATCAGCGGTGATGCTGAGTTGAGTATCAAATAATTTCTTTATAGCAAAAATTGTTACGTTTCGTAACTAGTCCTCGTCATTGGTCACGAATTACTGTCCTTTAGTTCTGTCGCCGAATGTTAGACGGCGACACCCGCACTCATCGACAAAACCTGTGCAAATTTTTAGTTAGTTGATTCTCTTACCTTATTAAAATATATATTCTTTTACTCAATGACGATAGTAGAAATCTGTATATTTATTTAAATTGACTTCAAAGTTAGTTATCACTCGCAATAAAAAAAAGACAGCTTATATGTATAAATCTAACCTAATAAAACCTCCTGCATCATAACGGCATCTGCTCCTTCCACAACACACCTTTCTTGTGCAAATTGGAACAATTTCTGCGCCATAAAAACCAACATATTAAACTTATCTACATTTTTGTCTAAATGTATCAGAATGCACTTGTTAAGAATAAAATCACACACTTTCTCGTGACTCCACCATTCTGGGCATTCGTAAAACCTTACTCTAAACATTTTCCCAAGATATGCTTTGCAATTTTCATGTGTGTGAAGATTTTCTACATGTGTCGATCTCAACATGTTTTGCACACAACTAAAATTAGAGCAAACATGTAACTGAGCACTAACAAATTAATGAATCAACATACTCCATGTAGTACAGGTCATCCTCATAGCCTTGCATTAACTGTTTATAAATGTACTGATCTGTATAATCACACAAAGATTTTAGAATCAAACAAAGTGGTGCATAGTAGAGAACTCTGCGATGACTAAACATTAATTTTGCTGAACCATCTGTCACAAAATGTAGAACATTGGTCTAAAATAAATAAAACATGTGTTAAGTAAAATGTGATGGTTTACATCGGGGGTCTCCAAACTATGGCCCGCGGGTCAATACCGGCCCGGCCTGCCACACTAGTCACGCCACATTGTGCTTTTCATATCGCACTTATCGCCCCCTCGTTCAAACTTTGAAACTGTCCAACTCTCGGTTGTCTATCGTGTTTGTACTGTACTATGCGTCCTCGGTGCATAGACCATTTCGAAAACTCTCGAAAGTAGTCAAATTTTTTCAGACGCAGGACTTTTCCAGGACATGATCTAGCTCTGCTACTCGCTACAAGATGGTGTATACTTCGACTAACCAAGTATAATCACGTTTTTGCGTCATTCCGACTATCCCCACAAGATGACGCTGTACCACTGTAGCTTTGTAGTCCGATCAAGTTAGCCCAAAAAATAGGGGTAAGGTTACATTAACTCACATAGAGCTGAATCTTGGTGTGATTGTTTACATGATCAATATAAAAGAAATATGTCGAAAGTCCCCATCGATCTCGCATGTACAGGGTGTTCCCGTATATTTTGACCCACCCCTAGAGCCTCTCTTTTTCGAGTTAGAAAAAAATTACTTAAATGAACGTTGTAGGGTACAAAGGTGTATTGTCCCAAAAATAATGGATTGAGAGGAATGCCCTTGCCTAAGTTGAAATGTTTTTCCATGGCAACCTTGATTAAATTAGGAAGATCGTATTTATCATGCGAATGCTTAGAGCAGACATATAACATATTTATACTGTTGGAATCGAAAAAATGCGTGCAATTCAAAAATCCACAAATATACAGGGTGTTCCATTAAAAAAAAGTAAGTTTATATTTTTTCATAAATTTGCGACGCTCATTTGTTTTATCTAGTAACAGATCCTAGCGGTTTAGAAAAAACCCTACAACTTTCATTAAAGTAATTTTTTCTAACTCGAAAAATATAGGCTCTAGGGGTGGGTCAAAATATACGGGAACACCCTGTACAAAAAAGGTTATTCAAGGTCAAAGTTCGCAAAAATGGGTTTTTTGCATTTTTCAGCCAAACAGTAAGTTTTATCATAAAAATATGGCAGAAAAAAATTACATGCAATTATCAACAAAAATCCTTACTGTTTTCCTAAGAATCACCATTTTTGAGATATCGCGATTCAAAAGTTGAAGAAGTTGCAATCTCCATAATATACACAAGTAACCTGCCTATATACATTACTGGATACGTAATACAATTAAAAATATTGGTCTGTGTATCTTATACCTACAGATAGTACAGTTCTAAGAATTCTTTTTTGTATAAACTATATCTTTTTAAGGCTCCACAGGGTGTTAAAGTTTTAAAAAATATGTGGACTTTATCGAATATTTAGCAAACGGCATCGGTTAGCATAAAACCTGTTAATATCAAACATCTTGTGTGGGTAATTAGTACAATTATTGTTCTTAGAAAAAAAAATTAATCACCTTGTATAGTAATAAAATGGATTGTATTTTTTTGTAGATTTTAATTGTAAACAAAAATATCCTCTTGGTATTTTTTCATATGTGTTATAGTTTAAAGGCAAATTTGATTTTTTTATAGAATGGAGGAGGACCCTGTGTGGGTTATTCATATTAAGGACAAATTGGGAATAGTAAAAATAGACCTAAAATCCCACAATTTCTATTTTTCACATCACATTCGAAAAGCTACCGGTTTCATAACTCTAATAGTTACATCTTCAGGCTAGCTTGTAGTTGTGTCTTCTTTATTGACAGCCTCTTGTATTCATGGGTCCAAAATGCCGGTCCAGCATTGTCAATAGAATCGAGGAGGACCCTGTGTGGGTTATTCATATTAAGGACAAATTGGGAATAGTAAAATAGTAAATAGTAAAATGTGATGTGAAAAATAGAAATTGTGGGATTTTAGGTCTATTTTTACTATTCCCAATTTGTCCTTAATATGAATAACCCACACAGGGTCCTCCTCGATTCTATTGACAATGCTGGACCGGCATTTTGGACCCATGAATACAAGAGGCTGTCAATAAAGAAGACACAACTACAAGCTAGCCTGAAGATGTAACTATTAGAGTTATGAAACCGGTAGCTTTTCGAATGTGATGTGAAAAATAGAAATTGTGGGATTTTAGGTCTATTTTTACTATTCCCAATTTGTCCTTAATATGAATAACCCACACAGGGTCCTCCTCGATTCTATTGACAATGCTGGACCGGCATTTTGGACCCATGAATACAAGAGGCTGTCAATAAA
Organism: Pseudeuparius sepicola; assembly: GCA_963920635.1. Classification (NCBI taxonomy): domain Eukaryota; kingdom Metazoa; phylum Arthropoda; class Insecta; order Coleoptera; family Anthribidae; genus Pseudeuparius; species Pseudeuparius sepicola. Next base: position 12,971,784 of record OY987304.1, read on the forward strand.
GAAGACACAACTACAAGCTAGCCTGAAGATGTAACTATTAGAGTTATGAAACCGGTAGCTTTTCGAATGTGATGTGAAAAATAGAAATTGTGGGATTTTAGGTCTATTTTTACTATTCCCAATTTGTCCTTAATTTGATTTTTTTGTATAATTTTAGGGTATTTCTGAAAAATTAACTACGAAATTTGCACCATAAGTAAGACTCAAAATAAAAAAAAATGTGCTTCCTACTTTAAATAAGGTAACTTCTTCCAATAAACTTATCTATTTAAGTCTCTACTTTTAAATATACAGGATCTAAAACATTTAGGAAAAGTAAAATTAATGCTGCGCTCTGTATTTTAAAAAGTTATACCTTGAATGGGTACGTATATTGGAAAAAGTTACTTTAATTAAAGTAAGAAACACGTTTTTTCTATTTTGAGTCTTGCTTATGGAGCAAATTTTTTAATTAATTTTTAAGAAATATCCTGAACTAACACAAAAAAATTAAATTTGCCATGAAACCGCGACACATACAAAAAAATGCCAAGAGGACATTTTTGTCTACAATTAAAATCTACATAAAAAATTCAATACATTTTATTACTTATATATACAAGATGATTCTTTTATTTCTTCTTGAAACAATTGTACTAATTACCTGCTTCTCCACCACTGGTTGTTCAAGATGTTCGATATTAACAGGTTTTATGCTAACCCATGCCGTTACAATGTGCACCAAATATGACTTAAATATCCTAATCAGTTTGGTAAAGTCAACATATTTTCTAACACTTTAACACCCTGTAACTTTTCTATAAGGCCCTAAAAAAATAGTGTATACGAGAAAGTGCGGTCATTTTTTGAAGATTTATCACCTGCTAATGTCTTGCTACAAAAAGCTGAGTCACCCTGTATATTATATAGATTGCAACTTCTTCTACCTTTGAATCGCGATATCTCAAAAATGTTGATTTTTAGGAAAAAGTGTGCAAGGATAATTTTTTTAGACAATTGCATGCTCTACAATTTTTGTCTGATGTATTTTTATGTTAAAACTTACCGTTTGGCTGAAAAATGCAAAAACCCATTTTTGCGAACTTTGACCTTGAATGACTTTTTTTGGGGACTCTATGACATTTCTTTTATATTGATGATATAAACAATCAAAACAAGATTCAGCTCTATGTGAATTTATGTAACCTTGAATGTCTATTTTGACCGGACTATTGGCAGATCCTGCACTTAGCTTCTCCACTAGCTCCGCCACTATGAAAAATGTCCTTGACATTTGTCCATAACCCAAGTAGCATCGTAGTGATGAAAACTTATATCGCCACTTCCACTGAGTGGCCATTACGTAACCACCACTAAATCTACAGCTTTGCAGTAAGATTTACTTTATTTTCTACGGAAATTGTGGTAATCACGTCAATTTCACCGCTAGTAGTGACTATATATAATTTCATAACTTTTTAGTGGTGCTTAAGGTGTTTACAACGTCGTGATTACTACCGAAAATCACCTTAAGGTTCTTATACATTCAAAGTGGAAAATGGAAGGGCCGGCAACCAAACTGCATCACTAAGATATATCTTAGAAGTTGCGACAACTTTCGCGTGCGCGTGATAGTGGCGGCCACGTTTTGGTCACTTCTACTAAACCTTGAAAGTGGCCAAACTTGTTGGTGATAACTAGTGGTCATCGCCAAGTTTTTACCACTTGTAGAAGAGATTTTCACGTTCGCGTATGACATCAAAGCCACTACAAAGTTATCATTACCATCAAAATTCACTCTATAGTGACCATCACTAACAAGGGAGGCTTCCTTGCTATTTTGCTGTATGCGCGCGCATATTTCTGCTAACGCGGTGTCAATGTGGTGATTGTAGTGCAGTGAGATTTAGTGTTCATTCTTTGTTCATTTAAATAAGAGTATAGTGTTTAAGTCGAGTAGTCAGTATGAACGACATGATGATGTGCATAATATTAATACACTCTGGGAAAGCAGGACCTGCTTCCAGAATATTGTCGCTTGAAGAGGTGTGACAGCGGTGTACGCTTCTTAGGGGTACCTAAGAATCTTTAACAAGCTACCACAGTACCCACTCTGAGCTGCCACTTGGTGGACGAATTCTTGAATAAAACCTTTGCCTAAATAAGTGTTTGTTATTGTGGATTTATTATTGTAAATTTATTTCGAGATTTTAACTAAATGTAAAATATGTACTTTGTAAGTGCCTGTTTGTCTTGTTTTGCTTGACACTCGCGCGTATAGAGATGATGGTGGCTGCAGTAGTGTCTGTGACGTGGCCCCCACTTATAAATGGTGAAAGTAACTGTGAAGTGGAGAAACATAGTTTCCGCCACTATACGGCCACTAAGGTCAAGTAACAAATACCTCAAATACGCAAATGTATGTGGAAATCACTTTAAAGTTATATTCTAGACACGACGCCATACGTAAGAATGAGATTTATGCCGTCATTATGACAAAATGAACAGGCTACTGAATAAAAATTAATTTCTCGTCAATTCTGCATTAAAATATAGTATATTACTAAGTAATTATTGGTTTTACGTAACCAGGAATAATAAAAAAAATGTATGTAGGTAGATATGTTTAAAAAATGTGCTCCTCACTTTTTATTTTATTTTTTGAAAATATTGAATATTGCGGGAGGGCGTGCTCATATTTCAAGCTATAACGTCTATGTTTGACAGTAAATTTGAAATCGTTTTGTTTTTATCCCCTTATCATAATTACATTAAAATAAAATAAATACTCATAGTAGTTATATTCCGGATTAATACCGTCAATCTCAGTAATTTCGAGTTGGTGGGAGAAAGGCAGCAGGACATAATAATGTATGTACCTAAATAAGTTGAATGAGAGAGACTGAGTGACATGGAAAAGAAAGAGGCAAATAGCCAAGTTTCACGTAGGTGGCCTCATAGGTGGCTGCCACTACGCGCCCACGTTTTTGCCACGTAAGTGCCACGTGGCTGGAACGTAACGGTATAAGTTGCAAAAACGTGGTGGCAATGTGGCAGCCACCCAAAAATTGTTCCCCATTTTGATGGCAGCCCATAACATGTCGGCCACTAGTGATAAACACTTTAAAGTTTCTACGGTAGTGGTTGTTATGTGGCGCCCACTAAAAATGCTACTTGGGAAGTAGCAACCGAAATTGAGAACAGTGCAGCGTCCACCCCCGCACCATAGATATCTCACTCGCCGGCTAGACCCAATACGAAAGTTTGCATGTAATTCAAAACTACAGTACGTTGATATGATGAGTTAGCTAGGTGTTGGCCCTTCGGAATTAGTGGAGGACCCCCTGGTTTAAATAAAAACATGTAATACAAATATGCCCTATACAGGGTGATTCAGTCACAATGTAAAAAATTTCAACTGCAAGTCGAAAACATAGCTTAATTATGAAACCAAAATTAAAAAAAATCTATTCAGCCAAAAAAATCAGAACTGTATTAAAGCCCTTAAATAATTTTGCTCAGTTGTCACCTGGTAAACTCATGCGTCGAGGCTGGAAACCCCGGGGTGCGCAATTGCCAGTTGCACAACATATCGTAAATTTATAAAGTGTCGAAATATTTAGAAAAAAAAACTTAAAAGTTTGATAATTTTCTATGGTTTTTAAATTCTTTGACATACAACTACAGCATGGTCTAAGTTAATTTACCTATTACCTTTTTGATTTTGCAATATCAATCCAGTATACAAACATGCACCAAACACACACTATCACTGTTTAGATTAGAGGATTCTGTTTGAAAATGAAATAATTCAGGGTTATTTGTTGATTACATATGTTCAGTATAATCTTCAATTTGCACACACCGCACACTTATCTCTCACCATTTTTTGATTACCTACAACTGCCAAAGATCCCGTGTCACATTATTTTGCCTTTATAGGAAACCTTATAGGTGCCATGTCCAACGATATATTGTAGGAATAGATACATTACCAAAGGCAACTTGTTTTGTTTCATGATTTTAAAAAGATGTTATTACTGGCACATTCAAGGCACAAGTGTATGAAGAAACTATTTATCATGTATTACAAAATAGGAAAGACCGAATTTAAGAAATGCCAATATAAACAAATTACCTCGTCTTCTTCCCCCCGACCCGCTAATGTATTTAGAAGCAAAACAAACCATGTTGTTGTGTTTCGGAGGAAGTTGGAGGGTATTTTCTATGGTACGGCGCGAACGATGGCTTCTCCGTTCAGCTACTATACAAACAGACCAACTTATTTTCAACGGTTCAGCGTAGTATAGTCGTAGAACGTTTGCCTAGCAAGCGAGAGGTTCCGGGTTCAACCCCCGGCGCTGACAGAAAATTCTTTTTAATTTTTCTGAAATGATGTCTGATTTTCTTTCCTTCAAAACCATGTTATTTGTATTACCCTGAGTCATCTATTCCTACAGTGACCGGCAGAAAGTTGGACACAAATGGAAAACTTTTTTATTATTAATTTCTCACAAAATTGTATTCTTGATAAAAGTTGGTGCATCATTTCAAACTCATAAAGCACATATCAAAATTTAAATATCTCTTTTTGGATACGAGGTAGATTCAAAAATGTCAAAATAACTCAAGAGTAAAGTACCCTTATTTTTAAAAATACGGTAATAAAAAGTTACTTACAAAAGTTGTTTGGAATCAAAGGTGGATGTCAGATTTAAAGTCACAGCCACCTAGTAAAAAAAAAAGAAATTTAACTTTTTTGTATTTTTTCGACCACCCTGTGTATTATATAAAAAAAAATTCTGCAAGCGCAACTTATTATCGGATAACACATGAATTTGCTACTAAACTTTAATTTTGTTCGATTAGCAGCTAGAAATTTAAATTAATCGAAATCAGAATTTAAAAATATTAAATTTTTGTGTCCAACTTTCTGCTGTCTTGTGCAAATGTGTGTGCGATCTATGGAAACTCGCGAAAAGTTCTCAATAAGTGCTGGTGCTTGTTTCAAATCTTATAATGCTTGCCCTTTGTAGAATTAGACTGACAACACCTTAGATAGACAATAACATAATGCAGATGAATGGTATTTTTTATTTCTTCAGTTTAACCTTCGACATTCGAAAATAAAATTTAATACTTAATGAAGTGTGGCAACACAGCTCTCCAGATGTCACCTTGACCATGTGCTACTATGTAGTTAAAATTTTACATCGTGACTGAATCACCCTATATTTCTCTGTCGGTTGAGAAATGCCTAAAAAATAATTATTCAAATTTAGCCCAAAAGCCGGCCGCATGATTTCAACTCTCATAAGATTATAGAATAAGATGTTATGTAAAATGTAGAGAGTATATTTCTTTACTTGAAGCGAGTAGGTTGCCTCAGATAATATGGGCCCGATCATTGTTATTTAAAGAAGTTGTGGTTAATTTTTAATTTTTTAATAGGTACAACCCGTCCCACGAACATATTTACTACTTTTTCACAAAAGTCTTTTGATAAATTCGAACAGTGCCATTCTAAAAATCGAAGGAGGTGGTAAATTTCTTAATTGGGTCTTGTACTTTCTTCCAGAAACGAAAGAAACCTCGAAAATCCGATCTTTAACCAAATTTCCCGACTCCCGATTTTCAAGTTTCGAGAACCGGAACGGCTGTAGAAGTTGCGAAATTGATGGGAAATCGTGAGGAACCGCTCTTAGAAATTGTGGGAAATGCCGACCAATCACATAAAAATGATGCGTCCCACCTGTGTTTGTCGTTTTTTTTTTCACCGAAAATCCTTAATAACTCGAAAACGGGAACTAATTTACCTGAAAAAGTGTCGTTAAATATGTTGACCCGTTCTCCGGCCATCTCGCCATACCGTCAGACCTGCCAAAAAACACGTTTGAATTTTTTTTTTCCTGTGCATCAAATGGTATATGGCACTGGCTGTATAGCGGGACTTTGCACACAACTCGTGTCCCCGAGATCCAGACTTGCCCCCGTCTTTCACGCCGTATTTAACAGCGGAGGATTTTCAGAGCCCCGAAAATACGCCTATCGGATTTCTAAAGGACCAAGGAACCCTTTTTATTGTTGCTCCATGGGCCTTCTTTCCTATTTTGTTCTATAATCATTTGAGAGCAGATTTGCCTAAAAATTAACTACAACTTCTTTAAATAACAATGATCGGGCCCATATTAATTGAGGTCACCTACTAGCTTCAAGTAAAGAAATATATACCTACTGTCTACATTTTACATAACATCTTATTCTATAATCTCATAAGAGTTGAAATCATGCGGCTGGCTCTCATACTAATTGTTTGTGTTTCTACAAGCCAAATATCGATTTGGGTTTTATGTTTAAATAGAGAGCTGACAATTTTGAATGTTGGCGGAAACGTCAGTATTATTGGGTTGTATTTTGAAGAATATATGTGCGCATGGGTGACATCGATTAGTACGCAGAGAAATTGCAGTAACAAGGTCTCTTCTCATTGGATACAAATTTCCACCATATATCTAATATACACTGCAAGAAGTGCAGTTATATATGCTTTAAAAAATAGCTCTGCAACAAAGCTAAAAACAAAAATGTCAGCACTTACCGTGGCGGTCTGATCCTCTTTCACACTCCTCATAGAGATACCTGAATCAGAAAACAATGTACCCCTCTGCTTCCACCCTGATCTTTTTATAGCTATCGGGTAATTCCTCCTCGTCATCAACAACATCCTCACTATTTTTTCAAGCCCCTTCACCACAAAATATCCTCCCCACTCTTGCTCATGTTCTCCATGGCTCACTAGATCTTTCGGCGACATTTTTTCCAAATGACAACGGTTTGACTGGAAACATGAAATGCGACAGATTATTCAAGAGAGAATAAATTAAGCAATATGCCTTTTAAAATGAACGAAGAACAGGAAGATGATACAAAAGACAGATTAATTTGGACAGTGAATGGACAAATTATTGTTGCCCTTACATCATGGACATTGGGTTTGAATAAGTTCTATCAATCACCGAACCTATTACTACACAGTTCCATGTTAGAATTCGTTTTGATATACTTGGTCGGTATCCTGATAATAGGAATACCTATAACATTCCTCGAAATGACCCTTAGCCAATACTCAAGCAAGTCAGTCATAAAGTCATGGGGATTTTGTCCGTTATTTAAAGGAATCGGATACGCAAAAGTTGCTACATTGTTTATATTTCAAGTTTATTACAATGTACTGAATGGGTATGCGCTCTTGTATGCTGCCACAATATTTAAAAGTGCAGTTCAGTGGAACACCTGTACTGGTAATTGGGTAGAAGATAAATGTTATAATTTTTCTACAAACTTTGAAGAAGCAGTTGGGAAAAATGGAACAAAATGGCAGAGTAGTGCTCAACAGTACTGGTTGTATAAAATCTTGAATGCGAACAAAAATGTTCAAGTACTGGGCAAGTATTTTTTTATAATTAATGATGCAAAGCTAATCCAATATATGTATGTAAAATCATTCCATTCTTAAATTCGTAATATTTTAATTTGTTACTATTTCAGCATCAATTTGCTACTGTAAAATTTAATGCAGATAAATTTACATCCTAAATGCTTGACAATATATCAACTATGCCCATATAACAGAATTTCAAAGTGTTAATATAATTTTCTTTTGAAAGACATATTGATATTTAGTAATAAAAAGTGAATAGTTTTTACAAAGTTACAAGCTTTTAAAATTTTCACAATTATCAAAAATGGGGAAAAATAAAACTATGCAAAAAACTTTTTCAAGTAACGCTTTTTAAGATTTTAAATTTATGCAAGCCAATTTAACATAATTTAAAATTAACGTAATGTAAGAAATAAGTTGAAATATAGGTGTGTTAATCAATGGGAATGTTTATGCAGCGTATACTTAACATTAACATAAAAGTTAGCCTACTTCTAATTTTTGCATAAAATGAAATAAAATCTGTGTGCGCATGCGTCATTTCATTGCCAACACGTGAGAAATAACTTACGACTATTGAGAAAACTCCCTAGACGCCTAGTTGCTTGATGTTTATTATTTCTTGTGTAGGATTTTTTTGGGTTCGTTTTTGAATTTCTAACTTATTTCTAAAATTTAATTTTTGGCAGACAGCAAAAGTCAAGTAACCACATTTGAGTAAAATAAATTATTGATATGCGAACTTTTTGGAGCACAGTATAATACAAATCCAAGTTGTAAATGTTATAAAAATCTTTTAGGTTGGCCGAATTGGGAAATATTGGCATATTTCCTAGTACACTTATTCATACTGCTCGCCTCAGCTTACAAAGGACCAAAAATGCTCAACAAAGTTCTTCCATTCTTGTTAGTGATATCTCTTACAGAGTTAACTGTTTTGATTTTCATTACATCTTATGCAACTGGAGGAATGCTTGGAATTCAATACCTCTTTAGTTTGAAAATCGATGTGAATAACATGCTGCCCTGGGTGAAAAACAGTTTATCATCAAGAGTTTTTAATGATCTGTTAATTTCATTGGGACTTGGAACAGGCATGTATCATTATTATCTACAATTTTTTAGCTGCATTTGTTTCTACAGATGTCATAATGTTAAGTTTGTATTGGCTAATTGGCTAAACTTGAGCTTGGCTTTCTGTGATTATGACAATTTGTGGAACAGCCAGGTAAAATTTTTCTCTGCCTAAAAAGCCTATTTTACATTGACAATTTCTTCATGAATTAATTCATGAATAAGTTAATGAATAAATTCATGAATTAATTCACGACAAGTTCTATTTTACACTGATGAAGAAACTGATGAATTTTTTTGGCACCTTATGTCACATTCTAGCAAATACCAACACAAGAGAATAAATAACAAAATTATTTTTTTGTGCTGCATTTCCCCTATCAGAAGATATTTTCTAACCATATCCATCTTCATCCAAAGCATCTAACTACAGATTAAGTCTGGCTAGAAGAGTAGTTGAAAATGCATTTGGAATTTTTTTAGCCAAACGATTTAGAGTTTTTTGACTACGATTAATATGAATATGGAAAAAGTGCAAACCATAACATTGGCATGTTGCACATTACATAATTTTTGAGACCCGAATGTCCTAGTTCCATCCTAGAAGAGCTTTATAAAGCCTATATAATATTTCGATTTGGACTTTCTTACCAAACATGCTCACCGCAAGACATGCTTGCGTTGCTGCCCGAGAGGAGTTTTGTGATTATTTCGTGAATGAGGGAGCTGTGCCTTGGCAGCAGAATACATAAATAAAACATTGTAACATTTCACACACTTTTTATCTAAGTATATTATCGTTGGGTGAGGATTATCTCTTCAGTCAACAATATTATCTTTAAAATTATGTACTCTCCTCTATTCCTCGTCTAATGCCTCAAACAAAAACCAGTATCAACATATAACCTTCCTTGTGTTCAAATTTTCAATGTTGGTACTCCTGAAATTCACGCAAAACTTGACGGAAAATAGAACATGCTCTAATTTGTGAAGTAACTTCATGAAGAAATTCATGAATTAATTCATGAAGAAATTGACAGTGTAATACACGATTTTTTATATTAATTTGTCCTTGAAGTGACTTCATGAATTAATTCATGAAGAAATTGTCAATGTAAAACAGGCATATGGCAGTGAAGTGAAATTTTGATGTTGAGCTTTTTTAAGTTAACTGAATTTTATTTAATACCTTTTTAGGTGGCCTCTCATTCCTTGGATCGAAATTTTCCTTCAGGCAACCAACGCACGCTCACGCAATATCTCTGAACGTATTAAATATAACTTTTATAGCAATTAGCACAGTAATTTTGTACAACGTTTATGGAATCCTAAGTTACCACAGCATCCGACCCTTAGAAGAAATTGTTTCTTCCCAATCAGAACATTATTTTTCACAACCTTTGTTTAGTTTGGTGCCAAATGGACTCAAATTCTTACCAGGGTATGAGAAAATTTGGATATTTGTATTCTACAGTTGTGTTTATATTACAGGTGCGTATAATAGAAATATCTGGTATAATTACTTACGTTCAAGTGGTTGTGCCTTCGAAGGGTTTTTGCATAAAATTTGACTGGCAGGCTTAAAACCATTTTTCTATGGCAACCAACTTCGATCCAATCTATCCCTTTTTAGGACTTGCGTCATCCATTATCATGATGTCAACAATCCTGGAGGTATTTTACGATTCAAAAGCAGGCAGTTCAAACTTATTAACATCAGTATTTAGCATCTTTCTAACCTGCTGTTCTGGAATGCTCTTACTCACAACCTCTGGAGTGATGATACGGGAATATTTAAATGATCTAGTTACAACTACTTTGGTACCTCTGCTCATATCTACCGAATGCACCATTCTGATATTTTGCTATGGACTCATGAACTTCTTTGACGATATCCAATTCATGTTTGGACATCGTCCGTTTTGCTATTGGCATGTAACCCTACTGTTATTGCCATTCTTACTAAGCACCCTGACGATATTCCCGATCATGGATTTTTACTCGAGTGGCAAATATCAATTTTACATGAAATATGAATTTATGAATGTGCTACAAAAATGCATTCTCACTGGCGCACTCGTCTGGATACCTTTTATGGCGATGGTGCACATAATAAAGAAGGGAAACTGGAAGATGGTATTCCACCCGTCTGAAACCTGGGGTCCCGAAAATAATATGCTTAGAAAAAGCAGGCTGAGCTTCAATGATGATGAAAGCACAAAGGAATACATTTATCAGAAGAATTTGCTAGCTATGAAACTTAACGTAAATGCTGACAGTGATGAGAATTATTACTAATAAAGTTGATAGTCAGTACCTGTTTTCTTTTTCTACAAGGGGTGTTACAAATAAAGTGCATTCCTTCAGAAGGTATTAAATTGAATTAAAATGAACATTCAAATGGAATAAAATGATTTATAAAAGTTTCCACCACTTTTTAAAAACACCATAATGAGGCACATCAACTATACTCTGTTCAACAAATGTTCATACCTACGTCACAACTCCCATCCTCATCTGACTATATACGACCACATTGAATATTCATGAGTTGAACAGAGTGTACTGTGTACTGTCACATACACACCGTGAAAGAGTATCAATGCATATGCAACCACGTTTTAAACATAACACACCCGCTATATTTACATTAATTGGAAAATCTATGGAAGTGGGTGTAATATTAGTATTTCTAGGATCAAGGATATTGAATTTGCAAAAAATACACCATTTTATCCCAAAATAGGCAAAAGTGTATATATATGGGTTATGATTTATCAATAGTCCAATAAAATTATTTAGCTAAAACCAGAGCTGGGCAGATCTATTTAAAAAAGATCGTTTTAAAGATCTAAGATCGCGATCTTGATCTAGATCTTTTTTGTTTCACTAAACAACAATCCTTTTTAAAAAGATCGTTTCAAAAAGATCTGATCTTTGATCTTAATTTGACGATCTTAGATCATTTTAAAGATCTAAGATCGTTTAAAAAATCTAAGATCATTTTAAATAGATCGTTTTAGAGATCTAAGATCGTTTTAAAGATCTAAAATCTTTAAAAGGATCTAAGATCCTTATAATGATCTAAGATCTTTTCCTCATTTGTTTTCGTTCATTTTTGAAACGTTTCTGTGATTTTTTTATACATATAATCTACATATTATTTCTAAAATATATGTATTACGAATTCGGTTACTTATGTTACTAACGAGCGTTCATTTAAAGCAGTTTACCTCAGGAGATCTCTAGGTCTCAGCTAAAATGCAAATTGTCAGTATTCGCGAAAAATGACAAATAATATAAACAAACAAAAATACATTTTACCTACAAGAACCTATTTTGAGGTCAAATTTAAATGAATGCTTTATGTTAATTTGTATTTTATTTTCAATTATCTATTTCTTAAAATTCCGAATTTTATAACTCAAGTTATAAAATTATAAATTGCATAAATAATCGGTGAGCTCGTTTTTACAAGAAAAGTCTAATTCTCCATAGGTATATCAACTGATTGATTACGTAACCAGTTCAGTTAGAGTAGTAACTTTACGTAACTAGTTACGTAAAATTTTACTTTACACAACTAGTTATGTAAAACTGGAGGTATCATCACTTGCTTAGGTTTTGAAATAGGTATGTCACTTTATACTATGTCAAAATTATGAAAAGTATTTATAGACATGTATATCTATTAACTATATAATATCATGAATTTTGTTCAAAGATCTTAGATCATTTAGAGGATCTTAGATCGTTTAGAAGATCTTAGATCATTTAGAAGATCTTAGATCGTTTAGATGATCTTAGATTGTTTAGAAGATCTTAGATTGTTTAGAAGATCTTAGATCGTTTAGAAGATCTTAGATCATTCAAAAGATCTTAGATCGATTGATCTTTTTTAAATAGATCTTTGATCTAAGATCGTTTTTGCATGAAAAGGTCTATTTTTAAGCGATCTTAGATCTTTTTTTGAAAAATGATCTGATCTATGATCTAGATCTTTTTTGGCATGATCTTTCCCAGCTCTGGCTAAAACACAGAAGGTATATCCATAAAATCTATTGATGAGATGACACAATCCCTTTAAAAATATAATTTTCAACTCTCTCCATCCTAGGTATCAAAAAGAATTTTTTCCCTCCCTGTTGTCAGAGTAACTATAAGCTCCTTTAATATTTATTTATTCTGACAAGGCATGGTTTTGACTATTGATTTTTATTAGAATGGTAAGTAATTTTAATTTCATTTAATGTGTATCTTATTTTCAAAACATGTTGCAGTCAAGTATACAAGGCTTAAATTTAACAATTGACACCTCTAGAAAACAGAATAAAGTATGTAATTTTGTACTGTGCACTCTCAACATAGCATGATGAATTATACAAACTTGTCTAATTTGCTAAGAGAACCTTACTTAGGTTAATGGGAATAATAATAAGCAACAATAACTAATAAATTAATATAACTTTAAGGCATGCACACCAACTAACAACTACGATAAACTAACGGGCAGTTTTGGTTTAGAGCGCAAAATTTAGCGAAAATAACTGCAATTTCCTTAGGAGGAACATGGCATAGCCAACTATTATACTATATCCAAGTTACAGAGGCAATGAATCAAAACATTGGCCACCACGTGGTCACGATGTGACATATTCTCTTATTGGTCTGGCCGTCGAAAAATCTCAAGTGTTTAGGCGGTGAGTGGAATGCAGGGCCGGCTCGTCCCTCAGTCGAGTTTCCTGCATAGGTAGGATCACGCGCAGACTTGTTGCAGAATCTCATATATTAGTCCGACCCTGGTAATCGATCGCAATGCGGTCATGTGACTTTGTTTATATCTACTGCCTCTGTAACTTGGATAGACCTTAATGTCCTTATTAAAAACCTCATACTGCAACTTCCCAAACAAAAACATCACATCTATTAGTTATACAAAAAGTAGGTAGGTCTCTTGCAAGTAAACATGTATTTGTATTTTATTTAATGTACTTAACCTAAAAGTAAACAAATTTGGCAGATCAGTGATGACATATTTATAACCTGTTGCACAGAATAAATAGATTTGCAACAGAAGCCTCCTTAAGAACATAATTTGTCAAAAATAAGCACGTCTCCATTTCGATTTACAGAAAGACCAACAGTATTTTAAACATAAACTTGGTTCTAATTCATTATCTTTGCTATGTAGATTAACGTAAAATCAAATAAAATGCACGATATTTATGTTTTAAGAAGATATTTCGCCTAAAAGCGAGTCTCTTTTTGACACATGTCGCTAAGGAATTGTCTGTATTACTCGTTAGTCTGTGCCTGTTGTGTAGCCAGTACTTCATTTGTCTCATGGTATATATTTGTCAATTTCAATGAAAAGTTGACACATTAAATCCCACGGCGTAAACCACCATGACTACTCGCTGCTTGTCTCTATGCTTTACTAACATCAAAGGATTTTTTCATTTGAAATAGGTGACCTCGGGGGCATTTTTAAACAGGTGATGGAAACCTTATATCGAAAACTAATTTACAGAAACTATAATTTTACTTTTGCTGTTTCAAATAGTGTACTGGCATTCTAGACGTATGTATGTGAAAAAACGAAGACTCAAACAAAATATCACATTATAAGGCATGTTTGTTTTGTTTCCAAAGATAACTGGATTATTGTAGTTTAATTTAATTAAAAAATAAATAAATGTGCAAAAAAGATCTGCTCATAATAAAATAGACTGATGGGCATACAGTTTGTTCAGCGAATGTACGGCCCTACGTCACAACTCCCGTCCTTGTCTGACTCGTGAATATACGACCGATATCCATCGTATAATCATGAGTAAGACAAGGATAGGAGTTGTGACGTAGGGCCGAACATTCGCTGAACAAACTGTAAGTGCTCTATAATGTAACTGTGTGAGAGAAATATACAGGGTTCTTTTAATAAGTGCCCGACATTTCAGAGTATTTTTAAGATAAAAAGTTCATATTAAACATGAAGGCATTCATTTTTGAGATACAGGATGTTAAAGATTTATTATCGTTAAGCAATGCACATTGCTTACCTTCCTGCAATATACCTATTATAGATACCATTATTATATTTACCTATATCATTTTTTCCAAATACGTACTTTTAGGTACTATTTATTTTAACCAATTTTCGTCCAAAAATCGACATTAATTCAAAAATTATTTAGAAAAAATCTTTAATCGCAAAAATGAAGACCTTGGGAACCCATGTTTATATGAACTTTTTATGGAATCGTCCTGTGAAATATCTGACACTTTTTAAAAAACACCGTCTATGGATACAGGCTAAATACCATCGAAATCAGTCAAGCCGTCTAGAACATAGGGCCCTTAATATAGAGCTTTGAGCAAAAAGAAAAAACACTGGTCACTTTATTTTTTTGAGTAGAATACCACTGTATTATGAGTGGTTTTTTGAGTACCCCTGTATATTATAGTGTGCTCATGCAATCCAAGCGCTTTTCCTCTTTAACTGTGACCGCAGTCAATAGCAGTATTCTTTTGAAGTGATTTCAGTGATTTATTAAATAGGAGTATCAGGAATCATAAACTACAGCTTATTTCTCAAGTTTATGCAGATTTAATGCAACAAAATAGGAGTTGCCTCCCTTTTTAACTTCTTTTTCTTTCTCCTGGTAGTTTGTAGATTATTTAATAAAAATCCTGGGTTTCTTCCCTTTTTAACAGGATAATATAATGAGATTTTTTAATTGTTTAAACTGTAATAAAGTGGTAAGTGCATTTTAGGTTAAACAGCCCATTCAGATGAATCACTTAAACCAGCACGAAAGAATAAGCCTATTGCCTAGTTAGGGTTACTGGATAGGGAGAGTTGGAGTTGGGACAATATTCATTATAAATAGTGTCATTATTCGCCAATTTTTGGCATTATAGAGATAGCTAGATTATTTTCTATCTTTTGCCCCGCAAAAATTTTAGATTTCCATAGAAACTGTATGTCAAATTAAGATTTTTTTTGTATTTAGGTTATGATTTATGTCAAATTAAAGAAAAATGATAGGAACTCATGGACGGAGTGTGTTTTTTCTCTGGTAATCACAAAATGTCCTGCATTATTATTAGTACAGAAAACAATAGAGAAAAAAGCAAAGAAGATGTCCTATAGAATAAATGGAAGATAATGATAATTAAGTATCTGTATTTATCTCGTATTTTAGATTAAAACTTAACTCCAAATCCTAGTGCATAACCACAACCTACAATAAACTATGTATTTTGGATTGTATCCAAAAAGCAGTAGTAATTTATACAGACCATGCAATCTTGAATAGCTGATAACATTATTGGAACTGGACAAAAACTAGATCAGACATTACCTACATTAGAAGACATTGTTCGGATGTGTTCTAGATTATATTACATTAGTGGAGTCAACCAGGAAAATAACTTCGAACAAATTCTGGGAGTTTTAGATTTTGTTGGAATGTGTTCGTTTTGATGTCTTAAAACAAAATCCGAAGAGTCCGCAGCGCAAAATAGTGTGCGATTTTTTTTATTTAACAATAACTGTCAAAAATATAGGTTTTTTGTTAATAACTTATTTAATAAGCGTTTTTATTGAATTTAAGTAAGACCATTCGAAAGAGCAGGCAATTTCTCAAAAAAATTTATTTGCATATTTTTTGTAAAATAGTTAAGTAATGAATGACAATTTTTTTAAGATCATACGTTTTCATGCTTCCTCGTATTTAAGAGGCAGCCGAAATTGAGAACAGCGCGTGGAGCGCGAGACAGTTAAACAGTAATAACTTTTTACACGCAGAACTAATTCATATGCAACAAACTTTATTGGAAAGTGCCACCGTAAAGCAATTAAAAAAATCTTGTAGCATTAATTTCCATGAAAGGATACGCCTGTCATATTATTGTAAAGTTGGTCTTGATCAAAATTTCATGCATTTTTACAATAATTGACGTTACATGGTCAATTTGTAATATTTTTGAGCAATATTACAGAAAGTTTATACTAAATGTATGTACTTTTGAAAGAGCAATATAAGATTACGATATAAAACCTCGTTTTTTTTTCACTTGCTATCGTATATTCAATATTTATTTCAAACGCTCATAATATCCGCATAAAATTAGATATTGAAACTCAATAGGTGACTTTTTTGAAGCCTAAAACGTGTGCTTTTTGATAGCATAAGTAATTTTAATGTATTTCTCTTTTTTCTCGTTTATTTTTGGAGTAAACCGCGTTATAATTAATTTCCCGAAATGCAGAACTCGATTTTTCTTATTTTTAAATCCAAGAATCAAGCTGAAGGAAGTTTCTTACTGGGATGAGACCAATCCTAAGTGAAAGTACACGTTTTAAACTTCCGATTTCCTAGCCAAAAGATTTTTCTACATAATTTCCGCTCATGATTATCAGCTGAACAATTTCCGTTAAGGATTTTTTGCGCTTGCTCTTCAAATAGAGGTCAGACGGGCGGATAAACCTTGACTTGAAAAAATGCTGCTAACTCCGGTTTGGTTTAACCGAATTGGTTGAATTTGGGCTTGTTGAAGAGATATTTCCTTCTATCAAATGATTGTCTAGTAAGATCATTTCGAATTTCGTGGTCACCGCTAGAGGGCGCAATTCGAAAAATTTCCCATTTATTACAATTTTCTCCGAAATTTTAAATTCAATGACATTCAATGAAAAGTAGATTTCATTTACAACAAAGAATACTTTGGTATTGTGATATCTTCATTAGTTTCGGAGTTATCGCCAAAAGAATAAATATTAATATGTTATTTGAAAGAAGAAGGTAGGTATTTGTTTTCAAAGATTTCCGTGGTCAAGCATGCCATGAAATAAATAAAAATCTGCTTGAGCTTTTCGTAAATAGCTAGATTTTCACTTTTTATTCCGTTAAACGTATTTCTAATTTACTTACCTTACCTGTCGTATTGATATGAGATTATGATGATTATAAAGAAAATTCGATTATTCTTGCATTCAACTTCATTTTTACTAGGCGTCATTTTGTTTTTCATTTTTTTTTACTTCATATTCATAATTGGCATCTCAAAAAACATTTCATTGAAAAATAATTATTCTACAATTAATTGTAGACGATTTTTGAGAAATGTCGGGGAAAAATCGATTTTTTGAGTTTTTAATTTTTTTAAAAAAAAGCGCACTTTTTCAACTTGCGGACTTTTAAATAAAAGTATGTTTGAAGGCGTTTCAAAAGGTTTTATTCAAATCCATGACTTCCCTAATTAATTCCTAATTAACACCATTTTTCGTCTACCTTGACTCCACTACATATAAATTTAATACATTAATTTTAACAAATTTGCATTTTAATCTTTAATTTTATTACTAAGTGGTATTTGTTGGCACTTTTCACTTTTTCATAATTATTTAACTGTGGATTTTGCCAACAAATACAATTTAGAAACAGTAATAATAATAATTAAATTAATAGGAAGAACTTTTCAAATAACCCACCATTTCTAAAGCTGACAATATGGCTTGTCGGTCAGCGCTTCGTGGCCTGTCACTCCCTGTCAGTTGATTTTACAAGAAATTTACCAGAATAGGGTACATGACAATATTTTTAATTGCTTTAAAATTGTACTTGGTTTACAGTAGGTGCACCAACATAACACCTAATAAACGAAACAACGGCTTTTAACCCTTATTTATTTATGATAATTAAAGACGAAGTTGCACAATTTTGTTCGGGCTAACATCTACAGTTTCGTCGTTCTATTGTCCACAACGCCAAACGTGGCAACTCTGTGCCTCTCAGGAGAAATGGAACTGCAACGTTGCCGATGCCTGTTTGCAATAATCCGTGGAACAAAGGCAAATTCAACTTTTCTATTCAAATGTCTCCAGCTTGCCTATGAATATCTGTTACTAAATGTATTGCAACCTTTGAGCTTTAACTAACACAATTGCACAAAAAATGTTGCCACATAAAGATTTTTATTACGAATATGTTCCGTATATTGACTCCTCTATAGCAAAATGGTGTCTGTTTATGCTGCACATGCTGGAAACTATATCCTTCATCTCTTTACATGACACTTTGATTAAAATTTCTGTATACGGAACATTCTATAAATATTCAGGAAAGTATTATGAGTTATTAATAAAGGGAGAACTTGGGGTTATGGACCATCTTGAGGGCGCGTTTATAAAGGCGCCATTTTAGTGCTTAGAAATACTGAGCCCAAATTCCGTAGGTACCTAGGCCCAAACTTGCCAAACAAATTGCAGAAAAACGCTACTGAATATTTACGAAAAAACACTTCTTGACTAAATGTGGTTTCACGGGGCATCCTAAATCTGGGGGTTTGAGGTTAGAATTTTGAAATTTCAACTTTCCTTGCATCTTTCACCGCAGATTAAGGTTAAAAACACTTGTGACGTCATAAGTGTTTTCCCGCCAAATTTCAAAGACCTAGCCAAAAAAATTACAGAAAAACGATTGAATAAGTCTTTAGGAAAAAAACCCTTCTTGACTAAAATCGTCGATGGAGGAAGGAATCAATCAACGCTAAAAGTGGTTTCACGGGGCATCATAAGTCTGGGAGTTTGAGGTTAGAATTTTGAAATTTCAACTTTCCTTGCAACTTTCACTGCCGAATAAGGTTATGTCTCAGAACACTTCAGTGGAATCGCTAGGTTGCCAAATTGCCGTTATAAAACACTTGTGACGTCATAAGTGCTTTCCCGCCAAATTTCAAAGAAAGTCTAATAACTTGCTAATTACGTGAATATATATTTTTTAAATAATCGTAGGGTCTTAGGCAAGTGTCCAGGAATTGTTTTATCAAGTTTGTAAAATTCCGTCAAGTACCCTATTAAATTGTGTAGTGGGGGTAGTGCTATCGTCGCCAGATTGCTACGACGACGCAGTGTGTCTCTGGGTGGGAACAGACTGCCCGAAGCACTGGCGACAGCTTTTTTATAAATTTGTTTTGTTTGTGCAAAAGTGAAACATTTCTATAAAAGATCGAGGGAAGCTAGAACTTAGTTATATACCTGGCTGTAAGTCAATATTGGTAGAAATAACTTGAAGTAGATAGGTTTTCTTTGCTTGACGGCAGGCGGTCAACTTGTATTCGTTGTGGGCTTTCCAAGGGGCGAAAATTTAAGAATGAAATGATTACGGGCCAATTGCATAGACAAACTAAAAAATACCCTTTAAAATTAAAGGAGCTTTGCAAAATTTTCTTTACCTAATCTTAAAGTCAAAATATATTTTAGTTGAATGTATGAAATTGGCCCTAACGGCCATTTCAATCAGAAGAGATATTATTCTCCTTCACAATATGCAGTTCTCTGTTCGCTTGTTTGTATTTTTATGAAAATTTAACCATAAGGGAAGATAGGTAATCATCATTTGCCTGACAGCGCACAAAATGTAGTTGCCTCTATTTGCCAAAATTTAGCATATTATTTGTCGAAAATGTACTTATCCGCTCTTTTATTGTCTGTTAAACACATACACCTACTTACTTAGGTACCCAATTATTGAAACAAAATTCAATAATAATATATTTAATTATAATTAGAAAAAAAAACATCTCCCTGCGCCGTTGCCCCATGTTTGCACAGGGCTTGTAAGTTTGAGAAGGTTGTGTTCCAGTGGTCAGAAGTTTGTTATACCCATGGAATCTATCCCAAATTATTTTTCATCCCCAAAATTGATGTGACTTTTGAAAATTTATGTTTTCTGTTAAAAAGTGACATAAGCTCTGTTCGCGTTCAATTTTAAGAACTGTCCCAAAACGATTCTCGTACTGTCATTAGTAAATTAAAATCCCCGGAACTGTTTTAGACCAATGACAGTACGAAAACCGTTTTAGGGCGGTTCTTAAAATTGAACGCGAACAAAGCAATTATTGCCCTAAATCTCCCAATCCAGGAACTCTAATCCTAGCAAGGTTAGTTTATAGGAAGGTTACGACGTTCCTCCACTTTTAAACAAAACCAAAGGCTCTCACCAGCTGGCCTTCAGCTTGATACCAGTGACGTATCAAAAGGGACAACACAGGTATTGAAAACCGAAAACAAAGTAAAAACACGAACATAAAACAAAATTGCGAAACACCAACGTACTCCACAAAGTTCCGTTAGTTAATTGCACAAACATTAAAATGAAGAAATAACCGAAAGCAGTCAAAACAACATATACAGGGTGAGCTTTTTTCGATGCCCACTATGGGGTTCTCGGAAACGAGCAGAGCTAGAACAAAGGTTAAATGGGGAAAGAATTGCAGTTTTGAATGCTCAATCTAATGCCCCTTTTGGATCTTTAAAAAGTTCATGGCTCACTAGATATTTTGAAAAGAGTGATTTTTTGCTATTTCATCAGATCTCTGTAGCTCCGTTATTTCTGATTATACAGAAAAACTGTACCGACAAAAATTGTAGACAATTTTGGGCTTAATAAGATAATCTGATCAAATTTTTTATGTTGTTTGTGATTTTTGAGATATGACATAAACTTGTGATTTTTTAAATGTAAATCATAGTTGGCTGTGGCCTTATAAAATCGGCCATTTTTTGAGCTTTCCAAAGATATAATACTCGGCATAGTTATTATAAAAAATAAAAGAGCTATGGCTAATTTTCTGTTTTCTTTTTTTAATTTTCACATAGTCAGCCATGGAATATTTTAATAATTACGTTCTATTTTATAATTAGACATACTTCAAACTTTCTAATATTTTGTTTTTAGCTGGTAACAAAATGTAACAAAATAAAACAAAAATTAAAAACTCAAATTCAAATTATTATTATTTTAAAAGGTCACCTTTTAAAATAAAAAAGGTGTTCAAACAATCCACCATTATTATTTATGCAAATATTGCATCTTTTTAAAGCTGAATTTATCGCCTTTCTTAGAGAGCGCCTGTCAATACTGGCAATTGCTTCTACTTCTAAAACAGCTGCTCTTAATTCAACAGTAGGGTCCTCGACAATATTTTTAATTTCTCTAAAATTGTACTCTGTTTACAGTAGATGCATAAACATAACACATAATAAATGAAACAACGGCTTTTAACCCTTATTTATCGATGATAATTAAAGATGAAGGTGCACAATTTTGTTCAGGCTGAAACCTACAGTTTCGTCGTTCTATTGTCCAGAACGCCAAAAGTGGCAACACTGTTCCTCTCAGGAGAAACGGAACTGTAACGTTGCCGGTGCCCGTTTGCAATAATCCGTGGAACAAGGGCAAATTGCAGTTTTCTATTCAAGTATCTCCAGCTTGTCTATGAATATTTGTTAATGTATTGCAACCTTTGAGCTTTAACTAACGCAATTGCACACACAAATTTTGTCACATAAAGACTTTTTTATTACGAATATGTTACGTATATTGACTCCTCTATAGCAAAATGGTGTCTGTTTATGGTGCACATGCTGGAAACTATATCCTTCATCTCTGCCACTTTAACACTTTAGTTAAAATATCTGTATACGGAATACGGAACATACTATAAATATTCAATATATCAATAATGGGGGAAATATTCGCGTATGTGGCAACGTTACTCGCCCACCTAGGCATCTATCCAAATTCAAATATCCACATGTCATCTAACACGTATGGTTTTCTGATCGGCAGATGACATCCCGTGATGCCAACTGTCATTCCGTATCTCGCTAAATCAAAACATGAGTAGATAATATCTGTGCGATTTATTATAGTTTGTTATTGATATTTACTATTACAGTGAAACCTCTCCTTGCGGACACCTCTATTAAGCGGACACCTCCTTTAAACGGACATGTTTTTTGAACCATTTCATTTTGTTGTTTTTCTATGCACTCTATTACACAAATCCAACGGAACCCTGAGTGTCCGGTTATGAGAGATTTCACTGTATATTTTCTTTGCGGACCTAGTTATCGTGTTGTTAGAGGTGTAAGGTAAGGTCTGAAAGGACAATCCGTAATTTGCCGAAATTGGATGCTTTTTTAGTAGCACAATTTATTCTAATAATCCGATGTTAGCGTCTGCCGAAATTCATGGGATAAAACTGTAAAGGTTTGTACCTACGTTGTAGTAATAGTACAGTATTATGAGTTATTAATAAAGAGAGAACCTCGGCCTAGGGACCATCTTGAAGGCGGGTTTATAAAGGCGCCGTAGTGCTTACAAGTACTGAGCCCGAATTCCGGACTTTAGGCCCAACCTAGCCAAAAAAATATGCGGAAAAAACGATTGAACAGGTATTTACGAAAAAAAACACTTCTTGACTAAATGTGGTTTCACGGGGCATCCTAAATCTGGGGGTTTGAGGTTAGAATTTTGAAATTTCAACTTTCCTTGCATCCTTCACCGCAGATTAAGGTTATGTCTCAAAACACTTCAGTGGTATCGCTATGTTGCCAAATTGCCTTTTTAAAACACTTGTGACGTCATAAGTGCTTTCCCGCCAAATTTCGAAGAGTCTAAAAACTTGATAATTAAGTAAATATATATTTTTTAAATAATCGTAGGGTCTTAAGCAAGTCTCCAGGAATTGTTTTATCAAGTTTGTAAAATTTCGTGAAGTACCCTATTGTCTCATACTTGATTTTGTACTGTTCCCCACAAAAGAAATCCAAAACAGACAAATCGGGGGATTGGGGCTGCCAGGAAATAGGTCTATTTCTCCCTATCCAAGTATTTGGATAGAGCTGATCTAAAGTCTATCCAAGTTACAGCGGCAGTAGATATAAACAAAGTCACATGACCGCCTTGCGATCGATTACCAGGGTCAGACTAATATGAGCTTCCAAGTGGCTTGTAATTCTGAACTAATTCTTTTAGAAGTTCTAAAAATTGTGTTTCTACCCTTTCGTGGGTCTTTATAAATTTCCTTAAATTAAGTAGCAACATCAATTTACAGAATATACTGCTCGCAATCCAATCTAAAATATGCAAGAAACTGGACTGAGGGAAGAGCCGGCCCTGCATTCTGCTCGCCGCGTAAACACTTGACATTTTATGACGGCCAGACTAATAAGAGAATAGGTCACGTGGTGGCCAATGTTTTGATCCACTGCCTCTATAACTTGGACAGACTTTAGGTAATTTCTTACGGGCAAATAATTACGTGGTGGAGCTCCATTATGATAATTTTTGTTTTATTTTGTTATATTTTGTCACCAGCTAAAAATAAAATATTTTAAAGTTTAAAGTATGTCTTATTATACAATAGTAAGTAATTATGAAAATATTACATGGCTGACTATGTGAAAATTAATTAAATTTTCGTCCAAAAATCGACATTAATTCAAAAATTATTTAGAAAAAATCTTTAATCGCAAAAATGAAGACCTTGGGAACCCATGTTTATATGAACTTTTTATGGAATCGTCCTGTGAAATATCTGACACTTTTTAAAAAACACCGTCTATGGATACAGGCTAAATACCATCGAAATCAGTCAAGCCGTCTAGAACATAGGGCCCTTAATATAGAGCTTTGAGCAAAAAGAAAAAACACTGGTCACTTTATTTTTTTGAGTAGAATACCACTGTATTATGAGTGGTTTTTTGAGTACCCCTGTATATTATAGTGTGCTCATGCAATCCAAGCGCTTTTCCTCTTTAACTGTGACCGCAGTCAATAGCAGTATTCTTTTGAAGTGATTTCAGTGATTTATTAAATAGGAGTATCAGGAATCATAAACTACAGCTTATTTCTCAAGTTTATGCAGATTTAATGCAACAAAATAGGAGTTGCCTCCCTTTTTAACTTCTTTTTCTTTCTCCTGGTAGTTTGTAGATTATTTAATAAAAATCCTGGGTTTCTTCCCTTTTTAACAGGATAATATAATGAGATTTTTTAATTGTTTAAACTGTAATAAAGTGGTAAGTGCATTTTAGGTTAAACAGCCCATTCAGATGAATCACTTAAACCAGCACGAAAGAATAAGCCTATTGCCTAGTTAGGGTTACTGGATAGGGAGAGTTGGAGTTGGGACAATATTCATTATAAATAGTGTCATTATTCGCCAATTTTTGGCATTATAGAGATAGCTAGATTATTTTCTATCTTTTGCCCCGCAAAAATTTTAGATTTCCATAGAAACTGTATGTCAAATTAAGATTTTTTTTGTATTTAGGTTATGATTTATGTCAAATTAAAGAAAAATGATAGGAACTCATGGACGGAGTGTGTTTTTTCTCTGGTAATCACAAAATGTCCTGCATTATTATTAGTACAGAAAACAATAGAGAAAAAAGCAAAGAAGATGTCCTATAGAATAAATGGAAGATAATGATAATTAAGTATCTGTATTTATCTCGTATTTTAGATTAAAACTTAACTCCAAATCCTAGTGCATAACCACAACCTACAATAAACTATGTATTTTGGATTGTATCCAAAAAGCAGTAGTAATTTATACAGACCATGCAATCTTGAATAGCTGATAACATTATTGGAACTGGACAAAAACTAGATCAGACATTACCTACATTAGAAGACATTGTTCGGATGTGTTCTAGATTATATTACATTAGTGGAGTCAACCAGGAAAATAACTTCGAACAAATTCTGGGAGTTTTAGATTTTGTTGGAATGTGTTCGTTTTGATGTCTTAAAACAAAATCCGAAGAGTCCGCAGCGCAAAATAGTGTGCGATTTTTTTTATTTAACAATAACTGTCAAAAATATAGGTTTTTTGTTAATAACTTATTTAATAAGCGTTTTTATTGAATTTAAGTAAGACCATTCGAAAGAGCAGGCAATTTCTCAAAAAAATTTATTTGCATATTTTTTGTAAAATAGTTAAGTAATGAATGACAATTTTTTTAAGATCATACGTTTTCATGCTTCCTCGTATTTAAGAGGCAGCCGAAATTGAGAACAGCGCGTGGAGCGCGAGACAGTTAAACAGTAATAACTTTTTACACGCAGAACTAATTCATATGCAACAAACTTTATTGGAAAGTGCCACCGTAAAGCAATTAAAAAAATCTTGTAGCATTAATTTCCATGAAAGGATACGCCTGTCATATTATTGTAAAGTTGGTCTTGATCAAAATTTCATGCATTTTTACAATAATTGACGTTACATGGTCAATTTGTAATATTTTTGAGCAATATTACAGAAAGTTTATACTAAATGTATGTACTTTTGAAAGAGCAATATAAGATTACGATATAAAACCTCGTTTTTTTTTCACTTGCTATCGTATATTCAATATTTATTTCAAACGCTCATAATATCCGCATAAAATTAGATATTGAAACTCAATAGGTGACTTTTTTGAAGCCTAAAACGTGTGCTTTTTGATAGCATAAGTAATTTTAATGTATTTCTCTTTTTTCTCGTTTATTTTTGGAGTAAACCGCGTTATAATTAATTTCCCGAAATGCAGAACTCGATTTTTCTTATTTTTAAATCCAAGAATCAAGCTGAAGGAAGTTTCTTACTGGGATGAGACCAATCCTAAGTGAAAGTACACGTTTTAAACTTCCGATTTCCTAGCCAAAAGATTTTTCTACATAATTTCCGCTCATGATTATCAGCTGAACAATTTCCGTTAAGGATTTTTTGCGCTTGCTCTTCAAATAGAGGTCAGACGGGCGGATAAACCTTGACTTGAAAAAATGCTGCTAACTCCGGTTTGGTTTAACCGAATTGGTTGAATTTGGGCTTGTTGAAGAGATATTTCCTTCTATCAAATGATTGTCTAGTAAGATCATTTCGAATTTCGTGGTCACCGCTAGAGGGCGCAATTCGAAAAATTTCCCATTTATTACAATTTTCTCCGAAATTTTAAATTCAATGACATTCAATGAAAAGTAGATTTCATTTACAACAAAGAATACTTTGGTATTGTGATATCTTCATTAGTTTCGGAGTTATCGCCAAAAGAATAAATATTAATATGTTATTTGAAAGAAGAAGGTAGGTATTTGTTTTCAAAGATTTCCGTGGTCAAGCATGCCATGAAATAAATAAAAATCTGCTTGAGCTTTT
Source organism: Pseudeuparius sepicola (assembly GCA_963920635.1). NCBI lineage: Eukaryota > Metazoa > Arthropoda > Insecta > Coleoptera > Anthribidae > Pseudeuparius > Pseudeuparius sepicola. The sequence goes on from OY987304.1 coordinate 12,998,272, forward strand.
CGTAAATAGCTAGATTTTCACTTTTTATTCCGTTAAACGTATTTCTAATTTACTTACCTTACCTGTCGTATTGATATGAGATTATGATGATTATAAAGAAAATTCGATTATTCTTGCATTCAACTTCATTTTTACTAGGCGTCATTTTGTTTTTCATTTTTTTTTACTTCATATTCATAATTGGCATCTCAAAAAACATTTCATTGAAAAATAATTATTCTACAATTAATTGTAGACGATTTTTGAGAAATGTCGGGGAAAAATCGATTTTTTGAGTTTTTAATTTTTTTAAAAAAAAGCGCACTTTTTCAACTTGCGGACTTTTAAATAAAAGTATGTTTGAAGGCGTTTCAAAAGGTTTTATTCAAATCCATGACTTCCCTAATTAATTCCTAATTAACACCATTTTTCGTCTACCTTGACTCCACTACATATAAATTTAATACATTAATTTTAACAAATTTGCATTTTAATCTTTAATTTTATTACTAAGTGGTATTTGTTGGCACTTTTCACTTTTTCATAATTATTTAACTGTGGATTTTGCCAACAAATACAATTTAGAAACAGTAATAATAATAATTAAATTAATAGGAAGAACTTTTCAAATAACCCACCATTTCTAAAGCTGACAATATGGCTTGTCGGTCAGCGCTTCGTGGCCTGTCACTCCCTGTCAGTTGATTTTACAAGAAATTTACCAGAATAGGGTACATGACAATATTTTTAATTGCTTTAAAATTGTACTTGGTTTACAGTAGGTGCACCAACATAACACCTAATAAACGAAACAACGGCTTTTAACCCTTATTTATTTATGATAATTAAAGACGAAGTTGCACAATTTTGTTCGGGCTAACATCTACAGTTTCGTCGTTCTATTGTCCACAACGCCAAACGTGGCAACTCTGTGCCTCTCAGGAGAAATGGAACTGCAACGTTGCCGATGCCTGTTTGCAATAATCCGTGGAACAAAGGCAAATTCAACTTTTCTATTCAAATGTCTCCAGCTTGCCTATGAATATCTGTTACTAAATGTATTGCAACCTTTGAGCTTTAACTAACACAATTGCACAAAAAATGTTGCCACATAAAGATTTTTATTACGAATATGTTCCGTATATTGACTCCTCTATAGCAAAATGGTGTCTGTTTATGCTGCACATGCTGGAAACTATATCCTTCATCTCTTTACATGACACTTTGATTAAAATTTCTGTATACGGAACATTCTATAAATATTCAGGAAAGTATTATGAGTTATTAATAAAGGGAGAACTTGGGGTTATGGACCATCTTGAGGGCGCGTTTATAAAGGCGCCATTTTAGTGCTTAGAAATACTGAGCCCAAATTCCGTAGGTACCTAGGCCCAAACTTGCCAAACAAATTGCAGAAAAACGCTACTGAATATTTACGAAAAAACACTTCTTGACTAAATGTGGTTTCACGGGGCATCCTAAATCTGGGGGTTTGAGGTTAGAATTTTGAAATTTCAACTTTCCTTGCATCTTTCACCGCAGATTAAGGTTAAAAACACTTGTGACGTCATAAGTGTTTTCCCGCCAAATTTCAAAGACCTAGCCAAAAAAATTACAGAAAAACGATTGAATAAGTCTTTAGGAAAAAAACCCTTCTTGACTAAAATCGTCGATGGAGGAAGGAATCAATCAACGCTAAAAGTGGTTTCACGGGGCATCATAAGTCTGGGAGTTTGAGGTTAGAATTTTGAAATTTCAACTTTCCTTGCAACTTTCACTGCCGAATAAGGTTATGTCTCAGAACACTTCAGTGGAATCGCTAGGTTGCCAAATTGCCGTTATAAAACACTTGTGACGTCATAAGTGCTTTCCCGCCAAATTTCAAAGAAAGTCTAATAACTTGCTAATTACGTGAATATATATTTTTTAAATAATCGTAGGGTCTTAGGCAAGTGTCCAGGAATTGTTTTATCAAGTTTGTAAAATTCCGTCAAGTACCCTATTAAATTGTGTAGTGGGGGTAGTGCTATCGTCGCCAGATTGCTACGACGACGCAGTGTGTCTCTGGGTGGGAACAGACTGCCCGAAGCACTGGCGACAGCTTTTTTATAAATTTGTTTTGTTTGTGCAAAAGTGAAACATTTCTATAAAAGATCGAGGGAAGCTAGAACTTAGTTATATACCTGGCTGTAAGTCAATATTGGTAGAAATAACTTGAAGTAGATAGGTTTTCTTTGCTTGACGGCAGGCGGTCAACTTGTATTCGTTGTGGGCTTTCCAAGGGGCGAAAATTTAAGAATGAAATGATTACGGGCCAATTGCATAGACAAACTAAAAAATACCCTTTAAAATTAAAGGAGCTTTGCAAAATTTTCTTTACCTAATCTTAAAGTCAAAATATATTTTAGTTGAATGTATGAAATTGGCCCTAACGGCCATTTCAATCAGAAGAGATATTATTCTCCTTCACAATATGCAGTTCTCTGTTCGCTTGTTTGTATTTTTATGAAAATTTAACCATAAGGGAAGATAGGTAATCATCATTTGCCTGACAGCGCACAAAATGTAGTTGCCTCTATTTGCCAAAATTTAGCATATTATTTGTCGAAAATGTACTTATCCGCTCTTTTATTGTCTGTTAAACACATACACCTACTTACTTAGGTACCCAATTATTGAAACAAAATTCAATAATAATATATTTAATTATAATTAGAAAAAAAAACATCTCCCTGCGCCGTTGCCCCATGTTTGCACAGGGCTTGTAAGTTTGAGAAGGTTGTGTTCCAGTGGTCAGAAGTTTGTTATACCCATGGAATCTATCCCAAATTATTTTTCATCCCCAAAATTGATGTGACTTTTGAAAATTTATGTTTTCTGTTAAAAAGTGACATAAGCTCTGTTCGCGTTCAATTTTAAGAACTGTCCCAAAACGATTCTCGTACTGTCATTAGTAAATTAAAATCCCCGGAACTGTTTTAGACCAATGACAGTACGAAAACCGTTTTAGGGCGGTTCTTAAAATTGAACGCGAACAAAGCAATTATTGCCCTAAATCTCCCAATCCAGGAACTCTAATCCTAGCAAGGTTAGTTTATAGGAAGGTTACGACGTTCCTCCACTTTTAAACAAAACCAAAGGCTCTCACCAGCTGGCCTTCAGCTTGATACCAGTGACGTATCAAAAGGGACAACACAGGTATTGAAAACCGAAAACAAAGTAAAAACACGAACATAAAACAAAATTGCGAAACACCAACGTACTCCACAAAGTTCCGTTAGTTAATTGCACAAACATTAAAATGAAGAAATAACCGAAAGCAGTCAAAACAACATATACAGGGTGAGCTTTTTTCGATGCCCACTATGGGGTTCTCGGAAACGAGCAGAGCTAGAACAAAGGTTAAATGGGGAAAGAATTGCAGTTTTGAATGCTCAATCTAATGCCCCTTTTGGATCTTTAAAAAGTTCATGGCTCACTAGATATTTTGAAAAGAGTGATTTTTTGCTATTTCATCAGATCTCTGTAGCTCCGTTATTTCTGATTATACAGAAAAACTGTACCGACAAAAATTGTAGACAATTTTGGGCTTAATAAGATAATCTGATCAAATTTTTTATGTTGTTTGTGATTTTTGAGATATGACATAAACTTGTGATTTTTTAAATGTAAATCATAGTTGGCTGTGGCCTTATAAAATCGGCCATTTTTTGAGCTTTCCAAAGATATAATACTCGGCATAGTTATTATAAAAAATAAAAGAGCTATGGCTAATTTTCTGTTTTCTTTTTTTAATTTTCACATAGTCAGCCATGGAATATTTTAATAATTACGTTCTATTTTATAATTAGACATACTTCAAACTTTCTAATATTTTGTTTTTAGCTGGTAACAAAATGTAACAAAATAAAACAAAAATTAAAAACTCAAATTCAAATTATTATTATTTTAAAAGGTCACCTTTTAAAATAAAAAAGGTGTTCAAACAATCCACCATTATTATTTATGCAAATATTGCATCTTTTTAAAGCTGAATTTATCGCCTTTCTTAGAGAGCGCCTGTCAATACTGGCAATTGCTTCTACTTCTAAAACAGCTGCTCTTAATTCAACAGTAGGGTCCTCGACAATATTTTTAATTTCTCTAAAATTGTACTCTGTTTACAGTAGATGCATAAACATAACACATAATAAATGAAACAACGGCTTTTAACCCTTATTTATCGATGATAATTAAAGATGAAGGTGCACAATTTTGTTCAGGCTGAAACCTACAGTTTCGTCGTTCTATTGTCCAGAACGCCAAAAGTGGCAACACTGTTCCTCTCAGGAGAAACGGAACTGTAACGTTGCCGGTGCCCGTTTGCAATAATCCGTGGAACAAGGGCAAATTGCAGTTTTCTATTCAAGTATCTCCAGCTTGTCTATGAATATTTGTTAATGTATTGCAACCTTTGAGCTTTAACTAACGCAATTGCACACACAAATTTTGTCACATAAAGACTTTTTTATTACGAATATGTTACGTATATTGACTCCTCTATAGCAAAATGGTGTCTGTTTATGGTGCACATGCTGGAAACTATATCCTTCATCTCTGCCACTTTAACACTTTAGTTAAAATATCTGTATACGGAATACGGAACATACTATAAATATTCAATATATCAATAATGGGGGAAATATTCGCGTATGTGGCAACGTTACTCGCCCACCTAGGCATCTATCCAAATTCAAATATCCACATGTCATCTAACACGTATGGTTTTCTGATCGGCAGATGACATCCCGTGATGCCAACTGTCATTCCGTATCTCGCTAAATCAAAACATGAGTAGATAATATCTGTGCGATTTATTATAGTTTGTTATTGATATTTACTATTACAGTGAAACCTCTCCTTGCGGACACCTCTATTAAGCGGACACCTCCTTTAAACGGACATGTTTTTTGAACCATTTCATTTTGTTGTTTTTCTATGCACTCTATTACACAAATCCAACGGAACCCTGAGTGTCCGGTTATGAGAGATTTCACTGTATATTTTCTTTGCGGACCTAGTTATCGTGTTGTTAGAGGTGTAAGGTAAGGTCTGAAAGGACAATCCGTAATTTGCCGAAATTGGATGCTTTTTTAGTAGCACAATTTATTCTAATAATCCGATGTTAGCGTCTGCCGAAATTCATGGGATAAAACTGTAAAGGTTTGTACCTACGTTGTAGTAATAGTACAGTATTATGAGTTATTAATAAAGAGAGAACCTCGGCCTAGGGACCATCTTGAAGGCGGGTTTATAAAGGCGCCGTAGTGCTTACAAGTACTGAGCCCGAATTCCGGACTTTAGGCCCAACCTAGCCAAAAAAATATGCGGAAAAAACGATTGAACAGGTATTTACGAAAAAAAACACTTCTTGACTAAATGTGGTTTCACGGGGCATCCTAAATCTGGGGGTTTGAGGTTAGAATTTTGAAATTTCAACTTTCCTTGCATCCTTCACCGCAGATTAAGGTTATGTCTCAAAACACTTCAGTGGTATCGCTATGTTGCCAAATTGCCTTTTTAAAACACTTGTGACGTCATAAGTGCTTTCCCGCCAAATTTCGAAGAGTCTAAAAACTTGATAATTAAGTAAATATATATTTTTTAAATAATCGTAGGGTCTTAAGCAAGTCTCCAGGAATTGTTTTATCAAGTTTGTAAAATTTCGTGAAGTACCCTATTGTCTCATACTTGATTTTGTACTGTTCCCCACAAAAGAAATCCAAAACAGACAAATCGGGGGATTGGGGCTGCCAGGAAATAGGTCTATTTCTCCCTATCCAAGTATTTGGATAGAGCTGATCTAAAGTCTATCCAAGTTACAGCGGCAGTAGATATAAACAAAGTCACATGACCGCCTTGCGATCGATTACCAGGGTCAGACTAATATGAGCTTCCAAGTGGCTTGTAATTCTGAACTAATTCTTTTAGAAGTTCTAAAAATTGTGTTTCTACCCTTTCGTGGGTCTTTATAAATTTCCTTAAATTAAGTAGCAACATCAATTTACAGAATATACTGCTCGCAATCCAATCTAAAATATGCAAGAAACTGGACTGAGGGAAGAGCCGGCCCTGCATTCTGCTCGCCGCGTAAACACTTGACATTTTATGACGGCCAGACTAATAAGAGAATAGGTCACGTGGTGGCCAATGTTTTGATCCACTGCCTCTATAACTTGGACAGACTTTAGGTAATTTCTTACGGGCAAATAATTACGTGGTGGAGCTCCATTATGATAATTTTTGTTTTATTTTGTTATATTTTGTCACCAGCTAAAAATAAAATATTTTAAAGTTTAAAGTATGTCTTATTATACAATAGTAAGTAATTATGAAAATATTACATGGCTGACTATGTGAAAATTAAAAAAAAAAAACAGAAAATTAGCCATAGCTATTTTATTTTTTAAAATAACTATGCCGAGTATTATATTTTTGGAAAGCTCGAAATATGGCCGATTTGATAAGGCCACAGCCAACTATGATTTAGATTTAAAAAAACACAAGTTATGTCATATCTCAAAAATCACAAACAACATAAAAAATTGGATTAGATTATCTTATTAAGCCCAACATTATCTACAATTTTTGTCTCTACAGTTTTTCTGTATAATCAGAAATAACGGAGATACAGAGATCTGATGAAGTAGCAAAAAATAACTCTTTTCAAAATATCTAGTGAGCCATGAACTTTTTTAAAAATCCAAAAGGCGCATTAGATTGAGCATTCAAAACTGCAATTCTTTCCCCATTTAACCTTTGTTCACCCTGTATATACGCCATAAACAAAAAACATGCCAAACAAGTCTGTGCGCGCCTATGGCTGGAAGAGCCAAATGTTTAGGGAGTTACTACCTAAATCACCAATTTACGTGTAAATGCTACCAACTTAAATTCGGCCTTTATTCTTCCCCTTGCTTTTTTCATCCCCCCTTCCCTATCAAGTCCTTGAATGTCCTAATACCCTCCTATAAACGAACCTTGAATCCTAGTTTCTTTTGAGAGGGCAAAGTATATCATAACTGCAGTCCCATATTTTATGCTAAGCCCTTGACAATAGCCGCGTTCCTTTTGCCCCTACACTGAGAACTTTAGCTCAGTTGTTAGCCGAGCCACTCAGTTTGTTTTTTCCTGTCAAAGGCTCATCTTAGCCGTCCTCCTTTTACAGTTTTAAGTGATCTCAAATCGATTCCGAATCACTTTGAGATCACATCAGCTGACATCGAGTGTTCCTTTTACAGATGTTCAGTTGATTATGAAGTGATCAGTTTACGCAGCAAATCGATTTTTATGTAATTTGTGTTTGTTTTGAGTGTTTCTGGGCTTAAGGTGGTGACAAATATTGAAAAATTCATTCAGGGTTAGATTATAGATAACTGTTCCATTTACCAATAAAAAATCATGTCACTGTCAGATCACTTCATGTTCATTTCACTTCAAAATCACTTGTGCAAAAAGTCAAAAGGAGGACAACTCTTGTGAAAGGGTCATTTTCCCCACCACCAAACTGAGCCAATATGCTCGATAGTGAGTGTCCTCGCGAGGATGTGCTTGAAGGGTGAAGGGGGAGGAAACAAAAATCTCACTTTAGCTCACATTCTCATTTGTAAAAGGAACTGCCACCAACTGAGATAAAGTAAGAATTCTTGAGAAAAGTGGCAAAAGGAACGCGCTCGGGAACGCGGCTTATATCTACATCTTAAGTTTATGTTTTGAGTAATTGGTTTAAAATTACTGAGCAACGCACCTTTAACATTATCGGTATCTCTCCCATTTCCTTCTGAAAAGGCGTCTGTTGGTGACCATCAACATACCAATCAACATTAATAACGAGCTTTCCTCTATAAGTAGCATTTCTCTGTCGACACTCTGTAGGATAAATAAACTGATTCCTAACACCTACTGTACCAAACGGTATTTCTGGTTTGCTCAAGTTGGCCCCAGTTATCACCAACTTAACTTTTTGATTGTTCACGGTAAATTCAACAGGAGGTATATCCTCAATTGCTTTGTCTAAACCTTCATCGACCATATAATTGAAGCTTTTCACGTGGGGCTCGCCGAGCACTTGAAGGAGCTAAAATATAAATTCAAATACACACGCTTTTTTAGTTTTGGAATGATTTATATCAAAATAGAAACCTGATTTTGAATTTCTGGGGGCCGTCCTAAGTTCGGATCTGTAAGATTTTTCAATGTTGGATTATCCATTTTTGTTTCTTATCCTCATTCCTGATTAATTCCTTAAAATTTTTGAATAGGAAAATTCCTAATTTTTAGCCTAACTTGACGTATAACATAACCTCACACTAAGGTTAGGAAGGAAACCACAAAATATATAATAGTTAGGTTGAGGAAACCACAACCAACGCATATAAAACAAAAAGTATATAAATTACCCACATACCTACCTATAGTGGTATGTAAAATGACCTTGGCCGGAAAGTTTCGCGCACCGGTTCGCGCAGCCGCCATTTGGAAATAGATTATTCGAGGTAATGCAGTGGCGTAGAATGTGCGTTTTTGTGCAGTTTATATCTACCGTTCTAAGTTCTCAATATTTTGTTATGTTATCCTGGCGAAGAATGTAAACAATCTTTTAATAATAGTGTTTTTAACGAGGTTAATATTTTCTCATTCACTTTAGCCTCTACTCCTGAAATTCATGACATTTTACATATACTTATAGGTATTGAAACAGACTATAATGGCGTCAGGCTTGGGTAGTTGAATACGCGTACCATGCCCGTTCTCTGGACACTGGAGAAGACAGAATGACGTGCCAGACGCGGCGGCGCCGTCGCGGCGGCGACGGCTGCATTGAACGAAATAAGCGCATAATGCGTTGCAATTTGCAATTGTGTCTTTACCACTAGTGGCCCATCGCAATGGGCAATAACAAGTAAACATATTGAAACAAACAGTATAGGGCCATAATTAGACCACCAATATATGAAACTAAGATAACTACCATTGAAGGTTACACAGCAAATATTCATTGCTGGTCCATAAGTGGCGCAATTTAATAGGTATAATTTCTGGAAATACAGAATATGACCACGGATGGGCCATCACAGACATGCCAATGCCATCATTAAACCATCTAATAACTGTAATGGCCCATTTAAGAACCGACAGTCTTGTGTTTGCTGGGTATAGCATTTCTTCTAAAGCCTGCAGATTTGATGGCTTTAAATTTTTGCGGAGCACGGTCTCTGCTTCATGCTTAGGCTAGGATTATGCACATAACATTCTCCCCTTTCTGAATCTAAAAAAGTTGTAAATATGGATGGAGAATTGTTGACAATGTTCTTAAGATATGCGGCGCATTTTAGTGATCAAACACATCCTGCTTTTTTTGTACACCAGCTTTAACAAACAATTATTTTTATGGGGCTCACACCAAAACAAATGTATATTGGTGACACTAGTTCTATAAAAGAAAAAGGTATAATTCTACTTCTTGGCTAGACATATATGATTATGGGCTCATAATAGTTAACAAAGAAAAAATTAAAACCAGCTGACAGTAATATATACGACGGCTTAGAACTAACATCATAAAAGCTACTTTTTTAAGTAGATATGCTTTAACATAGCGAAATTTACAGTTACAATAATTGTAAATTTACAAGAGCACGCAAGTGCAACTGTAAATTATAAGCCCAATTTATACTCGTGATCTTTCTAGGCAAAATAGCGCTTTCGAAAAAATTATCGATAAAATTTCCGGCAATAGTGATATTACATACGAAAATACCACTAGTGGTATTATCGCTGAAATCATCACCTTATTGGTTAATATTTCAAAAATCATATCATTTCATTGGTTCATATTGGCAGGCGTTGAATTCTTAAATGAATAGCTTGCGCTCACAACTTTAATTATTTATTGCAAATTAAATATTACGATTTGAGGGCTGATATTTGGTAGGTATGTGCTCTTTCTATAGATAGGCAAATATATTAGAGAAATTAAAAAAATTGTTCAAGTTCCCCATCGTCTTTACCTAATTAAAGTCAAAAGATACTTTAGTTATACGTATATAGGTATTAGGAAATTGACCCTAACTGCCGTTTCAATCATAAGAGATTGCTCTCCTTCACAAAACGCAGTTTTATGTGCGATTGTTGTTTATATTGTTTCAAAAATTTAACCATAAATGAACATAATCATCATTTGCCTGATAATGGGGCGTTTTGTGAAAAATTCTAAAAAAATGTTTGCAAATTTTATTAGAATAGAGAAACTAAGCCAAAGTGCCGAAAAGTTCTTCAAAAAGGCCGATCGTTATAGACCCGCTAGACTGCATAGACCCGTTGAACCATCCCGCTGCGGCGTTGCCACATGTTCGCACAGGGCTTGTAAGTTTGAGAAGGTTGTGGTCTCGGTTGTGGTACTGTGGAAGTTTTCCATACTTTTTTAAATCTCTGAACTTTCCCTGTATGTGACGCCCGTGACTAAAAATTTTAAATTCTGAATACAGAATCGACTTCAGGGTCAAAAGTTTATACGTGTGTACGTATTTTCGAAATTTTATTGTTACCCAACGGTTTCGGAAATATTGAGAAAAAACTGTTTTCAGGTTGCCCCTTGCCCCATTCGAAAATGAAGGGGGAAGCATTTCCGGACCCACGTTGATTGGAACTTTTTGCCTTATTTTTATCCGAGGATTACGCCCCCAAAAGGTTTACACCTACTTTTGAAATATATATCGTTGAAGTCAGAAAAATGCGTAGATTTTGAAAATCAAAAATATACAGGGTGTTCCACTTAAAAACATAACTTTGGTCTATATCTCCGAAAAGCGACATCCAATTGTTCAGTATCTGAAATCGCAAAAAAATTCTACAATTCACATATATCTGGCATCGCCGGCGACACTTCCCCTCCACACTCGACAATCTGAGATCTTCCTGTGAGGTATGAGTTTATGAAACATTCCGAGTTTACTCTTACTCCATAGTGACGCATTTTGCTGACTAAAGTTGAATGATAGACACAGTCATAGATAAAGGATTTATATACGACACAGTCAAAAGCCTTCGACAGATCGCAAAAGGTCGCAAATATGTCAAATGGAGCTCAAGTTTAAAAGGTAATTAATCCATTGTAGGTCACAGTGGATCTTCTTTCCAAGTTTTAAATTAATCTATAATAAATGAAGAACGCAGTCTACTTCATAGCTTATCTGAACGATCTTATCGTGTGTGTGAAAAATTACGTAAAAGTTGGGCTCCATTTCACATATTTGACAAGATGAACGCTCTATATTCTGGTATCCCCTTTGCCCAGACATAATTGCATCAACAATATCTGTCACCAATCTTATTATAGCATGTTTTCTGGAAAGTCCTTGTCTAAACCCATACTGGGTGTGTGCGAGTAGAGATTTTTCAAGTTTAAAAATTTAGATAGTCTGGTAGAGAATGCCATTTCAAATGATTTTGCCAAAGTAGGAATTATAGAGACTGGTCTATAGTTACTCATGTTAGAGTCATCTCCTTTTTATAATGTGAATTACTCGAGCTGCTTTAAGTTTGTCTGGAAAGATACCTTCTTTAAAACATTTGTTAATGATTATAACTAAAGGTTCAACAATGCCTGCTTTAATTGATTTTATTAATTTATTGGTATTCATGTTTTTGGAAACGACTTCTTCTGGATTTTCTGAAGTAAGAGGCAAACGCTTGTGAATGTCTTTAGATATGTTACTTAGTGAAATATGTATTAAATGTGTTGGCGTGTATCGTTACGGAATTTCTGTTTGTGAGTGGAATTTTTATTTATGATATTCCACATATATCTTGGTTTGTTGCTAGAAATTGAGATCATTGTTTAAAAATATTTTTTCTTTTCTTCTTTTATTTCGTTTTTATACTTACGCCTAGCGCTTTTAATAATTTCTCCTGACAACTCACCATTTTGATTTTTTATAACGATAGTTAAAAACATTAGTTGATCTCTTTGTTGTCTTAATTCTTGTCTAAATCATTTTTTATTTTTATTTTTATTTTTAATGAGAGTTGTTTTAGTTTTTACTGGTAACTAGTCATTTAAAATAGTTAGTATGAACTTCGCAAACATGTCATTAATATTTTGAAAGTCATTCAATAACGCATTCCAATTCAACGAAGTTAACAATAACACACAGTTTTCTATAGTTTTTGATGTTATTGGCCTAAATTTTATTACCTCAGTTTTATCGCAAGTCTCTCTCGATCTGCACTCACAGGTCATCTCAACTCCCATATGATTAGACGTGGACCAACTCTATACAGTGTTGGTCTAGATTAGACAGATAATAATTATGTATAAGTTGTATATCCAACACGACAGCAGCAATGATTCCCACTGTTAATAAAAATACTGATTTATTACATTATTTTACATACATACAAAAGTAATTTGCACGCAATTATAATTAAATAAATAAAAAATATAGGAATGTACTGAAATAAATTATAGTAATTTACAAGAAAAAGCCATAATGGGCAACAACTCATTTATTGCTCAAAGATAATACATATATTTAACATTTATAGAGTTCGTAAAGGAAAAGATCAACAAAAAAGAAGTATACCTACCTAACCGCATACACGTGTTTCATTTTATTTGGAAATCATCACTACGGCACTTCTGCAGTTGATTCTGTGGTTGTACCTTGAGGTTTTTTTGCTATTAGCAAACAGAAATACGATTGAAAAATGCCAAATAAGTAGGTACGCTTGTCATTATTCGGAACAGATATTTTTCCAGGTTAATGTCACAATATATACATGAGCAGTGAGCAGTACCTACCTACTTATCTCTAAAACAGAATGCATTTCTTTACCAATTAGTATAATATTTGGATTCGAAGAAGAAGAATGTCTGTTTTCTCCGTGGTTATCCACGAAATTTGGCTATTTGGCTGCTAAAAGGAGGTGATGGCTGCGGTACTGCTATGGTGGAGGTCGTTGCCTGTCGATTACATTTCGCCCCTAGGATCGCAGATCCAATGTCACCCTCGTAGGAGCGACGCTACTAATTTTTATTCGCGAAATGGAACAACTTTTCGGATAAAAAAAACATTGCCGTGAAGTTATTAGGCGATGGCTGCGGTACTGCTATGGTGGAGGTCGTTGCCTGTCGATTGCATTTCGCCCCTAGGATCGCAGATCCAATGTCACCCTCGTAGGAGCGACGCTACTAATTTTTATTTGCGAAATGGAACAACTTTTCGGATAAAAAAATTGCCGCGAAGTTATTAGGCGATGGCTGTGGTAGTGCTATGTTGGGGATGGTTGCCCATCTACTCTCTACTTCGTCCCTAGCCTCGCAGATCCAATATCACCCGTAGGACCGACGCTAGTAATTTTTATTTGTGAAATTCCACAACAGCTAGGTTAAAAAAATTCGGCGCGAAGGCAATGTGGTACCCTCACCCCTTCTATGGTGGTAGTTGGCGTGCGTTATTGTACGGGGTGAGCCACAAGTTATTTTCTTTTAGTGTGGGCCTAAAGGTGTATGACGGAGACACTGGGATAGTTTAATATGTGTATTAAAATAAACACGAAATAGTACATTCAGTTACAAAAATATGGAAAAAGGAGACTTCACAATGTGCAATACTCGAACAATTAAAATTCTGTGATTTCTCACGACGCTACACTCAAGTATATAGGAATATGAATCCTTTTTATTAAAAGTTCTCACAACGTTTCAAAAAGGTACCTACACTGTTGAATAATCGGAATAATAATAAGGCACAAAACAAAACTGGCAAAATGGCACAAAATACAAAACTATGGCGATGAAATACATTAATCCGATTAAAATATAAAATTGCAAAAATTCCCAAATAGCATAAAATTAAATGATGACTCTGTATAACATTGTTTAATTCCCCAGTACAAAAGTGGTATAAAAGGTAATTAGAAATTACATGGATTTTCTGACATGAAATAGTTCAATTAAAAACAAAATTCCGAATTCAACGACAAAATGATTTTACTCTAATAATTTCCCAAAACCTGGTGAAGTTTCCAATAAAAGTTACAAAATTATTTTTAGTTTAAATAAATAAAACTTGAAATTTACAGTATAATAATATAGTTCAAAATAAATCCCCAAAAAAATTCATTCCCGGTTCACAAAAGTAATGAAATTATTTCCAAGTAATTAAAATGCACAATAAACTCAATTTTCACAAAAGTTTTCGGAATAATTCCAAAATTCGAATTAAAAGGCAAATCAAACACAGGAAACTTAAAAATAAGGATCAAAATTTCTTACGTGGTCAGTCCAATTCAGCTAGCGATATTCAAGTGTCTAGGAATTACTTTCTATAGGTATGTACATTTTTGCTGAGTTTTCTGCAGCAAAGACTAAATAACTTTTGAGCAGGGCTTTCAGCGGCAAACGCTTTCTGGTTGGAGACTACTGAAGAGTTCCTGGTCTCAAGCTCTTTTATATTAAAACTCAGAGGGGAGGGGGCTCCTCTAGGAAATCTGGTTTTGGTCGGTTTTTGCTGGTATTTTCGGCGCAGGTGGCCTTAGCTACGTCACAGAATATCTGCCTCGCCGCGTTTAACCTTGGTAGATCTCGGCGATTTTTTGTTGCGAGTTTCTTAGGCGGCTTCTCTGGAATGTGCGGCCTCACGGGGATACTGTAGGAATATCGTGAAATTAAATATTCTGGCTTGGCGAGTGCCTGGGCACTACAGCAATAGGCGATGGCTGCGGTACTGGTGGTGGAGGTGGTTGCCCATCAATTATACTTCTTTTTTTAATATAGCTGCTGCTCAGTTTCGAAAATAAAAATTAGTAGCGTCGCCCCTACAAGGATGACGGATGACATTGGATCTGCGACCCTAGGGGCGAAGTACAGTTGACGGGCAACCACCTCCACCATAGCAATACCGCAGCCATCACCTCCCTGTGTTTATTTAAGTCTTTGTATCTGCGATGCTAGGGGCGAAGTAGAGTTGATGGTCAACCACCTGCAACCTGCAACATACCAATACCGCGAGCCATCGCCTAATAACTCCGCGGCAATTTCTCATATCCGAAAAGTTGTTCCATTTCGCGAATAAAAATTAGAAACGTGTCGCTCCTACGAGGGTGACATTGGATCTGCGACCCTAGAGGCGAAGTAGAGTTGAACTTCGCGGCAATTTTTTTTATCCGATAAGTTGTTGTATTTCGCGAATAAAAATTATTAGCGTCGCCCCTACGGTGGTTACATTGGATCTGGGGCGCTAGGGGTGAAGTAGAGTTGATGGCTTGATGGGCAATCGCCTGCAACATAGCAGTACAGCAGCCATCGCCTAATAACTTCGCGGCAATTTTTTTATCCGAAAAGTTGTTCAATTTTGCGAATAAAAATTATTAGCGTCGCCCCTACGGTGGTTACATTGGATCTGGGGCGCTAGGGGTGAAGTAGAGTTGATGGCTTGATGGGCAATCGCCTGCAACATAGCAGTACAGCAGCCATCGCCTAATAACTTCGCGGCAATTTTTTTATCCGAAAAGTTGTTCAATTTTGCGAATAAAAATTATTAGCGTCGCCCCTACGGTGGTTACATTGGATCTGGGGCGCTAGGGGTGAAGTAGAGTTGATGGCTTGATGGGCAATCGCCTGCAACATAGCAGTACAGCAGCCATCGCCTAATAACTTCGCGGCAATTTTTTTATCCGAAAAGTTGTTCAATTTTGCGAATAAAAATTATTAGCGTCGCCCCTACGGTGGTTACATTGGATCTGGGGCGCTAGGGGTGAAGTAGAGTTGATGGCTTGATGGGCAATCGCCTGCAACATAGCAGTACAGCAGCCATCGCCTAATAACTTCGCGGCAATTTTTTTATCCGAAAAGTTGTTCAATTTTGCGAATAAAAATTAGAAACGTCGCCCCTACGGTGGTTACATTGGATCTGGGGCGCTAGGGGTGAAGTAGAGTTGATGGCTTGATGGGCAATCGCCTGCAACATAGCAGTACAGCAGCCATCGCCTAATAACTTCGCGGCAATTTTTTTATCCGAAAAGTTGTTCAATTTTGCGAATAAAAATTATTAGCGTCGCCCCTACGGTGGTTACATTGGATCTGGGGCGCTAGGGGTGAAGTAGAGTTGATGGCTTGATGGGCAATCGCCTGCAACATAGCAGTACAGCAGCCATCGCCTAATAACTTCGCGGCAATTTTTTTATCCGAAAAGTTGTTCAATTTTGCGAATAAAAATTAGAAACGTCGCCCCTACGGTGGTTACATTGGATCTGGGGCGCTAGGGGTGAAGTAGAGTTGATGGCTTGATGGGCAATCGCCTGCAACATAGCAGTACAGCAGCCATCGCCTAATAACTTCGCGGCAATTTTTTTATCCGAAAAGTTGTTCAATTTTGCGAATAAAAATTATTAGCGTCGCCCCTACGGTGGTTACATTGGATCTGGGGCGCTAGGGGTGAAGTAGAGTTGATGGCTTGATGGGCAATCGCCTGCAACATAGCAGTACAGCAGCCATCGCCTAATAACTTCGCGGCAATTTTTTTATCCGAAAAGTTGTTCAATTTTGCGAATAAAAATTAGAAACGTCGCTCCTACTACGGTGACATTGGATCTGCGACTGCGACCCTAGGGGCGAAGTACAGTTGTTGACGGGCAACCACCTCCACGATAGCAGTACCGCAGCCATCACCTCCCCGTGTTTATTCAACTCTGAACAGGTATTTCATATTGCGTCCTTTTAGCAGCCAAATTTCGTGGACAACCACGGAGAAAACAGACATTCGTTTAAATATTTTCGTGGATCTCTAGTGCAGTTGATAGCGGAATTTCGTAGCCAGCCACAGTATTGTGCGGTGTTGCCAGTTGCTCGACCGTGGATGGAAAAACCGTGGATGTTTTCACATCAGTTGAGGAACGTATAATATGACTGTTATCCTTCCTTGATAACTTTGTTGTTTCCTTTCCCTCCTTCCTCCTTCGTTTGCCCTACTGCCACGCACGCTATAGATCCGGATCAATAATCAGCTGATTCCTGCCGTCCCTGGGCAAACAAAACTGCGGAGGTCGCTCTGCGGGCCGCGGTACATCGAAATATTTCGCCAAAAATCGAATTTACAATCGGACAAGCGTTTTCCAAACATGGCTACGAGTCTCAGCAGGGGATGTTCCTACAGCCCGAGTGAATCCTTCGAGTACACCGCGTTGCAGTTCGCTGTAAGGAGGGGATCTGTTGAGCAAGTCAGGTAAATATTACGCATTTTTTAAATGTCTCATACGAGCAGTGTTTTACTCGTTCGGCTTTTATACCATATTGTAGTAATTTACTAAAACATTAAAAGTTGTTTTACTTCGGAATATGTATGCAGATTTGAGATTTTTATTATATAGATACTTAGGCCTTGCATTTTGCTTTGTCAATTTAGTATTTATAGGTACTCGTGTAGGTATGTCTTATTACATATTACATCCGCGAATGTCAACAGATTGGAGAAAAATATAAAGACTCTAAAGTTAAAGTTAACTTTATTTTGACATGTTCCAGCAACGACGCTTTTAAAAAATATATACCTAGAGATTTGAAATGCAGGGTGTTAGACGCCCCTACTTCAATAAAAGAAACGAATGTAATTAATATCTCTAATAACTAATTAAGTTTTTAAAGTATTTAGTTTAAATTTGGCATAGATTTGTTTGTTTCAGAAACACATTTTTTATGTAAGTAAATAATCATAAGCTTTTAAAAAATATATACCTAGAGATTTGAAATGCAGGGTGTTAGACGCCTCTACTTCAATAAAAGAAACGAATGTAATTAATATCTCTAATAACTAATTAAGTTTTTAAAGTATTTAGTTTAAATTTGGCATAGATTTGTTTGTTTCAGAAACACATTTTTTATGTAAGTAAATAATCATAAGCTTTTAAAAAATATATACCTAGAGATTTGAAATGCAGGGTATTAGACGCCCCTACTTCAATAAAAGAAACGAATGTAATTAATATCTCTAATAACTAATTAAGTTTTTAAAGTATTTAGTTTAAATTTGGCATAGATTTGTTTGTTTCAGAAACACATTTTTTATGTAAGTAAATAATCAAAATTGAAAGAACCAACATAACACACTTTGAACCCCAACTTTTTTCTACGATTCAAATGAATCTATTTTAAGTCCATCATTTATTCTCTTTAATTTTTCTACTCTTGCAAAATTTCGATTTAGGATTTGGTTTATAAAATATTTCAACTTGGAATTCTTTTGTTTATTTTGGACTTTGCACCTCGAGTTTTTTCTGTTTTTTTTTGCTTAAACCATAGGCATATGCAGAAAAAAGTCGTGGGGTCAAATATATAGCAAATTATTATTTATACACACTTTAAAATAATCTAAAGGACAAAGATAAACATAAACATTATGAAATAAAACACAATTTTCTGCCATATTTTTTTATATTATAGCTGTACCTACTCTAAATAGACTTATGTCAATATCTACAAAAGAATTAAGAAATTCTTCAAATTTACATAGTTTCTAGAAAAAAAATTATGCATGTTTTTGCAACACAAAATTAACAACAATAAAGCAACATTAAATAATACTTAATACAAAGGATTACCACCACAACTGTTAACAACTGCTCTACATCTTCAGAATTAGGTTGTCAATGGTCAATGTCATGTTGTTCGATGGCGTTCCATTCATTTGAAAGGCACTCGCACTCGAATAATTGTTGGTCAGTTTGAAACGCAATATTTTGCACCAAAAGTCTTCGACCGAGCATATCTCTCGTAAGAGTCGTAAGTGCTCTATGGAATTAAGGTCAGAGCATTGAGAAGGCCAAGGCAAAACATTAATTTCATTGTCCTCCTGAAAAAATTCGCGCACGACACTTGCTGCATGGGGTCGCGCATTATCGTGCATTATATAGTTGAAATTTTGTTGATACCGCCCCATACCATGATCATACGACAGCGTATAAAGAATAAATTTAAGTACAGGAAAAAGTGATAATGGGCATAATCACTCAAAGTTAGAAAACAAAAAAAAAACTAGTAACCGCATACACCCGTTTCATGCTATTTGGCTATTTGGGGATGTGTTGACTGAAGCTGCAAATGTGTCCAGGCTCCTGCCTGGACTTCATTTGTTGCTTTCCAAATCATTCCTATCTTTTTGATTTGTTTGATGTTACACCGTACTGATGATTGGCAAATAGCATGAAACACTTGTATGCGGTTACTAGTTTTTTTTGTTTTCTAACTTTGAGAGATTATGCCCATTATCACTTTTTCTTGTATTTACATTTACACTCACAATCTTACATCTTTGTTGTCATTGTATCTTGGGCAATAAATTTAAGCTATGATCATACCTCCTCGAAAGGTGTGAACCGCTCAAACAACTGCAAGGCGTTCTGCATTTCCGGGACAACCCTCTATGCGCGATGCCTCCCTGAATCTGCCCGAAGTCCAAATCGGGGCTCATCAGAAAAGAAAATTGGAGTCCATTCCTGCTGGTTCCAATTTAAATCTTCTTGTACCCACTGTAAACTGGTTGTGCGATTTCCTCGTGATAATGCTGGAACTCTTACATGCCGGCGGCCATTTATATGATATTCGTGGAGCCTGTTTCGGACAGTTTGGTCACTAACCTGTACATTGTGTGTATATTGTGCAGCTGAATAACCTATTGCGACGCAGTAATACTGCGCTCTCGCAAGGCTAGCAATCTTAGAAATGTATTCTGAATTGGGGTAGTTACCCTTGTACGACGCTTGTATGCCGTTCTTTGACGTCTCCTGTTTCTTGGTATCTTATATCCATAAACGATTAATAACACTCCTGGATGTGTTAAGCGTTTCTGCGATATCCCTTTGTAAAATTCTAACCTTTAAAATGCCACATCGTTACATGTTCCAAATGATGTCTTTGCATCATAAAATATTTAAAATCAAACCAAACTTGCACAGCACTGAATGACAAATAATACCTATTAAATTAAGAAGGTTGTTCGTTTGAATTTTAAAAATTCTGCAATGGTTTTTTAAGGTAAAAAATATTAATACTAGTTTGCGTTATCAGTTGCTAGAACTGCTCAAAGTCGTGCAATTTTTCTTATAATTTAAATACGAAATAATTAAGAAAATATGCACATTTTTGTATATTTGTCCCTTAGATTATTTTGATATGTGTATTAATAATAATAATTTTCTCAAAATATTCGCGATAAAATATCCAGTGAATAATTTAATCACGAGGACGAAAGGGGTTCGGTAAGAAGAGGTAATCCCAGGATTCCCAGTAGTCCGGTCAATTTAGACATTTCAATATACCAAAATTCCGACAGAGCTGAATTTTGGCAGATACCTTGAGTTCACCATTATAAAGAAAAAGAAAAAATTCCCCATCGATCCCATGTCTGCTAAAAAGTTATTCAAGGTCAAAGGTGAAAATTTTCGGTTTTTTGGATTTTTCGCGTTAACAGTGAATTTAATAAAAAAAAATAGCTCAGACCAAAATTTTAAACCATAAAATTATCTACAAAAATGGTCCTTATACACTTTTCTCCTAAGAATTACCAGTTCTGAGATATCGCGATTCTAAAAGTCGAACGAGTTACATTTTATATAATATGCACACATTTCCGCGCCACCTATGAGGTAGTGGACTTGGCGGCCTTGGCGCGTTTTTTTTAAGGTGGTTTTCCCGGTAGGCATACTCCACAAAGGGTTCTGACGAAGTTTTATGGGACAATATTCTATTTATTGCATATTGATAATTGATATTGATTGGTGAAATTGATAGTGATTATTATTGATTTTAATTATTGTATTATTGATTTCTATTGATATTTTAATCTGCTTCATATTCGTCAAATTCGACTTCAACAGTCATGTCTTCTTAGATTTCTTCTTCTCCTTCTTCTTCTTCTTCCTGGATGTTTATAAATTGTTCAAATGAAGATGTGTGTCAGCTATCTCTTCATTGACATCACATGAATCCTCGTCTGCTGTATTTAAATCGACATTCAAGCAAGACTGGCCGTGGCAGTTAGTACCTACACGCTGGTGAACAAAGTAATCCTACTTTTCTACAGCCACATTTAGCACTACAACCTTTTTTGCAATTGCAAAATATAGCGTTAAGTAGTTTTTCCGGAGCAGGTGGCAGTAAAGTTGGAATCGGTTCCAAAATATTATTTGTTAATTTCCAACCCCAGTCTTCTGGGTTCAATTATTGATTGCCTAGCCATATTTGAACTTGATAGTAGACTCGATACAAGTGTTGCTGAGCCGAAGCCGATGTTGGAGGAAGACAAGATAGTTGTATTGTTCCGTGTATTTTTTTACAAAAGTTAAATATCTGTACTTGTCTATACACAATCAATTTTTTTGGAGCTCCATAAACAGCAAGGATAAAGCGAATTCCTGCTGTGATTATCGTTGTCGGAAAAGAATCAATTTCATTAAATACTTTAGCGCAATCAATTAAATCTTGTTTTGAAATAATTTTAATACTGCTGCTTTACCCCTTCTGAAAATTGCTGATGTAGTATCGCAACCGGTTATCGCATGTAAAAATAAAATATGCGGTTTGGCGATTTAGGATAATAATTCTCACCCTCACAATACTCCAAACTAGGAGTACCCCAGAAGCAACCACATGCTTGTGCGGGGGAGGGGGGCAATTACTATTATTTTGTCTTCGTTGCCATTTATGCGGCTAGACAGATAAACTTTTTGAAGAATATACTTCTGTTCGCTGTTGAGCCTTTCCAGGTTTCAAAAAGTAAATAATTTTATTAATTGGAGCCCGTGCAGTGAGTAGTATTAATAAATCAATATCTTCGCCAACCACAATTGTTGTATTTCTTGCGCTGAATAATTATTGTTGTATTGCTGTTTCAACTATGAGGACATCAACGTCACTATCGGCGGTTTCAGTGCAATATTTTCAGTGATCAACTTGTCACTTAGCATTGAAATAAAACGAGATTTATTATGAACGTTAGCGAGAAATTGTTGGGTTGCTGGAACTGTCATAAAATGATCAAAGATGATATCGGAACACGAAGATGTTTTTGTAGTTCGACTACGTTGTTCTGCAGCTTTAATGTTCTTTGTAGAGTCACTATAGCCATCAAATACTACCATCACTCTATGACCATAGTGTCTGCGTAGATATTAAATGTATTTTTCGAAAATAACATTGAAGCTTTCTTTTCAATCCCAGACAATGTAATGTAATAGATATCCTCCATCGATAATATAAGTAGCGTTTGTACTATCGATTTCAGCGTTCGACTTTTAGAATCGCGATATTTCAGAACTGGTAATTCTTAGGAAAAAAGTATAAGGACCATTTTTGTAGATAATTTTATGGTTTACAATTTTGGTCTGAACTATTTTTTTCATTAAATTCACCGTTCACGAGAAAAATCTAAAAAACCGAAAATTTTGACGTTTGACCATGAATAACTTTTTTAGCAGACATGGGATCGATGGGGACTTTTTTCTTTTTCTTTATAATGGTGAACCCAAGGTCCCTGCCAAAATTCAACTTTGTCGGAATTTTGGTAAACTGATCACTATTTTTATGACTAAATTGACCGGACTACAGGCAATAATTTCGAGATATTTTACCATGGTAATGAATTAATAAGAAAGCTTTTGATTGGTCAGAAAACGGCGGTGTGAAGTTTTTCACCATAAAACATCCAGTATGCTATTACTTCTCTTCCGGAGGTACTTTTATCTGGTAACCCAGGGAAAAAAAGGTTGATACCCAGTTCTATGTATAATATCAGAAATCTAAATTGACTTCTTCTGTCAAAATATTTGTAGGTTTATTCTCCGGAATTAAAATTTATTCATTTTCCACGGTTCCCTGAAATGAATGGAACCCGAAATGGTCCGAGGTATTTTAAATCCTCGAATTATTGTTGTTTCGATACTTTTTATAGGTACCTCATAGAAAGTGGTACCGACTTGGACACAGGACCCGATCCAGCACTACACTTGGCACTACGAAAAATGAACACAGTCATTGCCAACCTTTTGCTACAAGCCGGGGCAGATTTTGAAATCAAGGATTCGGTATGACTAAAAAATAATATTTTTTATTTGTATTTTTTTAAAAATCAATTTACGACCTAGCTACGACCCTTCTTAGTTAGATTTCAGTATACATACTTACGATAGTACTTTGCAGCATGGAGACTATCCAATACACATAGCGTGTACCTTAGGATTACTAGACATAGTATATAATTTGTGTGCATTAGGATGTAGCGTAGAAGTGCGTACTTCCAAGGGCCTATATCCTCTACATTTAGCTGCAAAAAATGGTCATATATCTGTCATTAGGTAAGAAAACAGTTTCTGCTCGACTATCGATTAATATTGCATTTCTTAAGCATTTGGCAATTAGGTATTGATAAACAACAATAGGCGGAATAAAATTTCGGTTTACGGATATTATAGCTCGTTGATGTTTAGACACCATAGATTACGTAATCTCCGCAAGACAGATGATACACAATGCAAATTTGTACCATATTCGAGCATTTTACAATATTTTTCTATTCCATAAATTAAAGCAAAATTAGAAAGTATGCAACAATTTTTTCTATGAGTGTACAGTGACGACGTATCCAAACTGTTTGGAATGTTGTGTACGACTTCTTCGTATTGATCCCTACTGGTTCGATCCGGAACAATAACGCGTAAACATATCCTTCATTTGCAGCTTGCAAATGATTGATTGGGTGATGTTGTCAAGGTCACGTTGAATGATTTAATGATATACAGGGTGACCGTATTTCGAGTCTATGCATGGGGATCTCGGTTATCTTAAGAGATACGAGTTCGGGTAAATTGGGGCAAAGTTGCGGAATTTGATGCCGAGTAACATGGTAAAAAGAAATTTTGGCTGGCCCTTTTCGTTTTGAAAATAATGCAAAAAAACTGAAAATTGTCGTTTTTGTTTTTATTTTTTTAAACGAAAACGAATGGCGCTGGACATTTCTAAGTTAAACATTATTAAGGCACTTTTTTACAAGGAATCTAAATATGACCTCGCATTTTTTTTCTCGCCTCCCTGGACAAAGATATGACGATCAACTTTTATTTTTCTTATGGGCGCCATATTAGATTTTATTTTTGAAAAGAGGATTTTTTTCTGGTTAAAACGATATGTCACACAATATGCTTTACTTTGTTTTTCTTGCCGTAATATCAAATTAATCGTTTTTGCTTAGAGTGCCTTGGAAACCCCGTTGGAAACGTAAGCCCCATAATGTTTGACGTTTTTGCATAGAGTGCTTTGGAAACATAAGCCCCATAATGTTTGACGTTTTTGCCTGGAGTGCCTTGGAAACATAAGCCCCATATAACGTTTGATAGTTTAGTACAATTTTAAGTGTCACGGATACTTTATTTTATTACTTTATTTTACTGAAAAAATGTAATTTTCACATGAAAAAAAGCGCGACATGATTCAAATTTATTATTCCTCAAATATAAATGACGTCGTTTATTGTAAAATAGGATTGTCTACTCGTCTAGGTGTTTGTTGTTCTTGGGTTTCCAGTTTGACTCTTTCAGTGTTAATGTGTTAGGCATATGACGAATAAATAACAAGGTCTCAGATCATACTCTCGTTGTACGTTTATGATTTATTTAATCAATAAATTTAACATTAACTGAATTTTTACTGAACCGTTAAACAATATTCCAAAGCACACTTCGCAACAATGGGTAACTAGGCTTATGTTTCCAAGGCACTCTATGCAAAAACGTCAAACATTATGGGGCTTATGTTTCCAAGGCATTCAATGCAAAAACGTCCAACATTATGGGGCCTACGTTTCCAAGGCACTCTATGCAAAAAGGATTAATTTGATAGTACGGCAAGAAAAACAGAGTAAAGCATAATGTGTGACATATCATTTTAACCAGAAAAAAGTCCTCTTTTCAAAAATGCAAAAACCCAATATGGCGCCCATAAGAAAAATAAAAGTTGATCGTCATATCTTTGTCCAGGGAGGCGAGAAAAAAATGCGAGGTCATATTTAGATTCCTTGTAAAAAAGTGCCTTAATAATGTTTACTTAGAAATGTCCAGCGCCATTCGTTTTTGTTTAAAAAAATAAAAACGAAAACGACAATTTTCAGTTTTTTCGAATTATTTTCAAAACGAAAAGGGCCAGCCAAAATTTCTTTTTGCCATGTTACTCGGCATCAAATTCCGCAACTTTGCCCCAATTTAACCGACCTCGTATCTCTTAAGATAACCAAGATCCCCATGCATAGACTCGAAATACGGTCACCCTGTATAGAAAACAGTGAAGTACGTAGTTATTTATATAAGTAGATGATATTGAAACGCCTTTCGGAGAAAGTAACAATTTAATTGAAGAACTTTGTAACATGCAATGGCGGCTCGTCCATAGGAGCTGTGGGGGCTACACAGCTCCTATGGATATTAAGAACCAAAAAAAAAAAATAATAACCTGCTCATTTATCATTTGAGTATCACTTCCGGTTTAACTGGAAGTAAATAAATATTTTTATCTGTAGAATAACATGTCATTAAATAGCCCTATTTCCTTTTCAATGAAAACATAACGTTTTTTATTTTTTCGAAATAATAATTTTTGGGTCTTAACTTTTCTAGGTCAATTCTTGAAGCTAGATTGTTCCAATGCCCACCCAACTAGCTTGTGCTTTTTTCCGTGGGTTACAACCGTTGAAAAGAGGTTAAAACAGAATAATAATTGAAATTAATTCCAATGAATTTTCATACAAAATCGACATGTGCGTGCACGGTCTTGCGGAGATTATGGTCGAATAAAGTATTATTTTTAACACAATTTTTATTTTATTTGTTGACCACCAGATGTTTGTGTGCTGCCGGATGCAATATCGACGTCCGAAATTCCGACAACATCCGTGCAGACATCACAGCCCTAAAATATGGCCATAATGACATTGCGGAACTTCTCGACAGACTCAGAGCTACCGGCCAAAGAGACACTTTCGCCAGGCAGTTGGTGCCTACTTCTAGACCTGCGGTGAGGCTCAGCCTTAGACTTTTGGGCCACTGTGGTGCTGGAAAGACTGCCCTGGTGAAGTCGTTGGGAGCCGGGCTGTTTAGTTCACTGTTTCGAAGGTCTAGTTCGTTACAGAGTAACAAATGTAAGCATATAGAACTACTTTAGAAAATATCATATAAAGATTATTTACCTAATAATACTTACTTGTATCTAATAAGGAATCATTTTTCTAGAAGAAACAACCAACCATTATGCCTTTGCTAGCGATAAATGCTCTTGGGAATTATAACTTCTTTGAAAAAATATCAATTGTGCCCCGCATAAATTTAAGCGTAGGAAGTAATTGAGACGTTTTATACCAGCTTTCTGGGCGATTGACTACAAGTCCTTTGACTGAAACAGAAAAGTTATTAAGAACAACCCGGTGCCAGAAGTGTGGCTAAATAAATTTGAAAAAAAAACAAGGTAGAAATGAAAGTAGCGTCTATACTGCAGATATATAAACGTAGGGCGTAACTGAGTCGTATTAAACAGCTGCCAGCGCAATTTGTTGTACAAGTCATTTGTTCGCGACGCGACAGGAAAATGATCAACCACAACCTGGTGTCAGGTGTGGGGTGCGCAAATTTGAAACGACTAACTTGAAATAAAAGTAACGTCTAGTATGCTCCAGAAATGTGAAAGTATTGCACAACTCGGATCATTTTATAGTATCTCAGCTGTCGTCGCGATTTACATTACAAGTCCTTTGTTCGCAATAGGTCTGGCGTACATAAATTTTAAACACAAGTATTGAAACAAGAAATAAAAGTGTCGTCAAGTATTCTCCAGAAATATAAACAGAGAGCGTAACTGAGTTGTTGGGAGCCGGGCTGTTTAGTTCACTGTTTGGAAGGTCTAGTTCGTTACAGATTAACAAATGTAAGCATATAACTACTTTATAAAATATTGTATAAAGATTATTTACCTAATAATACTTATTTGTATCGAATAACGAATCATTTCTCTAAAAGAAACAACCAACCATATGCCTTTGCTAGCGATAAATGCTCTTGGGAATTATCACTTCTTTGAAAAAATATCAATTGTGCCCCATAAATTGAAGCGTAGGGGGTAATTGAGTCGTGTTATACCAGCTTTCTGCGCGATTGACTACAAGTCCTCTCACTGAAAGAGAAAAATTATTAAGAACAACCCGGTGTCAGAGGTGTGGCTAAATAAATTTGAAAAAAAAAAACAAGGTACAAATGAAAGTAGCGTCTATACTGCAGATAAATAAACGTAGGGCGTAACTGAGAAGTATTAAACAGCTGCCAGCGCAATTTGTTGTACAAGTCATTTGTTCGCGACGCGACAGGAAAATGATCAACCACAACCTGGTGTCAGGTGTGGGGTGCGCAAATTTGAAACAACTAACTTGAAACAGTGACTATAGAAGGAATAGTCACTGCTTGAAATAAAAGTAACGTCTAGCATGCTCCAGAAATGTGAACGTATTGCACAACTCGGATCATTTTATAGTATCTCAGCTGTCGTCGCGATTTACATCACAAGTCCTTTGTTCGCAATAGGTCTAGCGTACATAAATTTTAAACACAAGTATCGAAACAAGAAATAAAAGTGTCGTCAAGTATTCTCCAGAAATATAAACAGAGAGCGTAACTGAGTCGTTGGCAGCTGGGCTGTTTAGTTCACTGTTTCGAAGATCTAGTTCGTTATAGAGTAACAAATGTAAGCATATAACTACTTTATAAAATATTGTATAATAGTTATTTATGTACCAAGGCACTGAAGTTCAACTTTTTATGACTCATGTGGAGTTTAGTTGCTGAGGCCTCTGGCCGAGGCAAATAAACCACATGAGTCATAAAAAGAACTTCAGTACCGAGGTACATATTATATTTTTTTTGAAATCGGAAACAAAATGTTTTATTAGGCAAGAAAATAATAATAAGGGATCACCCGCCCACGAACCGACTACGCGTGGCGTTGCTTGATTTTACCGATCGCTCTACCTAGGACAAGTATAATGACGTACGGCACCTTCTGACAGAAAAACCAAACTGCTGCTTCTTGTGCAGCCTACACAACAAATCCATTGATATTCAAATTTACTAAAATATGTATACTTAAGGATTGCGCTTCTATAGGAAACAATTTCGCAATGTGTACGAAAAGTTAAATGAGCCTTTATCGGCCGGGTTTTGAATATTTGGTCACTTTTGACGGGCGATTTCTCCGCGTCTGACGTTTGATGTTTACATCTCCAAGGCCTACTTATTGAAAAAATCGTACAATAATGGGCTACATTATTGTACGATTTCTGTGCTTTTAATGACGATTTTGGGACATTTTAATGCCGATTTCAAGAAAAGATTATTTACCTAATAATACTTACTTGTATCCAATAACGAATCATTTCTCTAAAAGAAACAGCGATAATTGCTCTTGGGAATTATCACTTCTTTGAAAAAATATCAATTGTGCCCCATAAATTTAAGCGTAGGGGGTAATTGAGTCGTTTTATACCAGCTTTCTGCGCTATTGACTACAAGTACAAGTCCTTTGACTGAAACAGAAAAATTATTAAGAACAACCTGGTGTCAGAGATGTGGGTACAACAATTAAAAAAAAAACACTAAGTAGAAATAATGCTAAAGAAATGTAAACGTAGGGCATATCTGAGTCGCCTTATATATTCAAAGTTAAGATTACCTACCTAATTGTTGCTACCCAATTAGTCAGAAGTTTATTTGGACCAAACCAATTTACCCCTATATGAGATAAAAATTTGAAGTGGGGAATGAAGTGGATGCCATTTTTAAGTCAAAAATAGGTATACAACCTTATGGGTTTTAATGTATACCATTGAAGTAGTAAAAATTAGGTAATAATTTGCCTTCGTCCTACTACCTATAACCATAGAAGAATATACTACAGATCCTTCTATGCCTATACTAAACACAGTTATTGAAAGTGTTTTTTTTTACTAAAAAAACAACTCGCGCACCTCATAACTATTGTGTTTCAAAAATGTTTATTAACAAAGTTCCAACGGGATAAAAAACATGATTAGGAAACCTTTGAAGAGTCAATTTGGTATTCCACAGTCTGACTTTTTCATATTTTGAAAAATAACTGCATACACCTAATCATTTTGATTTCAAGATGGAGGACATCGTTGTTTGTTTGATAGCAAATAAATTCTTAACTGTGAAGTTCCATTTTACGTATTTTTAGACTTTAAAGTAATAATTTCTAACCAGGGAAAAATTATTGCAACCAACTTTGACCATATAAGTATGTTTTCACTATTAAAGGATGACGTGGCCAACCAGTTAGAATGAGAGATTCGTAAATTTCTTTGTACTTCTAAAATTTATTTGTAGCGCAAACAGATCCATTTAATTTTTTAATTGGGCTTTTCGCCACCAAACTGATTAAAAGACAACTTTTTCAAATTGCTTGGATAATTCATAAATTCTTAACAGTAAATGAACGAAACTTTGAACGTGTAACTTCAACAAATTTGTTTTCTGTTTCCTGAGCTTTCGGAGAATAAATCTTCCTCCTTTCTCAAAGAACATGTCACGTCAAAGTGAAATGACAGATTAATAAATTTTAGGTTAAAATGGCATGTCCTAACAGAAACAGTAGCCTAGCCACCTGTCTGATATTGTACCCTTTGATCTATCTAATTATCTATAGGTATAAGGTACAAACTTCTCTTTCAATAAGTATGGCAATAATATTTTACTGAATTCCACTGAACATTCAGCAACACAGTTGTCTGTATTTCCTAGAATAAATGCTGATTCTTTAATACTACGTCTATTTCCTGATTCTTCTTCTTTGAGTTTGGACCTATCCTATCCCACAAAATCCTATGATTGTTATTAAAAGAGAGTTCACATATTTTTACTTTGAAATTTGATTTTGTCTGGTATAATTTTTATGTTCTCTTAAAGGAACGTTAAATGGTCTAAAAGTCTCCCGACATAGAACTTTCCACATTCACAAGGAATTTTATAAATGTAATTTTTTGAACTTTGTACTTCATTAATGGTCTCGTTTCGTTTTAACTAGCATCGATCTTAATGTATTTTTGTTTTTAATACTGTTCCGACATTAAAACGATTGGGCTATGCGTTTTAGGTTATCTCATTCTATTAGCATTGTTATTTTGTTGGCAATCCTGAAAAACTTGCTCAACAAATTAGTTAATACGTTTAATTTTCTATAATACTTTATAGAAAATAATACTAAATCCAAATATAGCCAACAACAGCTTATTCCTACATAACAAAACAAGCTACACCTCAATTTTTAGTTTTGAAGTTATGTTTTCAGTGTCCAAGTTTTATTTTCATGGTATTAACACTTTGAACTCGAGATCTGGACTTTAAACTCGAGATTTCGACTTTGAACTCGAGATCTCGACTTTAAACTCGAGATCTCGACTTTAAACTCGAAATCTCGACTTTGAACTCGAGATCTCGACTTGCAATTTATGCTACATAGGCCTTATTTTCACTCGTATGCAAATTAATAGTACAAATTAAATTGGCACAGGTAAAGTGCTTGCTTACCTACCTAATAATATTTTAAAACCACATTTAAATTAGGCCTTGAAATAATTTTTTTCCAAGTACAGATAAGATTATATTATTATTATTATTATTATTCAAATTACAATTTATTACAGTCAATTACAAAAAGTTATCTAAATTAAGGAATCTGACCTGCTA
The DNA here is from genome assembly GCA_963920635.1 of Pseudeuparius sepicola. NCBI lineage: Eukaryota > Metazoa > Arthropoda > Insecta > Coleoptera > Anthribidae > Pseudeuparius > Pseudeuparius sepicola. The sequence goes on from OY987304.1 coordinate 13,029,073, forward strand.
GAAGGCTTAAATTAGCTGAACAATACCTACTTGATAAATAATTTTACTAGCTAGGCCAAGTTACCTCGATCCTCCCATAGTGGATATAAAATAAATTTCCTGTTATCATGGTTTACACTGTAGCCGAGAGGGTTGAAATGATTTTTATCTACGGGCAAGAAGCTAAAAAATGTGCATTGAGAACAGCTACTACTTTTAATGCAAGATATCCAGAAAGACATGTTAGCCACACGTACATCCGAAAACTGATCATAAAGTTGAAAATGACGGGAGAGAAAACAAGAAAAGGACAGAGCCCAGGGTACTTCAAAAAAATGCCCAGATCGAAGTCCTGGGTCATTTTGCAATGAGTCCTACTACCTCCATTCGTCAGACAGCAGATGCAACTGGACTTTCTTATCCGTCAGTTTTAAAATTGCACATATTTCATCCCTACAAAATTCAGATCCATCAGGAACTTATGGAAGACGATACCGACCGTAGAGTTCAGTTTTGCGAAGAAATTACAGATAAAATTACCAATGATTCTGAATTGCTCAAAAATATCTGTTTCAGCGACGATTGTAGTTTATTTCTCAAAGGTTTTGTTAACAAGCACAATTGTCGATATTGGAGTGACGAAAATCCGCATGTCTTCACAGAAGGTCATACCCAGTATCCCGAAAAACTTAGGTAGGTATTCTAGGAGACAAGGTCATCGGGCCAATATTTATACCAGTCAATTTAAATGGCGAGTTTTATTTGCATTTATTAGAAACGAAACTATTAACCCTCTTATTACGGAAGAAATAGAAAACCAAGAAGGCGACCATGTGATCTTAAAACTCGATGAGAACAAAATTCATTTTCAACAGGCTGAAGTACCCCCACACTACGTTCTACCAGTTAGGCAGTTCTTAGATCGAGAATTTCCAATGCGCTGGATTGGAAGAAGAGGACCCGTAGAATGGCCTCCACGATCCCCAGATCTAAGTCCCTTAGATTTTTTCTTTGGGGTTATTTAAAAAAGTGTTATTTATAAAACCCAGCCCGAATGTATTGAAGATCTGTTTCAATGAATCAATACAGAATTTAGATCAATTCCTAGACAAGTTTTCCAGAATGTAAGAAGTGAATTTGAAAATAGGCTATACTATTGTTTACGAAATAACGGACAGCACTTTGAACATTTCATTTATATAACTTTTTGTTATTGACTATAATAAATTATTATTAATACAATTGTAATTTGAATTATTTGGGCAATTGACTAATACATAATAATCTTTCCTCTACCTGGAAAACCTTAAAATTATTTTAACACAAACTTTAACTGTGATGTTCAAATATTATTAAGTAGGTGCTAATTTAAGCCATCTAGCAGGTCAATTTCCTTTATTAGCATCTCTTGTTTTGAATTCAGGGCAACTTTGCAAACATTTTGTAGGTATTTATATGATTTGTCAAGTGTGATACTAAAATCGAATATTCTTGAATAAATTGATAATTATTACTGAACCAAATGTACCTATTGTTGGTACCATTGGAAAGCATTTTTAAGGAGGTTTTCGACGATGTATCACAAATTGGGGGTTGCCATTTAAGATTTTAAAGTTGGGGTGAACGGGGCCTATGGGGTTGGAGGAGGGGCGTCACTTGGAGTTCAAAGTCGAGATCTCGAATTTAAATGTGGTTTTAAAATATTATAAGCAAACACTTTACCTGTGCCAATTTAATTTGTAATTTGTATAATTAATTTGTATATACGAGTGAAAGTAAGGCCCATGTAGCATAAATTGCAAGATCTCCAGTTCAAAGTCGAGATCTCGAGTTTAAAGTCGAGATCTCGAGTTCAAAGAGTTTAAAGTCGAGATCTAGGAATAAAATATAAAGTGGTCCTTCTATAGCTTCGTATCTAACTTATTTTTGACTTAACCTACAGGGACAAATATTGAGACAAAATGTACTTCTTTATGACCTCCAGAATTTCATGAATTATCCTTCGACTATAAGGGCCAGTTAAAAAAGTAAATATCGACCAAAAAATTGTTGATACAACTATCTTTGTTTTCAAAGCCTGATTTTGGGTAATAATAAACTAAATTATGACCAAATAAAGTTTCCTAAAAGTTGTTCATTTATTAAGTTTAGAATTAGTAGTTTTAGATAACAAAAATTTCTTCTTAGATTTTTTGCACTTTAAATTTTCTAAAGGAAAAAATTGGTAATACTTTGCCTTCATAGGTAATTTTCACCAAAAGATTTGTAGTCTTGACTAGGCCTGTTTGCTGGGTATCAGTTGTCAGGGGAATTTATTTTACAAGTCCTTTATTCGCAACAACAAAAAAATAATAAAAGACAACCTGGTGTCAGGTAAATTGTAAACATCTAGCTTGATACGTCTTTGTTTTTCATCTAGCTTGAAATAAAAGTAACGTGAAGTAAACTGAGGAAATGTAGAGCTCTACCTGGACTCGACTTATACCAGCTATTAGTGCAATTTGCTTTCCATATCCTTTATTCGCAACAAAAAAAGGGTAAAAAACATGGGGTCAGGTGTGGGGTATGGACATTTCAAGAAACGTAGCGAAAAGTCTCAAGACTGAGTGGGTTCTTGCATTTTTTTAACACATCTGGAAAACGCTATGCTCAATTGTTTTTTCTTGTTACTATTGTAGATAATACCCAGCAAGAAATACATATCTAATTGTAGTCCGTAATATAAAATAACATAAAAATGACTAAATGCTGAAAATATTTCTGTTATTCTATATTGATAAACAGATTACATTGTATAAAATTGAGAATTTTTATTTCAGCAAGACCTTCTTCTCCGATAAACACTCAAATAGAAATGGACGTAACTCCAAGACAAAACTCTTTAAGTTTTGAACCTACAGCACACTACCAATCAACCAACGGAATCCACGTACAAAATGTAAAAAAAAACTTTATGAAATTTCCAAAAAAAAAACTGTATTACTTTAGATGGACATATCAAGTGTCGGAGACGTCATGGTATGGGAATTCTCGGGCCAAGAAAATTATTTTTCGATATACCACCATTTTTTATGGCCATCTCCTTATGCAGTTACTGCTATTTTGTTTAATTTGGATGATCCACCCTCGGTACAACTGCAGCAAGTTTGTTTTTGGCTGAACTTTATCATGGCAAGGCAATCGGCAGATCTACCATCTTGTACGACGTCTAAATAGAAAAATTCGGACAATCTCATTATTAATTTTATTTTCTATAGCTGATTATGGTCCCATTCTTTTAATAGCTACTCACGTAGACCTAACTAGAGCGGTTAAAACACAACATGGTGAATGGATTAGTCCGGATGCACAAAAAACGTTAGAAACAGTATCGAAAACTCTACCTCACGTGCCAAGTCTCTTGAACACCGTAATAATAATGGACTCAAATGTACCTGCTTCGTACGCTTTCAAGCAACTAAAGTCTACGCTGTCCAACATCAAGCAAGATTGCATACAGGTAAATTTATGGAGGAATCCGCAGGTAATTTTGTGTGATTTTTGGGTCAATTTTTTGTCATGTTTTACAGGCAAATGTCAAAATACACGCACGTAGGGAAGGTTACGGTTTAGTTCGAACAGATGTTGCGAAGGTATATCTTGTGTGACGTTCAGAATAAAATGCGCATATCATATTGCGTCACATTAATAGAGCAATTTTCCATTGCATTTTCTTAAGGAGGTGCACTAAAATTTGTTTTTACATTTTCTTAAGAAAATGTCTGTGGTAGATTCTTAACATTTTCTGCTTTCCACTGGCCTTTGTATATCGTTGTTTAATCACTAAATGTTTTGTAATTTGCAACTGGTCATAGCCAATTTAAAAACTGTTATTTTGTAGCAGACTGTTGGAACTTGGACTGGACTTCTAGAAAACACGCTATCATGGCTAACGATATTGAGGCAAGATTTTGAACAGTTTCCAGTATTGTCAAGAAAAAAGTTTTCTGAATTGTTGAGGAATCAGATAAATTTGCTGGCTTCTGATAGTCATATAGATGAGTTATTGCAACAATTACACTCTATGGGAGAAGTATACAAATACTTTTAATAATTTGCAGAATATCTCAGGGTACAAAATTTTGTTTCAGGTAGTTTGTGTTCAATACTTAGTAGTTCTTTCTGTATCTTGGCTAGGCGAACAGTTGCTTGGAGAATTATTATCTACAAATTTTGTAACACATGCAAGAGTGACGGGGGTTTATACAATTGAAGATTTCCAAGCCTGCTTTAACCAGTGCGATGCACTTTGTGTCTTAGATTTGTTAGAAGCACTGGACGTTTGTGTCAGGGTAAAATGTTTTAAATTATCTTAAAATATTTCATTTAAGTTGAATATGATATCTCTTTAGTGTGATTTGGTAGAAGAAGTTGAATATGAATTTCCAGTTTACAATCAAACTGAAACACTAGAGGGTTTGTGGGATGTAAATGACCCTAGATATTCTCAAAGTCTTTCAAAATATGGTGGTATACGATATTATGCATCTCCAGGGATATGTCACATGTTTACATCGCTTTTCCCTCATATTCAGGTTTGTTTTCAAAAGTTCTGATATGTTATAAATTTGAAAGAAAACGAATGATAATTTGACAGGTTGAACTCAGGAGAACGGTAATAGCAACTTTTGGTAACAACGACTCTGATTCGGATTTATATCAATGGAATGTTGGCTCGAAATTGTGTTCCGCAGATTTTGAGGGGTTAGTCACACTTGGAGAAGACTCAACTGGTGCACAATTTGTAGAAATAAAAGTTAGAGGGTCAGGAAATTCGTCCCAGAGTTGCTTTTATTTTTTCGATACACTTTTAGCTACCGTAACTCAGGTATGAACAAAACTCATCGCTTTGCCCATCTTCGTTTATTTATAAATAGTTCCAATGTACGTAATATATTTTTGTAGGCCATTAACAAAATTTGCCCAGGATTATTACTAGAAACGCACATTCTGAGCTCTGAAGAACTTAGAATACATTCAGAAGATCCATTTTGCTACGAACCTCAGGTAATAACATCTGCAATGTTGGAAGCAGAGTCCACGTTTGACGTTATTTTATTTAATCAAAATACTGAATGTTATGAAACTGTCGTGCAGCTCATCATGTTTGGTAAGTATAATATATTATATTGGCGGCACTCTTTATTTCTTTACAACGATAAAATAGTACAGAAAATATAGTTCCACAACAGAAGGCTCCTTAATGGTGGCTGTTAAATGGGCTCCAAGTTCTGATTCCAAAAAACAAAGTTCCCAGCCATAATCTACTTAAATTTTAAGCCATGAACGGACAGGTGGCAACGTCTCATTGAGATGGTTTATATGCAGGCTTAGTTTCTTTTTTTACAAATGTCCAATACTTTTATTTGAATTATAATTCGACACACTGTCACCAACAGCCCACTGGACAGCATTGGAGTCCATTCACCAGCATTAAGGAGCGCTTTCTGCCGTAGAGCAATGTTTCTGTGTCACCAGGTGATATGGAATTAGCCAATGACATTCAATGGGGATGCGCTCTAAAAGTCAAAGATCTGCCAGCACCAGTTAAGTTAAAATTATGTGGACTGCTAGACCCTCCAGAGCCTCATGGAAGAGATTGGTGTCTTTTAGCTCTTAGGTTGGGATTGTGTCAGGAAAAAATAGCTGCTTTAGATTCGCATCATATTAGCCATACTATGAGATTGTTGACTACTACAGACTATTCCATAGGTAGATATAGATAGTTATAGATGCAATTAATTAGTTTTGTAGTGTAGTTCCTTTCAGTCATTTTTAAAATTTTCACAGGTGCGCTGATAACAAGCTTAATAGAATTAGACCGTCAAGACGCAGCAGAGGTCGTGTTGAGATCTGCGCCGATTTTTAAAGTTATAGAGCATGCCAATTAGTTCTTGTTTAGTTTAGTCTGCTAGATTGCTTGATTAGACTTATTTATAAACTTTGTATTATTTTATATAAATATTATAGTTGTTACTTATACAGCTGCAGACCATTTATTGTATTAAATTGAAATCGATTAACACAACTTATAAATTTAAGCACAAAATGGGAATACTTAAATTGTGATTTTTTTATTATCTAAATATAGTCGCCATAATTCAAAAAGTGAATGATGAAAATAACTTTTCTATTTATATAAATCATTACTAATTTGTACAACGGCCTTAAGATCAGAATCATAAAAACCTTTAGTACAATAACTAATATCGAAAAATGAAAAATTATATAATAAGACCAATTTTATAAAATACCCGATTTGTTGCTTTATTGTTTATATAAAAAGTAGGGTAGAAATATATGCTAGATAGCATAAACGGCTTTTGTACCGTCCTATTTTAAAAATCTAGAAAAATAAAATATTATGATACCTAAGGCATCTAAGAAATACTATAAACCATATTCAGTTGTTTAAAAGGATTAGCAAAACGAAAAACTTGTTAAATTTACAATGTGTTTTACAAAAAATATACCAGTGTTATTTTCAGTATTATTATATACTTTGTGATACTGATATGTTCAATGAGGAAAAAATTAAATTACTTGAGATAAATATATTTTTTATTTAAAATAAGACTATAATTTTTTCTCCTTGATAAATAATAATCTATCAAAGTTTGAGGTAATTTCCAATTAATAATTATTATCTACAGTGTGTCCCGTTTTTCATGTTAACACCCCTGAAAAGCTAAGTAGGTTGGTGGAATTGAACGGGTGATTTTTTTTATAGATAGGTATGTGCCTGAAAGTTCATCATTTGCGAAGTACTCATTGGTTAGACCTAGGGTTCCTAATAAAGGAACCCTACTTTGACCTTACGTCAAAATCCTGGCCTACTGCGATATTTTAAAGGGATGCGTTTTCGAAAAACTATATTAGGCATTTTTTTATTTAAAATCTGACATCACAGCGTTAATCAGGACACACCGAAACACCCATATACCAAATTTAAGCAAAAAATATACTGGGGGTTCCATTCTGCAGTGAGTCAAAATTGAGCAAAATAAGGCATCTGTCGAGTCAAGGTGCCATGGAATTACTTCGAAACAATTGAACGATCAACAGAACCACTCACAGTGTTGATGTGCAAAGATCCAATAAAAAGTATACAAGGTGTTCTTCTCTGTGCCAACTCAAAATGCTGAATTTTTTGAAACTTTATGCGGGTAAAAAATCGAGTACATTAAAACCACCCCAGACACTACCCATAAGTTAATAAGGTGGCTGGTGTGCCGCAACCGGAAACACACAGAAAATGTATCATCTTAAACAGTGACTGTTGACAAAGGTTCAATAATTTAAATTGTTTTTTATTTGTTGGCTGGCATTTTATTAAGATTTTTCAAAAATTCCACAACACTCATGACCTATACCGTTGACTGAAGGTTTATCTTCACCCAACGCCTATACCCTTGTTTATAAGGCCTATACCTATAAAGGTTCATAAAATTTCAGCATTTTGAGATGGTCAAGAGAAAAATAACCTGTAGATTCTTGTATTGAATCTTTGCACACCAACACTTTGAGGGGTCCTGGTGATCGTTCAACTGTTTCGAAGTAATTCCATGGCACACTTGACTCTCCAGATGTCTTTAAAATTATTATTTTGCTCAACTTTGACTCCCTGCAATATATTACCTATATTTTTGGTTCAAATTTAGTATTCGGGCGTTTCCATGTGTCCTAATTAACGCTGTGATGTCAGATTTTAAATAAAAAAATGCCTAATATGGTTTTTAGAAAAACCAATACTTTCAAAAAAGGATGACCTTTCAATTCCCCCAGCCTACTTGGATTTTCAGGGAAGTTAACATGAAAAACGGGACAAAAAAGTAGTTTGACGTTATCATGTTGTCTCAAATATTTTGTTATTTCTTAAATTAAGTATTACTTTTAATCGTGTACAACAGGTAAGTACCTAAAACAGAGCGAATAGAACGATTCTGACGATTCAAGGACTTGCAGGAAAAAATGAATAATTTTATTGATTACGTTTTAATATTAAAAGTACTAACATAGGGTTTACTTAGACTAAGCAAATGGCCAATTAAAAAAAGATTATCTTTTACAAAAATAGGTCCTGTTCTTGCCATGCATAGCTCAGTCAATAGAGCAAGGTCAAGGAAAGTTTATATTGGGTATGATTGATAAGATATTAACTCAATGGTATTGATTAATGTACTCACTTTTCGACTTTGCGACATTGCCGCTCGAGACGCCATACTAAAAAAAATGGAGTCAAAATTAACTTTTTCGACAATATGTCGTTTCCTTTACGATTTAGGTATTATCAAAAATATAGGGCACTAAATTTACATTTTTTGTAATTAACTTTTTTCTCAGATTATTAATTTTTGGAGATCTAAGAGAAAATTTTACATTTTCTTTTTGTAATTATCTTAAGTATTTATCATTATTGCTTTTTATTTATTTATTTATTTATTTAATGCCCAGCAGAAAAAATCCAATTACAGGACAACATAGAAAATTAAATATAAAATTAAGTATAAAATTAAACATAAAGTAAACACAGTTTCATAACAAATAAAATCTATAAAGGGTGCTTTACCCATTTGTAAGAATTATTCGTATATGGATTAACATGAAGTATACAGTGTGTTAAGGTCTTGCTTTCCCAGAGAAATTGTTATTTGTGAACAACTTTTCTTGAACTTTTTTTGGTGAATAAGTTTTCGAAAGTAAAATCAAACAAATTTTGAGACTCCAAAAAAATCGAATCCATCTTCTTATAAAAATATAGGTAGGTACCTACCCGTTTCTTTTATTTAAGATAAAGTGAAATACTATGATATGATGCACAAAATATACAGGGTGTGTGAGTCAACCACTATTTTGGAAAGTTTATTTTTTAAGGTTTATTTAAATAATATCTCAGAAACAACAAATGGTATTAACTTAAAATTTGGGATAAAATGCAATTTGGTATAAAATGCAATAAAACGAAGCTACTGACGATTCCGTTGTATTTACGAGTAGCGTACGGGACGGTAGCACGTGCGCCCTTTGCAAAAATTTTGGTCAAGTTGGCAGCATTTTTAATTGTCCAATCATTTGTCCATAAAAAAAATTTTGTCAACTGCTAGTAGGTTTTGAGCAAACAATGCAAATTCAGGTAGCTGCTCCGAAAAACCTAGAAATATTGTCATTTCATTGGTCCATATTGGCAAGCGTTAAATTCCCACTAAAAGTTATAGATTCTAAACTATGGTGAATGCGCGGGGATCAACATTCTAGTGTTATTTCTTTTCTGTACATATCTGTCTATAAAAACAATCGTTTTGTCGTAAATATTACTGAAGAATTTTTTAAAAATAATTAGCCCCCCAACTCTACATTCTGGTTACACCACTGGCGTTAGGTAGTGGTAACGTCACCTTCATGTCCATCTCTCTTATGCTTATTGGATTTCATAGTATGGATACATGATACATTCTTATACCGTTGGGTTAAACCTTCAGTCAACGCTTATACACTATTCACCAGACGCCAGACGACAAATTTAGCACTGGTTTTCCTCTCAAAGAAAGTATTATTTTTCGTTTGTGTCCACCTCATTTTGACAACGGTTTATAACCTACTTTGGTGCCATACTATTTAATAAACTTCCAAATCAACTGAAAGAATTAAAACACAATAAAAAAAAGTTTGAAACGAAATTAACCCATTCCTTAAAAAAAGTCTAAAAACTTGCTAATTACGTAAATATTATTTTTAGAAATAATCGTAGGGTCTTATGCAAGTGTCCAGGAATTGTTTTATCAAGTTTTTACAATTTCGCCAAGTACCCTATTTTAATGTATACTGGGCTACGATTAATTTAGATGTCGCCAACTTCACAAAAATTAATCAGTGAATATAGTTTAATATCAAGTTTAAAATTTATTGAAAAATACAAAACAATGTGAAACCGTCGACTGCTGAATCGTCACCAATAAATTTGTAAACGGATAAGTAGCCAATTCTCCAAAATTAAAATAGGTTATACAGGGTGTTTCTTAATAACATGCTAACATTTAAGGGGGTGATTTTTGGATCCATTTTGAGAAAAAAACTTCATAAGAACATATGTCCTAAAAGTCTTAACTTTTTAACTACAGGGTGCTAAAAATTTAAGAAAAAATTCTTTTTTTATTGTGCTTTGGTATTACCCTAGATATTTTTGCGAAGTTTGGTACACACTTTCTATGCATGAAGATGCATTTTCTGACGTACAAACAACTTTATTACTTTTACTAGTGGCGTCTGTACGGGTTTCGAATTAAATAACTTAAAGAAAAATATGTTACGCCACTGCTTCTTCTTAAAGTAAAAATTATTTTTGAAATTCCCATTCCTTTCTGAGCAAATGAGGACTCTTGATATTTTTTGTTTGTACGTACGGTTTTCGCATAAAAAAATAAAATTCATTCATTTGCACGGCCCTAGACCACTTACGAGAACAATAACTTTGAACTATTCAAGAAAATATTTTCTAAACGTAAAATCATGAAATTGGAATGGTAACAGAAAATTACCCTACACTCACAACGAAACAAATTAAATCAGATGTTGTTGTTTTAGCACCCTGTAGTTCAAAAGTTGACAGTCAACGCTTTTAGGACATATGTTCATATAAAGTTTTTCTCATAATGGAAACAAAAATCACCCCTTTAAATATTAGCATATTATTAAGAAACACCCTGTATAGGTATAGAATTAAAGGATGAAACCTCTTTCATATTGTTCTACTTCCATAAATAGACACTTATTCAAAAATAAACATATTATTTTTTTCGAAGAACCTTTGAGTTTGCTTTTCCAAAATTACATAGCGTGCGTGCACCACATTTCTAAGTATTATTTTTAAATCTTATCAATGAACAAAGCGCACAACTAAAAACATTTTATCTGCCTTAAATTTACGACAAGTGTTCTGAGAAGCCCTAAGAACAACTGAGTATTATCATGACCTTAGCTAACGTTAAAATGAACATTTTTTCGGGTATTATTTGATACCTAAATGCTAAGGCAAATAAAGTGATTATGACTCCAATTGTATTTTTTATTTGGGAACTTCATGCGGCTTCTAGGAAAATTAAATGTTTGTTCAACTTGTTATAATATGTAGCAATAAATTTCTTCATGCCAAAAATTCGAAAACAGAGGTAGGTACATGATGTTTTTTTTTTCAAATCAAAAAGTGTTTATTGAAAAGATACAATCTACAAAATGACAATGATAAGCAGAGTCCCATTAAACAACTAACAATACTCACGAAACCAAAGGTTTTGTGTGAGTTACACCGTAGTCACTCATCCAAGACATAACAGTCATATATGACATTTACTATACTACTTCCATTACATATAAAATAATTTGCAGTTAAAACGTCCAATTTCACAACAGCTCACCAAAAACCTACCAAAGCCATCAAGTATTTTTTTACAAATCTCTTGAAATATTTGATTGGCTGATTTATTAATATTAGATCTTTCATTGTTCTTTCAAGGCTGTTATATACATGACCACTGAAATAGCTGAAACTTCTCTGGGTTATAGATTTTTTACAGAGTTCTGTTTGTGATTTTCCTTCAGTCTTTTGACGAGTGTTATAATGATGGCTCATTGTCTGAATCATATTTTTATTTTTATAAAGTTCAATAATTATGCACTGATAAAACATTTGTCTCACATCAAAACACCCTGACTCTCGGAAAAGACGGAAGGGTACATTTTTGGTTTTTTCAATATGACCCTCAAAAAATACTTCTGAAGTATCTCGAGCCGCCGCAAATGTGTATCAACCACACCTCCCCAAGCTAGAACTGTACCAAGCCGTAATATAAAATTTTTAATTGGTGTGTGTTTAAAATGGTTGACAAATACTTAAATTTAAACATTATTGGTCTTAAATTGTTTATAATATAATAATAATAATAAGGTTTATTTATCAATACAACAAACTAAACAAATACAAAAAAGAAACAATTTGATCAAAATAGACAGATAAAGTGATAATTAATAATTAATACTCGTAATACACATGTATTGAAAAAATAAACAGACATTATCCCACTGAAGCTCACAGAGCTTGAACGCAGGACACTTAATCCGTTCATTCATCACCACGAGTGCTGCATTTAAATATCATTATTAGGTATAATGTATAATATATAAAAATTGTTCCAGCAAACAATGTGAATACTTATGTACATAAGAGTGTAGGTATGCATTCTGTGCAGAAATACACCCGCACAAAACAAACCAAAGTATATATTATATACACCTCAAAAGTACCTCCCCTAATTAATTCGAACATTTACGGATTTAGTTTCATTCCTATTAAATTGGCTATGAAGGTTCTTCCTTTCAGGAAGAATATGTTTGTCCCATCTCAGTTGGTTATCCATTGTGATGCCCAGATACTTTATTTTTTTAGTGGATTCTATTTGGTAGTACAGGCCATCATCATTGCTTGGAACACGCAGGGAACCGTATGAAGGTAATCCGTTCTTGTATGGCGCGAATGGCATAAAAAAAGTTTTGTCACAATTAACGGTTAAGAACTTATGTTTAAAAGCATCAAATATATTCCGCAAATCTAATTTTGTTTCTTTTTTAGGTTTTCCCATGATGTATCAGAATATAACACCAGTGTCATCAGCAAATCTGTATATATCCCCCCGTCTATTTAAGGTAAGTACCTCATTGATATACAAAAGAAACAGAACAGGGCCCAACACAGTGCCCTGCGGCACAACATATGTTACAGTTTTTTCGTTGCTTAGAATTTCGTCAATTCGCACCATCTGTTTTCTATTTCTTAGATAATTCGCAAAGAGCACCAGAGGCGCTCCGCGTACTCCCGACCTCTCCAAAACTTCCAACATCAAATTATGCTCAACAGTGTCAAAAGCCTTGGAAAGATCTAGGAATACTGCGATGGTGGGACGCCCACTCTCTAGTGATTTGTGCAATGATCTGTACTTATACCTAGATGATCCATTCAAATGGCATTGTAATCCACGTTGATATACAATAAAATATCAAAACAAAGACCCTGTAGTGGTGCACAGATGATCCGTAAATATATTGCCCACCAGTGGAAAGTTCGGTTTGATCCAGTATTTCTAGCACCACGCACGACGCATTTTAAGCGCCCCATCACTATTCACTATAATAGGTTGATAGTTAAACAATTGTAAAGAGTTTATTAGCGTTTTTAACCTGTACCCGGCGTGCACTACAACAAGGCGTCTGTAAAGAAATAGACGTTCGGTCCTGCCGCGTCGTTGCCAAATCTATTAAGCTTGCCCCAGTTTTCCTTCTATGCAACCAGGCTTAGTATATTTTCAACATGTGTATTTTAATATTACCAATTATAATATGATATATTATATAATGAAGAGATAATATTAACACAATTAAATATCTCTGATGACTTTGCTATATTTACATTATGTAAGAAATAAATGCTTTCAAACAACATTAGGGAAGTTGCAACTCTGCAGAAAAATTTTGTAAATAAACACCAAAATGTTGAGGACGAAGTTATATTGGATTATGGATCTAGGTATATAGATCATTGGATTTGTGTATTCCCTCAACCAGGACCGAAACAGCGTCTTGAGTACTTCTACCTTTTCTAAATCTATATTGGTTATTACTCAGTATGTTATTTTCCTCAAGAAAGTTAACCAGCTTCGCTTTGAGTATTTTTTCAAAAATTTTTGCGAGGTTGGAGATTAATGACACTGGTCTGTAGCTGATTGGTTTCATTTTTTCACCTTTTTTGTAGATAGGTTTAATGATCGCTATCTTGAATTCCCTTGGACAGGTCCCCGATAAGAATATTTTATTAATAATTGTTGTTAGCGGTAGGACAATCGCAGTAGATAAAGTCTTCAAACAGTTTGCTGTCAAATTATCCAATCCCGAAGCCGTTCCCGATTTTAGAGGCTTGATTGTTTCCGAAACTTCATTTTCTCTAGCAGGAGTTAAGAAGAATGTCTTGTGGTAACGTTTCGCCTTGACAAGATCTGTATTTTTTGGGGGGACAATTAGCTAAAGTTTTGCCAACACTTGCATAATACTTATTGAACACTTCGGCTTTCTGTTGACTATCATTAATTATTTCATTATCTTAAGTATCGGTCCAATCTCATTCTTACTATTTTTATTGCTCTTGTTGCAAATCAGCTTTACTGTGTTCCACAAAGCTTTTGAATTATTTCCACTTTCTTCAATTTTTTTCTGGTAGTATTTTCTTTTTTCTGTTTTGATCAACATGTGCAGGTTATTGCGGTATTTAACAAATTTTTCCCTGTATAAAGTTGGATTTTCCCTAGATTTCTTATACAGAATGTTTTCTGTTGTATACTTTGTAGATACTAAACCCTTCGATATCCACGATTTCCTTTTATTTGTATTATTTTTTTGACCAATAGTTTTTGTATGCTTCTCAATTATTGTTCTTTTAAGTAAATTGCAAAAGTAAGTTGTACTTAGCTGTTTGTGCGTCATTGTGTTGTAATGTGTTCTCCCAAGGAACTTCTGCAAGTTCGGATTTTACACGTTCGTTTTTAAAAGTATATATTTTTTAATTTATGGCTAGACCTTTGTTTATCCATTACGAGACAAGGATCTGACTCATTTTCGTTGGTCCACCCTCTATTAATATCTATAAACTAAGCACGTCTCGATAATTATTATTCATCTTTTCTTATAAAAAAAAACGAAACCGTTTGATGTCTTTATTTAAACATTAATAACAATGAAACTATCTAGAAATCCGAGAGTGCTATCATCATTTTAAATAAGCGAGAATAAAGTGTGACTTTAAAGAACATCTATCATGATAGAGCAAAAAATAAATAGCCGGATTTTCCTCACTTCGAATACGATTTCTACATTCTCTGATCTGATGCAAATTATGCTGAAGTAAGTAGGTACCTAAGTAGATATTTTCTAAAATTTATTTGTAGCGCAAACAGATCCATTTAATTTTTAATTGGGTTTTTCGCCACCAAACTGAAAGACAACTTTTTCAAGTTGCCTGGAAAATTCATAAATTCTTACAGCTCAAGCATTACCTGAGGAATTAGGTCAAGAATTTAGAGTCAGGTCAAAAATAATCTTAGAAAAAGATTTTAAACCAAAGCTAAATATTTCAAAGGAAGAAAAAGTAGCAATTAGATCACTTAAATCAGATAGGATAATTAAAATATTACCAGCAGATAAGGGAAATGCAACTGTTATTTTAGAAAAAACTGTGTATGATAATAAATTAAATGATTTATTAAATGAAGGAACTTACAAAAGGATAAACAAAGACCCTACAACTAGTACAACTTCAATAGAAACTAAAATATACAAAACACTGTATAAATACCGCGAACAAATGACACAGATGTGATGCTTCTACCCTTTTAGATGTTAATTGGCGAGCGGTAATGTACAGGGTGAGTCACAGTTACTTACTTTTAGTGTGGGCCTAAGGGTGTATGACGGAAACACAGGGATAGTTTAATGTGTATATTAAAATTAAGTACCAAACAGTACATTGCGTTAACAAAATACAGTTTAAGAGGAAGTTTAAGACCTGTGCAATAATTTATTAATGAATAAAATTAAAAATCTATGAATTTGCACAAGGCTACACTCAAGATATCTGAAATATGACCCCTTTCTAAGTAACAAATTCCAAACGTTTCAAAAGGTACACTGATAAACAATAGAATTTAAATAAGACACAAAACAATATGACAAAATGGCACAAATACATAACTATGGCATAAAATGACAAACCTTGAGATTAAAATACAAAAATTGCAAAAGATTCCCTAAATAGAATAAAATACTTGATTTCCTAAATAGAATAAAATTACTTGACTCTGTATAGCTTTGCTTAATTTCCAGCCCATGTTTGTATAAGGATGTAATTCAAATTACTCGAAAATTCTGACATAAAATAGTACAATTAAAAACAAAATTCTGATTCAACCCCAAAATAAATGACTCTAAGTAGTTTCCCAAATCCCTTCAAATTTCCCAATAAAAGTTACAAAATTATTTCTGTTTGAATAAAATAAAAACTCTGACATCTACAGTAAAATAATATAGTTCAAAATAAATTCCCAAAAATCATAATACGGTTCACAAAAGTTATGAAATTATTTCTAATTAATTAAAAATTGCACAATAAATTCAATTTCTCTACAAGTTTTCAAAATAATTCAAAATAAAAAGGCAATTCAGACACAAAGGAATTAAAACAAAAATATCTTATTTTTCGGTCAGTCCAAACTTACGGCGGTGCTTAGGAAAATACTACTTTCTTGGTTTTCTTCATTAGGTACTTCTACAGCCTGCGGCTGTCTAGCCACAGGGGCTGCCGCCTGCCCTCTTCTTTCGGGCAGGGCTTTCAGCGGCAAATGCATTCTGGATCGAAACTGCTACCACGACTCGCGGCTCGCCTCCTTATATGTATATACCGAATTTTACCCAATTTTCTTTACGGAGCCCCAACACCTGGGATGTCGGCGGCATCGGAATCAAAGAAAACGAACATCGAAAAGCACTTAGGGTGTGCATGTTTTCGGCATCTCAAAGGAGTACCGCCGGCCGCGGCTTTTTCCAGGCCCACAGTAGATTCACGTATAAGTGTGATATTTTTATAATTTTGCCTGGGGCCCTACTGGGATATCGTAGAAATATCATGAATTAAAGACTTTTCTGCTTGGGATGCCCGCTGGGCACCACACAGAGACAAAGGACACTCTTAACTCCGCATCATTCAAAACCTCCACACTTATACGGATTACCAAAAATACACAAAACTAACATTCCTCTTCGCCCCATTGTAAGTTCAATAAATTCGCCATGTCATTCGTTAGCAAAATATTTACTTAAAATTGTTAAT
This sequence comes from Pseudeuparius sepicola, assembly GCA_963920635.1. Lineage (NCBI taxonomy): Eukaryota > Metazoa > Arthropoda > Insecta > Coleoptera > Anthribidae > Pseudeuparius > Pseudeuparius sepicola. The sequence goes on from OY987304.1 coordinate 13,046,012, forward strand.
CCGTTAGTGGGAAATTCAAATTCATTTATCAGAAACAGTAATCATTTTCTAGAAAAAATTAGGGAACATCAATTTCCGGATAATCATATATTAGCTAGCTTTGATGTGGTTAGTCTTTTTACAAATGTCCCTGTTGACAAATCATTGAACATTTTACGCAGAAAATTAGAAAATGATCAGACTTTAGTAGAAAGGACGAATTTGAATATAGATGCAATATTAGAACTAACAACACTATGTGTGTTAAAACCACTTAATTTCAGCTAGGAAATGAATTTTACCAGCAGGAATTTGGAATGGCTATGGGGTCTCCTTTATCACCATTCATAAGCAATTTATTCATGGAAGATTTTGAACAAAATGAATTGACTGGATATGTTCACCAACCTAATGTTTGGTGGAGATATGTAGATGACATATTTATTATATGGGAACATGGAGTAGATGATTTAAACTCATTATTAAATTTTCTAAACTCACAAGAACCTTCTATTAAGTTTACCTTAGAAATTGAAAATAATAATCAATTACCCTTCTTAGATATTTCTATACTGAAATCAGATAGTATAGAAATTAGTATCTATAGAAAACCAACACATACTAATAGATATCTCCATTTCAACTCCAATCATTATACTAGTGTTAAAAAAGGAGTAATTAAAAGTTTGTATGACAGGGCTAGAACGATTTGTTCTAATAACACAAAATTTGAGGAGAAAATTAAACATATAAAATATGTTCTTGAGAAGAATAGTTATCCTATTGAATTTGTTGAGCAAGTTTTTCAGGATTGCCAACAAAATAACAATGCTAATAGTATTAGAGAAATAAATCTGGTGGACCGACCAGTAAATTTAATTATTCATTATATTCCTGGACTATCAGATAAGCTAAAACGCATAGGCAATCGTTTTAATGTCAGAACAGTATTTAAAACCAAAAATACATTAAGATCGATGCTAGTTAAAACGAAACCATTTAGTGAGGTACAAAGTTCAAAAAATTGCATTTATAAAATTCCTTGTGAATGTGGAAAGTTCTATGTTGGGGAGACTTGTAGGCCATTTAACGTTCGTTTAAAAGAACATAAAAATTATATCAGGCAAAATCAAATTTTTAAGTCAAAAATATGTGAACATTCTTTTAATAACAATAATAGGATATTGTGGGATAGGTCCAAACCAATTCTCAAAGAAGAAGTAGGAAATAGACGAAAAATTAAAGAATCTGCATTTATTCTAGGAAATACGGGCAACTGTGTTGCTGAATGTTCAGTGGAATTCAGTAAAATAGTATTACCACTTTTTCAAAGAGAAGTTAGTATAGATAATTAGATAGAACACAGGGTACAATATCAGGCAGGTGGCTAGGCTATTGTTTCTGTTGTCATGACATTTTAACCTGAAATTTATTAATCTGTCACTTCAATTCACCCTAATCTGTGCTTCAATTTGACGTGGCATGATCTTTGAGAAAGGAGGAAGATTTATTCTCCGAAAGCTCAGAAAACAAATTTGTTGAAGTTATTTTTTGAGTTACACGTTTAAAGTTTCGTTCATTCACTGTTAAGAATTTATGAATTTTCCAGGCAACTTGAAAAAGTTGTCTTTCGATCAGTGTGGTGGCGAAGAACCCAATTAAAAATTAAGTGTACCTAAGTAGATATTTAGATATCTATACTGTTTTGAAATGCTTATGGAAACAGGAAAATACATGGTTTTATCCAAATCGTTCTTGTATTCGGCAAAACTACATTTACCTAATTAAGCAGTAGAATTTATTAATGGCCTTAGATATATATTGGATTTTTTCAAATTAGTAATCCTTGCTTCTGTTCTTTATATGCGTAGGCACTTATAAAAACTTGTTTCTACGTAGTATTCCTTATTATATACCGTCAACGGTAGATGGTAGGTAGGTTTAGCCAATATGTCTTGACTGTTGTCACGTCCCTATGCATATTCTCGAATTAAAAAAAATTAAGCAATATTCGCTCCAGAAACGCAGATTAATTAAAAAAATTAAAATTAATCGGAATATGGAAAAAGATCGCGGAGTCACGACGATTGGTTTGTTTCCAACATAAAAGACACCGAATAGAGAAAAACCTATAATTTTTTTTTACAAAATGTTTATCTTTTCTCCAACAAAAGTTTAAGAAGTCAGTCTGAAACTTGCAGGAAACAATCAGCCATTAAAAAAGAAAATGAATGTTGCCGACTGACTGTCTTCAAAAAGGCGACCGAGCTAGCGCTTCAATTATTTAGATCGACCCGATTACAAAACTGGATAACTACTACAACTGCTGTCGAGACTTTCTTCAGTTCTGGTTTTGTTTAGTAAAAAATGTATAAAGAATGAATGGTACCATTCTCGTACCATTGTGAAATTACATTCACTTAAATCTTGAACCGGTTATCTTAAAGTTTTATAAACAAATGTTTACTGAGATAGTAGATAACGATTTAGAATTGGGTAATTAAAGTAGAATAATTAGATATAGTCATTTATTGCTTTATGATCAAAAATATTTAATTTCGGATTTTTAGTTTGGTTTATTGACATTAATTAAGTGGATTTAAGTTCAGAAATATTCAGAGATTGAACTAGTCAGAGACTGCACATCGCTGCCTCGAAATCACTTCCCTAATTGCCAAAGTCATATATCTCCTCGTTTCTCTCCTATCGCAAATTTAAAATTCGGCTTGGGAGTCACATTCCTTCTGTGAAGTCCTTCGAAGACGGAGTCCCACAAGGATCCGTACTTGGCCCCATTCTTTATAACATCTTCATCAGCGGCATCACGCTAGCTAGTAGTCACAATTAGATGTCTCTCATCTGCCAACCACACCGAACCATAGATAAAGGATTTATACAGGGTGTTCCGCATAAGAACCGACACAGAGCAGCAGCATATAGAAAAGTCCAAAATAAGGTGATTTAATGAAACTTACCTCTATACCAAGTTGCACCCCTGAGAAGTTATAGGCCTTGAAAGTGGGCTTTGAAATTTCAAAAAAAATCAATATCTCAGTTATTTTTGAACTTGGAAAAACCAAATTTGGTCCCCGTTTTGGGTGTATCAAGGGCGTTAATCGACAGAAAGCAAAGTTCAATAATTGTACCATTTTAATGGGTTGATACAGAGTGATGCACCCTAAAAATGAGACAGAACTTTTTTGTCCATTGGCGGACTTCCAAAATTGTTAGGTACTTCGTGTTATGAAGAATTTAATTCAAAAACTTTTTTTACTCTTATTATTTTTCGAAAAACTTTATCGCTTTCGCCAAAAATGTGAATAACCGAAAACACGTATTGTAGAGGTGTAATTTAAAATCTTTCAAAATCCAAAAGTTGTCTATGAAATGAAACGTGCAAATGTGACTTCTTTCTTTGGGCAATTAGTTCCTCTTCCAATCCATTTATTTGGATTCTTTTCATCATTTTAGTAATTTATTAAAAATATATAAAAAGATAAAATGTGTATAATAAAATTACTAATACGATTTCTAGGATTTTTGGAGTATAAAAAATTCATAGTAGGCAAGTTATTGCAAATAGAATTGAATTTTTAGAAATCTTTCAACAATCTTGAACACGAAGCCCCAACGATTTTAAGGTAAATCCGAGGCAGGACAATTTAAAGAAGGCCGTGACTCGGGGTACGCTAACGTGTCGTTAATTTTACCACTGCAGGAACCCTACAATTAATAACGGCTGGTACTTCTGATACATTCAGAAAAAAATCAAAATAGGTAATTAAGGCGCTGCCGAATGCAACGAGGAGGGATATTTTGATTTTTTTAATTACCTAGGTAGGTATATATACAATGTGTCCACGGCAAAGAGGTATTATAGGTGTATGACAATTTTTTTTGCACAATTTTTTGTATTCTGCTCTTGCTTCACTATTTTCAATATCTTGGACTTTAAAAAATTTATAGAGGACGCTGGTAGCAGCTTAAAAATAAAAATCGCATCAGGTAAAGTGCCTTTTATGTGCGAAATATTGAACCACTTTATAAGAAAAACTTGCTCAGAATTAAAAAATATGACGTATCAAATTACAGAACTAAATATTTTTTTTATTTATATATTTTTTTAAATATTATAAATGTAATCACATAGCAGATTTTGACTTGACAGAGACGAAATGCTATAAATTCAATTGACCTTCAACCATTCAAAAGAGCTACAAAGAATTTAAGAATAGAGTTGAGATGTGTGCTGATAATGGAGGAACATGGGTAGAATAAATAAGTTGAAATTATGATTACATTTAAGTAGGTATAATATTGAAAAAATTATAAATAAAAAAAATATTTAGTTCTGTTATTTGATACAACGTCATATTTCTTAATTTTGAGCAAGTTTTTCTAATAAATTTTTTCAATATTTCGCACAGAAGAGGCACTTTACCTGATGCGATTTTTATTTTTAAGCTGCTACCAGTTCCCTCTATATTTTTTTAAAGTCCAAGATACTAAAAATAGTTTTTGGGTGAAGCAAGAGCAGATACAAAAAAATGTGTTTGTAATGCAAAAAATATATCATATACTTACACCTATATAATACCGCTTTGCCGTGGACACATTGTATATAATTTTTTTAGAAAATATATCAGTAATTTTAGCATGCATCACTAATTTTAGCCCGTGTGGTACACATAGCGACACATACACGTGCCCCGAGTCACAACGTTTGAAGAAATAAACACCATTTGTAATACTTCTTACCTTCTTACCAATGCAAACTGTATGGGTAAACATAAATATGGCACAGCATCCCCCTTAATCATAGAGTTTGACCATTTGCCTCCTGGATATGTACATGTACAATATGTACATTCTGGCGTAAAATGCATGTCACAAACCCGGTTGCATCTTCTTAATGATTCAAGGGATCATTTAATTTTTTGTTCCCACTTTTTTCCAGACCAAGCTTACAAAGCTGTAAAAATAGCAGTTTGTTTTATCACAATAAAATTGAGATATTTTACTTACCGTTTCGTCTTTGGTAAAAATACCGGTAAATTTCTGTTATATGCACATATGACCGATTTTAACGAAATTTGGTACACTTACGTATATTGAGGCGTAGATTACGAAAATCAAAACGAAATTTGGGGCAGAGGCTTAGTTTTCGAGTTACACCTTTGTAAAATTGCTAGTTTCAGGGTACTTGTTTTACAAACCGCCTGTACTGTTTGTATTTGACATTTATTTCCTCTTCTTCTTTTTTATGTTTTCTGCTGGGTTTTATTCTCATTTCTAGTTACATGCAGGGTGGAAAATTGACATTTATGTTGGTAGAATTGTTGGCGCCAGGACCTACTTCATTTCAAATTTGGCAAAGTTATTATTTTTTATCTGATATTATTGCGTTATAAAACAGTACCTATCTTACATTTTAAAATGAATTTAAAAAACTACATAAGAAAATATAATTGAAGAGGTCTTTAAAACGACAAAAAACATGTATAAATAATAATATGGTTACCCATTTCTATGGTTATTTTGTATTCAATGTTTTTGATGTTTAAATTCTTATGGTATGTAGGTGTGATATTATTTTGCAATTTATCAGCTGTTCAAGACAGTGTTTTCGTTCAGTATGGGTATATGCGGCGCAGTTCGTTGGTGCCTCTTTAAAGAATCAGAGTCGGCCTCTACCTCCTATTGAACCTCTGCTGCACATAAAAAATATTTTTTCTCTCCTTTCTTCAAAAGATATCCTATTATTATCGACTGTTACCAAAAAGGCGCATGCCCCCTTCTTTCTGCATACGGCAGCGCCCATCACTGCTGGCTGCCTCCGTAAAGGGTGTATGCCTCCTTTTTCTCAGGCTTCAGCGCCCACCGTTGCCGACTTCTACCTTAAGGGGCGTATGCCCCCTTCTTTTTCATACAACAGCGCCCATTGTTGCCGACATCTTTCTTAAGGGGTGTATGCCCCCTTCGTTTTTCATACGGCAGCGCTCATCGTTGCAGGCTTCCACCGTAAAGGGTGTATGCCCCCTTCTTTTTTTATAAGGCAGCGCCCATCATTGCAACTTCCACCTTAAGGGGCATACACTTTACGGTGGCAGTCGGCACCGATGGGCGCTGCCGTATGAAAAAAGAAGGGGGCATACGCCCCTGAAGGTGGCAGTCGGCACCGATGGGCGCTGCCGTATGAAAAAAGAAGGGGGCAAAGGCCCTTTAAGGTGGAAGCCGGTAACGATGGGCGCTGCCGTATGAAAAAAGAAGGGGGCATACGCCCCTTAAGGTGGCAGTCGGCACCGATGGGCGCTGCCGTATGAAAAAAGAAGGGGGCATACACCCTTTACGGTGGAAGCCTGCAACGATGGGCGCTTCCACCTAAAGAAAAAGATATATAAGAGGCATAAGCCCCTTAAGGTGGCAGTCGGCACTGATGGGCGCTGCCGTATGACAAAAGAAGGGGGCATACGCCCCTGAAGGTGGCAGTCGGCACCGATGGGCGCTGCCGTATGAAAAAAGAAGGGGGCATAATACGCCCCTGAAGGTGGCAGTCGGCACCGATGGGCGCTGCCGTATGAAAAAAGAAGGGGGCAAAGGCCCTTTAAGGTGGAAGCCGGTAACGATGGGCGCTGCCGCATGGAAAAAGAAGGGGGCATACGCCCCTTAAAGTGGCAGTCGGCACCGATGGGCGCTGCCGTATGAAAAAAGAAGGGGGCATACGCCCCTTAAGGTGGCAGTCGGCACCGATGGGCGCTGCCGTATGAAAAAAGAAGGGGGCATACACCCTTTACGGTGGAAGCCTGCAACGATGGGCGCTTCCACCTAAAGAAAAAGATATATAAGAGGCATAAGCCCCTTAAGGTGGCAGTCGGCACTGATGGGCGCTGCCGTATGAAAAAAGAAGGGGGCATACGCCCCTTAAGGTGGCTGTCGGCACCGATGGGCGCTGCCGTATGAAAAAAGAAGGGGGCATAAGCCCTTTACGGTGGAAGCCTGCAACGATGGGCGCTTCCACCTAAAGAAAAAGATATATAAGAGGCATAAGCCCCTTAAGGTGGCAGTCGGCACTGATGGGCGCTGCCGTATGAAAAAAGAAGGGGGCATACGCCCCTTAAGGTGGCAGTCGGCACCGATGGGCGCTGCCGTATGAAAAAAGAAGGGGGCATACGCCCCTTAAGGTGGCAGTCGGCACCGATGGGCGCTGCCGTATGAAAAAAGAAGGGGGCATACGCCCCTTAAGGTGGCAGTCGGCACCGATGGGCGCTGCCGTATGAAAAAAGAAGGGGGCATACGCCCCTTAAGGTGGCAGTCGGCACCGATGGGCGCTGCCGTATGAAAAAAGAAGGGGGCATACGCCCCTTAAGGTGGCAGTCGGCACCGATGGGCGCTGCCGTATGAAAAAAGAAGGGGGCATACGCCCCTTAAGGTGGCAGTCGGCACCGATGGGCGCTGCCGTATGAAAAAAGAAGGGGGCATACGCCCCTTAAGGTGGCAGTCGGCACCGATGGGCGCTGCCGTATGAAAAAAGAAGGGGGCATACGCCCCTTAAAGTGGCAGTCGGCACCGATGGGCGCTGCCGTATGAAAAAAGAAGGGGGCATACGCCCCTTAAGGTGGCAGTCGGCACCGATGGGCGCTGCCGTATGAAAAAAGAAGGGGGCAAAGGCCCTTTAAGGTGGAAGCCGGTAACGATGGGCGCTGCCGTATGGAAAAAGAAGGGGGCATACGCCCCTTAAAGTGGCAGTCGGCACCGATGGGCGCTGCCGTATGAAAAAAGAAGGGGGCATACGCCCCTTAAGGTGGCAGTCGGCACCGATGGGCGCTGCCGTATGAAAAAAGAAGGGGGCATACGCCCCTGAAGGTGGCAGTCGGCACCGATGGGCGCTGCCGTATGAAAAAAGAAGGGGGCAAAGGCCCTTTAAGGTGGAAGCCGGTAACGATGGGCGCTGCCGTATGGAAAAAGAAGGGGGCATACGCCCCTTAAAGTGGCAGTCGGCACCGATGGGCGCTGCCGTATGAAAAAAGAAGGGGGCATACGCCCCTTAAGGTGGCAGTCGGCACCGATGGGCGCTGCCGTATGAAAAAAGAAGGGGGCATACGCCCCTGAAGGTGGCAGTCGGCACCGATGGGCGCTGCCGTATGAAAAAAGAAGGGGGCAAAGGCCCTTTAAGGTGGAAGCCGGTAACGATGGGCGCTGCCGTATGGAAAAAGAAGGGGGCATACGCCCCTTAAGGTGGCAGTCGGCACCGATGGGCGCTGCCGTATGAAAAAAGAAGGGGGCAAAGGCCCTTTAAGGTGGAAGCCGGTAACGATGGGCGCTGCCGTATGGAAAAAGAAGGGGGCATACGCCCCTTAAAGTGGCAGTCGGCACCGATGGGCGCTGCCGTATGAAAAAAGAAGGGGGCATACGCCCCTTAAAGTGGCAGTCGGCACCGATGGGCGCTGCCGTATGAAAAAAGAAGGGGGCATACGCCCCTGAAGGTGGCAGTCGGCACCGATGGGCGCTGCCGTATGAAAAAAGAAGGGGGCAAAGGCCCTTTAAGGTGGAAGCCGGTAACGATGGGCGCTGCCGTATGGAAAAAGAAGGGGGCATACGCCCCTTAAAGTGGCAGTCGGCACCGATGGGCGCTGCCGTATGAAAAAAGAAGGGGGCATACGCCCCTTAAGGTGGCAGTCGGCACCGATGGGCGCTGCCGTATGAGAAAAGAAGGGGGCATACGCCCCTGAAGGTGGCAGTCGGCACCGATGGGCGCTGCCGTATGAAAAAAGAAGGGGGCAAAGGCCCTTTAAGGTGGAAGCCGGTAACGATGGGCGCTGCCGTATGGAAAAAGAAGGGGGCATACGCCCCTTAAGGTGGCAGTCGGCACCGATGGGCGCTGCCGTATGAAAAAAGAAGGGGGCAAAGGCCCTTTAAGGTGGAAGCCGGTAACGATGGGCGCTGCCGTATGGAAAAAGAAGGGGGCATACGCCCCTTAAAGTGGCAGTCGGCACCGATGGGCGCTGCCGTATGAAAAAAGAAGGGGGCATACACCCTTTACGGTGGAAGCCTGCAACGATGGGCGCTTCCACCTAAAGAAAAAGATATATAAGAGGCATAAGCCCCTTAAGGTGGCAGTCGGCACTGATGGGCGCTGCCGTATGAAAAAAGAAGGGGGCATACGCCCCTTAAGGTGGCAGTCGGCACCGATGGGCGCTGCCGTATGAAAAAAGAAGGGGGCATACGCCCTTTACGGAGGCAGCCAGCAGTGATGGGCGCTGCCGTATGGAAAAAGAAGGGGGCATACGCCCCTTAAAGTGGCAGTCGGCACCGATGGGCGCTGCCGTATGAAAAAAGAAGGGGGCATACACCCTTTACGGTGGAAGCCTGCAACGATGGGCGCTTCCACCTAAAGAAAAAGATATATAAGAGGCATAAGCCCCTTAAGGTGGCAGTCGGCACTGATGGGCGCTGCCGTATGAAAAAAGAAGGGGGCATACGCCCCTTAAGGTGGCAGTCGGCACCGATGGGCGCTGCCGTATGAAAAAAGAAGGGGGCATACGCCCTTAAGGTGGCAGTCGGCACCGATGGGCGCTGCCGTATGAAAAAAGAAGGGGGCAAAGGCCCTTTAAGGTGGAAGCCGGTAACGATGGGCGCTGCCGTATGGAAAAAGAAGGGGGCATACGCCCCTTAAAGTGGCAGTCGGCACCGATGGGCGCTGCCGTATGAAAAAAGAAGGGGGCATACACCCTTTACGGTGGAAGCCTGCAACGATGGGCGCTTCCACCTAAAGAAAAAGATATATAAGAGGCATAAGCCCCTTAAGGTGGCAGTCGGCACTGATGGGCGCTGCCGTATGAAAAAAGAAGGAGGCATACGCCCCTTAAGGTGGCAGTCGGCACCGATGGGCGCTGCCGTATGAAAAAAGAAGGGGGCAAAGGCCCTTTAAGGTGGAAGCCGGTAACGATGGGCGCTGCCGTATGGAAAAAGAAGGGGGCATACGCCCCTTAAAGTGGCAGTCGGCACCGATGGGCGCTGCCGTATGAAAAAAGAAGGGGGCATACACCCTTTACGGTGGAAGCCTGCAACGATGGGCGCTTCCACCTAAAGAAAAAGATATATAAGAGGCATAAGCCCCTTAAGGTGGCAGTCGGCACTGATGGGCGCTGCCGTATGAAAAAAGAAGGAGGCATACGCCCCTTAAGGTGGCAGTCGGCACCGATGGGCGCTGCCGTATGAAAAAAGAAGGGGGCATACACCCTTTACGGTGGAAGCCTGCAACGATGGGCGCTTCCACCTAAAGAAAAAGATATATAAGAGGCATAAGCCCCTTAAGGTGGCAGTCGGCACTGATGGGCGCTGCCGTATGAAAAAAGAAGGGGGCATACACCCTTTACGGTGGAAGCCTGCAACGATGGGCGCTTCCACCTAAAGAAAAAGATATATAAGAGGCATAAGCCCCTTAAGGTGGCAGTCGGCACTGATGGGCGCTGCCGTATGAAAAAAGAAGGGGGCATACGCCCCTGAAGGTGGCAGTCGGCACCGATGGGCGCTGCCGTATGAAAAAAGAAGGGGGCATACGCCCCTGAAGGTGGCAGTCGGCACCGATGGGCGCTGCCGTATGAAAAAAGAAGGAGGCATACGCCCCTGAAGGTGGCAGTCGGCACCGATGGGCGCTGCCGTATGAAAAAAGAAGGAGGCATACGCCCCTTAAGGTGGCAGTCGGCACCGATGGGCGCTGCCGTATGAAAAAAGAAGGGGGCAAAGGCCCTTTAAGGTGGAAGCCGGTAACGATGGGCGCTGCCGTATGGAAAAAGAAGGGGGCATACGCCCCTTAAAGTGGCAGTCGGCACCGATGGGCGCTGCCGTATGAAAAAAGAAGGGGGCATACACCCTTTACGGTGGAAGCCTGCAACGATGGGCGCTTCCACCTAAAGAAAAAGATATATAAGAGGCATAAGCCCCTTAAGGTGGCAGTCGGCACTGATGGGCGCTGCCGTATGAAAAAAGAAGGAGGCATACGCCCCTTAAGGTGGCAGTCGGCACCGATGGGCGCTGCCGTATGAAAAAAGAAGGGGGCATACACCCTTTACGGTGGAAGCCTGCAACGATGGGCGCTTCCACCTAAAGAAAAAGATATATAAGAGGCATAAGCCCCTTAAGGTGGCAGTCGGCACTGATGGGCGCTGCCGTATGAAAAAAGAAGGGGGCATACACCCTTTACGGTGGAAGCCTGCAACGATGGGCGCTTCCACCTAAAGAAAAAGATATATAAGAGGCATAAGCCCCTTAAGGTGGCAGTCGGCACTGATGGGCGCTGCCGTATGAAAAAAGAAGGGGGCATACGCCCCTGAAGGTGGCAGTCGGCACCGATGGGCGCTGCCGTATGAAAAAAGAAGGGGGCATACGCCCCTGAAGGTGGCAGTCGGCACCGATGGGCGCTGCCGTATGAAAAAAGAAGGAGGCATACGCCCCTGAAGGTGGCAGTCGGCACCGATGGGCGCTGCCGTATGAAAAAAGAAGGGGGCAAAGGCCCTTTAAGGTGGAAGCCGGTAACGATGAGCGCTGCCGTATGGAAAAAGAAGGGGGCATACGCCCCTTAAAGTGGCAGTCGGCACCGATGGGCGCTGCCGTATGAAAAAAGAAGGGGGCATACGCCCCTTAAGGTGGCAGTCGGCACCGATGGGCGCTGCCGTATGAAAAAAGAAGGGGGCATACACCCTTTACGGTGGAAGCCTGCAACGATGGGCGCTTCCACCTAAAAAAAAAGATATATAAGAGGCATAAGCCCCTTAAGGTGGCAGTCGGCACTGATGGGCGCTGCCGTATGAAAAAAGAAGGAGGCATACATCCTTTACGGTGCAAGTCTGCAACGATGGGCACTGCCGTATGAAAAAAGGGAGCACAAGCCCCTTATCCTTGCAACGATGGGCACTTATGAACAAAAAATGGTTACCTATTTGTTTATTGAGGCATTGGGTGATGGGAAAGAAGGTGCACCTTCAGCTGTATATGGCTGCCTTTGTCATAGCTACTTGGAACAATGGACGCTGCCGACAGTACAAAGAAGAGTGACAGTACAAAGAAGAGCGAACGAACTTGAACTTGAACTTGAATGAACTTAAAAAAGAACGTACACCGATTTTCGTGTTCAGCCAAAAAGGAAGCAATAAAAATCTTCAATTTGCCGCAAATTCTTTCCTAAAGACGTAATTAAATAAAATCTAATATTGCTAAAAGCCCATAATTGCAATGCATAATTTTTTTCTTGATTGGGGATTTTCTGACATAACCAAAATATAACCTAACTTTTTTCTAACATTTTTATACAAGTTTTGTGGTGACATTGACATGTGACAAAAATCATAAAACAGTTGAAAACAACACAGGCGGTTTGTAAAACAAGTACCCTGAAACCAGCGATTTTACAAAGGTGTAACTCGAAAACTAAGCCTCTGCCCCAAATTTCGTTGATTTTCGTAATCTACGCCTCAATATACGTAAGTGTACCAAATTTCGTTAAAATCGGTCATATGTGCGTATAACAGAAAATTACCACAAAACTTATAGCAAAATAATCCACAACAAGAACAAGTAAAAACTAAGAGCCAAAACTTGAAAACAAAGAAAATTCTTAAAAATACGCACAAAATGACAGAATTTCTACATTTATGCTGTGACAGCTGGCATATCCTTCCCGAGACGGCGGTTATGAACTCTACGCTATATGATCTATTGGGTTCTTTGTCTGACACATGTACGGACGGATTGAAATCAGATGAACGTATGTCGACTAATCAAAGACAAAAGGGTGTATGCAGTAAATCCATTGAATTGACAAGTAGATCAATTCGATGAGTAAATCAGTTCTGGGCGTATAAGAATAGGTCTTGTGTCTCTGATTGATACAAAAATTGATGACGTGTACGCCATAATTCGTGAAACGTACTTTACCACATTTCATTCCTCAACAAAACAGGTTAGTCTTAAATTTTCAAGTAATAAAGGCAATTCGTGTTGCAAAAAATAAAAATAATTGAATTCCTTGAAAATTGGCTTCGTCGGTAAAAAGGATTTTACAATCAAAATTGGGGTTTACTGCTAGCCTATTAAGGTACCACTGGCAGAAACTAATCCTTAGAGGGAAATCTCGAGGAAGGAGTGCCTGCATGCACCCTTTGAATGTGGTAAGGGTATAGCAGAGAATCACGCAGGATACGCCAAACAACTTGATGACTAATCATTAAAATGTTCAGAAATTTTTCTGGTGCTAGTATCTGGATGTTCTATTTCATTTAGAACAGCTTCTTCGATCTGTGGTGTTCTAACAGTACGTGGTCTACCTGCATCATTGGTATTCTTATTAAAAGTTCCAGTTTCTACAAGACGCCTATGAATTTTCGGCAATACTGGATAATCAGGTATCATTCTATCGGGATAGTGCTCCATGTACAAACCTCTGGCTTCTCTTGCATTTCCATTCGCAAGGCCATAGATGAAATGCATCTCAGCCATTTCAGAATTCGTAAAATTTGGCATTGTTACGAGATTATAACGAGTATTTAAAACACTTTTACACTTTACAGTTTACAACTGAAACCTTTAATTTATAAACATATGCAGACACAAGTAACGATTTCAAATGCTTCAAAAGTTAATAAAAACAAAAGATTATCCAAATAAAGCCAGAGCCTACTAGACCAATTTTAAAATTTTAATTTCATCTAGGGAATTACAGAAAATAGCTTCTTTTTTTTCGATAATGGTCGCAGGTACGAAAAAACTGCAAGAAATCAAAAAGTTTCTAAACAAAACAGGAAATTCATTTTGTATTTTAGAATCTACCAGCAGTGCACCGCAAAAAAGTTCAGTGGCAGAAAATGGGGCACGACCCCTGAATAAAATATCTCCCTGTAGATTCTTACAACTTCAACTCTCTGTAGGTCGGTAACGAAGCATTTGCGGACCTATGTTTATATGAATTTTTAGTCATGAAATAAGCCAAAGAATTACCCCCTTCCGTATATACATAATCTTTAGGAACACCCTGTATACAGTGCCCGCCAAAAAGTCTGCACCATATGGGAAAATTTTTTAGTAAATAACTTACGGAAAGTTTGTTTGCGCCATCAGGTTTTGCTTGCTCTAGAACCAAAATTGGCATAATCAAATGTTGTGACGTAGTCTTTTTTATATGTCAAATTTGACATTAATGAAAAAATGTCCGAAAAATGAGCTTATTTAACCGAATTTTGAAAAAAGTCATAAGAAAAATATGTTTCTTTCGCAATTTTATACTCCTGTGCAAAATTTCAAGAGCCTACTACGATTTTCATATTTTGCCCTTTGTTGCCTTTTTCCGTATTTGTTAATCCATAAAAGTCGATCCTATGTAATTTCTCTCATTGACTGAATACATACTGCACAATACTTAGTTTTCGGTCTAAATATCCTTCTTTTCCTTTTTATTACAAAAAAATTAAAATGAGGGCTTGTTGAAGAAGCACGTTTGGTGCAAAACTGATCTCATTTTTACATATAAACACATACATTCGATTTACAAACTTCTTTCTATAGTAAATGGTTGTAAAAACACACAAATATTTCTGTCATGCTGATCTGATCAGAAATATCTAGAAATTTTAAAATATTATGTCCAATAATATCCAACAAAGGGCAAAATATGAAAATCGTAGTAGGCTCTTGAAATTTTGCATAGGGGTATAAAATTGCGAAAGAAACATATTTTTCTTATGACTTTTTTTCGAAATTCGGTTAAATAAGCCAATTTTTCGGACATTTTTTTCATTAATGTCAAATTTGACATATAAAAGAGACTACGTCACGACATTTAATTATGTAAATTTTGGTTCTGAGCAAGCAAAACCTGATGCCTCAAACGAATTTTCCGTAAGTTATTTACTAAAAATTTTTCCCATATGGTGCAGACTTTTTGGCGGGCACTGTATATTCAGCGAAATACCGCACTCACTCATCACGGTATCTAGCAGAAACTGTAAAGCATATGAACTTGAAATTTGGCAGGTAGGTTCCCTTTATCTTTTTCTACAGTCACCTTAAACATACAGGGTGTTTCATCTTAAGTGCGAACACTCCCGTAAAATTTGTATTCTCCATCCGACTTTAGCCGCGTTTTTTTCTAAAAATAGGCCACGAAAAACTCTACGTTGGTGCAAAATTTCAGGTCTTAATTTCAATTTTCAAGGCCTACTACAAACTTTTTTTCTAGTAAAAAATGACAAAAACCATTTAGCGATTTTTTTATTTAAAATCTGACACCACAGCGTTAATCAGAACAACCTAAAACCCCCGTATACCAAATTTGAACAAAAAATATACAGGGAGTTCCATTCTGCAGGCTGTGAATGTTGAGCAAAATAGGAATTTTAAACTCATCTAGCGAGTCAAGTGTGCCATGGAATTACTTCGAAACAGTTGGCTGATGAACAGGACCACTCACAGTGTCGATGTGCATAGATCCAATAAAAAATGTATAAGGTGTTCTTCTCTGTAGCAACTCGAAATGCTGAATTTTTTAAACTTTATACAGGTCAAAAATCGAGTATATCAGACATTGCAAACGAAGTAAGTCAAAAAATACAGAAGCCTGCCAGTCAGTAAGTCCATATGAGTTAAGGTGGCTGGTGTGCCGCAACAGGAAACGCACAGAAAATGTATCATCTTAGAACGTCACTTTATTGATAAAGGTCCAACAATTTGAATTGCTTTTATTTGTTGGTTGGATGATGTAAAGAAATAAATTGCTTTTGTATTTATTAATATTTATTCAATGATTCCAGAGCACTCCTGACCAATATAAAGTTTAATAAAAATTCAGTATTTTGACATCGCTCAGAGAAAAAGACCCTGTACATTTTTGTATTGAATCTTTGCACACCAACACTTTGAGTAGTCCTGTTGATCATTCATCTGTTTCGACGGGATTCCATGGCACACTTGACTCTCCAGATGCCTTCAAAATTCCTATTTTGCTTAATTTTGACACCCTGCAGAATAGAACTCCCTGCATATTTTTTGTTTAAATTTGGTATGCGGGGGTTTTAGGTTGTTCTGATTAACGCTGTGGTGTCAGATTTTAAATAAAAAAATCGCTAAATGGTATTCGTCATTTTTTACTAGAAAAAAATTTGTAGTAGGCCTTGAAAATTGACATTAAGACCTGAAATTTTGCACCAACGTAGAGTTTTGTGTGGCCTATTTTTAGAAAAAAACGCGGCTAAAATCGGATGAAGAATACAAATTTTACGGGGGTGTTCGCACTTAAGATGAAACACCCTGTATATGGAGTATAATTCATTAAGAAGGGTTTTCCAAAATTCAGTCCCCAAGGGGGTGAAATGGGAGTTCAAAATTTGGATTCCATGCGAACGAAGTCGCGGACGACGCGGACATCAGCTAGAATTGTATATAATAAGGCAAGGTCAAAAAATAATAATTATCTAGAAAAATTGTATCTATTATTCAATTAACCCAAATGGCCTATTTATTAATTCATCTATTTATTGATTGTTGTTCAGTAATTGCGAACTGAGAGCATTTCAGTTGTTTGGGTCAGTAGTTATAGTAGTTTGAAGTATGCTAGAATGATGCTACTATTAGGTAATTTTAGTAGGTATATTTTGTGAAGTGCATAATTTTTTTTTAATTTTATATCTAAAAAGCCACCAATGATATAACAACATTTTTTATTGTCAGCGAGTTAATACCAAATTAAAGGTGTACAACATTAGAAACTTTTTACCGTCCTGACGAATAAATTATAGATGTCAAAAATGCAAAATTTTATACGGTGTTCAAAGTTAAGTGGGTATAATTATTCAATTCTTTATTTTTGGAGCTAAATTAGCTAGTAACATTTTTCTCGCCAATTTCAGGGGAGAAACCAAAAAAAAACATTAAATTAAGTTCAGGAGATATCATCAAAAATGTCTATTTTGATTGCGGTGAAATTCTTGTACTGGTATGTACCAATGTACATACCACGTATATTTTTAGGTACCTACCTACGAAAGAGATATCCAGATGTTTTGAACATCTACTTTTCAATTTTCATTATTGTTTCTTTTGAAAATTCCCCCAGGGACTCTCTGAAATAAGGAGACCAGGCATGTCACAGTCTATCACATAGCAAAGTGAAGCCTTGAGGGGAAGTTTGTTTTCTGTCGACTCCAAGGAGACCACAAGAGGGCTTGTACAAAGTTATGTTATATGTCAGTGTCCAACTGCCATCAGGTTTTATGTGACATGCCAGTGCCATAGATTCTAAAGGGGGGCAAAATATTTCCCATCATAATTCACATCAACTTTCAAATTTGAATTGCCTGACTTGGAATACCTATGTTTATCTCGTTATGAAATAATGAATAAAGATATAAATAAATATAAATATTATCTAAAAATCTTAGAAAGTATATTAATTTAAGCACCCTTATTATACCTAGTTCCAATAACAATGATGTCTTTTTGAATTTGATATATAAGTACATGTATAACGTTTCATTATGAGTTGTTCCCAATTCAAAATTAAACTTCCCTAAAGCTGAGGTTGAACATATTATGACTAATCTAATAAATACAAATTTAACAAAAATATTATTATTGTTATTATATCGACTTAGCCAAAAGGCATTCGCACTCCCTCTACGGGGAACATTCACTCAGATCCCGGGCATCCCGGATACCAAAAGGATCTGGCTCGGACGAGACCCTTGCCATGTTATCGGGCCCTAGGTGACATTGATGTTCTTGGACGATCCTGCATTCCCCATGAATTTCCTGACGGTTCGGGCTGTCGCAAGTAGTACCGCTTTCTGCATGGACCTGTAAAGACTATCAGTTAGATTCAGCTCCTTGATGTTTCTCAGCAAACTTTTTGGTATAACACCAGTTGTTGACATGATGATTGGAATCGTCTGGACGTTCTCCATTTCCCATTGCCTTCTAATTCGTTCTTCTAAGTCTCTGTACTTCGCGATCTTCTCGACTTGCTTCACACGCAGGTTGTTGTTGTTCGGGATGGCCACATCAATCAGAGTTGTCTTCCTAGAAATTTTATCAACTATTATAAGGTCCGGTCTGTTATGGGCAACTCGTTGATCAGTCAGAACTGTACGATCCCAGTACATCTTGTAGTTGCTGTTCTCAAGAACAGGCTCAGGTGTGTAGTTGTAATATGGGACCCTTTCTGTCTGCACAAGCAGCAGCTTTTCCGCCAGTTCCCGGTGCAAGATCTTGGCAACCGAATCGTGTCGTTCCTTATATTCCGTTGATGCGAACATCTGACATCCTCCTGTTATGTGCTGGATTGTTTCTGAAGTTGGGCACCCGTATCTGCATCTGTCATCCACTACCGATGCATCTCCTACAATGAATTTTAGGTAGTTGCGAGTTGGTATAACCTGATCTTGTATGGCCAGTAGGAAGCCTTCCGTCTCGGGGAACATTCGTCCCGAGGTCAGCCAATAGTTCGACGCTAACTTGTCGACATGTTCCTGGTTAACCTCATTAGGATGTCTCCCGTGCAGCGGCTTCCCCAACCACCTCTGTAGTTTATCGTTGTCGGTTCGGTGGTGATTTTGACGCTCGTGTTCCGTCAGACGTAGCGGTGTTGAGACGTCTGCTCCGCATATAGCCCTATGTAGTGTGGAGCTGTTGGCCTGCCTGTAGAAATAATTACGCAGATTTAATATTTGTTGGTCCAATTGCTTGCTGAGATCTGCCAATCCTCTTCCTCCTAGTTGACGTGGCAGAGTTGTTCTTTCTACGGCGCTACGGGGATGATGTTTATGAGCTTTTGTCAGTAGTGTCCTAACTTTTCGTTGCAGGTTGTTGATGTCCGTGTTGGTCCAATTCACTATTCCGAACGAATAGCTGAGTACAGAGCACGCATACGTGTTCAGGGCCTTAAACAAATTCCTGCTGTTAAGATCAGTTCGCACTACTTGTCTTACTCTCTTGATGAATTCATTCGTTAAATCAGTCTTCATTGTTCGATGGTCTATCCTTTGAGCTTGTTTCATCCCGAGATACTTGTATGTATCTCCCTTGCTCATTGCTTCGATCTCCTGGCCGTCCTGCATCTCGTGTGCGCTTTGTTCGAGCTTTCCCCGGATGATATTAAGGGTGCGGCACTTGTCCAGTCCAAACAGCATTCCGATGTCCCTGGAAAACTCCTCTACAATTTTAAGCATTTGCGTTAGTTGGTTTTTGGTTGCGGCGATCAGTTTTAAATCATCCATATATAATAGGTGATTCAACTTGATCGCTTCTGCGTTGTTGCTTTTGATAGCGAAGCCATATTTTGTAGAGTTCAACCGATGTGATAGAGGGTTCATCGCCATGCAGAACCACAGTGGACTGAGTGAATCTCCTTGGAAAATCCCTCTTCGGATGTTGATTATGTCGGTCTCGATGTTACTGTCTGCGGTTCTGAGTTGTATCTTAGTGCGCCAGGTTGTCATAACGTGTTCTAAAAAGGAAACTGTATGATGATCTATTTTATACAGCTTTAAGATACCTGTGAGCCAGTCGTGAGGTACGGAATCAAATGCTTTTTTGTAGTCCACATAAGCCATGTGGAGGTTTCGTTGCTTGGAATGAGCCTGGTTGCAGATGACAGAGTCTATGATGAGTTGCTCTTTGCATCCCATTGCGCCCTTCGAGCAGCCCTTCTGCTGCATTGCAATGATGTTGTTCCGCTCGCAGTGAGCATATATTCGCTGCGTAAGGCAAGATGTGATTATCTTGTAAAGCGTAGGCAAGCAGGTTATTGGGCGGTACTTGGCAGGGTTGTCCGTATTCCGCTGGTCTTTTGGTAACAGGTAAGTTGCACCCTGTGTAAGAAACAATGGCATTTTCAGAGGATCGAGCAAGACTTCATTAATTAAGGTAGTTATTTGTTCATGCGTGCACCACAACTTCTTAATCCAATAATTTTGGAGATGATCTGGACCTGGTGCCTTCCAGTTGTGGGAATTCTTGATGACATCGGAGACCTCAGCGGTTGTGAATTGCTCGTGTTGCATCTGGCTATAGTTCCGGCCCATCTCGCGTTCTTCGCTGATCCAGCTTGCACTGACATTGTATGGACCTGGTGTGGCAAGTTGATTTCTCCAGAAACCGTCGACCTGTTCTCTGCTAGGGTAACTCGCATTTGTGGCATCGGCGCTAGAATTAAAAGCACGGTAGAAACCCTTTTCTGATCGTTCAAAGAGTTTATTGTCTCGTTTCCTGTTGTTACTAGCCTTGTATCTCCTCAGACGCCCTGCGAAAACAGAAAGTTTTTGTTTTAATGTGTCAAGACATTGTTGAGCAGTGATGTTCGCGGGGTCATGCCGAGAATGCATTTGGGTGCGGCTCATTACTGCCTGCACCGCCCTCTGGATCCTTCTAGTTCTAACTCCTCTGATATATTCCGTCACTTGTCCTATGTCTTTACGGAGACTCTCGATCTTCTTATTGTTATTATTATATTACTATTATTATTATTGGATTTAGAATTTTCCAATTTCTGTGTACCTATAATATGTGGATATATTATTTTTATTGTCTAAAATATGAAATTACCATTTCCTTCAGCAACGTCGGCTTAAGACACAGATGTACATTCAGAGGTAATCAAAAGCAAGTTGTTTTGTCCCAATGGTGACTTTACTCTGAAAACCGTAGTGTTTAGAAATGTGACGTTGAAAGTATTTTTGTAACTCTAGAAAAAAATATAATAGTCTTTGGAACTGATTTACATTTTTCTTGTGGACTCAGCAACATGTGCATTGCGTTCATTTTTATGTTTTCTAACTTCCAGATACTCAGATGTGCCATGTGTCAGTTAAAGGTAATAGGTAATGCACCCTTCTTAAGTGCCTTTGGCCTAAAGGTTTATTAATAAAATCACTGGCAGGAAAAGGAGTAAATTAATGGCATCTTGGAAAAAGAGGCCGCTTGTAGTGGCCCCAATAATATTACAACCAGATTTTTCCTGTATCACCTTTAGGAATCCTAACAATTCCCATTACGTGGCCATTACCACAGAAAATATATTCAGAACAGAAGGCTCCTATCAAATGGACCCCAACTTGAGGTTCACTATTGAAACACCCCGGCCCCAGGGCCGTTGTTTCGTAGATTTTTTCTGGTAATATTTTCTTATTCCTATTTTATATTTACGATGTTGTCCTCTTCAAATTATAAATATTTTTTGTAAATATTTCTTTCGAGATAAACAGCATTTCCAATAGCCGCCTATAAAGAACCACGCCACATCTGGTCGACACTCGCACCTAGTCTCCAGAGCCCTTTTGTTTTCGACCTACGCCATTGTCAAGGCACTCCTCAGAATTCGCCGCTTTTTGGGAAAGCGAAATGAAGTCTGTTTTTTGTCCGTCAATGCCCACATCTGTTATCTAGCCTATAGAATAACGCCCGGTCACATCTAGCCTTTTCTAAGAACTTGCGAGTCCCGTGGCCACTTCTGGGAGACCACCCAAAAACAGGTGACGCCGAGCCCTTTCCTCGGCTTTGTTCGAACTCCCATAAATAGCGTCCGCGCGGAGTCCTCGGGGAACAGTTTTCACTGATCCATATACGGGCCAACACTGCATAAGCGCTCCCTCTATCAGAGGTACCAGTGCGTTGCAACGTTTACCTACCCGCATAAGCGCTCCCTCCAACTAATTAGAGGTACCAGTGCGTTGTAAGGTGTTCACCCACCTGCATAAGCGCTACCTCGATTGACCGGAGGTACTAGTGCGTTGCGAGATTTTCGTATCAGCTACGTTCATAATTGTTTTTCCTAACCGCGGTTGGCCTTTGTGGATCTCGTATTCAGTCGCGTAAGTGCGTGTATCGCAATGAAAGTCGGGCCGGACCCGCGGTGTAGTCGCGAGTTAAACCGCGAGACCATAACCCGAGAGCCAGGTGAGTATAACCCACGAATTTCCATTTTCCTCTGTTCTCTGGTCACGGCATCTTTAATTTGTCCACGGCGCTTTTGAGTCTCGCGGCTTCTTTAATTTATATTCACGGCGTTCTCTAATTTATTCACGGAGCTCTAATTTAGGCGCAGCTACTTTAATCTCCACGACATCCTTTATTTTTCCGGCTTCTCTGATATGTTTACAGCTTGCCCAATTTATTCACGGCATCTCTAATTTATTCACGATTTCTTTAATTCATTTCCGTCACCTTTAATGTATGCATAGCATGGACGAGTAGTCTCTTATAAAAAGGGTTTTGTAGGGAGATATATTTTTATTCTATCTATTGCGGGAATATGTATCTCGTCGAGTAAACAAACTATTTGCATTAGTTCTTTGACCGCAGTGCGCCACACAGCTGTCATGCAAACCATTTTTATAATATGCTCTATTATATTTTTAATCAGATACCTACAAGACTACAAATTACCTTTCATTACAGTAACAGTGTCTGTGTACACGTATTTTTTTGTCTTGTTTATTCTCACTGAAAACATTACTTATTCTGAAGTCAATATGGTACTAAAAACACTTCGCCCAGTAGCGAACTGTCAACTAAACGGCAGGACATTGTCGAGACAAGCTTTTTCATCTTTTTTCAATACCGACGAGATCTGTATTCCGCCATCATTCACTCAACCTTTCATTTACATGTTTAGCACGGCGCACGCGCCGCGTGTTGTACACACACACACGCCTTACCAACGTCAGGGAGACCCATGGTCATGGATACAATAACAATGTTAATGTAAATACCATAGGCGACAGGCTAAACAACAATAACCTTTCATTCTTAGATGCTCTTGTACATATGTGTACTATATATTCAAATTTAGCTGTTCTCCGCTGTGCGTGTCGCTCTCGCCGAGAGGACACCCACCTAAATTTAAATTAGGGAGTTGTTTCTGAACTACACCATTCCTAAATAATATGTTCCAGTACTACATGATTTATTCTTGTGAGAATTAATTAATTCAGTAAACCAGCCGTGTAGTTAAACACTCGACCAAGCGTGGTGCTATGTTGGAGGACGCTCTGTCCGATTGGTTGTCAGTTAACACCTTTGTTACCGAACGTAACCCGACCTGTTAAGGTCCCGGGGGAGACTCCCCGACCGAGGGATGTCAAACCCGGTCCGCGACTGGACGGGTTTCGTTTCCCCCTACCTGCACACACACCTGAATCCCTGCGATCCGTCGTTACCGGAAGAAAGGAGAACCCCTGTGGCTACAGCTGGCTATCCTGGTCCGAGAGAGGCCGAAGGTCCAATGTGACCTGGTAACGACGGCCACGATTCTATAGGTGCCTACATAACTATATATCTACCTACGGGTGTTACCTGAACCAATCGGCGGTGTGGCCGCCGATATACACCTCGTACGATCCAGTGTTTACCCACACGAGTTTTGTGGTGAATATCAGCCAAACGCTTAACCTTCCCAGGGCGAAGGAGTATAAGTCGTGTATGTGCTGCCTTGTCTAGGTTTTCGTTGGGAGTCCGGCGGGGTTTTATTTAGGTTTTCCTCGCCGTGTCCGGGCTAATGCCCCACCAACACCATGTAATACGAAGTCGGGTCCTAAACCGCAACATAATTAATAAACGAGACCTATTAATTATGCAACGAACAAATCTTTGTCTTATTTACTATTTTCCCTCACAGCTGACTATACAAACTAGGTCAAACCAAATTTTATTGCGGTAGCCTCGCCTACCTAATACTATCATAAAATGACCAGTGAACAAGTGTTTATGACTATACCCTGCAGTTAGATTAACAAATATGCAATCAATACTTTAAAAATTACTTAGGTTACAAATAAACAAAACACAACGTAGAACAAGGTCCTAACCAATTAAACTAGACGATCATGCCAATTATAGCTTCCTTTCTTCGGCACCGTGAGGGGCCGGGGGTTGGGACGTTACACTATTATAATTATATCTATGAATGAAAAAACAATCTGCTTGTTTTTGGAGTATGAAGTTGGAGTCCATTTAACAGATATTTAACTATATTTTCTGTGGCATTAAGTATAAGTAGGTAGTTCAAAACGAAAATCGTATTTCATAAATTTTAAATTATTAACCCGGTAGGTCGAGTCAGGTTTTTTAAAGAGTTTATCTACGACTACGAGTTTATTTTAAGTTTGTGAGGTACACAAGAGAAAGTGATAATGGGCATAAGCACTCAAAGTTAGAAAACAAAAAAACTAGTAACCGCATACACGTGTTTCATGAGATGTAAGGAGTGTACATCTCATTGTTGTCAGTGTATCTTGCGGGCTATGAAAATTTCCACGCAGGTCGCTTTAGCAGCCTCCATTTGTTGCTTCCCAAATCATTCCTACCTTTTGGATTTGGTTGATGTTACACCGTACTGATGATTGCCAAATAGAATGAAACACGTGTATGCGGTTACTAGCTTCTTTTGATTTCTAACTTTGAGTGCTTATGCTCATTATAACTTTCTCTTGTACCTATATACATTTACACTCTCACTCTTACATCTCATTGTTGTCATTGTATCTTGGACTATGAAGATTTCCACGCAGGTCGCTTTAGCAGCCTCCGTGGCGATGTTAGTACAAGCTCCGAATTGGGGATGTGCTGACGGAAGCTGCAAATGTGCTGTTGGCTCCTGCCTGGACTTCATTTGTTGCTTCCCAAATCATTCCTATCTTTTTGATTTGGTTGAGGTTACACCGTACTGATGATTGCCAAATAGCTTGAAACACGTGTATGCGGTTACTAGTTTTTTTTTTGTCTTCTAACTTTGATTGCTTATGCCCATTATCACTTTCTCTTGTATATACATTTACACTCACAATCTTACATCTCATTTGTGAGGTACCTTAGGAGAGAAATAAAATTACAAAAATTTTATAATGAACACTGAGAAAACCACCATGATTAGAACTACTAGACCTAATCTTATTAGTCCATCCCGAAATTTGTGAAAGTTCTTTAGGTAGATACATTCAACAAGGGAAGAAATTTCAAGTACTTATACCTATTACAAATGGATTGAGGAACCTGGTAACAAGGTGCAATAGCGACTAATTCTAAATAAGTCTTTAAAGTTTATTTTACGGCCTGATTAAATGTACTTTCCTGACTAGAAACACTCCACTGAAAATTGTTGTAACCTATATGCTAGAACTACATTGGCTCTTACCTGTGGAAAGTTAAGTGGGGTGATTATAATTCAGCTTTTTGCAAAATCGGCACTGACTTACCATACTTACTACTTAAATTCGTGGAAATAATTGCTGGATATCAAATTATATTATCATAATATTACGATCTTTGGTGTAAATAATATAGACCGTTAGATAGTGACAGATTTAGGTGCCCCATTTTCGCATACAAGCAATTGGAAAATTCGATTTTCCTTCAAATAGAAATAAAAGGTGCCATATTTTCAAGCAAGCCGTGTATACTAACTGATTAATTAATAGAACCTGACTTCGGAAAACCAAAGGCTTGAGTGCAGCAGGTGGCTAAAGGGTTGCAATAAGGGCGTAACCTTGGAAGAAAAAAATCGAGATTTATATATATCATTTAGGAAAATCGATTTTTTTCATATGTTATCCCCAGGGGCCACTCGTAAATTTCCCTTCATTCTACATCGATGTACTTTTCAACGCTCTTTGAGGTTTGTTATGCGAAAATGGGGCACCTAAATCTGTCACTATCCGACGGTCTATAACAAAGTCAATTGTACTGTGTTGAACCTTGAACCTCTACCTACCTACATACCTTATAATTTCATGTTTTAAAGACGGTTATCAAAAGCTTTCTGTATAATATTATAAGGTCTATTGTCTATTGTATTATTTGTTCCTCTGTTATTCCTAACATGAGTGTGAGATCTGTAATTTGCCATCTTTGTAGCGGTTACGAATGTCATATAATGTGTTTCCCAAAATTTCTATGATTTCTGCCAACAGACGAACTGCGAAAACATTTCGAAACAATTTGGTCCCTTTACAATTTACCACTTGTTTCGGTCACACCCACACGTGTGGCGTGATTGTGGTTTTCTGAGAACTTTAGTTAGGTCTACCTACCTACCTATACAAAAGCTGCAGGCTGCAGCCATTAGACGAGAAACAAGTCTATAAAAAAATAAATAATGGTCTCTTTCAGCGACAACCCACGAGCAAATTATAGAGACATTTTACGAAATTGCAATGCTATTATGATGTTTGTGAAATTACATTTTGGACATTAAAAAATGTTCCCTCACCTATGCAGATGGAGGCCATTCATAATATGTAGAAATATAATACCCATGTAATTGCATAATAATAGTAAAGGGATTATAATTTTCAATTTTTTTAACAAAGTAATCTGAAAAGCGTGTATGGAAATTAGCTTTGTAACAGGTCAAGAATTGAATTAATTATTATAAAAGTTATTGCAGCAGGTGTTTATAGACATTCGTGTAATCATGAATTAGCAGGAAAAGCTATTTATGGCATCGTCATTCTTAGGGGCCTAATTAATGCAATTAATTAATGTATTTATTGTGTGTGCGGTTGGAGTGAAGGTTCTAGGAATAACATGAAAATCAGATATTCCAGGAATCCATTAAAATTTATTACTTATGCCTATTTAATTATACTGTTTCAATCAAAGCTTTGTGTTAATAGAAAAGTTTGTTGGTTTAATTGCTGCATTTGCTTCTCTAATATTATTGTTCTAAATGAGTGAATAAATCAAAGATTAATGATATTTAGTTTGATTGTCTCTATTAAAACTCTATAAAAATCTATAATTTTAACAATATTCCTGATGACTGTTTATTTTTCTACCAACCGTCTTGGAAATGGAATCTTGTTTGGAAATACTCCAGTTATCTCCCGAAAAATGTGACAGCCCTTAGTAATTCGAAAAATACCAGTGCCGTAGCCACGGGGGAGTATATATTGACTATCCTACCCCGGTAGTTATTCCAGTAATCCGAATTATTGGTCTTTACAATTTCTAAAAAATTTACCTTGCGGATGGATCATTTTAGTGGCAGGCCGGTACTTTTTAAATCCCCCTTTTTATAGGCTAACTCCGAAACACGTTTCTATACCTAAGACGGTGTATGAAAAATGTGTTTCCTGATAAAATTATAGATATAGTGTGCCTCTTTGAAAGAATATGATTATTTATAGATAGTCGCAAAAAAATATAGGCACTAACTTACTCACTTATTATTGTTCCTTCCACATCACTAAAGAGTGTTGAGTGTTGTTATTGATAATTGAATAATTGTTACCAGGGAAAAGTCAACAGTAAACACTTAAGCACTTTTGTCTTTTATATTAAAGAAAAGAGAGTAGGTACTTCTTTGTTAGGTAATTCATAAATGATAATGAACTCATAACAAAAAAATATACAAAAAACATGACTTACCTACCATTTTATGGTAATGTTAGGTTACTTCAATTTTTTTCAACGCTTACAAGTAGGTACCTATATTTTTGATGTGCTAGAAAGATTTGTCATGTTTCTACAGGAGCATTCTTATAATTTCAACGGGTTGTGGCATGGGCCCAGAACCACTGCAGATATTATTTACGCAGACTTAATTTGAGATCAAAATTGATATTTTAAAACTATTAAATGAAATGAAATTATGTAGCTGATGAGACAGATGACTGAAAAACAAAAATTGCACATGTGTGGGACTGTCTAAATTCCGACATTTCAGTTCAGTTCAATTATTTCAACTTTAACATTCGAAACATAAAAAAAAATTTCACTTACCGCTTTCAAACGTTACACATTGACTGTACCATTTAAACTGAGAAAAAAATTAATATGAACAATGTACCAAAACTTATTAACTTTCAAAATGGAAAGGATTGAATTTAACAAAATTTGAACACCGTATTTCAAGAAAACCAATGCTGTTTTGACCAATGTCCAATTGGTATTTTTTTCCTTATTATGAATGTACAGTCGAACTGTAACGTTTGAAAGCGGTAGGTAAAAATTTTATGTTTCGAATGTTGAAGTTAACAGGTGTTTTGGGGCACGTTTTGCCAATTTCAAGGCAAACGGTTGATTTTATCGTTATGAAACAAGAGTACACTTGTGTTGCAAAATAAAAAGATACACTGAAATGATGGACCTGCAAGACCAAAAAGATAACCTCAAAAAAGTTTGAGCAAAAAAATTAATAGGGGTTGTTAGTTTTTACTCTTTTTTTAATGGACTGTGTAAATGAATAAACTACCCTAAGGCGTCTTCCAGTAAATAGATAACACATGCCAAATTTCAAATTTTTAAGTAGCGCCGTTATTGAGATATAAATAGGGAAAGCCCAAATCGAAAAATTTTATATGAAAGGCCCCCCTTAAAACCACTTGCCGAACACCCCATTAAAGTATTTACTATACATTCTAACTCACCCTGTATAAGACGAAGAGGTGTACAAAGAGCCCCAGCGCCGATTTTTTCTAACTAAATCTAAGCTATATACCGTACTTTCACCGTTTTAGTAGACATAGGGGAATAGGCCGCGCGTCGCCGTGCGTCTAGCTAGGTTTGTCAGTCGTTGGCGGGGGGAGTACACAATAGTCCCGCACCGCTTATCAGTCGAGTTTTGCGAGCAAGAAACACGCCCCGCCCCCCGCCAACGACTGACGAACCTAGCCGAATACGCACGACGGCGCTATGGCTATGTCTACTAAAACGGTGAAAGTACGGTATTTTGAGTGACCATACCCTCAGAGATGAAATAAAACTTAAATCCTCTGTAAATACCGCAAAAATTGTACCTTTTTTTAAGAAAAATTATATTTCTACTATACAGGGTGTTTCCTAAGTACGCGCAGGAAATGCAGGAGGTTAAACCTTTGGCCATAGTATCGATGTAGTTTTTTTAATCGGCAATATCTCCCAAAATAGTCAAGCTGCTGAACTTAAATTTGGCATTGCTGTATTTTTGGGGATAGAAAATGTCAATTTCTGTACGTATCTCACAGGGGATGTAACTTACGCTGTCTTTGGATCGTGCTTTTACTCGTAACTTTTTTGAGGTTACCTTTTTGGTCTTGCAGGTCCATCATTTTAGTGCATCTTTTTATTTTCGAACAAAAGTGCATAGGTACTTGTTTCATAACGATAAAATCGACTGTGTGTGTTTGTGTCCCAAAATACCTGTTAACTCTTTCACCTACCGCTTTCAACATTGTTTCGAAATTTTGAGAAATAATGCAATTTTCTGCAATTTTTTAAAAAAATGTCAAATGTGATAGATAAAGAAAATGACGTGGTTGATTTTCAGCATGATATTAATTGAGATCGTTTTTAAACGAAGACAATTATTACAGGTATTGGCACAGAAAACCAGCAAGCGAGTTTTTCTGTGGTATCGGCTAAGTAGGTACCTACATCAAAATTATTTTATTAAATCGAATAATAAAAAAGTTCCCGTAATGATGCGGACTTTAAGTGTGACACTGTATGTAAACAAAATGTCAACATGCATTTCCATCTTGCAACAATCTTTAGGAGTATCTCCGTAGGCATCCACTTCGGCCAAATAAGGATTTTGAGAAGTGGTATCGCATAAAATTGCTGAAACAATCGCGGGCGTTCATTCAAGAAATCTTCTCGGAAACGCATATGGCGATTCGAGATTTCCCGGTAACGATAAATATCTCGTAACAACGAAATTGATAATCGCTCGAATAATGGCGCATTGAAAATGAGCAGGCGGTGAAGTGCAGCGTACTGAGAACGGCCGAACGGGTTTGGGAAATTGCTTCATCTACTTTATTTAGCTTGCATACTCTTTATTAGAGGGTAGAGGAATATACTTCATATCGAGGAGGGTAGGTACGTGAGGAAATAACATATAGAAATAGAAGTTAAACCATATAGTTATAGCAACTACCCACCTATACCGCCCAAAAAGACGTCCGACCGGGGGAATATTTGGCGGCCATTTTGAACCCTAAATTAAGCAGGTATGTTTAAATGGTTTATACAGGATTATTCTATAAATTTAAATGATTGTGATTTTATAATGTGAAAAAGGCCATGTAGAAAATGATTTTCTGTTTGATATTCTATTTGTTTGTACAGTTTTTTTCTAAATTCTTCTTCACAGTTTTTAGTGTCTTATGAAGCCCAACATTATAAAATTTATATTATTTATTATTTATATTTTTATTTATATTTATATTTATAATATATATTTATATATTATTTATTTATATTATTTATATTATTATAAAATTCCCGTTTGTTGCAAACTTTTTGGCGGTCACTGGTCACTGTAAAAAATACATACGTTATACTTATATAGAAAATATATATACGACCTACAAATCACAAATACATACCTACCGTATTTCTGGGAAACCAGTTTCCTTACTATTTTTCCTATAATAACTGCAATTACTATTTTTATTCCGGATTTCAAGAAACAATTTATCAAGAATATCTTTGTCCTTCAAATGGTATTCCGAGAAAAA
This sequence comes from Pseudeuparius sepicola, assembly GCA_963920635.1. NCBI lineage: Eukaryota > Metazoa > Arthropoda > Insecta > Coleoptera > Anthribidae > Pseudeuparius > Pseudeuparius sepicola. The sequence goes on from OY987304.1 coordinate 13,076,470, forward strand.
CCTTCGTAAGTATCTACCATTCAAAGTTGAAAACCTACAATTCGATCAAATTGTTGTGACCTACATTCTTCCCATATTTATTATTGGCATTAGTTTCCGAGAAGGTCTCTCTCTGGGCATGTTCCATGTATGTAGTCAGACTGAAAAGTTATTATGGTAATACGTCATAATAACAACTATGATGATAGATGTATGCATCGGGACATTTCCTCATTTCTCAAATGCAGTAAAACGTTGCATTAATTTTATCAGGCACTTTACCTTTTCGTAATTGCGTTTCCACGAAATCTGGATGGCTATACTCCAATTCCAATAATCAACAAAAATAGAATACGCAGAGCAATTTGATTTAATGCACCAATCGATATACGAGTAGTTGCTTGTCTGTTCTCTGATAGTTTAAGCAGCGCCCAGGTATAAGTAGCATTGGGGTAATATTGGTAGTAGGTATAGGTATAGTTTGTTAATTCGATACACATTAGTATGTGTAATGTGGCGATCCGGCATGCCTTAAATTAAATATTTGCCCAACATCCCTATAGCTAGGTATAGTATATTCCCATTTATACCCTTGACCTTTTGCCCACCATAAAACGGTCATTATTCCTTTGACCATAAAATGACTCATATTTCCGCCAGGGTCGGATTATATGTATATACAACCGTAATTGAGATACAGATACAACTGTTTTAAGATTGGTTTGAACATCGTCTTTTGAGGTAGGTATATGTTTAAGCCGACCCTGCACCCAGTAATAATATGTAATATACCTGTACACAATGGGGTCTTATCAGGTAGCTGATTTATTTCGGAAAGGTCAACGGTATAAATGCGAATATACTATACTCCTGTTTTCACCAGTTAATCTAATAATTTCTACCTTTTCCCATACTCTTAACTTTTCATCGTCCATTTTCTTTGGTGTTTAATAGCAAACTTGTCACGTTCACTACTTAACCTTTTTCGTGTTGTATTTTGCCGTGCTCCCCGCTGTAATTTTTGTTAAAAACGATCTTAGATCGATTAAATCTTGATACTTTCAGCACTTTTTCATTTTTTTTAACATGTTTCAAAGCACACTTGATATGTGACGCGGTAAACCTCTTGGCTTGGCGGCAGATTTTGTCGTATTGACACCTTTATAAAAAGAAAACCTATCTTTTTTTCCATGAAATTTGGTATACAGAGGTTCGAAGTAACGCCAAATGACGCCACGGGGTCAGATTTTTGATAAAAAAATACTTAATATGGTATTCGAAAATTGACAATTTAAAAAAATCATAGCTAACCATGGAATAATCACCCAATCGAAATAGTAGTGTCTGTGAAATATATTTTCCCTTAGGCCCATCTAAAAAATATAAAGCCGAATTTTTTCGGCTCTTCATAGATTTCTGGAGTGTTCACTAGCAAACGCGGACATACTGTATATCTAACAATATATTTTTAGCATTCCGTGCAGAAATGTAAATTGAGGAAATGTCCAAAAAATGAAAATTTCCTGCTTGGTTATTGTTATAGATAAAACAATATATACAGGGTGTTAGTAAATATGTGCGACAAACTTTAAGGGGTGATTCTACATGAAAAAATAATGAGAGTTTGCTATATAAGCGTAGGTCCGCAAATGCTTCGTTTCCGATATACAGGGAGTCAAAATTTAAAAAAAAAGATAATTTATTTATTGTTATATAGCTATGCGCACCTAACTAAAAATGTTTTATTCGAGATATTTTTATTTTCATTTGTTGTTTTGATTTATTGTTGCTGTATAGGATAGGTTTTTGACTTTGATATTGTTGTAATAGAAATTAAAAATACGCGTTGTTGTTTTATTTTTTTGCATTCAAATGGCGGCCCCTGTGAAAAAAAGGCAAGAGAGCTTTTTTGTCACTAATTGAACGAGGATTTTAAAAATAATTTTTATTTCAAATTATCTCAGTGGCGTATCATTTATTTTCTTAAAAATATCGAGGCCATTACCCCTATGCACGCCACTGATTAACATGAAAATTTTAATCGGGTCTCAAAAAATGCGCTTTCTAGTCCTCTTAAAACCCACCAAATTTCATTTGAATATCTTAATCCGTTTTAGCGCAATAAATAAATTATCTTTTTTTTTAAACTTTGACTCCCTGTATATCGGAAACGAAGCATTTGCGGACCTACGTTTATATAGCAAACTGTCATTATTTTTTCATGTAGAATTACCCCTTAAAGTTTGTTGCACTTATTTACTAACACCCTGTATATGGTTGGAATTAGGAGATCAAACTGAACCTAAAAACCCCAAAATATACAGAGTGTCTCAAAAATCTGACCAATCCTATCAAACAGGAAGTCGGAATTCAGAACCGACAATTTTATGTTACTCCTTGTATACTTATTACTAATATTCCGTGTTAAAATCCAACTTCACAATTCTTTGGAACAGAGTATTTTTAAATGCCTAAGTTTTTAACACCACTCTGTATATTAAGTTATATTCGAATACCTCGGGAAATTCTACACAAGTTTAGTTTTTGAATCAGCAATTTAACTTGAAAATTACCAAGAAAATCGACTTTTTCAAGCAAATAGAAATAGAGATACCCTGTACGTACCTTATTTTATTATTATGCCCAGATAAATTTGAATGGAAGACATAAAATGACAAAAAATTATCAATGCCAGGGCCGTATCTAGAGAAAAAAATTTTGGGGGGGTTCAGGATCGGCTCAAGCTTTTGTGGGGCTGGGTGCCGGATGAAGGTGCGGAGCCCCGGAAAAGACTTATTTAATCCATTAAGAACAAATTTTTGAAAATTGATACGCCACTATAATGGTATATATTTTGCTTGCCACTTTTTACTAAAGTAGGCCGGGCCGAAGAGGTTAGATCACTTCAGTGACGTATATAGAAATTGATTTCGGGTGTGGGGAGGGACAATTTTTGTGAATTTCTTCCAAATAAGTGCATTCAAAATAATTCTGTAAAATGCGCCGCAGGCGAAATTTTTTAGAAATGTTAAGGAAAATTACTTAAAATTAGTCTTAGGAAATCCCAATATCTTCAGATTTTCAAGCTGCAGTGAATATTTTCAACTTCTGAAATGGTTTCGGCCCCGCCCTTTCAAATACGCTACTGACTGGACAGCCCTGTACACGGGACTCGGAGGCGCGGGGCCAATCAAAACGCGGGCCGCGTACGCCGCACCGTTCGTACCCGCCTAGAGCCGGCCCTGGAGGGGCTAGACCAGTGGCTGATGAAGTTGAAATACCTTTAAGGTTTAAAACAAACCTACTATTTTTAAATGGTTTTTAATAAAAAAAAAACTGAAACAGGTTTAAGTTGAACAAGTTTGACATTAAAACTTTAAAAATATTAAATATTAATTATAATAATAGCCGAATATTCCTTCTCGTATTTATACCTAGCCCTTTTGTACTTATTTGATTTCTCATTATTACGGATATATTCCTACACATTCTTGCCCTGGCCTGACGACACTTTTAGAATTGCCAGTAGGTACGGTAAAAGATTTCTTCCCGCCACTTGCCTAACTAAACCTTTCATAAAAATAGTAAATAAATCATCAAATACAAATTAGTACTAATCTATTCATAAAAGAGGCTCTGGGAATCCCCTATTCTCGTAATCCGTGGCGCAAGCAGCCATGCACCACCGTTCACCATTTACCGTTGTCCAGTGTTGCCAGTTATGTTTTATTTTATTTGAAAGCATATTCTGATGATATTTCGGGAAGGGGGGTTGAACCCCCAAAACCCCCCCTCAGATACGGCCCTGATCCATGCTATGCATGCCCAACACTCTTTTTGTAAGAAACGCTTTGTTTCTTGCAATGTGATGATTCCTGGAATATTTCATTTGAATTATCATTCATAATACTTAATTAAAAAATAAGCCAGGCAAATTACTTCGAAGCCGTTTATTGGACTCACACAATAATAAAGCAGGTAGGCCGGGCTCAGCGGACGCTATTCATTTTCGGCAATAAAATCCGAATTTTGTTTAGATTAGGATAACGCATTTTATTTAACCTACCAATTTACAAGCAATTGCTAATTACCTTTTCAAGAAGCCGAAAACGTATTTCTTCAACGATATAGGTATATTTACCTTAACGACGTACTTAAGTTTGTTTTTTGACGATAACGATCTGTAGAATCAGTAAAAATGAATAATGAAACAGAATGAATTCGAGCAGTCATAGCAATTAATTTTTATCTTTTAACATGAAGAATCTATTTCTGTTACATTGAGACACAGAGCGTTTAAGAAAATAATTATTTCCATTACAAAGACTAAAAAGTAAAAAAAAGAAAGAAGTATATTTTTAACAATGGTTTCCTTTTAAAAGTATATTTTGATAAAAACTTCCTATGTGTTCATCTACCCACATCATCCACATAATAATATACCGACTAAATGCGTCTTGATTTATATTCACAAGTACGAAAATCCATTTTTATTTGTTTATTTTTGGGTTGACATAAGGGCCGTATCTGAGGGGGGGTTTTGGGGGTTCAACCCCCCCCCCCCCCGAAATACCACCATTTTATATGCTTTTGCACCACCACTAGAACGAGATCCCCGAGCATCAGTGAGTGTAATAATTTATTAAACTGGTTGAAAACTGACAACAAATATAATTTTTGGATCAGTGCAGTACCGAGGTTTATCATCAGAATATATACTTTCAAATAAAATGGTGCATGGCTGCTTGCGCCACGGATTACGAGAATAGGGGATTCCCAGAGCCTCTTTTATGAATAGATTAGTACTAATTTGTATTTGAAGATTTATTTACTATTTTTATGAAAGGTTTAGTTAGGCAAGTGGCGGGAAGAAATCTTTTACCGTACCTACTGGCAATTCTAAAAGTGTCGTCAGGCCAGGGGAAGAATGTGTAGGAATATATCCGTAATAATGAGAAATCAAATAAGTACAAAAGGGCTAGGTATAAATACGAGAAGGAATATGCAGCTATTATTATAATTAATATTTAATATTTTTAAAGTTTTAATGTCAAACTTGTTCAACTTAAACCTGTTTCAGTTTTTTTTTATTAAAAAACCATTTAAAAATAGTAGGTTTGTTTTAAACCTTAAAGGTATTTCAACTTCATCAGCCACTGGTCTAACCCCTCCAGGCCCGGCTCTAGGCTGGTGCGTATGGTGAAGCTTAAAAATCTGAAGATATTGGGATTTCCTAAGACTAATTTTAAGTAATTTTCCTTAACATTTCTAAAAAATTTCGCTTGCGGCGCATTTTACGGAATTATTTTAAATGTACTTGTTTGAAAGAAATTCACAAAAATTGTTCCTTCCCCACTCGAAATTAATTTCTATATACGTCACTGAAGTGATCTAATCTCATCGCCCCGGCCTACTTTTTTAAAAGCTGACATGCAAAAAATATACCATTCTAGTATGGCGTATCAATTTTCGAAAATTTGTTTGCCGGTGCTCCGCACTTTCATCCGGCACCCAGCCCCATAAAAGTTTGAGCCGATCCTGAAACCCCCCCCATTTTCGCTAGATACGGCCCTGGTTGACATTGCAGGTTGCAGGTTAGAATTTACACGTTCGATACTTGCATTAAGTCGCTATATGTCGATATTGTGGGCAGATGAACAAATAGGAAGTTCACATAACCAATGGTTAATGGTTACCCTACATCCTCTAACCCCTCCTACAACTTACCGCTACTTACTAACCAGTTGAATGTTGAATTAAGTACCACCTACCAGAGCTGGACAGTAATGATTACATGTCGTAATCATTACAGTAATTAATTACTTTTTTTCGAAAAGGAATTGTAATTGAATTACATTATTCAAAAATGTAATGGTAATGGGTAATTTAGTATTGCAACCCGAAGTAATTGGTGGATTACTTTTTAAAAGGAATCATTACAACAATTTCTTTACTTCATTCCTAATTACAGTAGTCATTACAAAAAGGAATTACATTACTTTTAAAGTAATCATTACTTTTTGGTACTGATTTCTTTATGGTTTCTAAAATTCCTGTTGCGCGCGCATCACGAACAGCTGATCGACTACAGATTACAGATTCGTATCTTCAGCTCCCGTAGAGAGGCTATTCTCTTATACCACCTACATTAATAGCCCCCGGAGGAACTCTCTTAGTGAAAATCTTTTCGAAAAACTTTTTTACTTAAAAGGTAATGTTTATGGGGATTAAAAAGTCCTTTTTTAGTCACTTTGTATAATAACTGAACTACTATAGTGCGTTCAAATCCCAAGCAAACTAAATATAAACATAATTACGTGCTGTTCACGTGATTGACAGAAAGTACCATGTCGAGAATACTTGCTTAAAATTTGTCACGCGTTACAACCAAGTATAAGAACCATGCTTTTCATCTGTAAACAATTATCACGCTTCTGTCGGTTTTTGCTTTAGTTCGCCATGGATTTGAACGCATTTTAGTATTAGTATCACTATTAGAAATATTTGTTTACTTTTTTTACTGAGATTAGTGCGATTTTAAGTTCCTATGTTTTTTGTGATAAGAATTATTATTTTGTTATTAGCTGCGTTTTTGTCCAATAAATATTTAAAAACACATATTGTGTTTAAGTGTTTACCTATTTAAGTAGTTTTTCTATTTACTAATAATAAAATGTAATTAAAAAAGTAATTAGAAATTCATTTTTCTGCAAACAAAAGTAATGTGTAATCTAATTACATTTTTGTAAAAAGGAATTATTCCTTTTGTAATTTCATTACATTTTTCTCAAATGTAATGGGTAATGTAATGATTACTTTAAAAAGTAATTTGGCCCAGCTCTGCCACCTACCCAATGGAACCCGTATCTCCTGTAGCTTAGTTGGTTAAAGTGCCTACGGCGACAGTAGGAGTCCCGGGTTCGAGTCCCGGCTGGAGTGCTTTTTTTCAACTGATTATCTCTTACCTGGTAAGCCACAAAAACATCTCTCTTGATCTAAAATAATGGTCAAAGCTTCTCAAAATTTGACAGCGTCAGCAATTTTGTTCCTTTTCTTTTTTTTATAAGTATAGCTACCTTAATTAGGTAGCCTTTTTTTGTTTCTTCATGGTTGCACAAATTGCACTAAAGAAACTTACATAAAATCGGTGACGAATATTTTGAGAAAATTAAATCATAACTCAAAACATTGATTTCCAAATGAACTTGTTTCTTATGTCGCTTACACATATATACAGGGTGAGTCTGAAATAACTGGCATCCTTTTTTTGGGTAAGAGAGCTAGTCATTCTGAACAACTAAATTTTTTTCCTATCGCGGACATTTTTCTCTAATTTACCCACCTAAAATGCCCCCTCTATGAAGACACGGCACTGACGCGGATAGAATAGCGGTCTCAAAATACATACTTGTTGATGATTTACCATTTTCTACTCGGTTGTTGGCAGGGCGCCAGTGACGGGTTTTCATAGAGGGGGGATTTTGAGGGGATGAATTATAGAAAAGTCTCGGCGCTAGGAAAAAAATTTATTAAGAAAAGTGGTTCAGGATGACCATCTCTATTAGCAAAACAAAAAAAAATGCCAGTTATTTCAGACTCACCCTGTATATTCATTATCTATGGGCTTTTAGTCTTGTTAAAACCAAATGATCCATTCTTTCTACTTTAGACCTTACTTATAGGGGAACGGAAGATAAAACGGACCCTGCGGGCAAAATGGTCCATTTATTTATTACGTATGGGTACAGCGCCATCTGTCGCTTGATAGTGTATATAGATTACACTACCAATAGGCAATCTTGGACAGTAAACCAGTGGTCGACGAAAGCAAAGGGTGCTCTGTTAGCAAAGTACCTAAGTCATTTCTAATAAAAAATTATGTAAAATTAGGCATTTTCAAGTAACCTGCAATTTCCCTTGTTACACACAACCAGGATTAGTGAAGTTATCCTTAGATAGAGTAGTATATCCGCTATCCAAGACATTCTCTTGTTATTTAACGAAACGTACCTGTTTTGTTAGAGACTACACAAAGGCAAAACGGACCGGGCAAAATGGACCACCTGGACCGTTTTACCTTCTAGAGGTCCATTCTGCCTCCCTGGTACATGTAAGATGATCAATAACTACAAGAGAATGTCAGAGAAGCAGAAACAGAGTATTATGTCCATGAGACAGTCCGTACAAAAGGTGCTTGCTGGAATAGGGCTTACAAAAGCCTCTGAAATATATAACGAACCCAAAATAACTCTGAAACGTGGGGTGATAGTATGGGGACTGATGTGATGTTACAAAAGGAGTGGAGGGATCAGGGATGATCCAGAACTCTCTAAACTTAACTACTTCCAGTAGGGATAGTTAGAGAGTTCTGGAACACACTCCCCACTTCTTTTGCATCCCTCCACTTTTGTGGTGTCACGTTTAGGTCACGCCCCCTTTTGCCACCTTCTGACCTACCCGTATGTGTTTTATATCCCCGTCTAATCTGCCTTTGTGTGTTTTGTACCTCCTGGTTATCTACCCTTTTGTGTTTCTACCCTCGTCTAACCTACCGTTGTGTGTTTTCTACCCTCGTCTAACTTACCCTTGTGCGCTTTGTACTCCCTTGTAACCTACGCTTTTGTGTTTATAGCACATTTCTTGCTCTTTGGTCGAAGACAAATAGAATGAATCAGATTTTGCATGTGAAATGTGTTTAAATTTGGCACTTTTAAGGTCCGTTTTACCTTCATAGAGGTGCCGTTTTGCCTTCGGAAGCAGGCAAAATGGACCAAGCGAGTTATTTTTTCTTTTATTTTTTTGCCTGATGAGGTTAACCTTTAGCCTATTTGAAGTACCTATACGTACATAAGAGAACATGATTGTTATGTTATCAAGGACTTAATTTGATTTTACACATAAAGTTCATATAGTTTGAAAAATTGATCAATTTTCTTAAAGGTGCCATTTTACCTCCCGTTCCCCTACGAGCAGACCAAATATTTTAGTTGGTTTTCCATAAAAAAATCTGTCCTTCCTATGAAAGAAATAAAAATGCCAGTCTTCTCTGGATCGCCCTGCGCTATACAACTGTGAAAAAGTATCGTTACTGTGTGGTTCAGTGCAGTACTCGTTATGCCTGGAAGCCATGAATGCCAGATTAATAGATTCGTGGAAAATCGTAAAGAGCCATGCAAATTCTCTTTTTATAACTGTTAATTTCCGAGAGAACATAAACTGGCCCACCGAGGTTGGTTATTTAAACAAATCTAACTAGACACGCACGTACGACCGAAAGTCTAAACAATGCGTACCAAATTGATACAGTCATACTTTTATTCTAAATTTAGGTAACGGTACATGTTTGATTATATGGAAAAAGTTTAGAAAATTAAAATTGATTGGAATTCTGGTAGCACCCATCAATTCACACTGTCACTGCCTAGGAGTAGAAGTGTTGCTAAGATACCCTTCATCAACGCTCGCCAAATAGTGCAGGAGCCACATTGGTGACGACTGTTGCACGGAGGTGTATAGGGAATTTATTTTCAAAACTTAGTTTCTATATTCCTAAGGATACGTTTTAGCTTGGGTACGCGTTTCTGGTATGAGGAGGTTTCTCCCAATATGGCGACCAAGATGGCTGCCTGGCCCATATGTAGTTTTATCAGAAAATGGCCTATATTTCGGAAACTATTGCCCCTAGCTCCAAATCGGAAAAGACTAAAATTGATCAGTAGATTATTTTTCATTAGATGCGTTAAAATTTATATAAATAACATCATATTTTAGTGAAATATATGTAATTTTTTATTGTTTAGAGATTTTAATGGTGTTTTGTTTTGTTTCAGAATTTTAGAAAGCTGACTAAATAGACAAAAAATTCAGGGAGTGCAACTAACACCAACATGAAAGAAACGAAAAAAAAACAGTTATGATAATGATGATAGTCCCATCATTTGATTTGATTAAAAAAACGTATCCCAAAGCGTAGGTCTGTTATTTTGAAAGCTTAGGAGGCTCTTTTCTAGGTCTTGTTCATCACAGAATTTATTGTCAAAATCAAAGTCATACTGTTTAAGCTCATTCGCAGTATCATTTTTTAAACTATTAGAAGAAAACAATTTCTGAACAACTTTTTCCGTACTTATCTTGGAGGAGAATACGAGCTGCGACTTTGATGGTTCTTTTGGATATGCAAATGTTACATCTTCACCGAAATGTCTGATAAGAAGAATTGTCATCTGCCTATTTAAAAGTTTAAGGTGGATTTATAAACTCGACGTTCGCGTTGGCGCTCGAAGTTGACGGTGACCTTCGCAGTTTGCGCCCAGAAATGTGAACGACGGAACGTGAAAGATGAAATTAGTTTATTTCGGACGGCGTCGGACGCAGACGGCAACGTACTTCATCTTGAAAGTATCGTGTGGCTAACAAAAACTTTTCTGCCCTTTCCTTTTCACACACCCGAAATAATTGAACATCACCTTTATACTTTTTGCTTCCACAGATGATACAGAGTTTAACTTCCTCAAGTTTTTGCCTATGGCAGTGCTTTTTTGTCCGTTTCCAGTGCCTTTGGTGCGATTTATGGAAGCAGAACTCTCAGAGTTTTGGTTTCTTCTTATCCTTTGTAGATACGCGTAGACAGTATTTTTTGTAGCAGTCAAGACGATATAGTACACTTCTCCATCTTCTAATCTTTTCTTTAAATCGACACAGCAGTTAGAAGCATCAATTATTTGTTCTCGCCCATTTACAGTCCCATGTGTTTTTTACCGGTATTTTCCTTTTCACATAAAACACAAAGTTGCGATAAACTGGTTTTCTTCCGTTTCTTTGATGCTGGTGTTAGTTGCACTCCCTCCATTTTTTTGTCAAAACAAAACACCATTAAAATCAGACCTTTTACGACTCTAAACAACAAAAATTTTTCTAAAATATGATGTTATTTATATAAATTTTAACGCATCTAATGAAAAATAATCTACTGATCAATTTTAGTCCTTTCAGATTTTGAGCTAGGAGCAATAGTTTCCGAAATATAGGTCATATTCTGATAAAACTACATATGGGCCAGGCAGCCATCTTGGCCGCCATATTGGGAGAAACCTCCCCATACCAGAAATGCGTATAGTCTTCTTTTGACCTTCTATACCGCTTTTTCCAACTTCTTCATTGTATTCTTCCTCTGGATAACTATCATCTTCTTGCAACCTTCCCTCGCTTTTATACATTTCTTGCATGACAACCATCTACGTTGTGGTCACCTTACTTTACTTTTCTCAAAGAAAAACACAGATAAAGCGCAGAAATATGATAATACACACATAAACAAAGCGTACGTCCATAATAAGGGACAACAGTAACACGAATGACGGATCTGTAGAATGACACCGTCATTATGAAATCGATACAAATAAGTCGATCCTCGATCCATTATGACAGAATTTGACGAAACATGGCGGAACCAATCAAAAATCGGACCACGGTTGTCGCCACTGTCTCGTATAAAACCACTGTAGTGGTGGCCAATGTTTTGATTCACTGACTCTGTAACTTGGATATAGAATAGAAGGTAGGTATTAACACTCTACAGTTACAGTATACCTAAATAAAACACCTTCCATGGTAAAACCATAGACAAAGCTACACATAGACTGTCAGAACCATGTTGAAATTTCGCGAGGCACACCAAATATTTTACATAATTTTTTTTATAAATACTAATAACTAAATTAAAATACCTAAACCTCAACTTACTATGGAGTCCTAAGAACTGTCTGACATTACAATTTATCTATTATTTATCTATAGGTTTCCTACTTGCACCCTTTTCCTGTATCGAGAAAACTATCGTCGTATTAGCCTTGGTGCATTCGTATTTTTATAAGCTATAAGGTTCTTGCTCCAAAGTCGAGTTTGACTTGTTAAAAAAATACCTCCCTATTTTCTAAAAAGACCTACTCTTTCTCTAGTCACTTTATTAACCTCTCGATGCATTTTACGATAAGCTGGGGCCATAGTCATTTAATGCCCGCTTGCATTCTGGCACTTAGCTTGGTAGAAAACTTTAAAGCGCCATATGAAGACATAATATCCTACATAAATTATAGTGTTTAAACCAGAGAATTTACAGAAAATATTGTATAGTAGTATAGGATATTAGCCTTTTTTCTTTTATTCTTGTTACACGTTTCACGATTTTTTTATTTTTATGTGTAATCCTTATCTCTAATGGATAGACAAGGATGTAATGCTTATACGTATAAGCACCCACCAAAAATTATTTGGAACCATAAGGTATATTTTTTAATTTTTGGGCTAAGATGAAACTACTCTGGGGCAACCATCACTGCTTACAAAAAGATTCGTAATGAGACCATTAAACGTCGTGACGTCATTAGACGTACCTGTCAAAAAATAATTAAATTAAATAAATGGTCAAAATAGGCCTTATTTGTTATTTTATCCAAAAAAGTTTTTTAAAAAAGTTCCTTGGAATTTAACCCTATATGCAAATTCTCAAGCAAAAATTCCACAATGATACATCTTGATTTCTTGAAAAATCTGAACAATAACAAATTTAATTTTTTTCAGTGTGTCATAGATTGACTTTAGAATTATTGCTTGTTTATCATCCAAACGAGATATTTGTTAATTTTTAGTAATAAACCCTGTTGCAATTTTGGACGATTTTCCCTATTCTTAACAATCGTTGCCAATTTTTTTAAGTTAGACGGTCTTATTTACTACAGAATTGTTTTTATAAACTTCACAAATAAATCTATGGCACACCCAAAAAAAAATTAAATTACCTGCTAGTCTTTAGATTTGTTCAAAAAATTTGATTTATTATTGTCAGAATTTTTACCCGAAAATTTGCACTTACCTAGAGGTCAAATTTAAAGCAGCAGACAAATAAGGTCTATTTTAGCATTTTATTCTCCGAGGGTCTCATTTCGAATCTTTTTGAAAGCAGACATGATCTCCTCAGTATAGTTTCATCTTAGCCCAAGAATCAAATAATCCCTTTAACAGGGTGTCCCGTTAATAATGGTACATAGAGCAACTCCATATATTTGTGCCAAAACATTAGGATTGAGTATAACGACTACCGGTCAAATCTCAATTATTAAGATACAGTTGTTAGTTAATTAGTTAGATAGTTAATTTTTTGAAATTGAATTACTACATCTCCTAAAATAATCAAGCTATGCTGAACTTTAATTTGGCACTGTTATGTGTTTGGCTATGGAGAATAAGCTGAATATGTCAATTTATTCATATCTCGTATAGAGAGAGCACAAGTTGCTCAATTTTTGGATCATGCTTTTACTCGTAACTTTTCAGGTTATCTATCTTTTTGGTCTTCCAGGTCCATCACTTTAGTGCAACTTTTCATTCTGTAATAAAAAGGTACCTACTCTTGTTTCATAACTACATATAAAATCAACCATTTACATTAAAATTGGCAAAATGTGCCCCAAAACACCTGCTATATAACTCCAACATTCTAAACATAAAATTTTCACCTACCTCTTTCAGATATTCTAACTGTATACATTCAAAATAAGAAAAAATTACAAATGGACATTTGTCGAAACACCAGTCGTTGAAAACGAACAATTTTTGGCATTGTTCATAGGGATTTTTTCTCACTTTAAATGGTACAGTCGATCTGTAACATTTGAAACCGGTAGGTGAAAATTTTATGTTTCGAATGCTGGAGTTAACGGATGTTTGGGGCACGTTTTGCCAATAATTTCAATGCAAACGGTTGACTTTTAAATTATGAACCTGCAAGACGAAAAAGAAACCTCAAAAAAGTTATGAGTAAAAGCACTATCCAAAAACAGCGCAAGTGGCGCCCTCTGCGAGATACGTAAATCCCCATCCCCGAAAACATAACAATGCCAAATTTCAGTTCAGCAGTTTGATTATTTTGGGAGATGTAGCCATAATTCATCGCAGTAATTATTGAGATTTGACTCTTTGACTGTAGTTGCTAAGTTCAGTCGTTATATTTTGGCACAAAACATAGGATGTTAACACTACCATTATTAACGGGACACCTGTATAGGTATCTGTATTCTGTATTTTATATAAAGTTAAGTTCTAAAAATCAATATGTTTTATTTAGAAAAATTAAATATTGTGGTCTGCTTAACCTACAGGGTGTTTCATCTTAAATTACAACCCCGTAAAATTTGTATTCTTCATCCGATTTTAGCCGCGTTTTTTTTTTCTAAAAATAGGCCACAAAAAACTTTTTTTTTTACGTAGGTGCAAAATTGCAGGTCTTAATCTCAATTTTCGAGGCCTACTACGAATTTTTTTCTAGTAAAAAATGACAAAAACCATTTAGCGATTTTTTTATTTAAAATCTGACACAACAGAATTAATCAGAACAACCTAAAATCCCCGTATACTGAATTTGAACATTCTGCAGGATGTCAAAGTTGAGTAAAATAGTAATTTTAAAGGCATCTGCAGAGTCAAGCGTGCCATGGAATCCCATCAAAACAGACGAATGATCAACAGGACTACTCAAAGTGTTGGTGTGCAAAGATTCAATACAAAAATGTACAGTGTCTTTTTCTCTGGGCGATGTCAAAATGCTGAATCTTTATGAAACTTTATATTGGTCAGGAGTGCTCTGGAATCATGAATAAATATTAATAAATACAAAAGCAATTTATTTCTTTACATAATCCAATCAACAAATAAAAACAATTCAAATTTTAATTTTCTGAAAAACAATACGGAGCTTTTAAAGTTATTTATTAATGCGATACTTTTTTGGCGGAGTGTATTTCGTATTAAAGAAATGAAATCCCAAACCAAACTCTTCTAGAATAATGTACCGTTCCAAGAAGAATCATTTTACGGTTTGGCAACCTCCTTCGCCATTCGATTAAATTATTTTGGGGCGCAGCCCGGCCTGCACGCTGACCTCAGGGCCTCCGTGATTTATGGGCTCGATTTTGTCTGGTCCACGGGTCCGGAGCTCTTGGAAAGCACCAGGTAACCTGGGGGCCGGTATGCCGGTCTGAACAGATTGGCCACAACCGACGATGAAATCGTATAAGGTGTATAGATGCGAAGGAGGGTACATTCCCGTTCATACTCGGAAAACGTTCGCGAACATTCGTGAACATTTTCTACCCCCCGTCTTCTCATAAACACAAAAGAGCATGAAAAGGAACGTTTCCTTGAAAATGGCAAATATCGATAGTGGGAGTACGAAAGGCACGTGTGACGACATTTTGAGAATTTGCGAGGCCTACGATAAAGACAGGCCATGGCGCACAAAAATCACGTGAACATCTTAGTCTGACGTTACATGTCATTTGTCACATAAATGAAAGCGGCAGCTTGTGTTTTGACAAGTTTTAAATGTATTTTAGAAACAAGTTTGTGTCTAGTGCGCGTGTGTCCTGGCGGAGGGGAACCGCCCAGGTGTTATTATGGCCGTCCAGGAGTATTGGCGCCGATCGCGCCGACGCGTGAGCGCTGTAAGGGGAATTTTCTCACCGGAATGGACAGTGGAGCCTGAGACACAGACGGGTGAACTGCTTACGGGAGATCCGCGAGTTCAGACGGTCCGGGTGGCTGGAAGCCGTTCCGATTGACCACGTTCGGGTTTGTGTATTTTGAATTCACCATTCACTTAGTGCGAAATGAATCAGTGTTGTAACGTAAGTACTCGAGAATTTTTGTTGTCGACCCACGCTCTGATACGGTTCCTATTCGGCCTTTCATGCTGCCGATCAACTGGGACCTCGTCAATATTTACAGTATACTGAGGTGAATTTTCATTTTTATTTCGTAAGAAATAACATAAATACCAAATATTGGGTTTGCGTATATTATATTTATACATATTACAAAAGTCTGGAAGAAAATGTCGTGATGAAAATTTGCGCCAAAAATGGATTCGTCAAATTCCAACTGAGATTTAATTTCTAAAAACCGTTAAGTATGTGTGGCTAACACATTTTCAAGAAAGTGAAACAATTAAAGTAGACAAATGTGTTGTGGGAGGAAAATACATATAGAGAATATCACCTAAGCTCAAGGAAGGTGCAAGGTGTTGTCCCAACAATTTTTGAGAATGTGCCAAAATATTTGAGTGCAGTGCCGTTTAACTCTCAGCCCAAAACAGCTGAGGCAGGTTGAAAATTTTGAAAAAACAATTAGAGAAAGCCTGTATGCACAAAACCAATAATGTAAGTAATAGATGAAAGAAAACTCGCCAAATTGTTACGAAATCAGTTTTTTCTACTTGTCTCCAAAAATGCCTTTTTCTTGAAATCGGCATTAAAATGTCCCAAAATCGTCATTAAAAGCACAGAAATCGTACAATAATGTAGCCCATTATTGTACGATTTTTTCAATAAGTAGGCCTTGGCGAGATGTAAACATCAAACGTCAGACGCGGAGAAATCGTCCGTCAAAAGTGACCAAATATTCAAAACCCGGCCGATAAAGGCTCATTTAACTTTTCGTACACATTGCCAAATTGTTTCCCATAGAAGCGCAATCCTTCAGTATACATATTTTAGTAAAATTGAAAATCAATAGATTTGTTGTGTAGGCTGCACAAGAAGCAGCAGTTTGGTTTTTCTGTCAGAAGGTGCCGTACATCATTATACTTGTCCTAGGTAGAGCGATCGGTAAAGTCAAGCAACGCCGCGCGTAGTCGGCTCGTGGACGGGTGATCCCTTATTATTATTTTCTTGCCTAATAAAACATTTTTTTCCGATTTCAAGAAAAATATAATATGTACCTCGGCACTGAAGTTCTTTTTATGACTCATGTGGTTTATTTGCCTCGGCCAGAGGCCTCAGCAACTAAACTCCACTTGAGTCATAAAAAGTTGAACTTCAGTGCCTTGGTACATAAATAACTATTTCTTGAAATCGGCATTAAAATGTCCCAAAATCGTCATTAAAAGCACAGAAATCGTACAATAATGTAGCCCATTATTGTACGATTTTTTCAATAAGTAGGCCTTGGCGAGATGTAAACATCAAACGTCAGACGCGGAGAAATCGCCCGTCAAAAGTGACCAAATATTCAAAACCCGGCCGATAAAGGCTCATTTAACTTTTCGTACACATTGTGAAATTGTTTTCTATAGAAGCGCAATCCCTCAGTATACATATTTTAGTAAATTTGAAAATAAATAGATTTGTTGTGTAGGCTGCACAAGAAGCATCAGTTTGGTTTTTCTGTCAGAAGGTGCCGTACATCATTATACTTGTCCTAGGTAGAGCGATCGGTAAAGTCAAGCAACGCCGCGCGTAGTCAGTTCGTGGACGGGTGATCCCTTATTATTATTTTCTTGCCTAATAAAACATTTTTTTTCCGATTTCAAGAAAAATATAATATGTACCTCGGCACTGAAGTTCTTTTTATGACTCATGTGGTTTATTTGCCTCGGCCAGAGGCCTCAGCAACTAAACTCCACATGAGTCATAAAAAGTTGAACTACAGTGCCTTGGTACATAAATAACTATTATTATAGGACTAAGTTGGTCACGTGACTACGCGATTATGCGTTAGCGCCATGGCCTGTCTTTATCGTTGGCCTCAGAGAATTTGGTAATTTTCGACATCTACGTGGCATCGCCGCTACTACGTCAAGCGCCTGCGCCTCCATTTTTGCAGCGGTGGCGCAGCACGAGCCCTGGACCCTCACTCTCACTCTTAACCATTATTATCAATGAAAGATTATAGAGATTTTCTTATAAAATCTTTTTTAAAAAATATTGTCGAAATTGATTGAAATTAATGTTTAGCTATATTTTATGAATCTTTTATAGGTATTTTTCGTGATGTTGTCACTTTTACGATACCTAGGTACATCGAAAAATTGTATTAAAAAAAGGTACCTATTTGCAAAGTTGAACATTGTGAGGACCTGTTATGGTTAGTCTGTTCAACAAAGAATCTTGCGTACCAAATTCACGTATGGAACACGACCTTTCAGGTCACTCATGGGTCTTGAACCCTCTCATTATTCTTCTTCCTACTATATTCTGCCGAAAACGGTTCGATTTTTTTGCGTGTACCGAATGGCTCTCGAATGAGTTGGCGGATTTTTTTTAATACCAAACACTGACTAGAACACAGACATAACAACATAGGTATTTTTTTATAAAATGTTTGATAACGACAAGAATACATGGTGTAGCAGAAATGATGGTCAATATTTATACAGCATGTTCTAGAGCTAAAAGTAATTTAGTGAGGTATTGGAAATTTCCAAAAAAATGTTTTTTTTTATAATTGTAGCAAAACGCGTATCTCGCTGAAATTGGGGCTGGGGGGACTACAGACCCCCAGATAATGCCGGAGAGAATTTTTGTGTTTAATAATTATTTAAAATAGCCACTTCAATTATATTATCAGCACATTGTGTAATTTGTTTCAATAGGTTTTTGTTAACTTGTTGAAAATTTTTGCTTTGTTAGGTCGACATTCAGAAATATGTTTATAAATTTGAATGATATCTGAAAAAAATTGCATTTTTGTTTCTTCAAAATAAATTAGAAAAATAAAGAAAAAGACCAAGAAAAAACTACCACCAGTTGATTTACGTAATATTTGTTGCTCACAATATGTTACTTTGAGCTTTTCTCAATCACTAAAGTGTTTGACCTTGAAAATTTGAAATTTTTACCACAGCAATTAAATTTTAAGCGGCATTAATTAAAGTTATTTTTTTAATTATTGGTATACTTTTCCACAGTCCTAGAAACGCCCCTGACATAAACCACCATATATTACTGATTTTACTACTACCATAGAAGAATCTACTGCTACCATAGAAGAATCAGTAGATCAGTAGAAGAATCAGTAGATTCTTCTATGGTCCTATATGATTTTTGCGTGACAGAAAACGTATCTTGAGTATTCTCTAAATTTAATTCGTTTGGTCACAAACGGGCATCGAATAAAATTCTACATCTTCGATAAATAAAGCCAGTTGCTTGGAAATCAAGTAAAGTTTGTTCAGCAAATGTACGGCCCTACATCACAAGTCCCGTCCTTGTCTGACTCGTGAATATAAGACCGATATCCAATGTATTTTATTCACGAGTAAGACAAGGACGGGAGTTGTGACGTAGGGCCGAACATTAGCTGAACAAACAATAGGTTCTTTTTCTTTAGCGTTGTCAAATAGTCTGTTGTCTTCGCAGTTAGAAAAAAAGTAATTATTATGAATTTTTCATTAGAAGAATTGACTGATTTTTTGGGGAAATTTAAATTTTCAATACTTTGTGGCCTGTATCATGAAAACCGTAGCCCACATGGAACAAAATATTGTGAAGAACTGTAAGTATTTTAAACTCTAGAACACGCTGTATCAATATCGACCATTATTTCTGATTCATTCTGTATACACTTGATGTGTATGTAACTTTGTTTCACAACAAATAGGTATCAACTTATTAGTTGCCACTCAAAAGTTAAAATAAATGAAAATCTACAGGATACTCCATTTTTAAACCGAAAAACTTTAAAATAGGTAGGTACTACAGGGTGAGTCAGAATGTATAGTAAATACTTTAAAGGGGTGTTCGGCAAGTGGTTTTAAAGGGGGCTTTCATCATTGAGTAAAGGAATATTTTATTCCTTTACTCAATGCTTTCATATAAAATTTTTTGATTTGGGCTTTCCTTGCCAAGTTATTCGGGTCTACGGTCTACAGGGTGACCCAAAAGTAATTTTTTTGTTTATGTCTCAATAACGGCGCTACTTAAAAATTTGAAATTTGGTATGTGTGTTTTAATGTTCAATAAAAATAATTAAATTGTTTGACTACCGCCTATTAGGAATTTTTACTTGATTTTCTGGAACAGTCAGGGGAATGGTATTTGGCATGAAATTATTTTTTGTAGGAAAAATATTGTGTTTTCGAAAAAAATGTAGAGGGAAAAAAGTTTCTTAAATAAGAAGGCTACACAAATCATATTTTCGTTATACTTAAAAGTACCCACAAAAAAGTTCGAGCAAACAAATTAATAGGGGTTGTTAGTTTTTACCCTTTTTTAGGGCAATGTGTAAATGAATAAACTACCCTAAGGCGTCTTCCAGAAAGTAGATAACACATACCAAATTTCAAATTTCAAATTTTTAAATACTTTTGGGTCACCCTGTAGACCCGAATAACTTGGCAAGGAAAGCCCAAATCAAAAAATTTTATATGAAAGACCCCCCTTAAAACTACCTGCCGAACACCCGTTTAAAGTAGTTACTAATCATTCTGACACCCTGTATAGACTGTATACATACAATTTTATTTCTATTCATTTTATTATTATCTGGTAGCGTTTCTAAAGCCATTCAATAATATTATTTTGTAAAAAACTAGAGTAAGTAGACCAATTAAAGTAGTTTTTATATATTCCCTGGAAAAGTGTGGTCGGACCCCTATTTTTTTTTTCAAAGTTTGAATTTAAATCGCAAAGCCCATATATTTGGATAAATCCGAAGATCATGCATGACCATCTGACAACAAAAATTTCTATATGGCAATTAAAAAAAAATAATCTGGAAAACGAAGTGTTTGTGGACAGTGTTATAAAATACAGTGTTATGTTATAAAATATAGTTTAACGCCAGAAGCCGGTAAGATGTATACCACCGCCATCTAGTTAACATTGTCAGAAACCAAAAACACTGAAAGTTTAAGAATTCTGTTGAAAACGACCCAAGTATGCAAATTACAGGTACCAGGTACCTCTACTATATACTGGGTTACTGCTGGTACTGATTAACTCGTTCCTGGGTATTTTGTATTAGGTTATAGCCGACTGTTGACGACATAACAAGCTAGAAACAGTCGATTGTCCCGGTCTACCCACCTTTGGACGATTCAGCGTGTAACCATGCAATCCATTAGATATTGGATGCTGGTTCACTCTGTCAGTTACTGAAAACAATTTGTCCCATAAGCCGTTAAACTATATTTTATTGTATATGTGGGGACATTACTTACCATCTCATTGCAATAAAAGTATTGCTACAAAAGTTGACTCCTGTAGATGTACTTATTTAAATGAAAAATTAAAATTAACAAACATACACCATCAGGTGGCTGCCCCTTGCTTAATTGCTATCTATCGTTCATGTTCATATTATATCAATTAATGAGATTCCGTAATTACCCTTCTGCCTCTGCCCCTATAATAATGCTGCTGTTTAATTTCCAAAGTGAAATGCGAGGACAGGGAGAAGATTTCCCAGAACAGCTAATTTTCCCGTATCTCTTGCACACAGCATTCTCCCTCCTTTACCCGAGCTTGCTACTATCTTATTTAGCTTTTGGATAATCACTCGCTTTCAGATTGTTTGTCCTCAGAGGTTCTTCCTTTTTGAAATGAAGTAGGTCAAATGGAAAACTCATACCTTTATTTTGAGAATTTCAGGAAAATATATCAAAAAGGTAACGTCATTTAGAATTTTAATTAAATTCCTTTGTTTCATAAAACAAACAGTTATTGCACCGGTCGTCTGTCTTTTTCATTTGATCAGGAAATTAATTAAATGTACCTAGTAAAAAATTAAAACAGTACTTAGAATTTTTATGTATTTTAATCGTAAGTATATAAACTGTCGCTCTCCGTTTGTCATCTTCAAAGGTAGTATTTAATGCGCTAATACATCAATTTTTTAGTTGTTTATCACCTTGTATATTTTATTGTCGACCGGGATTTACCAAAAAAATGTATATTAAAATTCAAAAGTTTCCGTTACTATCGGGTAAAGCATATAGACGAATCTTTTCTCACAGTGCAAGTAAAAAAGTGTCTTCTGCTTTGTATCAACACCAGCGGCAGTCCAGAGAAATTATTTCTGCATAATTATGCATTTCCCAAACTCCCAAAAGAATAAAAAAGCTTTTTTTAATGTGAGGATCATTTTGGCGTGACAAACACTTTCTACCTTTTTAGTTATTCGAACATGGCTTCGCAAATCCGTCTTACGTCTTACATTTTCGCAAAAGGCAGTTTATAACTTTACAAATATAATAAGTATGGTTATTCGGTTAAGGTCATCCGTTGATTCGTAAATAATTAATAAAAAACTAACTTATGAAAGCTTTCGCATAATATAATATATATTATGCTTCATCAGGCTACAATAAAAATGAAAGAAATATAGATACAATGAATTAGAACTTACCAAAGTTAGAAAAAATGTTAATAGGATTATTATGATATATGATTATATTATATGGTTATTCAAATTTAGTTTTAAGTGATTAAATTGTACCTACCTATATTACTTTCATTTTTATTGTAGCCTGATGAAGCATGTATACTCGTATTATGCGAAAGCTTACAAAGTCAGATTCTGTATTACGAATGCCCTTAACCGAATAACCATCCTTCTAATATTTGTTACTACTGGACAACTAAAGACAATATATTTATAACTTTGCGATGAAACAACCAATTATTTACGGTTTGAAATGTTTTCTGTTTATAATAACTTCTAACACAGACTGCTTTGACATTTTTATCTGAAATGTGACGCGCCGAATACCGACGGACAGTAGGAAACGATCGATAAACGCGACCATGATGCAACAATGTTGTATCATGAACGCGACGACGTTGCCTGACGCTCAATCTATCAGGGCAGTGCCCAAAGTCTAATATAAAAAAATTGAAAATTTCAATTCGACCAGAATTATCTTACTATTTAATAGATTTTATTGAGGTATTTAAAGTATACACTAATCTTTGAAATAATACGTTTTAATTGCTTCCTAGGAGCCTAAAAGTAGAAAATATATTATATAATAATAATTGAAGACCTCGGTGCAAAAACCGGACAAGTCCACTTTTGGGTAAAATTGACTTTTTCCACTACATTTATGTATTAAAATATCGCCGATCGACTGGTGCAAGAATCAGCCAAGTCCAAAGCAGAATAACGTTGATATATAGCTTTAGGACTTGACCGCTCGCATTCTTGGGTGCAAGAACCAGACAAGTCCGGGAGTTTTTTCATTTCCCCAAAACTTATAAATATGGGTAAAATTGACTTTTTCCACTACATTTATGTATTAAAATATCGCCGATTGATTGGTGTAAGAATCAACAAAGTCCAAAGCAGAATAACGTTGATATATAGCTTTAGGAATTGGCCGCTCACATTCTTGGGTGCAAGAACCAGACAAGTCCGGGAGTTTCTTTTTCATTTTCCCAAAACTTATAAACTATGGACTTGTCCGGTTTTTGCACCGAGGTCTTCAATTATTCTATGTAGGGTGCGGCAAATCAAACAGGGCAATTTTGAAGGACTATTAAAAAAATTGGCACAACTTACGAAAAAGTGGTTTATTCTGCTTGAGTACTACACCCCATTTTTTTCACTTAAGTTTTAAAGAGCACATCGACAAGATTATGTCCTCCAGAAGCGATGCACTGATGTAGGCGATTTCTGAAGTTTTCAACTGCGTTCTGGCACGTATCGATCGGAATGGCGGCGATTTCCTCTCTAATACGGATCTTCACTTCTTCCAAGTTGCGAGGAGGATGTTTAAAAGCCTTTTCCGTGAGATAGCCCCACAGGAAAAAATCGCAAATGCTCAAATCCGGTGATCTCGCCTTGCCGACCACCCCAGGTCGCCCCTCAGAGAGACGATGCGCGCAGGGACCATCTACCGCAATTTTGTCATTGAAATCTGCACTGTGTAGGCCTTAGTTGGAACTAATATACTCAAAGCCTTATTCTTCAGCCAACCGTTCCAATTCTGACTCAAAAAATGTTCTTTAGTAGTGATGTCTCGCCATTCCTATCGATATGTGCCAGAACGCAGTTGAAAACTTCAGAAATCGCCTACATCAGTGCATCGCTTCTGGAGGACATAATCTTGTCGATGTGCTCTTTAAAACTTAAGTGAAAAAATGGGGTGCAGTACTGACTCAAGCAGAATAAACCACTTTTTCGTAAGTTGTGCCAATTTTTTTTAATAGCCCTTTAAAACTGTCCTGTTTGATTTGCCGCACCCTGTATTCTCGGAAATGCCCTTGTAAGACAAGGACTTGTATGAACCGGAACACTAGAGCGAATTCGATTAGAGAAGTACATGTACGTCATCAACCAGCCTGCGCGAATGTTTCTACCATAAGCGTATCAATTTTAGTCATATTCTAAGTAGATACATAAAATGAATAAAAATAAATATTAAATATTTTTGGCTGTAAAATTTGTTTTTAATGCTTATGGTAAGGATGTTTTATTTGGAAGAAAATAAAGTGACTGTTGAAAATGCAGCAAAACGATTATATGCTTATAGGGATTTTAGCTGTTTTCTCTGTAGGGGGCTCTTAGTCTTAACTAGTCAGAAAACAGGCTTATCCAGAATAATAAGGTGGAAACGATGTTCTTCACGAATTGATATAGATAGTGAATAACGGCCTTGAAGTTTACAAAAATCTTTGTCAGATTGTCGCAAAACGCTTCATTCAAAATCAGAGACTTGCAAGTCTCTGTTCAAAATACAGGATATTCGATTCTGAAAATCCAAATTTTAAAAACATCAAATGGAAATGGAAAGTAGACAAAGTTACCTTTTTAAGGATGCCATATTATGTGGGGTTAATAAATTTTTTATTGTCTTTATTTTTTTTTGTTTTATTTTGTATATTTTAATATAATCTTATTTATATATCATATAATAAGGTTGTATATTAAGGAGTGTAAAACTGTTTACAAGAAATAGCAATAATGGGCAAGCACTGAAAACAAACAAAAAATTAGTAACTGCATACACGTGTTTCATGATATTTGGCAATCATCAGTATGGTTGAGGTTATCTTTTTGGTATTGCAGGTACATCATTTTAATGCATCTTTTCGTTCTGCAACAAAAAGGTACTCTTGTTTCATAACGATAAAATCAACCGTTTGCGTTGAAATTGGCAAAACGTGCTCCAAAACACCTGTTAACTCCAACATTCGAAACATAAAATTTTCACCTACCGCCTCCTATGTTAATCCAGGTTATAAACTATCTGTGTGCCAAATTTCATTCAAATCGGGTCAGCCATTTTTGCGTGTTTTTCCCGAATTTTCCAAATTTCCGGACAACTTTTCCAATTTTTCTTTCCCAAAAAAACGAATATTTTAGAAGAAAATTAGCCAAATCGGTCAAGCCGTTCTCAAATGCGCTTTCAGTTTTTCCCGACTTTTCCCGTGGATTTTCCAAAAAACCGTCACACAATTTGAAAAAACCATTTAACCTACTTCCCATCTGTTTTAGCTTCCGAGATCCCAATGGTGTCGGAGCAAAGTCTAGAAAATCGCCTGCCCAGTGCATGTTTCATCATGAATAAATTAGCTTAATAACATTTTGACCTATAAGCTACAAAAAGGATAGTTTTCTTAAAAAAAAAGTAGGAAATAAGGCTAGGTCTGGACTTTTGAAATTTCGCAGTCCTACTCAATTTTCAATCTGAAGTTTCCTTAATAATATTTTGTTGTAAAACCTATACAAAGGTCACTTTACTGGTGTGAAAAATTAGTTTTTTCAAAATTTCTTAGACATACCTTATTTTTAAAAACTATATCATAAATTAATTTCTCACCAAGCAGCGCTGACCCTCAAAAGATCAAGTTTCAACTCGGAATTTTTTTTATCATTTACAAGAGTCGTCCAAACAATCCGGGGACACACGGTATGTATGTAAGTATGTGGTACATCCATATCTCCGCCACTGGCTATCGGAAACCGTAACCGTTGAATCTGAATTTATATCGGGCCATGATCTGGTAATTAACAGATATAAAGTCATTAACCTCTCACGCCCCAACTATTAAGGTTCTCGCACTCAACTACCTAATGTTTCCTAGAAATCGTTCATTGCATTCGCCACATGGCTGAAGAAACAAAGCTCCGGCAAATAAAAGAACCGGTGCGTGAGACGGCGGCTCTCGAAATCGGTCTATCATATTTCCGAAAAACGCAGCTGTCCCTCCATAACCCATAAACTTCTCAGAAGAGCAAATGCCTGCCCGACTCATGAACCCACGCATGCAGTGGCGGTCCCAAGAGGTGGGGGGGGGGGGTGCAGCGGAGCCTTCCCCCCTTTGGGAGGGAAATATCATTTATTGTATTAAAATATACAGTGTCCCAGGTTTTCTGATCAGGAATTTTGACACTTTGTAGAAAAATTCATTATAAGGTGGGTTGCTCATATTAACATAGGTCCTTAAGTTCTTCGTTTCTGAGATACAGGGCGTTGTAGTTCTCTTTTTGAAATTTAATTAGGGCAATATAATACTGCAGTATTTTTGGGGACGGAGAATAAGCTGAAAACGTCAATTTCTACGAATCTTACAGAGGGCGCCACTTGCGCTGTTTTTGGATCGTGCTTTTATACTCGTAACTTTTGTGACTCTAGAATTTTAGTGCATCTTCTTATCCTGCAAACAAATGGTACACTTGTTTCATAACGATAAAATCAACCGTTTGCATTGAAATTGACAAAACGTGCCCCAAAACACCTGTTAACTCCAACATTCGAAACATAAAATTTTCGCCTACCACTTTCAAATGCTACAGATCAACTGTACAGTCACCACTGGCATTCTTAAAATAGGGTGTCCAAATTTTGTCAAATTCAATCCTTTCCATTTTGAAAGCGAATAATTTTTATTTCATTGTTCACGGGGATTGTTTTCTTACTTTAAATGGTACATTTGATCCGTAACCTTTGAAAGCGGTAGGTGAAAATTTTATGTTTCGAAATATTGGAGTTAACAGGTGTTTTGGGGCACATATTATTGTCAATTTCAACGCAAACGGTTGATTTTATCATTATAAAACAAAAGTCCCTTTTTGCTGCAGAATAAAAGATGCACTACACTACAATGATGGACCTGCAAGACCGAAACGATAACCTCAAAAATGTTACCACTAAGAGCATCATCCAAAAATAGCGCCCTCTGTAAGAAACTTAGAAATTGACATTTTCAGCTTATTCTCTATTCCTCAAAACACTGCAGTGGCAAATTTCAGTTCAGCAGCTTGATTATTTTGGGAGATATTGCCATAATTTAATTTCAACGCCCCGTATCTCAGAAACGAAGAACTTAGGGCCTATGTTTATATGAGCAAAATATCAAAGTTATGATCAAAAAACCATTGAGAAAAAATAGGAAAAAATACATCATATAATTTTGTGCGCATTTGCCCGATACAAAAATACAACAGAAAAACGTGTTTTACGCAAGTTAGATATATTTTTTGCACATATAATGTTTCTTAGAATTTTTTCATCCGTTTAAACTGTGTTTGACCTTGAAAATTCCTGCGCCTGCGTCACAATTTTTAACCAAGTCTACGCAGCTACGGAGAACTACGGCCCTGATATAAAATATATTTTTTCTTCAATCAGGCCCTCCCTAAAACAAAATTCTTTGACCGCCACTGCACGCATAAAGGCAAAAAGGAAAGAAAAGCAACGAATATAGAGTGTCTTCCAAAAGTATCTACTATAATTCGAAAAAGGCATACAAAAGTAGTTACTAATAATATGCATGATGATGATGAACCTCTTCTACTGAACCAATGACGGAAAATCTCTACTCAAAACACAGGGTGGACTAAGTAATTAATTTCAAATCACAAAGGAGAATATTTTACACAACTTCTTTACACAAAAATCATGAAAGTAAACAAGAATTTAAAACCAATCATATGCCGTTGCTAGCGATAAATGCTGTTGAGAATTATCGCACCTATTTGTTGCTTGGCAACCGCGTATCTGCTCAATGAATAGGGGGCTCAGTACTTGACGAAATTTTACAAACCAAACACTTCCTATGGTCACTTGCATAAGAGCCTACTATTACATATTTCTAAAAATAATATTTACGTAATTAGTAAGTTTTTAGACTTTCTTCGAAATTTGGCTGGAAAGCACTTATGACGTCACAAGTGTTTTAAAAAGGCAATATACTACTGAAGTGTTCTGAGAAATAACCTTATCCTGCGGTGAAATTTGCAAGAAAAGTTGAAATTTAAAAATTGTAACCTCAAACTCCCAGACTTAGGATGCCCCGTGAAGCCACATTTAGTCAAGAAGTGTTTCTTTTGTAAATATTATTACATTATTCAGTCGCGTTTCTCTGCAAACTTTTTTGGCAAGGTTGGGCCTAAGTAGGGAATTCGGGAATGACGCCTTCAGAAAAGCGCCTTCAAGATGGTCTCTAGCCCCAAGTTCTCAGTTTATTAATAACCCATAATGCTTTCCTAATACTACAACGTACAAACCTTTGCAGTTATATCCCACGAATTTCGGTAGACGTAAACATCGGATTATTAGAACCACGAAAGTATCGAATTTCGGCAAATTATCGGATTGCCCTTTCACGATATCCTTGTCCATGATAATTTACCTACACTAACGACACGACAACTACACAAACAATATAATAATAAATAAAAATAACACTATAATAAATCGCACAGATATCTACTAATGTTTTGATTGAGCGGCATACGGAATGACATCATGACTGGGCGTCGGTTACGGCGGCTTGGGTGGCGTTGCCACATGCATAAGCGAATACTTTCGCATCATTGAAGTCTGAATATTTATCGTATACAAGGTGAGTCTGAAATAACTGGCATCCTTTTTTTGGGTAATAGAGATGGTCATTCTGAACAACTTTTCTTAATAAATTTTTTCCTAGCGCCGAGATTTTTATCTAATTTATCCACCTAAAATGTCCCCTCCATGAAGACAAGGCACTGGCGCCAAACGGACAATCGTCAACTAGTCTAGGTGATTTGAGTCTAATTTTACGCCATTTTAACCGCTGTGTATGAAATAAATATTGGTAAATTTAAAAAATAATCGTAAAATAAACCCTTTTAACAACAATACACTGCTATTGCAGTCCCCAAAAAGCGTCGGCCACGGACAAAATTGAAATGACGCATAACCTTCAAAAATTCGAACAAGAATGACCATAATTTATCGTTATTAACTATTAACTACAGTTTACTTACATTATTTATTCCATTCCCGTAGAACAAGAACATAACAGAGAACGCCGATCGGGCGTATTTCCAATACATAACACCTCGCACAAAACTAGCAAATTACAATAACATAAAAGTGAATTTCGCAGATAAACACATAACGACAGAACTGTCATCGGGCAACCGGGGCACATCTTCTTCCGATCAAAATAAACCAAAAAATGAAATAAATGCCTCAATGAGAATAAAAATAAATTTTATTTTTATTTATTTAACAATATTATGATTAAAGTAGCGATTTTTGTCCCTTTCCGATGAAATACTATTTTTATTTTGGTGTTACCTACATACTGGATCCGTATTGCTCTTGAAAGATTGTTGTTGTTGTTGATGCTTCAACTCGTATCGAGGAACTCTGTGGGACATTCCCCTTCTTTTTGCTTTGACAGGGTCCATTTAATAATAATGAACACAAAATTGTAATTATTTATTTGTAGATATAGTTGTACAGGTAATGGTAAGACAAATTCCTAAATTTGAAATGCGAATATCTCAAAAATTAAGTTTCAGTCCCCGTTTTTGAAATCTATCACCTATCAAAATAGGTGTAATACAAAATTACCTAAAATTTAAACAAAGGTACATCTTCAAAACTCTCCTTGTCTGAATTGACTGTTGTAAGAAAAACAGTGTATTGTTGTTAAAAGTTTTTATTTTACGATTATTTTTTAAATTTACCAATATTTATTTCATACACAGCGGTTAGAATGGCGTAAAATTAGACTCAAATCATCTAGACTAGTTGACGATTGTCCGTTTTCTACTCGGTTGTTGGCAGGGCGCCAGTGCCGTGTTTTCATAGAATTTTAGAATTATGATTATATTAGGATGAATTAGGATGAATTATAGAAAAATCTCGGCGCTAGGAAAAAAAATTATTAAGAAAAGTTGTTCAGAATGACCATCTATATTACCCAAAAAAAAGGATGCCAGTAATTTCAGATTCACCCTGCATGTTCGGTATTATACACATATTTTAACTAAAGCGTCACTTGACCGGGATTAAGGATATAGTTTCCAGCGTGTGCAACATAAACAGACACCATTTTGCTATGAGTCAATACACAGAACACATTCGTAACAAAAAAGTGTTTATGTGACAATATTTTTGTGTGCAATTGCATTAGCTAAAGCTCAAATGTTGCAATACATTAAATAATAGATATTCATAGACAAGCTGGAGACATTCCAACACAAAAGTATAGTTGCCTTTGTTCCAGGAATTATTGCAAACGGGCATCGGCAACATTGCAATTCGGTTTCTCCTGACAGGCACAGAGTTTGCCATGTTTGGCGTTCTAGACAATAAAACGACAAAACTGTAGATTTCAGCCTGAAGAAAATTGTGCGACTTTGTCTTTAATTATCATAACTAATAAGGGTTAAAAGCCGTTGTTTCATTTGTTAGGTCTCAGAAAAACGGCTGGTTTTCTGTGGTTACGTGTTATGTTGGTGTACCTACTGTAAATTAAGTACGATTTTAGAGCAATTAAAAATATTGTCAAGTACGCTATTGTCAAAATTATTTATTTTTTTACATTGCTAGGTAAACTGTTTATTATAGACCTCTGATTAAATTTATGACACACATTCAGAAAATAAAGTAGTGTTAAAAAGGTGAAAAAAAATCACGCCTGCCTTGGACATCCAAGCATCATATTATATCTCTTTATCATTTTATCCAAATATTAAAATGGTTAGCTTAATTTTTGAACGTAGACTTTAATTATTTTGGGGTCTGGATCGGAATTAGATGAAAAATCACTATTTCATGCAGTCGACGTTTCTCAAAAATTTATTTGCATCTTCAGGACACTAAAAATACAGTAAGTTATACAATGTGCAATGGAGTTGCCTAAGAGTATATAAAAAAAGGGGATAAAAAGTACTTACGCCTAAATTGTGATTCTTCCTGGTCACTTAAAATTAAACATAATAACGTCATAATAGGTAAAGACATGAACAAATTAAAACAGTGTTAAAATGCATACATTCAGACCAAAACTGCGAAAATACCTAATACAGTTCGGCTATATCAAATCATAAAAAATAGCGGCCAAATCAAAAAAGCAACTAAGGCACAAAAAATCTTTAAAGACCGACTGAAGGAGAGAATAAAGTTAATGTAATAGATAACAGATGAAGAGAACAATGAAATATTTATATATATTATTTATACATTTTGAATTTGTCTAAAATATTGAAGTAAGATATACTTAAGCCTTCTAAATCGGTTCTTTTGTTTACTGAATTTTTGTGTTGTCTAATACACAACATTTCGCAAATATACAAAAATATACAAAAAACGTTTATTTTGTATATTCTTTGTTCACTTAATATTGACGTTTCATCAAAGTTAAAACAATGTCCAGTATTCACTCTATGTTCGACTAAAGCAGTGGCATTTGTTTTTTTAGAGTAATTCTTTTCATCGTTCTTGTGTTCGTATAATCTCTGCTTTAGGTATCTGCCTGTTTGACCTATGTAACATTTATTACAAATTTTGCAAGGAATCTTATATATAACATTAGACTTGAAAGATTTTTCTGTTTTTGCCTTTAGTGTCGAATAAAATCTATTTTTAATATTATTTTCATTTTTGAAAGTAACGGTAACATGTATGTTGTTGAAAGTTATGCCAGAAAGCACGTTTCGTATTCTTTCTGAGAGACCAGTAATATATGGTATTTTTAAATATATTTGTTGTTGGTTTGTATTTAACGAATGATCTGACATTGCACATTGTATAACTTACTGTATTTTTAGTGTCCTGAAGATGCAAATAAATTTTTGCGAAACGTCGACTGCATGAAATAGTGATTTTTCATCTAATTCCGATCCAGACCCCAAAATAATTAAAGTCTACGTTCAAAAATATAAAAAGGATCGTCCATATACTTTGGTTAGCTTAATATTGGAGACTATCTATAAAATGGAAAAAAATTAACGAAGAATTTTTCCTTCCACTCTTCTTAAAACTGGCACGGAAGTAGAAAGTTATGGTTTGTTGTGTTGGTCTGCTAAGGTGAGCAGATTAAAAACGCAATTACGTTAGAATGGGTTATTTTCCATTTTTTCTAAACAGGAAAGTGCAATCTCCTCTTCCCTTATAAGATTGGGCATCAAACTATCTGCGTGAAGACATCATGCACTTTTCTCCTTAGTAATACAAATATCTATGACCTCCTGGAACAACATGGTTGTTTGCTTTACCAAAATATTTTTTTCTTTGAGCAGCAGAAAAAACATTCGGTGTAAAATTCACATCTGCTAGCTATAGTCTGATTGCTTTTCCCATTGTAATTTTTCTTCAACGGCCGTGAAAACCAACTTATTTAGAAAACGTAATTATAAGCTTCCATATCCTCTGAAAGGTCAACTCCACAAAAGGTACCTTCGCTCGCGCCGTCGCAACAATAAAGTCCTCAAAAAGCTTTACAATGAATCTCCACCCACACGAGGACGAGCAACAAGCGAATTTCCACGCATGAATGGAACCTTTGTTTGGTTTATTTAAACTAAACGAGAAAGAAGGCCGAGTTGCGTCATAAACGAACAGTTCCATTAATTCGTTTAAAAAGGATGTGACGAAATTTCATAAAGAGCGCGATTTTTTATAATTCAATGAAAGCCGACAATGGCGAATTCGCGAAACCAGTAATGAGCGAATTGGTAACGGTAGTTGCTGACTGATACAGGATGTACCAGCTAAAACTCACCACCTATTGATAATGACGAGTGATTTTCATTTCGGAGTTTAGATAGTCGAAACGTTAAGTTAATCAAGTTAATCCCCAATACGATAATTATTTTTTATTATTATAAAATAATGGGTGGTATGAATAAAAACGAAGTACTTGCTACTACTACAAGTATTAGTATCTTCTACCTAGTATTTACTTTGAAACGAAGTAGATACTACATTTCCGTAGTTCTCTGACAGGTGAAGTAACTACGGAAATGTAGTATCTACTTCGTTTCAAAGTAAATACTAGGTAGAAGATACTAATACTTGTAGTAGTAGCAAGTACTTCGTTTTTATTCATACCACCCATTGTATAATAATTTACAAAATATTACTAGATTGCGTGCAACAATGAGCAGAGCGATAATAAATAAGATTGAACCAATATATTCGGTTCAGACTTTTTGAGGCTTCTCCCAATTAATATTATAATAATCACAACATTTTCTATCCAGAAACTAGACACGCAGTTACAGCAAATAAAGTTCTTTTCTTGCTACAGTTTCCCAGAAAATCGAGTTAGTCCACTAAATTCCACCGGCAATCCGAGTTAAACTGTTTCTAAAACCACACTCCATTATTTCTAATCTGATTTCCTGAAATTGCACGAGCGTTTCAGAGTGGAAGTGGCCAAACGAAGTAAACACAGAAGGTCTATTCAAACTGGTAGAACAATGTAGCGTGTGTGCATACGAGAATTGAGCATCCTAGAGAAACCGATCCTACAGGGGGTTTCATTAGGAGATACCTAATAAAGCGGGAACTGCAGCGATAAACCAACTGATTTTTTTAGTGGGATCCTACCACATAACTATTTGCCTTCCGCCTTCGACTGGCAATTTACCACTTGATTGTTCTGGCGACTGTAGGCTTTTATGCTGGCTGCGTAGACTTACGAAATCGTGGGGCGAATGACTGATTTGCGTAGAGCAGAAGTTTGTTAGACATGAAGAGAGAAGAATTTTTTTGAAGCATATGCAAGAGATTCGGACGGATTCATGCTTTTCGCTTCTGGAGTTCGGTGCAGGGCCTGGAAACTCCCCCTTGTACTTAGCAATAGTTTGTAGGTACTTAGCTCACTTGAGGGCGCTATGGCGTATTTCAGTAGGTATTTCTGTCAATTATTATTATCAAAAGTTGGTAGGCGGCGGCCATTACTTTAATTTATGGCCATAGATAAAGGATTTATATACACTGTGTCCCGGATAAGAATGAACAACATGGGGATATTGCAAACGGTGAGAGATAGGGCAACGGTTAAATGGGGAAAAAATTGCGCAATTTTGAGGTCAATAAAATGGCACAAACAGATTTTTAATATCTTTTTCGTTTTTGAGTTATTTTGAAAAAAGTAAAATTTTGCGTTTTCGATTTTATTTTTTTCTGAAGTTGTTATCACAGATAGAGAAAAAAGAAAAACACTTTCTTACGGCACTTTTTAACGGGCCTTAAGATGGAGTCTTTAGATTTGTTCTACAACGTTTCGTTTTTGAGAAACCATCTTCAACTTAATTTTTTTAAATACGGACCTGGATTTTTTTTGTAGATTTTGAAAGCACTTTTCATTGCAAATACCATGATGTATGACACGAAATATTTTTAAAATGTTTTGAGACAATTATACTGAAGAATTCCTTTTTTTTCATTCATTTTTGTCTAATGCGGCCCTGTATTTAATAATAAGGAGTCTAAATATTAATCAGTATCGACAACAATTTAACTTACAGTTTATTTTTACTTCGAAAACTTAATATTTTTAAATTGTACGGCCCTGCGTCTGGTAAAGTGTTTTCCTCTGTTGTTTTACAGCAAACAGTGTCGCATTGTGTTTTGGAGTAAATTCTTCGCTTTTCCTAATTGCGAGAAGAAAGCTTTAAGCTTTTGCCATTTATTAATTGCAAAAATACATTCGTCCGGCCTCTACACTATTTCTGTGACACAAGATATATCATGCTGACATGTTAAATTTGTCGTCATTTGAAAAAGCACTCTCCATTTGTAATAAATAAATTGTTAACTAAATGATACAGTGGGAGTTATGACAAATGACAAAAAGGGATTGGTTTCGTTGTTTCAAGGCCTTCTAGGTGGAGGATTTTTATTTATTTTTTATTATCGTATGTGTAGTCCTTTTTTTAGTTCTCCAATTGAAAGATAAGTTGTATGTTAAATTGTTGACAATACTGATTAATATTTAGACTTCTTATTTTCAGTATAATTGTCTCACATTGTAAAAATATTTCTTGTCATACATCTTGGTATTTGCAATGATAAGTGCTTTCAAAATCTGAAAAAAAAAATCCAGGTCCGTATATAAAAAATAAAGTTGAAGATGGTTTCTCAAAAACGAAACGTTGTAGAACAAATCTAAAAACGCCATATTAAGGCCCGTTAAAAAGTGCCATAAGAAAGTGCGTTTCTTTTTTCTCTATCTGTGACAGCAACTTCAGAAAAAAATAAAATTGAAAAAGCAAAATTTTACTCTTTTAAAAATAACTCAAAAACGAAAAAAGATATTAGAAATCTGTTTGTGCCATTTTATTTACCTCGAAATTGCGCAATTTTTTCCCCATTTAACCGTTGACCTATCTCTCACCGTTTGCAATATCGCCATGCTGTTCGTTCTTATCCGGGACACAGTGTATAGGGATTTATATGGCCTTGCGTTTGACATATTTTGCTTGTGATTCTCGGTTCGTTTTATTTAAAGTTTTTCGTGTATTGTTTCATA
Source organism: Pseudeuparius sepicola (assembly GCA_963920635.1). Classification (NCBI taxonomy): domain Eukaryota; kingdom Metazoa; phylum Arthropoda; class Insecta; order Coleoptera; family Anthribidae; genus Pseudeuparius; species Pseudeuparius sepicola. The sequence continues at coordinate 13,111,983 of OY987304.1, forward strand.
ATTTTCTGCATTTTTTAGTGTTAAAATGTTTTTGGTTTGTTTGGTTTTGAAGAAGGACGACGTTTGTTTGGTTGTGAAGAAGGACGACACGATGGTCGAAGATGAAAATGCATAGGTATTTTGGTAATTTTCTGTTATACGCACATATGACCGATTTTAACGAAATTTGGTACACTTACGTATATTGAGGCGTAGATTACGAAAATCAAAACGAAATTTGGGGCAGAGGCTTAGTTTTCGAGTTACACCTTTGTAAAATCGCTGGTTTCAGGGTACTTGTTTTACAAACCGCCTGTGCTGTTTTCAACTGTTTTATGATTTTTGACACATGTCAATGTCACCACAAAACTTGTATAAAAATGATAGAAAAAAGTTAGGTTATATTTTGGTTATGTCAGAAAATCCCCAATCAAGAAAAAAAATTATGCATTGCAATTATGGGCTTTTAGCAATATTAGGTTTTATTTAATTACGTCTTTAGGAAAGAATTTGCGGCAAATTGAAGATTTTTATTGCTTTCTTTTTGGCTGAACACGAAAATCTGGTGTACGTTCTTTTTTAAGTTCGTTCAAGTTCGTTCGCTCTTCTTTGTACTGTCACTCTTCTTTGTACTGTCGGCAGCGTCCATTGTTCCAAGTAGCTATGACAAAGGCAGCCATATACAGCTGAAGGTGCACCTTCTTTCCCATCACCCAATGCCTCAATAAACAAATAGGTAACCATTTTTTGTTCATAAGTGCCCATCGTTGCAAGGATAAGGGGCTTGTGTTCCCTTTTTTCATACGGCAGTGCCCATCGTTGCAGACTTGCACCGTAAAGGATGTATGCCACTTTAAGGGGCGTATGCCCCCTTCTTTTTTCATACGGCAGCGCCCATCAGTGCCGACTGCCACCTTAAGGGGCTTATGCCTCTTATATATCTTTTTCTTTAGGTGGAAGCGCCCATCGTTGCAGGCTTCCACCGTAAAGGGTGTATGCCCCCTTCTTTTTTCATACGGCAGCGCCCATCGGTGCCGACTGCCACCTTAAGGGGCGTATGCCCCCTTCTTTTTTCATACGGCAGCGCCCATCGGTGCCGACTGCCACCTTAAGGGGCGTATGCCCCCTTCTTTTTTCATACGGCAGCGCCCATCGGTGCCGACTGCCACCTTAAGGGGCGTATGCCCCCTTCTTTTTTCATACGGCAGCGCCCATCGGTGCCGACTGCCACCTTAAGGGGCGTATGCCCCCTTCTTTTTTCATACGGCAGCGCCCATCGGTGCCAACTGCCACTTTAAGGGGCGTATGCCCCCTTCTTTTTTCATACGGCAGCGCCCATCAGTGCCGAATGCCACCTTAAGGGGCTTATGCCTCTTATATATCTTTTTCTTTAGGTGGAAGCGCCCATCGTTGCAGGCTTCCACCGTAAAGGGTGTATGCCCCCTTCTTTTTTCATACGGCAGCGCCCACCGGTGCCGACTGCCACCTTAAGGGGCGTATGCCCCCTTCTTTTTTCATACGGCAGCGCCCATCGGTGCCGACTGCCACTTTAAGGGGCGTATGCCCCTTCTTTTTCCATACGGCAGCGCCCATCGTTACCGGCTTCCACATTAAAGGGCCTTTGCCCCCTTCTTTTTTCATACGGCAGCGCCCATCGGTGCCGACTGCCACCTTAAGGGGCGTATGCCCCCTTCTTTTTTCATACGGCAGCGCCCATCGGTGCCAACTGCCACTTTAAGGGGCGTATGCCCCCTTCTTTTTTCATACGGCAGCGCCCATCGGTGCCGACTGCCACCTTAAGGGGCGTATGCCCCCTTCTTTTTTCATACGGCAGCGCCCATCGGTGCCGACTGCCACCTTAAGGGGCGTATGCCCCCTTCTTTTTTCATACGGCAGCGCCCATCGGTGCCGACTGCCACCTTAAGGGGCGTATGCCCCCTTCTTTTTTCATACGGCAGCGCCCATCGGTGCCGACTGCCACTTTAAGGGGCGTATGCCCCCTTCTTTTTTCATACGGCAGCGCCCATCAGTGCCGAATGCCACCTTAAGGGGCTTATGCCTCTTATATATCTTTTTCTTTAGGTGGAAGCGCCCATCGTTGCAGGCTTCCACCGTAAAGGGTGTGTGCCCCCTTCTTTTTTCATACGGCAGCGCCCACCGGTGCCGACTGCCACCTTAAGGGGCGTATGCCCCCTTCTTTTTTCATACGGCAGCGCCCATCGGTGCCGACTGCCACTTTAAGGGGCGTATGCCCCTTCTTTTTCCATACGGCAGCGCCCATCGTTACCGGCTTCCACATTAAAGGGCCTTTGCCCCCTTCTTTTTTCATACGGCAGCGCCCATCGGTGCCGACTGCCACCTTAAGGGGCGTATGCCCCCTTCTTTTTTCATACGGCAGCGCCCATCGGTGCCAACTGCCACTTTAAGGGGCGTATGCCCCCTTCTTTTTTCATACGGCAGCGCCCATTGGTGCCGACTGCCACCTTAAGGGGCGTATGCCCCCTTCTTTTTTCATACGGCAGCGCCCATCGGTGCCGACTGCCACCTTAAGGGGCGTATGCCCCCTTCTTTTTTCATACGGCAGCGCCCATCGGTGCCGACTGCCACCTTAAGGGGCGTATGCCCCCTTCTTTTTTCATACGGCAGCGCCCATCGGTGCCGACTGCCACCTTAAGGGGCGTATGCCCCCTTCTTTTTTCATACGGCAGCGCCCATCGGTGCCGACTGCCACCTTAAGGGGCGTATGCCCCCTTCTTTTTTCATACGGCAGCGCCCATCGGTGCCGACTGCCACCTTAAGGGGCGTATGCCCCCTTCTTTTTTCATACGGCAGCGCCCATCGGTGCCGACTGCCACCTTAAGGGGCGTATGCCCCCTTCTTTTTTCATACGGCAGCGCCCATCGGTGCCGACTGCCACCTTAAGGGGCGTATGCCCCCTTCTTTTTTCATACGGCAGCGCCCATCGGTGCCGACTGCCACCTTAAGGGGCGTATGCCCCCTTCTTTTTTCATACGGCAGCGCCCATCGGTGCCGACTGCCACCTTAAGGGGTGTATGCCCCCTTCTTTTTTCATACGGCAGCGCCCATCGGTGCCGACTGCCACTTTAAGGGGCGTATGCCCCCTTCTTTTTTCATACGGCAGCGCCCATCAGTGCCGAATGCCACCTTAAGGGGCTTATGCCTCTTATATATCTTTTTCTTTAGGTGGAAGCGCCCATCGTTGCAGGCTTCCACCGTAAAGGGTGTATGCCCCCTTCTTTTTTCATACGGCAGCGCCCACCGGTGCCGACTGCCACCTTAAGGGGCGTATGCCCCCTTCTTTTTTCATACGGCAGCGCCCATCGGTGCCGACTGCCACTTTAAGGGGCGTATGCCCCTTCTTTTTCCATACGGCAGCGCCCATCGTTACCGGCTTCCACATTAAAGGGCCTTTGCCCCCTTCTTTTTTCATACGGCAGCGCCCATCGGTGCCGACTGCCACCTTAAGGGGCGTATGCCCCCTTCTTTTTTCATACGGCAGCGCCCATCGGTGCCAACTGCCACTTTAAGGGGCGTATGCCCCCTTCTTTTTTCATACGGCAGCGCCCATCGGTGCCGACTGCCACCTTAAGGGGCGTATGCCCCCTTCTTTTTTCATACGGCAGCGCCCATCGGTGCCGACTGCCACCTTAAGGGGCGTATGCCCCCTTCTTTTTTCATACGGCAGCGCCCATCGGTGCCGACTGCCACCTTAAGGGGCGTATGCCCCCTTCTTTTTTCATACGGCAGCGCCCATCGGTGCCGACTGCCACCTTAAGGGGCGTATGCCCCCTTCTTTTTTCATACGGCAGCGCCCATCGGTGCCAACTGCCACTTTAAGGGGCGTATGCCCCCTTCTTTTTTCATACGGCAGCGCCCATCAGTGCCGAATGCCACCTTAAGGGGCTTATGCCTCTTATATATCTTTTTCTTTAGGTGGAAGCGCCCATCGTTGCAGGCTTCCACCGTAAAGGGTGTATGCCCCCTTCTTTTTTCATACGGCAGCGCCCACCGGTGCCGACTGCCACCTTAAGGGGCGTATGCCCCCTTCTTTTTTCATACGGCAGCGCCCATCGGTGCCGACTGCCACTTTAAGGGGCGTATGCCCCTTCTTTTTCCATACGGCAGCGCCCATCGTTACCGGCTTCCACATTAAAGGGCCTTTGCCCCCTTCTTTTTTCATACGGCAGCGCCCATCGGTGCCGACTGCCACCTTAAGGGGCGTATGCCCCCTTCTTTTTCCATACGGCAGCGCCCATCGTTACCGGCTTCCACATTAAAGGGCCTTTGCCCCCTTCTTTTTTCATACGGCAGCGCCCATCGGTGCCGACTGCCACCTTAAGGGGCGTATGCCCCCTTCTTTTTCCATACGGCAGCGCCCATCGTTACCGGCTTCCACATTAAAGGGCCTTTGCCCCCTTCTTTTTTCATACGGCAGCGCCCATCGGTGCCAACTGCCACTTTAAGGGGCGTATGCCCCCTTCTTTTTTCATACGGCAGCGCCCATCGGTGCCGACTGCCACCTTAAGGGGCGTATGCCCCCTTCTTTTTCCATACGGCAGCGCCCATCGTTACCGGCTTCCACATTAAAGGGCCTTTGCCCCCTTCTTTTTTCATACGGCAGCGCCCATCGGTGCCAACTGCCACCTTAAGGGGCGTATGCCCCCTTCTTTTTTCATACGGCAGCGCCCATCGGTGCCGACTGCCACTTTAAGGGGCGTATGCCCCTTCTTTTTCCATACGGCAGCGCCCATCGTTACCGGCTTCCACATTAAAGGGCCTTTGCCCCCTTCTTTTTTCATACGGCAGCGCCCATCGGTGCCGACTGCCACCTTAAGGGGCGTATGCCCCCTTCTTTTTCCATACGGCAGCGCCCATCGTTACCGGCTTCCACATTAAAGGGCCTTTGCCCCCTTCTTTTTTCATACGGCAGCGCCCATCGGTGCCGACTGCCACCTTAAGGGGCGTATGCCCCCTTCTTTTTCCATACGGCAGCGCCCATCGTTACCGGCTTCCACATTAAAGGGCCTTTGCCCCCTTCTTTTTTCATACGGCAGCGCCCATCGGTGCCAACTGCCACTTTAAGGGGCGTATGCCCCCTTCTTTTTTCATACGGCAGCGCCCATCGGTGCCGACTGCCACCGTAAAGTGTATGCCCCTTAAGGTGGAAGTTGCAATGATGGGCGCTGCCTTATAAAAAAAGAAGGGGGCATACACCCTTTACGGTGGAAGCCTGCAACGATGAGCGCTGCCGTATGAAAAACGAAGGGGGCATACACCCCTTAAGAAAGATGTCGGCAACAATGGGCGCTGTTGTATGAAAAAGAAGGGGGCATACGCCCCTTAAGGTAGAAATCGGCAACGGTGGGCGCTGAAGCCTGAGAAAAAGGAGGCATACACCCTTTACAGAGGCAGCCAGCAGTGATGGGCGCTGCCGTATGCAAAAAGAAGGGGGCATGCGCCTTTTTGGTAACAGTCGATAATAATAGGATATCTTTTGAAGAAAGGAGAGAAAAAATATTTTTTATGTGCAGCAGAGGTTCAATAGGAGGTACAGGCCGACTCTGATTCTTTAAAGAGGCACCAACGAACTGCGCCGCATATACCCATACTGAACGAAAACACTGTCTTCAACAGCTGATAAATTGCAAAATAATATCACACCTACATACCATAAGAATTTAAACATCAAAAACATTGAATAAAAAATAACCATAGAAATGGGTAACCATATTATTATTTATACATGTTTTTTGTCGTTTTAAAGACCTCTTCAATTATATTTTCTTATGTAGTTTTTTAAATTCATTTTAAAATGTAAGATAGGTACTGTTTTATAACGCAATAATATCAGATAAAAAATAATAACTTTGCCAAATTTGAAATGAAGTAGGTCCTGGCGCCAACAATTCTACCAACATAAATGTCAATTTTCCACCCTGCATGTAACTAGAAATGAGAATAAAACCCAGCAGAAAACATAAAAAAGAAGAAGAGGAAATAAATGTCAAATACAAACAGTACAGGCGGTTTGTAAAACAAGTACCCTGAAACTAGCAATTTTACAAAGGTGTAACTCGAAAACTAAGCCTCTGCCCCAAATTTCGTTTTGATTTTCGTAATCTACGCCTCAATATACATAAGTGTACCAAATTTCGTTAAAATCGGTCATATGTGCGTATAACAGAAATTTACCATTTTGGTAATAATAGTTCGGCTTTGGTAATATCTGTTACTGCGTTACGGGTTTGTGAATAAACATTTCCTAATAATCTTAAGATGCATGGCTACAGACTATTTAATTTGCAAGCCAGAGAAATTGTAGCGAAGTTATTAAATTATTTTAAAGATTAAAAACGCAACGGAGGACCACTTTTACCAGTTCACGCAGTCCAAGAGGTAAATTGCAAACATTATGGCAGTTGATAGTGATTACGGAATCAAATATTTTTCAGCGTGTTTCTCAAGCTTTGGGCATTAGTTTACGCACTGTTTCACGCATTTCCCACGAGGTGCAGAGAGCAGAGGGTCAAGATGGTCCCCAGGAAAATCCAACTACTTCTGCCGCGAAATATGGACCTCGACAAAAAAAAACAAAACCAGAGACTTGCCAGAGGAAACGAAAATGGAAGTCAGAAATGTTATTTATAATATGTATTAAGAAAGTAAGTTTGCATTCTAGTTGAATTCGGTATGTGTGTAGTTAAATGTTAAATTTTCTTTCACGTTTCTACATTGCTATAACTAGATAGTCAGACTATCACTTTACAATTTCAAGGCATGGTAAAATGTATATAATATATAAAAATAAGACCACGGACCTAATATTACAGCTTCTCTAAATAGGTCTGTGATGGTAAAACGCATTATTGTACAATTAAAATGTGGGTGAATTTACCGGCTAAAACGCATTATGTTACAATTAAAATATGGGTGAAGTCACCGGGGTGAAAGGACTGGTATATCTGGTTGCCTATACAAGTATAAATTTTCCCCATTTAAATCTACCGCACTGGAGGATGCAGCCTCGATTTGATTGATTCAGTGACGTAAATTGATGACGTGTACGCCATAATTCGTGAAACGTACTTTATATGCACGATGGCGCCCCAGCACATTTTTCTATTTTGGCTTGGGAGTATTTAAATGAAGTGTATGAAAACAAGTGGATAGGACGGGGTGGACCTCGGTCATGGTCCCCTAGGTCTTAGATTTCTCCACCAGTGAATACCGCAACGAAATCGAATAGTAGATAGTAGATGCATTTGAAACTGGAAGAAATACTCCGGGGATGTTCTGAAGAGTACAGGCATCAATGAGAAGAAGAGCGGACGCATGCAAAGGGTTAAAGGAGGTCACTTTCGACAATTGTCGTAACGTAGTTTCCTTTTTATGGTTTGTTATTTAGGTTTTTTGTAATAAATCATTGCTACAAAAACTATTAAAAAAATTTCATTTCATTCATTTTCATCTAGCGAATTACAGAAAATCTTTTTTTTTTCGATAACGCTCGGGGAGTCGAAAAAACTACAAGACACCAAAAAGTTTCTAGTTTCTAGTTACCTTTGGAAATAAATATACAATAATATTATGACGTTAGTAATGACATTCCAATGGAATTTTTTCATATTATGGAGTTAACTAAACAGGAGATTCTTTTAGGGTAATACTGAAAAATAAGAATAGTACGTATGCTAACGGTAAAAGATGAAATGTTGAAGAATGTGGGTTGTTTGTTGGGAAAAGTAGGTGTACCCAAATACGAGGTGTTTACTGAGCATTTATTGTAATACCTACTATAGTACAATATTTGGTTATTGTCATTTTAAAGGTAACTGCTATGGCATTATAGCATTACCCGTTAAGTGTTAGGTTAAATTTATTTTCATAACAGAAAAAAAATTTGCATTTTTTTATGTTATAATAATTTAAAATAAGAATTCTGGATTAGCTATTCGACATTCGATATTTTAAAATATTTTAAAATTTTGAAAGCTTACTATGTCCGTCTAATTTAAGATTTGTTCCAACAACTGTTCAGAACCGGTTCTCAGCGATCTAGTTGGTTGAAAACAGTTCTGGAATTAATTTTCTGCATTTTGATTCGTCAGAGCTGGTTCCGAACTATTGTTGGAACAGAGCTATCATTAACGTCATAATCGATTATTATCCTTTGTAACTAGATATTATGCCAATCACAAATAATATTAGATATCAATAATTTTTCTAAAATTTGTAGTAAATAGAAAAACTGGCAGGTGTGGAACATCAAATTAAATGAGATATTCCACTTTATAAAAATGCCCCATCAATTTTTCTTTCCAGATAATTTAATTTTTGATCCCAAGAGACCACAATTTAGTAATATTTAATATTTCCAAACTGATCTAATATTTGGATTCGTACAGTTCTCAATTTTAAAGTTAAACTTTTTTGTGTACCTCTAGAAATAAAAAAGTTACAGCGTTTTATTTTTTTTTTCAATTTTTGTCCATAGTTGTTATAGGTGGCCATGGGCAGCAACTTTCATTATGACAAAGGAAGTCAGTTAGGAAGAGCTATTGGTCGCACTCGTTACCGATTTTTTCTGTCAAAAAATAGTCGAGATATTTTGAGTGAGCCACTTATGTAATATAAGTCACTCAGTATAATATATCTATGAGAAGATCCATGTTGATCGAAGAGTTATAAGTTGAGAATTATGTCACTACACACTGGGCGATTTTTGATTCATCCTTTATTTTCTGATATGTAAAAAATGTGATTTGTGATTATGATTATTCCATTTTTATTTTGTAATAATCTATCATCATACACGTGCTTGTGTGGGTGCCTGCCTTACACGTGTCGTTATTGCACAGCTTCTGCTAATTTCCTATGTAGGTATTCGGTGCAACAATAATAATTATTCATTGTTCGTGCTGAAAGTAATGGTTTTCAATTCCTGGAAATCCACGAGCGGCCACCCGTACAGAATTCACGGAATGACCTACTGAACCAATTCACACAAGGAAACACTAAGCAGTATCGCCGGATCGCGTGAAATTAATTTTCCATAAAGGGGGCCCCACAAAAAGAAGTTAATGCCTCTTTCGATTATGGGAGTTATAAATAGAAAAGGGGCGATTTGGTTTGTTGGCGTCGACCGACGGCGTTCCTGGAAATGATTATTAAACATAAAAATACCTAGATTTCTATCTGTACCAGGTATTAATACTACCTACCCTATCGTATTTAAATTTAGACCACTAATAATGGAAAATTGTGGTTCTAAAAAGTGTAGATAAAAGTGGATATTATTAGGAAATAATGTTCCTCATTTATAATTTTTGAATATTATAGGGACACACGTTAAACAATAGTTATTCATAATATTACGCGATGAAGAATGTGCAAGTGAACTTTTTTGGTCGAGGAGGTTGTTTAGCAAGAGACATCTAGACTGACTAGCAAAACATACGTAGTTAGCAACATTAGCGACTACTAAAATCGAGCAACTCTTAACGCCTGGCGTAAACAAGAGCACATGCGTTGAGATATTCGCCAGGGTCGCACTGAGGCACGACCTTTATTTAATTTTAGTTTTACAGTTGTTTGCATCAAAATATTCCGGAAAAAATTTATTGGCTTAGTTAAAATGGCTCAAAACATCGATAACATTATTTGTGGCAGTGTCTAAATAGCTGAAAACAACAAGATAATACCGCGTAACTACACTTTTGCGATCGAGTACGTCTTTGTTGCGGAGTCGGGTGAAATTTTATAGCCTACCGACCAATCGCGGAACGTCATTGAACACGTGGTTTTATTTACGCCAGGCGTAAGGATTGCTCGATTTTAGTATAGTTATGTAGCAAAATTACTTACACTCAAAAATGCCACAAAATCTTGTCTTTATTAATTAACAGACATAATACCACAGAGTCTGTGGTATCATGCGTCGACACACACCTGTACGTATAGCTTTGCATAGGTCTGTGATAATACCACAGTACCTAGAATACTCGATGGCGGCAGCTTGATCGGCTGTATAGACACCACGCTTCACTACATGACCGGTATGAGATGGTGTAGCTTTTAAACTTTTTCATTTATCGATTTAAAAACTTACTTTTTATAACTAGTTTATTTAAGTTCCACATTCGTTATAAAACCTTGATCTTCACTGCCAATATCATACAGGGTGTACCGGTGGAAAGGGCACAAAAAGAGCTTTCCAACGATACCACATTGTATGTGTATTATTATAATTATTACTACTAATTATAATTTGTAAGAATTGCGCTGTTGAATAAAAATCAAGTTGATGATATCTAAAAACCCTAGGAGCTAGGCTCCGTCCACACACTAATGGGACACCCTTTATAACAGCCATTGTTAGACAAAAAGTAAAACGCCTTCTTACCTACTTCTTTTTTTCGTTACCCTTTCTACCAGCTCACTACTCACCACTTGAAAATGAAAATTCAAATATTGTGTTCTGCTTGTCTTCGAGCTGTTAGTTACTTGAGGGTATTGTGGCTTATCTTTTGGTATTATTGTTAAATTTTCTAGACTAGAAAATAATTTGCAATAAATGAGCTACAATAGCACCCGCAAGTAACTTACTGACAGCTAGAAGGCAAGCAGAAAACCATTAAAAGCCTGTTTTACATTGACAATTTCTTCACGAATTAATTCATGAATAAGTTCTATTTTACAATGATGAAGAAATTGATGAATTTTTTTGGCACCTTATGTCAGATTCTTGCGAATACCAACACAAGAGAATAAATAACAAAATTATTTTTTTGTGCTGCATTTCCCCTATCAGAACATATTTTCTAACCATATCCATCTTCATCCAAAGCATCTTTAACTACAGATTAAGTCTGGCTAGAAAAGTAGTTGAACATGCATTTGGCATTTTAGCCAAACGATTTAGAGTTTTTTTGACTACGATTAATATGAATGTGGAAAAAGTGCAAACCATAACATTGGCATGTTGCACATTACATAATTTTTGAGACCCGAATGTTCTAGTTCCATCCTAGAAAAGCTTTATAAAGACTATATAATATTTCAATTTGGACTTTCTTACCAAACGTGCTCACCGCAAGACATGCTTGCGTTGCTGCCCGAGAGGAGTTTTGTGATTATTTCGTGAATGAGGGAGCTGTGCCTTGGCAGCGGAATACATAAATAAAACATTGTATAACATTTCACACACTTTTTATCTAAGTAGGTATATTATCATTGGGTGAGGATTATCTCTTCTCTCTTCAGTCAACAATATTATCTTTAAAATTATGTATTCTCCTCTATTTCTCGTCTAATGCCTCAAACAAAAACCGGTATCAAAATATAACCTTCCTTGTGTTCAAATTTTCAATGTTGGTACTCCTGAAGTTCACGCAAAACTTGACGGAAAATAGAACATGCTCTAATTCGTGAAGTAACTTCATGAAGAAATTCATGAATTAATTCATGAAGAAATTGCCAGTGTAATACACGACTTTTTATAATAATTTGTCCTTCAAGTGACTTCATGAATTAATTCATGAAGAAATTGTCAATGTAAAACAGGCATAATGAATATTTGAATAAGGCAGAAAATGTGATAGGATAAGTGACAAAAAAGAAGACGGTGTTTACTTTGTGTTTTGAAAATAATGGCTGTTATACAGTGACCGGCAGAAAGTTGGACACAAATGGAAAACTTTTTTACTATTAAATTTTATTCTTGATAAAAGTTGGTACATCATTTCAAAGTCAAAACGCACATATCAAAATTTAAATATCTCTTTTTGGATACGAGGTAGATTCAAAAATGTCAAAATAACTCAAGAGTAAAGTACCCTTATTTTTTAAAATACGGTAAAAAGTTACTTACAAAAGTTGTTTGGAATCAAAGGTGGATGTCAGATTTAAAGTCACAGCCACCTAGTCAAAAAAAGTGAAATTTAACTTTTTTGTATTTTTTCGACCACCCTGTGTATTACAAAAAAAAACAAAATACCGCAAGCGCAACTTATCATCGAATAACACATGAATTTGCTATTAAACTTTAATTTTGCTCGATTAGCAGCTAGCAGCTAGAAATTTAAATTAATCGAAATCAGAGTTTAAAAATATTAAATTTTTGTGTCCAACTTTCTGTTAAAATAAGTTAGTTATTTTTCATTTTTGTTGTAATATTTTTTAAAGTTCTAATTTAATAAATTTATGGTTTAGTTAGGTACCTAGTTATTGCAGTTTCTTTTCCGGTGGCTACTTTCTATCATCACAGAACCAATTTTGGGTAAAAGTCTATATTGGGTAAAAAATTAAGGAAAAATAATTTGATAAAGTAACTTGTAACATTTTGACGGTTAGGTATGTATTGAAAAAGATTTAAGAAAAAGTACTTAGAATTTAGAAGTATTTTAAAAACAAGTAAGAGTAGACGTGTAGAAGTGGTTTGAGTAATACAAAATAATGTGTGTAATATATCTTACCCCATATTTTCCTTTATTTTAGGTCTTTTATTTACTTTTTGATACACAAAAAACATTTTTGTGTACAATTTACATCCCAGCACTACACAACCTTTCAGGGGTATGAAACTTCTTCCGGATGAAGACTTTTATAATATCCCCTTCATACTCTTTAAGTATATCTATACAGTATCACACATAAAATTCCCATCATATGGGATTTTTTTATTAAGTATTCTATTTAAGAAAATTTTGATTTTGTCGGTTGTTTCTGCTTAAAAAATGTTGTCAAATGCCATGCTCATGCAAAAGCAATCATGTCATTTTCTGTATATGTAAAATATGATTTTTTTTCTGAAAATGGCATTATTTCTCAAAATTTAGAAGAATATTGTATAGACAAGTTGTTCTTCTTTCAATTTTACCGCTGTTCCAGATTTCGGACCTCTAGTAGAAAACAGTTTTATCTTTTTATTTTAGTAAAATGCATCATTATTAAATGTCATATTTTCAACCGACTAATAATTCACTTGCAAATATCCAAAGTCATGATAACTTTGCAAATATCCCTTTTCCCTCTTAGTTTTTCTGTGTTAGCGTTAGTCGCCATTGGAATATAGATTAACCAATATGTTTTAAAAAGTAATGGCTATTTGTTATGAATGTAGTCGTGGGTTTTACCTAACTGCTTTACGAAATATTGAAATAATATGAATGATATGAAAAATGCTAAGAGAACGTTTTTGTTTACAATTAAAATTTACATAAAAAATTTAATACATTTTATTGATATACAAGGTGATTCCTTTTTTCTAAAAACAATTAATTGTACTATAATTACCCACTTCTCCGCCACTGATTGTGTGTGATATTAACAGGTTTTATGATAACCCATGCGGTTATAACGTGTACCAAATATGACTTCAATATATCAACTAGTTTGGTAAATATTCAATAGTCCACATGTTTTTTACAACTTTAACACCCTGTAACTTTTTTATAAGGCTTTAAAAATATATAGTTTATACAAGAAAGTGCGGTTATTTATTGGTTTTCTATCATCTGTTGAAGTGTCCAAGAATAAAACTGAATCACCCTGTATAATTAGTTATATACCGTCAAGCTAAGCTATTGTCGAGTACGACACTGGCGGGCAGGTTCAGAATAATAAAAATTTGGTTTAATTAGTTTTGAGTGGCTAGTTATATACACGTGCATTGTGCATGATGCATGATGGCTCTGATCTGATGTTATCAAACAATCGACCAAATTAGATAGAAAGGTGTACTTGCATATTGTGCGACAGGCCGAACGTTATTTCCCCTGGCGTTTCAAAGCATTTTCCTGGAAAAACGAATTTACCGTATGAACGCTGGGCGTTGCAGAGTGCACGCTCGTGTGCGCGCCTCGATTTTCTGCGGCGTTACTCGCATTAAATTTGCCATTCAGAAATGCAGAAAATGGCACCAGCTATTATTAGTAGATATTCATAAATTGGACCATTACACGCTCATGGTAACATACATATTAATTTAGCACCTACCACTAAATACCCACCTATGTGATTTCCTTTCAGTTTTTAATAATTCAACAAGAATATAGGTACGACCTCAATACAATACAGACCCTGCCAAAATTTTTAGTCAGTAATAGAAATTTATGCATTGCATGATTGCACCATTGCCAAACGTTTTCATAAATTTATCTTTATCTACTTAACCTACTTTAAAAAACATCAATTTGGAACAATTAGTTGATATCTACAATCTACATATATAGTAAAGTTGGGACAGTTATCATAATCAATATCAATAAATTTTGCTGATTTTGTGAATTTACTGATCCTATTTTTGGTCTATGCTTATTCTGGCTAACGTAGCAACGTTGCACGATCTCTTTGTGATCATTGCGCATTTGCTTTATTATGCAGCCTTTAGGATTATTTGTCTCAGTGGCGCACCCAGAAAATATGATTGGTTGGGGCAACTCAAAAAGTTTGAAGAGTCGCACAGAGGACAGTATTACATCTACGATAACACCCTCGAGAATTTTTTAAAATATGAAAGGTCTGGGGGGGATTCGAGCGGCACCGTCGCAATGATAAAGGCCTGCCAGCTGGCGACGCGAAACGTCACTACGTCATCACAGGGAGGTCGGGAGGTTGCTTTTTGAAGTTGTTTACGTTTACTTGTCTGGCGATTTCCCTGTTTTAAAGAAAGTTTGTTGTGTGTTGGACTGTGTTTTTTAGTAATATAGGACGTGGAGTTTTATTAATAAGGTGGTAAAACAGCAGTGGTTCAGAATAAAGTGATTAAAGTTCAATTTTAGTTTATAGGTTTTAGGTTGTGTCTATAGTTTCGGACTAATTTAAATCATGCCGTGGACGTGTTCCGTTCCCAACTGCAGTGGAAACTACAAAGGCGGTCCTAATGTGTCCGCTTTTTCCTCCATAAAGCCCCATTTTAAGGGGAAAGTGGGTTAAGGCCATCAAAAGAGATTTTGTTCCTACACAGTTTTCCAGGATTTTGGTTTGGACTGTTGGAGAGTGTTATACCTAACAATTTTACGTGATTAAACGTAACCTCCTTGAAATCAGTAAGTTTTATGGTTTTATTTATTCGAATTTAGTTGTATCTAGGCAGGCAAATAAGAAATAATTGGCATTTACGAAAATTTTACCGGTAGATATTTAAATGCACCAAAACCCCTTGAAAATGTGACTTTCACTCTCATAGATTATTATCTGTGTTGTAAAACCATGAGCTATATATGTAAACAATCATTTTAAAGTGTTTTTTTTTACCAAATTTACCAAGTTGACACCTTGAAATTTGAATTTGGCGCCTTAGGCTCACTTCCCTTGGATGACTCATCGCTTTCAGCTGGCGGGCCTTGTTATTGCGACGGTGCCGGTTCGAGGCCCCATGTCTCCCCCGGGTGCGCCACTGATTTGACAATTTACAGTTAAATACATAAATATCTCTAATACTGGGTGTTCTAAAAAGATCTTAATTGTCGGGATGATATTATTAGTGGCATTGAAACGCCTGAGAGAAGTATTGACGTCTATATGTTCAGTGAGGACATGTGAAATCTTTCCAGTAGTGGCGGCTTGATGTTAACGCACAGCAGTGGCGTAGCCACTGGGGGTTTTGGGGGTCAAACCCCCCCCCCATGCCATGCCCGGCCTCTTGTTGGTGCACGCGCGCGCCGCGCCCGCATCAACTTCTAGCGGGCCAGCGCCGGCGCACAACTTTGTCTCGGTTCGTCGCTTGCCCCGTGTACAGTCTAGTCTCAGTCCAATGCCAAATTTTATCTGTTTGTTTATGTATTTGTTATTTTAAAAAATGTCATATAAATATTTACTTTTGTTGGCTGATCTCCGTCCATGACAAATTTATGGCTACGCCACTGATGCACAGGGAGGGCTACGTTTTGAAAAGAAAAGAAGACACACTCGTGGTGAATTAAAAAATAGGTGAGTACCGAGGTGGGTACCTACTTCAGGCACGGGCTTTTTTATTTTGTGTTTTATTAGTAATTACTTTTTTTTCTTAATTAATATGAAAAGTGCAAAAAAAACAATATTTCCAGTTTTTCTCCCGTTTTTTAAGAAGTTAATGACTCAAAAATGTCCATCATCATGCTTCGTTATGTTTAATAATGTTTTGCCGGTATGTGCCGAACAGAAAGCTCGTGTTTTTTTATTTTTTGATGTATATGTTTTAAATCTTTGAATCCTATTCTAGCCCTTATCTTATCCTATTATAAAATAGTAAACAGGGAAAACAAAACAGCGAATTTAATATGTCGCATCCGCATATCCAATTGTTCTTGTTGTATACAGCGTGATCAGTTAAGGACAGCCCTCGGCCATTTCTCGGAAACTATGCAAGCTAGAAAGATGCGGTAAAAAAATGTTAATAAAAGTGACCCAAATAATTTCAATGAAAATGTTTTCAAGTTCCTTCGTTTGCCGCCAGGGGGCGAATTCACCATGTTGTTGTATAAAACTGTCTTTTTCTCCACAAATCACCTACCTTGTCCGGATCTGAAATAGTATTTTTAGAGCCTCCCTAAAATTCTCTACAATTTTTGTTAAAACAATTTGTTCCTGGTTGCTACGGCAACAGCGCTACGAAGGAAAGCGGTGTTAAAAATTCAAGACGTCATATCTCGAATATGCCTAAACCGAATTCAGCAAATACTATAGCTCATATTAAAGAGTGTTTTAAGGAGAATTTACCGCCCTTTTGACATAGACAAATTAATAAGTATGTTCAACGCTAGGGGGCGCCATTCAGAAAATGTCCATATTTGTTCGATTTTCTCAAAAATTTCAAATGGTGAATTCGCCCCCTGGCGGCAAACGAAGGAACTTGAAAACATTTTCATTGAAATTATTTGGGTCACATTTATTAACAATTTTTTTACCGCATCTTTCTAACTTGCATAGTTCCCGAGTAATGGCCGAGGGCCGCCCTTAACTGATCACCCTGTATATTTCTAGAAAAGGGTCGCGTAAAATTGCTACTTGCGTTTTTTCTGGTTGAGGTAATTGTAAATCTGGAGTTCGTCTCCCAAGAGTTTTTATTTAAACTTTTTCGGTCAATAAAAGACTTAAAAAGTTACCTTTCAAAATGTCCTGCACACTATTTTTCATTTTGTTTATTTACTACCAGTAGAACGCAACGCGAGAACGCGAGGCACCGTTCAGAGGACGAATCACGCGGGAACGGACAGACCAGACGCGGCGCGGAACTAAAAAGCAAAAGCCTTCAGTTCGGCGAAAAGACTCTCCGCCCGAGATGGAGCATCTAGCGTGGATCAATCGCAATCGCGTCCCCCCGTGAACTCCTCTTTTTCCCGCGTAACCGGCTGACAACATTCCTAGCCGTACCTCCCACGCGACGGCTCTATCCACTCGTTGCGCTATTTCTCTTTAAACAACGAGCCGGGAACCGTTGCCAAATGTATCGTCTTTATTCTCAATTTAAATTTAATGAAAGGTGTTGTATAATTGACAACCTTGTTGTCAATAGCGATCAAAGTAGGGAGATATAGAAGTCAGCGAAGAAACGAAGATTCATTCCAAACATGAATACTGGGTGGATTGTGATTCCGAGCAATCCTGCGAAGTGTCTAGTTAAATTGCCACATTGCCCGAACTCGAACTGTCTGTACGTTATCGGTTCTTTGCGGGCGTATTTCTACTGGAAGGAGGCCTCAATGGACGAGCCGCCACTGCTTTCCAGTAAGAATTCTTGTGGGTACCCTCGTGGAAGTTACATTGCACCGTTTCGAGGTAATGTAGGTACATGGTCTGCGTAACTCGGTGCCCAAATAAGGGAAGCTTACTCCAATCTCGTCCTAACAAAAGTAAAGTGGTATAATAACTTTATTCTCCGTAGATTGCTGACTTATCTTGTGCACCTTACATTTACAATCAACCGTACGTCCGAGAGGCGTCCGCTACGATGGTATTGGCACAGCTTACCCTAACATAGGTAAGCTGTGGTATTGGTATTATTATGATGCACAAATCGTAATCGATATCGTATTTTTTTTGTGGAGTACCTGCAACATAATTTTATCTTTAGGAATGATCAAGATGTTTAATAAGCACCAGTCCTTAAGTTCGTTAACATTACTTTTTGCACCGCAGGGACTAAGTTATCACTTGACTCAGTCTTTTGCGGGACTAAAGTGCGGCATTTCAGTAAAAAAAAGTAAAAAAAAACAATAGAAACTATGACCAACTATGTTTATTCAATAACATTAATTAAATGAACATCAACGAGACACAGTAGATACACAAATTAGGATCCTACGGAAAATTCTAAACACATATGAAGAATGTAATTTTTTAAAAATTAGAGTCTGAGCTATGAACAGTTGAAAATAGGCATTTGGACTACTTTGCACCATTGTAGTGACAAAACTGGTTAAGAGAGAACAAAATGAATTTCACATTCCTATCTCAACTTTTCAAGAGCCATCCGGTGGTGTAACTGAGGTTGCTACCAAGGTACCAACTTTTGGTACAAATTTTGGCACCGTGGTGCAAATTGGTACCAGCACCATTAGATAATCCTTGGAAAGTTAAGTTAGAAAAATGTGAAATTCATTTTGATCTATCTCAAACAGTTTCCTCACTATACCACGGTGCAAATTAGTAAATTGGTAATGTCGAATGTTTATTTTTACATAATGTCTTGCGAACTTTTTGAATTTTAGTTCTTTATAACAGAAAGTAACAATTTTGTCCGCCAACGGACAAAAAAGTTCTGTCACATTTTTAGGGTGCATCACTCTGTATCAACCCTTTAAAATGGTACAATTATTGAACTATGTTTTCTGTCTATTAATGCCCTTGGGACACCTACAACGTGTACCAAATTTGGTTTTTTCAAGTTCAAAAATAACTGAGATACTTATTGATTTCTTTCGAAATTTCAAAGCCCACTTTCAAGACCTCTGTAACTTCTCAGGGGTGCAACTTAGTATAGGGGTAAATTGCGTTAAATCAACTTATTTTGGGCTCCTCTGTATGCTCCTGCTCTGTGTCGGTTCTTATGCGGAACACCCTGTACTTGGCAAATCTGTTATTCAGTCGCAATTTATTCCAAACTTGGCATGGTACGGAATGAACGGTTCATGCAATTTCGTCAGATATTCTGCGGTCTCCCGATAAAATTATGGGTTTCCTAATTTGAGTGTTACTCAAATAAACGGGTTATTATATGCTATTTCGTGCCATTGTACGCGGACCGCAAATTTGTGTATGAAATTAGGCAAATTATATTTAAAAAGTCAGCGTACGCATCTTTCCAATGTAACTCTTGCAATTACTTGCCGAAATAGTTGACCACCAAAGCGGAAACTATGACGCAATTGCGGTGTTTCGATACTAATTTGCTTAGGTATTAGGTATATGTGATGTGTATGGTTGTACACCAAGGTGGCTTATTTATAAGTGGCTCACTCGAAATATCTAGGCTATTTTTTTGACAAAAAAAATATTGGCTGTCGGTGCGATCGATAGTGGCCTTCTTCTGTCATAATGAAAGTTGCTGTCCATATCCACCTACGAACCGCTGTAACTTTTTTATTTCTAGAGGTACAGTTGGCGACAGACGAAACCGAACGATGTAAAGCCATTTTCTAGATACTTTTGGGGTAATAATACCCAAAATCCATTCAACAAACAAGGGAATCAAGCTCAGACCGAGGGAAGAAGCGTCCGAGGAACGCGACGTTGCCAAATGTTAGAACCGAACTGAAATATTCCATTTAATTTGACGAGTCACACTTGCCAGTTGAGTCTATAAAGACTTAAAAAAATATATTGGTAATATTTGTGAATGCTATAAAATCTAATTACCCATGGAAACAAGTAATCATGTAATTGACCCTTTTGAAGCCTTTTCTAAGATTAAAATGGAAATAACTCCCTAACCTTTAAAGTTAGACCCATAATACCTTATACCAAAAAGTATCTACTCATTAAGGGCTTTTAAAACATGTAATAAAATATAGGGTGTTCCATCCTGGAGGTGGAGAACGTACAAGCGTACGCGGACGACATAGTGATCCTACTTCAAGGCACCGACGTAGGGCTTCTGGAGGAGCTCCTTAACAGAGCTCTGGAGAGGTTCTCACGCTGGTGGGCTCGTCTGGTACACAGACGGATCCAAAATGGGGGAGGGAAAGGGGGCCGGTGCCTTTTGTCAGGAACGGGGCTAGGAGGTTGACTACCTCCCTCGGGGAGCACACCACCGTGTTTCAGGCGGAGGTGTTCGCCATCATGATGGGGGCAGAGGAATCGCTCAGGCTCAGAGTCAAGGACCGGAAGCTGACCTTCTGCTCTGACAGTAAAGCGGCTTTACAGGCGCTGAGAGCAAACCGTACCTGGTCCCCATTGGTGGAGGACTGTAGAATGAGTTTGCTCAGGCTGGTGGCCGAAGGGAACAGAGTCGTTCTGTCGTGGGTGCCTGGTCATGCGGGCATAGAGGGGAACAAGACTGTGGACCTACTGGCTAGAGAGGGATCCATAGGAATACCAGTGGGGCCAGAACCAATATTGGGGATTGCGCCAGGGGTTGGAATTGGAGCCCTGGACGAATGGCTGCATGGCAGGTTCGTTGAGGAGTGGCGCCGGGCTCCGGGGATGCTGCATCTGCCAAGGTCGGAGTTAAAGGGACACTGCTGCCTGGCTCGCCACCTGCACCTTATAGGAGTGGGAGAGGAGCCTGAGTGCAGATGGTGTCTGGAGGATAAGGAGACCCCGCACCACTTGGGTCAGATTCGAGCCCTTCGGCTCAGCCAAGCTGAGCGCGGAGGATGTGTATGGTGTCAGGGTGGGTGGGCATGCTGGCCGCCGTGTGACGCTGGCTGTGGGGGCACAACGGGCCCACTGTGGCCTACGTACCGGGCTGATTTAAGGCGGCCACCCCCTGCACAAGATAGATAGATAGATAGATAGATAGATAGATAGATAGATAGATAGATAGATAGATAGATAGATAGATAGATAGATAGATAGATAGATAGATAGATAGATAGATAGATAGATAGATAGATAGATAGATAGATAGATAGATAGATAGATAGATAGATAGATAGATAGATAGATAGATAGATAGATAGATAGATAGATAGATAGATAGATAGATAGATAGATAGATAGATAGATAGATAGATAGATAGATAGATAGATAGATAGATAGATAGATAGATAGATAGATAGATAGATAGATAGATAGATAGATAGATAGATAGATAGATAGATAGATAGATAGATAGATAGGGTGCTTCATTTAAAATTAGCGAGTAAACTTAGGATTTGCGTAAGTGAATCTGTGATGCTTCTACCCTGTTAGATGTTAATTGGCGAGCGGTAATGTACAGGGTGAGTCACAGTTACTTACTTTTAGTGTGGGCCTAAGGGTGTATGACGGAAACACAGGGATAGTTTAATGTGTATATTAAAATTAAGTACGACACAGTACATTGCGTTAACAAAATACAGGTTAAGAGGAAGTTTAAGACCCGTGCAATAATTTATTAATGAATAAAATTAAAAATCTATGAATTCGTACAACGCTACATTCAAGATATCCGAAATTTA
The DNA here is from genome assembly GCA_963920635.1 of Pseudeuparius sepicola. Taxonomy (NCBI): domain Eukaryota; kingdom Metazoa; phylum Arthropoda; class Insecta; order Coleoptera; family Anthribidae; genus Pseudeuparius; species Pseudeuparius sepicola. The sequence continues at coordinate 13,133,565 of OY987304.1, forward strand.
ACCCTTTTCTAAGTAGCAAAACCCAAACGTTTCAAAAGGTACACTGATAAACAATAGAATTTAGAATAAGACATAAGACAATATGACAAAATGGCACAAATACATAACTATGGTATAAAATGACAAACCTTCAGATTAAAAATACAAAAATTGCAAAAGATTCCCAAAATAGAATAAAATTAATTGATGACTCTGTATAACTTTGCTTAATTTCCAGTTCAAGTTTGTATAAAAATGTAATTCAAATTTACTCGAAATTTCTGACATAAAATAGTTCAATTAAACACAGAATTCTGATTTCAACCCCAAAATAATTGACTCTATAAATAGTTTCCCAAATCCCTTTCAACTTTCCAACAAAAGTTACAAGATATTATTTCTGTTTGAATAAACTAAAACTCTGACATCTACAGTAAAATAATATGGTTCAAAATAAATTCCCAAAAATCATAATATGGTTCACAAAAGTTACGAAATTATTTCTAATTAATTAAAAATGCACAATAATTCAATTTCTCTAAAAGTTTCCAAAATAATTCAAAATTCAAAAATAAAAAGGCAATTCAGACACAAAGGAATTAAAACAAAAATATCTTACTTTTTGGGCCAGTCCAAACTTACGGCGGTGCTTAGGAAAATACTTCCTTTTTGGTTTTCTTCATTACCAATTGGGTGGTGGCCTGCGGCCGGCTGGCCACAGGGGCGGCCGCCTGCCCTATTCTTTCGGGCAGGGCTTTCAGCGGCAAATGCCTTCTGGATCGAAACTGCTACCACGACTCGCAGCTCGCCTACTTATATACCGAATTTTCCCCAATTTTATCCAGGGGCCTCAACACCTGGGATCACGGCGGCATCGGAATCAAAGGAAACGAACATTGAAAAGCACTTAGGAGGGTACATGTTTTCGGCATCTCAAAGGAGTACCGCCGGCCGCGGCTTTTTCCAGGCCCACAGTAGATTCACGTATAAGTGTGATATTTTTATAATTTTGCCTGGGGCCCCTACTGGGATATCGTAGAAATATCATGAATTAAAGACTTTTCTGCTTGGGATGCCCGCTGGGCACCCTAAATCGCCCGGTATGTTCTTCAGAACTTTATCTCAATATCGGTCCAAAATTGTCAACTAGGCGTAACAGGCAATCTCCAGTCCAAGGTATAGCCCAAAATCTTATTTGGTTTTTGAATAATACATTTCCAAATGTGGCCCGTTTTGTCTATACTTTTTTCTAGCATTAACAATGTAGAAGATATATGTAGACCGTGTGGTACGTAACTCACCCTGTATTTTCAATATAAGGTAACAGATCATCAATCATCTTAAATGTGCCTCTCCCTGCTAAAATTAGTAATATGGCTGTGGACACTATAGTCCTTAAATTTTTAGTGCCGAGTTTAGTCTCAAATGCCCTCATATTTTTTCCGCACAAGACTGGATGAACATAGCACGAGAAGCAAAGAAGAAAGTTCAAAGATATTTTCATGGTTAAAAATCAGCTGGTTGCGTTTTGAAAATATCCCTAAACTCTCAATGAAGACATTGATTGAAACATTAATAATCTAACAGAATCAACTATATCCAGTTAGTCGTAACGTAACAGAGTCTAAAAAGCAACACATGAAAGAACTTCTTCCATTTATCCCGCCCATATACCACAATTTTTATAAAAAAATTTCCTGTTGAAGGAAACACTAGACAAAGCCAAGGCAACAAATCCACCGATGACGAAGAAGAATTTACCGATGAACCTGTTTATGTTTAAAATTTAAAATATATTCGGTTATAAAATGGTTAAAGTCCAAAAATTATAAACAGTCGATTTTAAAAATTACTATAGTGGTACTTTAACTTATTTTAGTTTACAGCTATACAATATAAAGTGTAATGAAGCATTCTGTTTATTTTTCCTTTCAGATTTATTGCTTTTTAATTAATAAACATTAAAAATGTTTAACCTTTATTTTCTCCATAATTTGCTTTTAGGACTTGATCCAGTTCACTTCTGAACCTCGCATATGACAATACCAAAATATTGTACTATTACAATAAATGCTCAGTAAACAAAGGACCTATTTTAGATACTCAACAATTTTCCTGTTTTCCTTCTCACTGTGCTTTACGTACCTACCGACGCATCACAGGACAATAATAATTGTCGTATCGACAAGATAAATATTTAGAACTCCTGCTCATGCAATCGCTGTTCTCAGAAACGTTCTTATGCGTTTGATTTATCGCTGTTTATGGTTTCATAATCAGCGCGCGATGTCCGCGGTATTTTAATCGCCCGTGAACGCGCGTGTGGCAGCCGCTTTTTGCGGCCCTACGCGTCCGCCTCTGGAAATTTATGGAACGTGAAAATAGTCCGGGGAATGGCGCAAAGAGAAGAACCGAAGGAAAGTCGCATCGCGCCGCATTATTACAGCGGCGACTGAGCCTTTATGCAGGGTGTCCCAGTTCTAAATATCATACCTAAATAAAACTGATGAAAAACAAGTTCCATTTGAAATAGAAGCATCCCCGTAATTTTTTATTTTTAATCCGATTTTAGCCTTTTTGTTTCAAGATAGGCCACAAAAAATTAATTTGGTGCAAAATATCAGAGCGTTATCTCAATTTTCTACTACGACTCATCCCCGGACATCTTTGGGGGAAGTGGAGGGGGTAAGATGGAATAGGATATCTTTGGACATTCTCAGGCCATCTCACGATCTGATTGGCTTTGACGTCACAGGTAAGTGGAGTGGAGGTGGTAAATGGGAACCAAAATTTGTAAGATTATTTCATATGGGCGATTAACATGGGGTTGGCGATCCCGTAGCCCCTTTAGCTTAGAAATAAAAACTGCTGGCAATCCTGCGAAAAATAAACTTTTTACGGGGTAAGCCAGATTCATAAATTATTAATATTGATTATATCACAGTATTTTTAATTTGATACAAACCTATTCTAGACGGTCAAGGTAGGTCGAGGTATAGGTATTAATATTATTTTTCGAGTTAACAGGTGCTTTGGGGCACATTTTGCCGATTTTAACGCAAACGGTTGATTTTGTCGTTATAAAACAAGAGTACTACTATTTTGCTGCGGAACTAAAATGATAACTCAACAGTACTTCAGTCATCTGTGGCAATACCAAAAAGATAACGCCAAACAAGTAACAAAAAGAGAAAATCTAAAAAAAAAATAAAAAGTTTAATCTAAAAACGCTTTTTAATTGTACACTAGATTGTGACGACAGGTAAATATAGCATGTCCCTAGAATTCTGTAAGCGGCGGCCATATTGATGATAGGATACGGAGGACAAGGGCCGTAATCAACAGAATTTACGTTTTACGCACAAGAATCCTAAATTTGAATAGATAGAAACACTAAACTCTGTTCTTTGAAGCACAGGAAAAGGCTATATATGTATAGTTATATTTCTGTGTTTGAAGTTAGGTTACAACCACAGAATATCAAGGTTAAGGTTAGGCATCTGTCTGACATTTCTGCCAGACATGCTAAATACGCCGCTGGACGCGCCTCAAAACAATGCTACCAACCTTGGACTACGAAATTAAGAAATGCCATTTCTAGTGTACAATTAAAGAGCGTTTTTAGATTAACATGAAAATTGTTTGCAAGGACTCTCAAAATTTAAATATTATATCACAGAATAAATAGTTTTGCAACAGAAGCCTCCTTACGGACATGTCGTGTAAGAAATAAGCGAGCCTCCATTTCAACTTACAGAACGACAGACAGTATTTTAAGCATGAATTTGGTTCTAATACAATCTCTTCGCTATGTAGATTAACGTACAATCAAATAAAATGGACATTATTCATGTATTCAGAAGATATTTCGCTAAAAAGCGATCCTCCTTTTGACACATGTCGCTAAGGATTTGTGTGTATTACTCGTTAGTCTGTGATATAATCCAGAATTGGTATTTCAAATAATAAAAAAATGCGAAACTCCCAGACAGTGGCTTCCTGTTGAAAATAAATTAGAATATATATATATTTTTTCAATTATCTTAAAAATGACAATAATAAAATACTGTAGTAATAATAAAGGCTCAGTAACACCTCGTTAGTTGCACCTACTACACCACTGAGAACTGGACACATTATTTTTTCTTCTCCCTGTGATTCCGGCAAAGCTATTTTAATCGGTCTGTGTGAAAGTGCTGTCCGATACCGATACTTGCCGATACCGACACCGGTATCGATGCGTTTGGGATATACCGCGCGTTTCTCGTTTTGTCGAGTTTCTTGTATTTTCGATTTCGGCAAAAACATTTTTTTTGCTTATTTTTTATGTAGAATTCATTATTGTAGATATATATTTTCTTTAGTTAGCGTTTTCAAGGAAAATCCCGGAGGGTAAAATTTGGTAATAGGTAATTTACACTACAAAACTTGAAACAACAAATAAATGCTCTTTGCAAATAATGAAAACGTAAACGGTAATAATGTACACTACAAAATAAACGCGACAAGTCACAAAAGCAAAGTTAAATACTCTTACACATATATTGTACCAACTGGTTTACCAACCAAGCTTTGTTTCTCCTACAGGCACCATTTTAGACTCGATCAGCTGTTTTGTCGATAACATTTTAAAACATTTCTCAGCTACGCCGATTTGAATTACACCCATGGATTTTTAGTTATAATTTTAGTTCAATTGTAGCACTTTTTATTTGGGTAGGTGGTAATAGGTACCTACCTATACAATAAATTCTTGGATGATAGACTACCCTCGCCAACTTTTAGGCCAAAAGTGAAAGCCAATAACGTTTACGGAGAAAGAAGGACATCACCAGGAGACAATTGATTTTCCATTGGTTTTGCGCTCGGGTGATTCGAAGGCTAAAGGCCGATTCCGAGGAAGTCACGGGAGAGAAGCAAGGAGACGCGCCTTTCCGGGAACCCCGCGTAATCGTTGTGGCAAGGAATTTTATAAATTTTCCGCTTAATTGGTTAGATAAGCAATTATTCGTGTCGTGATAGATACAAGATGAGCAAAAATAACGTGCCGAATTTGACAGGCAGAGCCTATAGAAAGTCGAAAATCAAATCACTTATTGTACCTACTTACTTTTCATTTATTCTTATAGCCTACATCATGACTGAATCAGCCCGTATACGACGACGTTATGTTTTAAAAATTACCTGTCAACCTGTATGTGCATATTACATGCTCATAGAGAACATCTTAGCTTTATTAAAATGACGTAGGACTGGGGACTCAGATCTTGGATAAATATTTAATATGATTAAAAAATTTCCTGTGATCTTTAATTTGAATTATTGCGTTATAACAGTTTCACCATATTTGTTGCGGCCTTGCTTTAAATAAATGCGTAGACACGTATTTTCCTCCTCTACTTTGGAATCCCAGAGTAGCAATTTCTATTAAGGTTGGAAATAAATAAAATGTCGCCAAAAGTATGTTCGGTTGCCTGTATTAATAGATTTTTATTTTTTGCAACTAATAGGAAAAACTAGTGGATTTTAAAGGTTTAATTTCTAGCAGCTATAACTTTTAAAAACAATGTCATTAGAGTATTTTAAAAATACCCGAATATTCGCAAACCTTTCAATTCACTAGTAGTTTTTCCTTATAGTCGTAAATAAAATTCTATTGGGACAGGCTGGACCAACATTATATTAACAACCCGCAATGTTAGATGTGTTGTTTATGGTTATATGTCCTAAGCACCTAAACATGCAGCTAACGTAAGGCCGATGTTCAGGTCGCCTAGGAACGATGGTTTTTGGAATCAATAAGAAACAATAAAAAAAACATTGTAGAATGTAATTAAAAGGCTTAATATAAAATATACAAAATAACGAAGTTTATTAATAAGCCAGACCGACCTTACAGTAAAAAACATAACATGGTGTCAGGTTTATAAGGAGGTCGGTAAGAAGCTAGTAAGAAGTGTTTAAAAATAATAAATATAAAACTCATGATGGAAGGCAGTTTTAAACCGCCACGAAACCTAATATTTGATAAAAAAAACATTTATAAGAACTTGGAAGATTTTCTACGAAGTTTAGAGATATATTTAAAAGCCACTGGACTGGCTAGTAAAGATGATGACACGAAGGTAGCAATACTGCTCAATGTGGCCGGGGAAGAAGCTCAGAAAAAATTTCAAACGTTTAAACGAAGCAACTATCAGGAAGTAGTCCAAGCATTTAAAAACTACTGTAGGCCAATGCGAAATGAAACATTCGATAGGTACAAATTTTTCACTAGGGTACAGCAAGATGGCGAAAGTTTTGAGCATTACATAACAGCTATAAAAGTACTGGCAGCAGACTGTAATTTTAGCACATTGGAGGAATCCCTAATACGAGATAAAATAGTAAGTGGCATAATGGATCTGTCGATACAAGAAAGGTTGCTACAACAATCCAATTTGACGCTAAAGAAAGCAGAATAATTTTGTCGAGCAGCTGAAGTAAGCCGATACCAAGTGGAACAATTAAAAGGTGATAAAGAAGTGAATGCAATACACAGAAGTTATGATAATAGGAGCAAAGGAGTTTTAAGAAAAAGTAAGACACAAGTCCAAAGTCGTGGAGAGACTTCAAACGAGGTTAGTGGTGAACGTGCCAGTGAATATTATGACTGCTTAAAATGTGGGCGAAAACATAGCAAAAATAATTGCCCTGCATTTGGTAAAATTTGTTCTAATTGTGCAAAACCTAATCATTTTGCTGTAGGGTGTAAATTTAAAAATAACAATAATTATTATAACAATCCTAGTCTTAAAAATAATAACAGACGTCCTCAATATAATAGACAATCTACATTTGGTCGCAAAGTACATGAAGTACAACAAGAAAATAATGAAAACAGTTCCTCTGACAATGATACAATTTTTGTAGATTCTATAACTGTCTATAGTATTAATAAAGACTGTTTTTCTGATGATAGGCCCATGTGGACAGTTGACGTAAATATATATAATAATGATGTAACTATCAAGCTTGATTGTGGTGCTGAATGTAATTTTATGCCTTTATGTTATATGAACAGTTAGGGTTTGATAAAAATAATATTACTAAAAGTCCCTTTTGTGTACTTAACTATGATAATTTTAAAATAGAGACTGCAGGCTCTGTAATACTACCCTGTAATGTAAAAGGTGTTCGGTACAACGTGAGATTTCTGCTGGTAGAACCTGCAGAAATACCTGTTTTTGGGCTTAAAGCATGTGAAAAAATGAATCTTGTAAAAAAGGTAGACACTCTGGGAACACAATTTTCTCCAGTATACTCTAATGAAAATGATTTCATATCTAAAAATAAACAAGTTCAAGGGCACGGGTAAGGTCCCGTTCAACTATAAAATTGTCTTAAGACAAGATGCGGTACTGTACGTAAGTTCATGCAGGAGACTACCTGATTCAATTAAGCCTAAACTAAAAGAAACTCTAGATGACTTGGTCAAACGCGATATAATATTTAAAATTGAAGAACCTACAGAGTGGGTCAACAACATGGTAATAGTTGAAAAACCGAATAAAAGCATCCGTATTTGTCTCGATCCAGTACATCTTAACAAATCTATATGATCAATATCCTATACCCACACTTGAGGAACTAAGTTTAAAATTAAAAAATAAGTCGGTTTTTACAGTGTTAGACCTAAAAGAATGGTTTTATCATGTACCGTTGGAAAAAGATAGTCAAAAATACACCTGTTTTATAACACCATTTGGGAAATATTGCTTTAAACGTTTACCTTTTGGTTTAAATGTTAGTCCGGAAGTTTTTCAGCGTACGAATGAGAAAATTTTTGCTGACCTTAATATAGGAATCTATTTTGATGACTTTATAATTGCGGGAGAAACAGAGGAAGAACATGACGTTCTACTAGAAAAAGTAATAAAACGTGCTAAAGAAAATGGAGTTAGATTTAATATTAATAAAGTACAGTTCAAAGTTAAGCAGGTAAAATATCTAGGACAAATATTCTCTGTAGAAGGAGTAAAACCAGACAGTGAATATATAGAAGCTGTTTTAAAAATATAAAATCAAAAAAATAAAAAAGAACTTTTACGCATATTAGGAATGTTAAATTACCTTACAAAATATATTCCAAATTTGTCAGATCTTGTATCACCATTAAGAAATTTAATAAAAAATAACGTTTCATGGTTATGGACATCAGATCACGCACAAATCTTAAATAATATAAAAAATCTAATAACTGAGATACCCAACTTACAGATTTTTGATTCGAAAACTCAAAGTGAGATACAAACTGATGCTAGTCAAAATGGTATAAGTGGATGCCTACTACGGAATGGTAAACCAGTTGCCTTTTGTTCTAGATCTTTAACCGAAACAGAGACAAGATATCCACAAATTGACAAAGAACTACTTAGCATTTGTTTTGCGCTTAAAAAGTTCCATAATTTTGTATATGGCAGAAAGGTTTTAATTAAAACAGATCATAAACCATTAGTGTCAGTATGTCATAAAGATTTTTATAAAGTTAGTAACAGCCTGTTACTAACTTTATACAACGACTAAAATTACAACTTTTAAATTATAACTATAACATTGAATATCTTCCAGGAAAATTTATGTACACAAAAATTACACCAAGTATAGTCGTTCATTCTGTAAGTATAAACCTTCCAATTTCAGACAATAGATTAGACGAAATCAGAAAATTAACTAATAGCGACCCAATTTTGACACAAGTAAAAAAATTCTGTCTTACAGGATGGCCTAAGAAAAATAAGTTTTCTGATTCTGAACTTTCTGTTTTTCATAAAATAAAAGATAATCTAAAAGTTGAAGATAATTTAGCGTTGACTGAAGGTTTAAAAAGACCTCTCACGGATCCAGATAAAATGCCGAGCGCTTTTGGAGGCGAAGGACTATGGATATTCGATTGTATTTAAAACTTTTTCCAATGATCGTAGTCATTCGCCTCCGCGCACCTACTCCATCTACTGGTGTATAGCGGTATTATTATTTCTATTTAGCTCTCGTCCAGTACTACTGTTTAGCACCATCTATTTTCGATAATTACAATGACTCTAACAAAATCGATAATTAGTGGTAGATTTCGTACTCGACAATTTCGTATTCCAAAAGGCTCGTTTGTGTTCGGGGCGGGGCAAACAAGTCTAAAAATAGACACGGGGGGAGAAGGGAGAAGGGGCCAGTGAAATAATTCTACGATTTGGCTTTTATAAAATTAGGAATAGATTCAGGGTTGGGCGTATTTCAGTTTGATATTTGACGATTTTAACGGATTGGCAGATTTTTAAAATTCTCTTTTTTAGGATATAGTGATCTACATTATGTTGCTTCAATTTCTTACGTTGATTTGAAAAACAAAACATATGTCCAAAATGAAAACTTTGAGAAAAGTGAAAAAACTGATTGCCTTCAATCTATTAGGGAGTATTTTTTAATGTACCTAGGCGTTTTTCTGGAAAAATGTTGAATACAGAAAGAGGTTGTTATTTATTTTTATTTTTTTAGCTTAAGTAACTAATAAAAATATATACTGTGTGTCCGGCGATTCAGTGCCCAAGGGGTGTAAACGATAAAAAAATTCTAATTGTAAGTTGACATTCTGTTTGGTGTTGCCCCAATAATTGGCCGAACCTATCAGCAAAGTCTAGAGAATACTAGACTTTGCTATCAGTACACAGTGTATACAGGGTGTATTTTTGTCGAAAAAAACAAGGCCGGAGTAAACTGTACCCTCAATTTTAAAAGCTAGCTAGCTAGGACAATGCCTGCCATTGTTAAAACGATATTATTGCTTATATCTGCCAAACTATGATACCACACCACTTAATCAGTGGCGGCTCGTAACTATTTAAACTTAAACAGGCGGGGCCAAATATCGGAAGACATTTAAAAATCAATGTGCCTAACTAAACCGGTGTAAAATTAGTAGCCGATTTTCTGACAGCAAAAAATTTTCCTCGCCCTTATTTCCACAAATTTATTTTGATAAAAATAGAGTAGAAAGGGTAACTATTATTAAACCTTCTAAGCAGATTAAACCGGAGAATGAAGAAAAATATTCATCAAAAAATAAACGTTGAAATTTTTGGCTCCTAGAAAATTGGCTGCTAAGTGCTAAGTTCTTTGTTGAATTTACGTGATCGCGTTTTTTATGTTCTGCCGTTTGATTTTTCTCTATAGTTAAATCAAGGTAACGGCCTGCCCTCTATAACTGTTTAATTTGCAGTTTTTGCTCAAATTACATTGACGAAAATGAATTTCTTAATAAAAAAAACTAACACTGTTTTATGAAATGCTACTTTTATTAGTGATATAAACAAAAATAGTAAAAGTAGGTAAATAAGGATTTTTTAAACTGTTGACTATGTATGTACCTACATGTAGGAATTGAGATTTTTTAAGTAGGTATTGACTGAACACGCCAGAAAGTAATTACCCATTTTCATTCAGAATTACCTTTGAACATTTTTTGACAGAGAGGAATAAAATAAAATAGTTAAATGAGAAAACACATTTATTAAAAAAATACCTAAATACCAAATCCAGAAATATTGTCAACATAAATAAATTATATAAGTAAGAACATTTTAACGCATATACAATTATTATACAGGGTGTCCAACTTTAAAACTGTACAAATCCGTAAAATCTTCATTTTTAGAGATAATCGCCTAAACCCTTTTTGTTTGAAAGGCCTTCAAAAACCGCTTCTTTTGACCTTCCTGCTATTTTCAAAATGCAAATCCAGGGCCGGCTACCATTTTTTTATACCCCCAATTTTCTCGAAAACCATTTAGCGATTTTTTTATTTAAAATCTGACCCCACAGCGTTAATCAGAACACCCCAAAACCCCTAAATACCAAATTTGAATAAAAAATATACAGGGAGTTCTATTCTGCAGGGTGTCAAATTTGAGCAAAATAGGAATTTTAAAGAAATACATTACTTTTGTGTTTATCAATATTTTTTCAATGATTCTACAGCACTCATGACCCATATAAAGTTTCATAAAAATTCAGCATTTTGAGATGGCACAGATAAGAATACTCTGTATATTTTGTATTGGACCTTTGCACACCAATACCTTGAGTGGTCCTATAGACCATTGAACTGTTTTGAGGGGATTCCATCGCAATCTTGACTTGGCATATACCTTTAAAAGTCTTATTTTGCTCAACTTTGACACCATGCAGATTGGAACTCCCTGTATATTTTTTATTCAAATTTGGTGTAAAGGGGTTTTTGGGTGTTCTGATTAATGCTGTGGGGTCAGATTTTAAATAAAAAAATCGCTAAATGGTTTTCGTGAAAATCGAGGGTATAAAAAAATCGCAGCCGGCCCTGGATTTGCATTTTGAAAATGACGGGACGGTCAAAAGAAGCGGTTTTTGAAGGCCTTTCAAACAAAAAAAAGTTTGGGCGATTGTCTCCAAAAATGAAGATTTTACGGATTTGTACAGTTTTAAAGTTGGACACACTGTATGTTATTTGTTTTGGCAATAATAATAGTCCCCCACTAGTCAATAGTTTCACAATGTGTAAGAAGAGTTTCAAGGCTAAAAAAATTCGAAGTCTCGCCCGCAGCTCTAGGGTTTACTATAGATCCCAACGTACCCGTTGAAAATAAACACCATCTATGGAGCTGGAAATATAAAATTTTGTGTCTGTATTTTCTGGTCGTGTGTGGTTGATGTAATATACGATTTCTATTAAAGGGAAAAGGATGGAATGATACCCCTGTTTAATAAGTGTATTTGGGCGGGTCCTTTCCCCAAGTAAATTTCTGGTCGCGAAAGGGAGCAGTGAAAGGGGCAAATAATATTCTAATGAATCTCAAAAATCACAGTCCAAACTCGTTACCTTGGTTACCACCTTTATTGTTTAGCCTTCAAAAATCACAAATAAACTTGTCAGATTACTGTCACTGCCCAAGAATATTCTTTCAGCTCCAAAATTCGCACAAAATCGCTTTCTAACCTTTCACTTTCTCCAGGCCCAATTCCCAGGGCTTAATGTCAAGTAAAACCCTGTCAAAAGTCAAAATCAAGATATTGCCAGACTCGCAATGTCCCATCTGTAATTCCCACCGAGCTATCCCAGTATACCCCAGAAAACAGTGTGCTGTTTTCTAGACTTTGCTTTCGAGTCAGCGACACCGACTGTGAATAATTGTTACTTCCGCTAGCCGCAAGATGGCTCCGGCGAAGATGCCAGAAGATTTTCGATATCGATCCGCTTTAATTTCTGGTCCGGAATGTAGAGGGTGCCAGCGGGCTCCGGAGATGTTTTTAAATCGGCACGCTGTTCCATGGGCGTAGATTCTCTTTTTAAATCTTCACCCAACGAATTTAGTCTTCTATGATCTAAAGTTGGTCATACCCAAATTACTGAGAAATACTATGCTAAATAAACTTCACATTGCTCATTTAGGAATGGAAAAAACTAAAGCTAGGGCTCGTAAAATTTGTTACTGGCCAGGTATGTCGATTGCCATTCAAGATTTTATTTCCAAATGCAAAGCTTGTCAGAAGTTTTCAAAGAATAATATTAAAGAACCGTTAATAGCACACGACAGACCTGATATACCATTTGCCAAAATAGCTTGCGATATTTTTACTTTTGGAGGAGTTGACTATTTGGTCGTAGTTGACTATTTTAGTAATTGGTTAGAAATACAAAAACTTTCTTCTAAATCAACAACAGAGGTTATAAAAATCCTTAAAAATATATTTGCAGCTCAAGGAGTACCATTCATCTTTGTCTCTGACAACAATCCATTTAATAGCTTAGAATTCAGAGATTTTGCCAAAGAATGGAATTTCACTTGTATAACTTCGAGTCCTAGGTACCCAAAATCTAATGGTTTGACAGAAAGAGCCGTAGGTATTTCCAAAAATATTTTGAGAAAATGTTTTGAGTCCAATACTGATATAAGTAAAGCACTGTTAGAATATCGTGTAACTCCTTTAGCAGGACACAATGTATCTCCTTCTGAACTATTGAGTAATAGACTTTTACGAACTACAATACCAGTACATTCTAACATTTTAAAACAAATTCCAAATATTGACCTCAATCAAATACATAAGAAAAGAGATAAAATAAAAAAATATTATAATCAACATGCTAAATGTCGTGATTCGTTTCAACCAGGTGATAGTATAATATTACAAAGGGAGAAAAGGAGGCATTGGATTTCAGGTGAAGTAATTAAAAAATGTGATACACCACGTTCTTATTTAGTCAGGAATGAATTTGGTAGAGTGTTAAGGAGAAACTCGTCGTTCCTTAGACAGTCACCTAACCCAACTATGACTCCACTTAGAGAAATGGTTGAACCTAGCCCCTTCGAGGAAACCTGCATTTCAATCGATAATAAACCTGATTATGACAATAAATCTAATATGACTCATCTTAAACCTGATTGTGAAAATACAAGGACAGTTGTGACAAATAATAATTATGTTAAACCTATTGTAAGTCTAGATACCTCTAACAATCTTCCTGTAACTAGGTCAGGTAGAATGGTTGTAAAACCTGTGAGATATAGAAATTAGTTTTTGTTTTATAAAAGAAGGGAGATGTTAGATGTGTTGTTTATGGTTATATGCCCTAAGCACCTAAACATGCAGCTAACTTAAGGCCGATGTTCAGGTCGCCTAGGAACGAGGGTTTTTGGAATCAATAAGAAACAATAAAAAAAACATTGTAGAATGTAATTAAAAGGCTTAATATAAAATATACAAAATAACGAAGTTTATTAATAAGCCATATAGTAAAAAACATAAGACGCAAGGCCTACTATAAAGACAGGCCCTGGCGCACAAAAATCACGTGACCATCTTAGTCCGACGTTACATGACATTTGTCACATGAGAAGTTTTCAATATTTAAAGTGTTTTTAAACGTCTTAGTTTATATTTTGGAAACAAGTTTGCGTCTAGTGCGCGTGTGTCCTGGCCCAGGTGTTATTATGGCCTCTGGGTGGGAGTTGTGCCGTCCAAGAGTATTGGTGCCGCTCGCACCGACGCGACGCGACGCGTGAGCGCTGTAAGGGGAATTCTCCCCCGAACCACAGAATAGGGAACCCGGAATTGACTATTATGGACATGGGACAGTATTGGACAGTGGAGCCTGAGACCTGAGACACAGAGGGGTGAACTGCTTACGGGAGATCCGCGAGTTCAGACGGTCCGGGTGGCTGGAAGCCGTTCCTGTTGACCACGTTCGGGTTTGTGTATTTATTGTATTCACCATTCACCTTGTGCGAAATAAATCAGTGTTGTAACGTACTCGAGGATTTTCGTTATCGACCCACGCCCTGATACGGTTCCTATTCGGTCTTTCACGCTGCCGATCAACTGAGACCTCGTCAATATTTACAGTATACCTACTGAGGTTAGTTTCATTTTTATTTCGTAAAAAATAACCGAAGTACCAAATATTGGGTCTGTTTATATTATATTTATACATATTACAAAAGCCAGGAAGAAAGTGTCGCCATAACAAACATTTGTTTTGCCTCGGGATAAAAATTTCCGCCAAAAATGGATTCGTCAAATCCCAACTGAGATTTAATTTCTAAAAAAAAGTAGGTATGTGTGGCTAACACATTTTCAAGAAAGTGAAACAGTTAAAGTGGAGAAATGTGTTGTGGGAGGAAAATACCTATAGAGAGTATCACCTAAGCTAAAGGAAGGTGATGTCCCAACAATTTTTGAGAATGTGCCAAAATATTGTGAGTTCAGTGCCGTTTAACTCTCAGCCCAAAACAGCTGAGGCAGGTTGAAAATTTTGAAAAACAATTAGAGAAAGCTTGGATGCACAAAACCAATAATGTAATAGATGAAAGAAAACTTGCCAAATTGTTACGAAAATTGTTTTTTCTACTTATCTCCAAAAATGCCTTTTATTATATAGGACTAAGTTGTTCACGTGATTACGCGATTATGCGGTAGCGCCGTGGCCTGTCTTTATCGTTGGCCTCGAACAACCCGAGCATGACGTCATATTTCATTATTGTTTGAGGACTGGGGTGGCGCTACTCGACGAAAAAAATGGCGACTTATTATAGGTTATAACAGGGCTATTCTGTGTGGTTATAGGTAGGTATGTCAGTTTCTGACGTTTTGAATGTAACATATTTTAAATATCCAGCTTTATTACCATTTCCGTCATTTTTACGGTCACGAATTCTCTTTGCGTTCTATATTTCCCAGCTTTATCATATTAACAAAATTGTTATAGGTAAATTTGTTTGTGATAACATGAAATTTCCATGCCCATGAAGAAAATCGTATGCACAGACCATTATGTGAATAGCAGAAGAATAAACACTATTTTGAAATTAAGGGATGATCTGTTCAACCAGTTCAAGAAGCTAGAATTCTGGATATTATATTGTGGAAGAGTATTTTGTAACGTATGCAGAATGAAAATAAAAAACTTTTCTAATAAAATCTATGAATGTATGCCATGTAAGCTTGTCAAATTTAAGGAACATAACAAACAAGCATTTTATTTTGGATGTTAAATTCGTTGTAACACTCATTTACACGCTTTTATTTTATAAAGAATTCAATGGTGTTTTTAACATTAATCCACCCTGTCGATCTTTTTCGTCGTGTGGCGCCAGTGGCGATCGCTTGAAACAGCGCTATGCACAGGTCTATTAATGTTTGTCCAAGTACAGGCGAACATACTTTGGTGACGTTTTATTTCCAGCCTTAACTAAAATTGACATGTGACCGCAGCAGATATCCGCCGCTAGCGTTTGTTTGTTGTTAACAATCAATTCAGAACAGTTAATAATGCAGTTATGGCCATTATAAACTAATGAGGCCGAGGTTCTTGGAAGTGATTTTTTTGAAGTGTTTCCCCATCCGTTCATTTCGTTTATTAACATGCCAATCTATTCCTAAAATGGTTTCCCTCCGCGCTGTTCTGGGAAAATACGCGCGAAAATATAATAAAAATTGTTTGATCAACGCATATGTATTCAGACGCGTTTTTTTCAATTCACGATAGAAAATTTCCTCGAATGTACTTCTTAACATTTTCGTTTCCTACCTCATTTAAGAATAAAATTAATGTATAATATAATAGGTAAATAGGTATCTGTGGTATCAGCTTCAGCTTCAGTGATGACAAAAATATGATAAAAATATGATTTTTATTAGCTCTTAGCTGAAAAAGCACCACTCATAACCCCTATATTTTATTTTGACCTATATATACAAGGTGATCCAAAAAGACTTACCTAAGTAAAAGCGATTTTACGTAGTCGCAAACATCTGGTAACAGATTGGTTGGCTTCCACTGTAAAATTGCAACAAATTAATGTTGGCGAATTTTGCATCTAGACCTCGCAAATAAATTTGCAGTTTTATAAATTAAAGTAGGTACCTACCTGTAATAAATTAAAGTGGTGTGCCTATTATAGATAATACCTTTTGTTAATTTCAGGAATTATATTCTCAATGCTGAAAATACCACGACTGCACAGCAGGAGTGTTTTTTCTTAGCCTTGGGATTATAATCAGTTAATAAATTAACGAACGGTATTAACTATTATTAGGCATACCTACCACGAGTTGTATTTAAGAAGAGAATTTACCAACTGCAAATAATTTAATTATTCAGTGTAAATCGGAATAATTTAACAACCAAACTTCTTAGGAATTAATTAACTACAATAATTAAAAATATTTCACCTACAGTAATAAATTTAATTGCTATGCTTACCAGTTGAAGTCCATTTGGCCGCTGATATTATGAAGCCTTTGGTTTTGAATATATTTTCTGTGCTAATAGATATTCAACTCAACGATCAAAGTGTTAACTGGAAGTATATCTTTTAGTCCCATCAGCAGTTTATCGGTTTTAGCTACCACAATGGCCTTTTTATAATCGGTTTTCAGCTAAAATACCACTAGTGGTATCGCTGAAATCGTCACGTGATTGGTTAATATTTATTTAAAAAATATGTATTTTCATTTGTTCAGAATTACAGTCGTTAAATTCTCAGAATAATCTATCGGTTGTAATTCGAGTAGGTATGTCACGAATAGTGGAAAAAGGTACGGTAGGTAGGTATATATTGTGAGTAAGAAAAATAGAAACTAAACTGAAACCATTGAATAAGGAATTCGAATACCTTAATCAATGCTGAAACGAAAAAATGAACAACGCGTCTGGCCGTTGAGTCTATATCTTCAAGTAATTACTCCGCCTCGAATACCAAATGAAATAAAATGCGTGGGGGCTGGTTATATTTACCCACACTTATCTAGGATTATTTATGGATTCCCGCTAAGCATAAACATTACAATTTTCGAAGCAATCATAAAATTAGATTCGAAATTGCGCCTTGCACGAACGAAATCGTATAGCTGCCGTCTTAACCAAATCACCTGGATCGATAGTCGTTCTAAATATACATATATTTCAAGGAATAGTATAAAAGACCCCACGAACGTCGCGGGCATTCCTGGAAACGGACGGTTTTATTGTTTTATTTATGCCAACGAGAATAATCATAACTATTATCAACAACCAATAAAATGTGGAGCCAGTTATTTTCCATCACAATAATCGCATCACGTAGAGGAACGTTTGAATTTGTCTAATGCACATTTTATTTCCTCGAATTTTATCGTTTTAGACATAGTTTATTTTCATATGTACAATTCCATAGTGCCATGTGTATGTTTGCTCTCAAGCCTTAATAGCGAATAAATATAGAACCGGATTCGATACTTCCTTACTAAATATCTATGGGCTAGTATAATACCCATAATAAATACCAAAAATCTTAAATCGTTGACTGATATATTATTAAAGACTGCTCACGGCTGTCACGTCTGACACATTTTTGGCTCACCATGCGCTTTCCGGAGATAAAATACAATGCAGAATACATTGTTAGCCATCAGAGCCATCTGTTTTCCAGGACATAAAGCTACAGTCGTGAGAAGTCTTTATAAATACGTCAGTCAACGCTTAAATCTCGGAAAATATTTAAGGTAATAACGATCATCTTTAGGGATATGCGTAAAAGCAATTTCAGGGTTGGTAAGCGATTTGTGGAATGTCAGCTGATTACATAATAATAATAATTAGAAAAATTAAATAATTCATCCCCATTTCTAAATATCCCTGTAGTTCATACAGTTTATGAATAACATTACCTGCGAATGTCTAAATATTTCTATAAACTAGATCATTTTTGAAGGTCAAGCTGTTACCACAAAGGGAAGGTTGATTACGAGTTATTCTTCTTCTTCTCCTTGCTTGAAGTTTTTCGTTAGATTCAACCTCATTTCATCACATTACATAAAAGTATCTACTTTGTATTCAACGCCATCTCTTGATTTTATTTAATTTGAAAACTGAGATGAACTGAACAAAGAAATATACTAATTTATCTTTTTGAAACTGCCACAATCATTTTCAAATAAGTAAGTATATTTTTTTGCAAAAGATCGACTGAAAAGGTTTTAGCGATTTGTTAGTTTTTAAAATTTGTTTTTAGTGACAAAAATTATATCTAATCCAATTCAACGTTTAATACCACTGTTGAGGGTTGAACAATTAGGTCGGAAATGTTGCAAAAGTGAGAAAAAACGGTAAGAGAAACCCAACGATATATAGGAATAGATGACTCACACTCACGGTAATACAAATAACACTGTTTTGTTTTGCTTCTACATTAGCGGGTCTGGGGGAAGAAGACGAGGAAATTTGTTTACATTGGCATTTCTTAAATTCAGTTTTTTTTTCTATTTTGTAATGCAAAATAAACAGTTTTTTGATAGATTTGTATGTCGTATATATGCTTTGAGTGCTTTGAGATACCTAAGTAGGTACTTATATTTACAAAATAAGGTAAATCGTATCAAAAAACTGCAAACAATGTGCCAACAATAACATCTTTTTAAAATCATGAAACAAAACAAGTTGCCTTTGGTAATGTATAATGTATAATATATCTATTGCTATATTTATATCGTTGGAGCTGGACAGACACTATATTAAAGACCTGTAATGCAGGATATTTATCCATTGTGCAAAAAAATAAATGCTGGCAAGCTGATTTATTCAGGGTTGGTCGGGGACTGCCTCCTGAGTATCCAACCAAAAAATCACACTCGAACCCCTTCAGGGTTTTGTGCAATAGGGGTGGTTTCTTATTTATTTATTTTTTGAAATTTTTTTTCCCAGCCTGTGCATAATAATAAGCTCTACAACTTTGCCTTATAAAACTTTTTTTATAACTTTCATATCTCACCAGTTTTCAAACATTGAACGAACGAAGCATTCGTATTAAATATTGCATTTTTTTAAAAATGAAATGCGCTGTAACTGGTGAGATATGAAAGTTATAAAAAAGTTTTATAAGGCAAAGTTGTAGAGCTTATTATTATGTACAGGCTGGAAAAAAAAAAGAAACCACCCCTATTGCACAAAACCCTGAAGGGGTTCGAGTGTGATTTTTTGGTTGGATACTCAGGAGGCAGTCCCCGACCAACCCTGGAAAATTCAACTTGCCAGCATTTATTTTTTTGCGCCCCTTATAAGACGGATCTAATTATCTTGGAGTACTGAGCATAGCGCTGTTTCAAGCAATCGCCACTGACAGAAAAAAAACATGATAGGGTGGTTTAATGAGAAAAACACCATTGTTGCAGAATCTTTGTAAAATAAAAACATGCAAATGTGTTGGTTACAATGAATTTAATATCCAAAATAAAAGAAAATGCTTGTTTCTTATGTCTCTTTAATTTGACAAGTTTACATGGCATATTTCCATACATTTTGTTAAAAAAAAACTAGTAAGCAAGTAAGCAATAGTATTTTGGTACCTTTTGGTTTGAAATGATGTCCATGGCTACTTGTGGTGTAAGTAAGTAAGTAAGTAAGTAAGTAAGTATTATAGAATCCTTGTCGATCCATTAAAATGCATTAGAGATATTCAATTTGTTCTTTATATGCTGGTAGTGGACCATTGTTTCGTTCTGGGAAAAAACTTTCTATTTTTATTCTTGCATTACACGTTACAAAATACTCTTCAAAATATAATATCTAGAATGCTCGCTTCTTCAACTGGTATTGAACAAATCATCCCATAATTATTCCAAAATAGTGTTTATTCTTCTGCAATTTACGTAATGGTCTGTGTAATTTATTGTTTTCGCAAAGAAATCTACCTTTTAAAACTCTGTTAATATGATAGATAAAACTATTACGAAATATTGACCCCAAAGAGAATTCGTTACCGTAAAAAGAACGTAAATGGTAATAAAGCTGGATTATTAAAATATGCGACATTGTAAACGTCAGAAACTGACATATCTGTAACCACGGAATACCCTCTATAACCATATACCTGTATAGGTATATGTCTATAACCTATTAATAAGTCGCCATTTTTTTCGACGAGTATAGTCAAATTATTTTAAGAAGTCCTTACTGGGACTGTCAATTGGTAATTTCGCCATCCTAAGTTGGCATCAATGCAGCAAAAAAATACAACCGGGTCATGAGTCCAGGTCAGTAACGAACCCATTTGCACAATGAATAACTACTAATAACACGAACAAAAACAACACAGATAACGGTAAAACTCACGAAACGTACAAAACCGGCGAATATTTTCACTGCCCAAAGTTTGAACCCGGAAAATCTTCACTGTCACTTGCACAACACCGAAATAAAAGTTGCCTGAGTACGCATGCAAGTGTTTCCATGACGTTTGAAATTATTATTAAAATGAGTTGTAGTCATGTTATTTTTATTTGTAACGGTATAATCGTGATTGCAATAGGGTTTTGGGTTTTTATTTTATTATGTTCTTTTTTTCGTATCACTTGGGTAACTTTTCACATCATAAATCAATAAGTGACGTCATTAACTGGTTGAGACACATATACCAATGTTAAGAATGTTATACCCGTGGTTAATAGAAAATTCCTAGGGATTTTGTGGAGAATGTCATCTGACAAAATCGGGGCTTTTTACAGTACCTAATCGGGGTATAGCGCCACTCCAGTCCGCAAACAACAATGCAATATGACGTCATGCTCGGGTCATTAATTAGTGTCGGTCCAGGTTGGAGAAACCTAAGGCAGTGTAGTTATTCACCATCAAAATGCAAGCAAGAGAGAAATTGCTACGTAACCTAGATTCCTAGATATCTATAGAACTTTAAACGGCACACGAAAATATTATTATTAGGCCAACATTCTTGAAAGTCCTTAATCCAAATTACCCCGAACGAGGCAGTATTTTAAGAACGGGCGTTTTCTTAAAATAAATAACGGGGTTGTGCCGTTCCTGGAGCTAGGCGTTGCGTGTGCCCGCCCGTATTGCGTGCCTTCCGAAATAGTCCGGTTCTGCGAAATTTTCAGTTGCAGCGGTGCTGCGCGTGTCTAAAATCACTTCATAATAATCTTCGTTTACCTACTGGGCGAGGCATAATGCATGTAACTTTTAATATGCCTTTTTCCTTTAAGAAAGACAGGTTTTAAACAAAAGTTTCTTTGTTATAAAGGGAATGGCCGTCCACCTTCCATACAGTGTAAGTATATCCGCGTTTGGGCGTGATATATTTTTTTAGATTGACTTAAAGGAAAATTTCTCACAAACAGTACATGTCCGATTGGGTGATTATTCCATGGCTACCTATGATCGATCTTTGCTATGATTTTAAATGCCCAATTTTCAGAATACCATATTAGGGATTTTTTAATTTAAAAATCTAACCCCACGGATTCATTTGTCATTACTTCAAACTTGAGGACACTAAATTTAACGGAAAAAGACCAATTGGTTTTCTTTTCATAAAGATCTAATTACAACAGAAGCTGTCGCCCAAGCCATGCAGTTTATCTCATAAGATGTCAAGTGCAACATCTCTATGACAGCTACGCCTGTTTGCACCGGATTTATATTTCTACGTACAAATAACAATAATAATAAAATCTACGTAAACTTTTTCGTGTTGTTTTTCATAACTACGTTGATTTTTCCAATTATTTTGTTGGGCTTCCCGCTATAATTTTTGTTACAAACGGTCTTAAATCGATCAAATCTTGAAATTTTCAACGCGCTTTCGATGAATGAATGGAACCTTTATAAAAGAAAACCTGTCATTTTTTCTTAAAATGTTGTATACAGTGGTTTGACGTAACACCATGGGGTCCAATTTGCTGGTGTGCAGCGTAGTGTTGATGAAGATCCAAATGTGTCAATTCGTCATCGTTCTCAACAATTAAACTTGTGTCCATCCACTTTATGGAAAATTTTGCGCAAAGATCTTGGTTTACGTGCTTACTTCAACTTGTGCAGGAATTGAAGCCGCGCGATCATCGTTCGCGTATTACATTTAGTGAATGGGCCGAAGGAAACATTGCCATTGATCCACATTTTCATTCGAAAATTTTGTTCAGTGATGAAGCACACTTTTGGTTAAATGGCTATGTCAACAAACAGAATTGCCGAATTTGGAGCGATGATAATCCGCAGACCATTGTCCAAACACCATCACATCCAGAAAAAGTCACCGTTTGGTGCACTTTATGGGCCGGTGGAATCATTGGTCCTTATATCTTCAAAAATGATGATGGTCAGAACGTCACAGTCAACGGTGAGCGGTACAGAGACGTGATCACGAACTTTTTCGTGCCTCAATTGGAAGGCATTAATGTTGCAGACATGTGGTTTCAGCAGGACGGCGCCACATGCCACACAACGCGCGATACAATTAATTTACTGACAGAAACTTTTGACCAACGATTACTTTTGGAAATGGACCTGTTAACTGGTCACCTCGTTAGTGTGATTTGACGCCATTAGATTATTTTCTTTGGGGATATATAAAGTCGCATGTCTACGTCGATAAACCAGAAATAATTGAATACTTTGAAGGCAACATTCGACTCGTTATTACCGAAATACAGCCTGATCTACTGAGAAGAGAGTGTGAAAATTGGACCTCCAGATTACGCGCCATATGCCCGAAATCATAAGAATTACCTTTCAAATAAAGACAATTTCATGGATATTGACAACATTTTTTGGTGTTTTATTTCAATTTAAAGTTCTCCGCCTCTAAAAAAAACACCCTTTATGAGCCGATTTGTTGGGGGTAGATGTTTGAATTTTAAAAATTTCAATGACGAAAAGTATAGAGAGGTAGGTACCTACAAACGTTTGAATTTTACTATTCCATGTTCATTTTCTTACTTACCATTAAGTAATAAATATGCCGTCTCGTTTAAGCTTCCCCAAGTCTTCTGGTCAGATTCAGATGCTCTCGGTGCCCCCGAAAAATCGAGATATACCTACGAAAAAACACGCAATTTCCAAGAGTGGTTCTGGAAGCTTCTAGGACGGTTTTTTGAGGCATGATATTGTGTTTCAAACAGTGACTACGTTTATCTCGACGCGTTCGATCCGATTGAGAGAGGTTTGAATTCACTGGAGCAGACTCAAATAGATGGCGTAAACCCTACAGATTGGAATTCAATCATATTTAAAATTTCACGTCAAGCCGCTATTTCCAAACAGAAGTTGGCCAGAATGTGCACCAACCTACAGTGGAATAAGTATAATAAGTTAATGACCCTAGAGAAGATTGAAACCCGTAGGATTCAATATACTGATGATGTAAACGTAGAATTATTATAAAAGATTTGACATAACTCAATCGGATCCATTTCAATCCGATCGAGTTGTCACCTCAGTTGTCACGAGATAAACGTAGTCTCAGTATTTCTTTTTTGATCTTCCAAATAATTTCTAAAAAAAAAATACAGTAACATTTTGGCTTAAAATTAGGCCCACAACCCACACTTGGTATTATAATTTGATGTAGAGAGATAGGTCCTCAGATTGGCATCGCCCCAACTTTAGCTAATATTGAGGGTTTTAAGTTTTAATTTAGGTGAGAATCCACATACAAACTCTTATCAATAATATACTACTCGAAATAATAAAAAAGAAATATTTTTAAAAAATATGACGCATTTTCAAGTCACTAACCAACCCATATACCATGTATGTTGTAGCACTGTGGATGTAGTAAGAACTGCGGTTTTAGACCGGGAGATAGTGACAGATTTTTGGACTTGATTTTACTCAGTATGCCTTGCAAAGGGCATTATGTGGCACATATTCTCACAATAATAAGGTATTAATCAGAGTCATCCTGGGTTCTTCATGTGAAAAACTGAGTTTTCAATTATTCGAAAAATATGAGTTTTGATATGATTTTATACAGGCTGCCATGTGTTTATAATGAAGTTCAAAATAGAAAAATCCTCGGAAAACAGAGGCATACCGTTAGGGTGGGTCCAAAGGGCTATTATTGCCACGTGATCTTGTATTTTAATAATTAATTTTTCCACGTTTCTGAACAGGCTGCAAGTTCTTATTATGAAAATGCTGAAAAAAGGATGGCATACCTTTCGCGCATGTCCAAGTACTGTTTAAATTGAATGTTATTTAATCATTTATAAACGAGTTATTCGATGTAAAGTGTACTTGGACATGCGCAAACGGTATGCCATCTTTTCTTCAGCAGTTTCATAACAAGAACTTGCATACTTCTCATTGGCAGCCTGTTCAGAGACGTGGAAAAATTAATTATTAAAATACAAGATCACGTGGCAATAATAGCCCTTTGGACCCACCCTAACGGTATGCCTATGGTTTTCCGCGGAATTTTCAATTTTGAACTTCATTATAAAACACATGGCAGCCTGTATAAAATCATATCAAAACGCATATTTTTCGAATAATTGAAAACTCAGTTTTTCACATGAAGAACCCAGGATGACTCTCTGATTCATACCTTATTATTGTGAGAATATGTGCCACATAATGCCCTTTGCTGCATTATGAGTAAAATCACGTCCAAAAATCTGTCACTATATCCCGGTCCATTTGTTGGTTATGACGTTATGACTCAGCATGACCATATACCTGGAGCACGTGAAATCAAATGTTTGTGGTATGTGCGAGACATATACCTATAGTAAAATTATTTTAAGAAGTCCTTACTGGGACTGTCAAATGGTAATTTCGCCATCCTAAGTTGGCATCAATGCAGCAAAACATGCAACCGGGTCATAAGTCCAGGTCAGTAGCGAGCCCATTTGCACAATGAATAACTACTAATAACACGAACAAGAACAACACAGATAACGGTAAAACCCATGAAACGTACAATACCCGCGAATATTTTCACTGCCCAAAGTTTGAACCCTTTTGAACGATCCGGAAAACCTTCACTGTCACTTTCACAACACCGAAACAAAATTTGCCTGAGTCCGGCCCATAGACGCTGGCGCAAGTGGCGGATTTTAACAAAATACCAAAATGAAAGTGTTTCCATGACGTTTAAAATTATTATTAAAATGAGTTGTAGTCATAGTTATTTTTATTTGTAGAGGTATAATCGTGATTGCAATAGGGTTTTTTTATTTTATTATGTTCTTTTTTCGTATCACTTGGGTAACTTTTCACATCATAAATCAATGAGTGACGTCATTAACTGGATGAGACACATATACCATTGTTATACCGATCGTTAACAGAAAATTCCTAGGGATTTTGTGGAGACTGTCATCTGACAAAATCGGGACTTCTTACAGTAATCGGGGTATATGTGCGGGAGCGCGTACCTAACCTATATTTTTGTAGGTGTGTCGATGAGCATATTTTTACGAAGTTTTTTAGTGAAAGGTGTGACAATACCTAAGTGTTTTTACTTGTTTTTGCAAAGAATGGATTTAACAGGGAACATTGTGGCTCTATTAGGAAGTTCTAAAGCATTTCTCACACTTTTCATCTGAATCTTGAAATTTACCTTTATCATTATAACATATTAAGCCATTTTTCCATATAGAAAACATCCTAACCATAGTCCTACTGCGCATCTTACCAGTCACATACCAAAACATCTTACCAACTCGCATACCAAACACATGCAGTCGTCTGACAAACGAAAGAAGTCCAATGAAAAACTAAGTCTAAGCGCCATTCGTATGTTATTAATGTGGGCATGGGCGGTTAGACTGAGTTTTTCATTGGACTTCTCTCGTTTGTCGGACTGTACCTGCTATGACGATGACGTCATTATTTCTCACGCGTGAAATTGATTCGTAAGTTGTGGGTAGACCTGAATTTGGACCGACACCATTATTAAAGACCCGAGCATGACGTCATATTTCATTGTTGTATACGGACTGGGGTGGCGCCACTCGACGAAAAAAATGGCTACTTATTGTAGGTTATAGGTCTATGGTTATTGATACGTCAGTTACAGTAGATTTGTTTGTGATAACATCATGCACATGAAGAAAATGGTATGCACACTGCACAGACCATTAGGTGAATTGCAGAAGAATAAACACTATTTTGGAATTATGGGATAGTCCGATCAACCAGCTGAAGAAGCGAAAATTCTAGATATTATTTTGGAAGAGTATTTTGTAACGTATGCAAGAATGAAAATAGAAAATTTTGTTTGTAGCTCCATAAAGCGAACCAATAGTCCTCCATATAAAGAAGAAACTGAAAAATCGAATGCGTTTTATGCTTACTTACACTACTAGCCATGGACTTCATTCCAAACCAAAAGGTATACCAAATACTCTTGCTTGCTTTTTCAACTAAATGTATGGCAATATGCCATGTGAACTTGTCAAATTAGAGGGACATAACAAACAAATATTTTATTTTATTTTGGATATTAAATTTCTTCCTATATAACATGCGTCTATAATCAACATATGTGTTTAAAATGTAATTATTTTAATTTAAAATGTAAATATTTTATTTTTTTATTTTGCCAATGGGATGTTCAGGAAAATTCAACTTATTAACAGTACCTAGATTGAGTATCAAAAACATGATATCGTTATGTTGGCATATCGAAATCATGAGATATGGAAGGAGTACCGCTTGGGTGGAGGTAGGCGGGGATTATGTTATGGAAACATGGAAACTATAGACCACAGATAATTCCCCGTTCATAACTGAACTACGTTTCCCTAAAACCCGGACCATTAGAACCGATAAATCCTCGTTTAAGTTGTGCCGGGTGCAAAAATGCTTTGGCGGTGTCCGAAGAGCCCTTGAACATCGATATACACCCGTTTTTGCGGACTGTTCCGAGAAGCGCCAGCCCGACATTTGCACAAGCCAAAATTGAAAAACGGGCGCCGCTAGGTCAACGCGAAACCGGCAAAAAACAACGCAACAAATCCCGTCCATTGACAACTTAATGCGGCAGACGGATGTGCTTACGTTATTAAAGTTAATGAAGCAATGTGGTTGTTCATAAAACTACAAATTAAAACTCAGTGGCGGAGGTATGCATAAGCAAATATAAGCAGGAGGGGGTTGATATTCTGTGGGAAAAGACATCACGATGATATAATTTTGTAATGTATTGTGCCCCATTCAAACTATTTGTCCTTATAATTTCTAAAAAATTTAGCCTGCGGAGCATTTTCATAAACAAATAAGTATTTTTACTTTTTAATACCGCACATTAAAAAAATATATTTATGGGTCTACCCAGCAATTTTCTATTTACCTACGACACTGGTCAGAAAAACGTATTTTATGCAAAAGTTATACATGTGGTCTTTTGAAGAGAAATCATAATTTATTATTTATATTTTTATTTTCCATTAGAGAATGCTGTGTTGGTGTTGATAATACGTTATAGAATTGTTTTCAATTAAAAATCAACAATAGAAATAACTTACCACCTTTGTCTTTCTATAAAAGAAAAAAGAGTAACCTCTTTGCTTAATGCAAAAATTATTACGAGCCCATATAAGTTAAGAGCAATGGCACTGAAAAAATACTATCAATAACTGATTTACGTTATATTTCACGGTCACATTAGATTACTTCCCATTGTTTTATTTTATTTAAACTGTTTGACCTTGAAAATTTTATCTTTAGTTTCCATGTTTCCATAACATAATCCCCGCCTACCTCCACCCAAGCGGTATCTACTCCTTCCATAAGTAGGTATCTCATGATTTCGATATGCCAACATAACGATAAACGATATCATGTTTTTGATACTCAATCTAGGTACTGTTAATAAATTTGTACTTGATACATCCAGATTTATGCTGACCGCTAGAGGGCGCTATTTAGAGTTTGATTTTTCCTCTAACTTCTTTTTTTAATACCTTTTCGTTAATGTAGGTAGCCTGATTCTTTCAATTTTCTCATAAAAGGTACCGTTGGCAAGATAACGTAAAAACTACCAAGCTTCCAAGCGTCAAAAATTCAATATCAAAGCAAATCAAAGTTACCATTGGAAACAAAAGCTTGCTTTGTGATTTGACGTTTAGTTTGACATTTAACAGTAAAATGTGCCAAGCCTTTAGTAGATGTTTGCCGTGTTCAATAGCCACAAATCTGAGCGCACTTTGAAAATCGTAACATTAAACAATAATTTATTATTGTTATGCTTGAAAGCGCCTCCAGGGCAAATAAATTGATTCTAGTGCTACATTTTTAGTAAGTACTTAGATATTTCCATCTTTCTTTGTCTCTGATACAATCTATTGCCAATATTGTGTAAGACGCCGTCTCGCGCCCATTTTCAGGACCATATTATATTTATAACAGGAACGTCTTTACCATTTGTTGCAATTTATTTTATATTTATTAATTTACGTTTTGAAAATTTTAATCTTCGGACTTTTGAATTTTTAGGTTAGAATTATGGTGAATAAAACACATTTTAATATCAAACTAAACATGAAATCTCAAGGCAATAAGCTTTTGTTTCCAATGACAACTTTGGTTTACATTGATGTTGATTTTTGTGCGCCTGCAAGCTTGGTAGTTTTTTTAGTTATTTAGAAAACAGTGTTTTTTATGAGAAAAAATAGCAAGAATGCTGCTTTGTAGAGAATTCAATTCTGCATCCAGGTAGGTGACCTACTTTAAAGAAAGAGTGTGCAAAAAGAAGTTTTTGGAAAATAAATCTAACACTGTATGTGTAAAAAGCGCCCTCTAGCGGCCAGATATTCTAGGCAGATTTTCAGACGTACTTTATGTTATTATAACTCCAAATTGATATTGTCAGGCTAATCTGTGACTATTTTACTTTGACTGTTTGCTCCTCAGCAGATT
Source organism: Pseudeuparius sepicola (assembly GCA_963920635.1). Lineage (NCBI taxonomy): Eukaryota > Metazoa > Arthropoda > Insecta > Coleoptera > Anthribidae > Pseudeuparius > Pseudeuparius sepicola. The sequence continues at coordinate 13,162,744 of OY987304.1, forward strand.
TTGAGATTATGTCACCTATTATATACATTTGATTTAAATGGTCTATCTCCGATAGATATTTGATCGGAGTGGTCTATATATACGATCCGATCACAAAATTTTCAAATTTATTAAAATGTCACACATTGCTGAATTAAATATTAGCCTGCTCAAAATGTCATTGAATACCTGGTCCCCATTGGTGGAGGACTGTAGAATGAGTTTGTTCAGGCTGGTGGCCGAAGAGAACAGTGTCGATCTGTCGTGGGTGCCTGCTCATGCGGGTAAAACAGATCAACTGTATTCTGCTTTGGTTAAGGTCTGTTTAAAAAATGGTACGAAATATGCCTTCCGAATAGATACAAACGTACGGACGAAGACAACCTTCGTGATGCCGGTATCATTTTGCTTATTTGCGCCTTTGGGATCGGACCGTGCGGTATTGTGTACCTATTGTGTTTGCCGACCTGCCATGCACAGAATGTTATAAACAACTGCTTGAGGACTGGCTGGTGCCTGGATATTGTTCATCCTGTGGTGTCTGGGTGAATCGATAGAAAGATTGGTAATTATGGAACGTACTACTGTATGCAGCGCCCGAATTTCTTGAAATTTTGGCTGCCGTAGTTTCCGAGAAAACGAATTTTCAAATTTCGTTTTGACCCCACTTTTCACGGCGATAATCACGATAATCCGCGCCAAATGTCGTTCGAAAACAGCGGCCGGGCCGGACGTAAACACGCGGCATAAATCTTTCAAAATTTCGTTTTTTCTGCGGGTTTTTGCGAAGTTTCGATGTTGCAGAAGATGCAAAATAGGGTAGTGATCAGTTTGAGTTGCGTACAGTTAAAATTTTATCCGGATTATAACCACAAATATCGCCTTGAAAAGTATGGGGTTAAAATGAAATTTGAAAATTTATTTTCTCGGAAACTACGGCCGACCTCAAAAAACTGAAGCAGACTCGGGTTCAGGTACCTCGAAAATAGGGGGGTAGCCAAAATCAAGAAAATCGGGCGGTGCATACAGTATACGTTCTATATTATAATTACCCAATCTTTTTTTCAGAAACACAAATCAAGTTTATCTGTTTTAGTATATTTTTTAAGTAAACTTAGCAATAATGCATGTTATACTGATTTAAATTTACATTAATACATACAACAGAATGATTTTTATCCTATTCTAGTACAACTTGTTGATATAAAGCAAACCCAAATTAATATATACTCTTCAGATTCTTATAAATCAGTAGTAGTACAATTTTTTTTTTCAGAAACAGATATACAGTGTATCTGCTTTAATGTATATTTTTTAAGTAAATTTACGACTACTGTTGTACTGATTTAGATGTACTTGTTGACTGATTTAAAAATAGAAAATAAGTTGTACTGATTCTGAATATCATGTTAGAATAATGGTTTATGCTGAAACAGTACAACCGTTTTCCTGTCCCATATAGAGTACAACTTTTAACTCAAAGTAATACAATTTTTATCTTAAATCAGTACAAATTTTTTCTCAGTGTAATCAATTATTTTCTAGTCTGTGATTTCAGAATGGTGAAAGTTTTTTATTTCTCCGTTGAAGCCCAGAAAAATTCGTCCTTTTCTGGGGTTGAAGCATGAATGTAGAAAATTATAAGAAAATAAATAAACGAACCCACATGATTTGAGAAACTGTTGACTAATAACATAGAAAAATCTATAGTAGATTCTTCTATGCTAATAACTACTTTCATCTCAAAATTACTGTTTTTAATCTGAACGTTGGGCTGTCTCCAACAATGGCGCATAATGAAGGGCCCCGTTTCAATATTTTATCGGAAACCCCGCCACTTGAGCGTCTTTCCGAGAAACGCAGGAGTCGCGCTGACGCCCATCCCAGAATGTATTATACGATACGGTTGTAAAATTCTTCGGATTCCCAGGAAAGGCCAGAAGGGATGAGGAGCGACGGGAAAGATAAACCAGATTGAGCGAGGGAGGATGGGATTACGGTGGCATTTTCCCAGAATAAACGCCAAAAGTCCTCAGGACAAAAGCATAAAACTTGGCACAGAGAGAATTATTGTACACGGGGTTTGAGAGCATCGTTCACCTAGGTTGAAAAGTCGGGCCAGTTTTCATTTAAGGGGGGGTGGTTCGCTATAAGCGTTTTCTGCGCCATCGCTACATGTATAACTGAACTAACCATTCCGGGACCAATATAATATAGAGATAGGTAAGAAATATACCTAACATCAAAACTATACATATAGATAAGAAATATATAATATATCAAAACTGAAACGTTGTCCATCGACTTACATTGAGACATAACAGCAAGACTAGTACAAAAGTGTTGCCCTCTCCATAATATTGTGTTACGGGAAATATAATTTTTATATTATACCGTGATTATAGGTACCTACAGGGCCGTATCTGAGGGGGTTCAAATCCCCCCCCCCCCTGAAATACCACCATTTTATATGCTTTTGCACCACCACTAGAACGAGTTCCCCGAGCATTAGTGAGTGTAATAATTTATTAAACTGGTTTTCCAGTAGAGCATGGAAACCCGCCCGAAAACTGCCAACAAAACATAATTTTTGGATCAGTGCAGTACCGAGTTTTATCATCAGAATATGCTTTCAAATAAAATAAGGTGCATGGCTGCGTGCACCATGTCTTAGGAGAATAGGGGATTCCCAGAGTCTATTTTATGAATAGATTAGTACTAATTTGTATATTTATTTATTATTTTTATGAAAGGTTCAGTTAGACAAGTGGCGAGAAGAAATTTTTTACCATACCTACTGGCAATTCTAAAGGTGTCGTCAGGGTGCGGGCGAACAATGTGTAGGAATATAGCTGTAATAATGAGAAATGAAATAAGTAGAAAAGGGATAGGTATAAATGCGAGAAGGAATATTTAGCTATTATTATAATTAATATATTTAAAACTTTTAATGTCTTAATGTTATACTTATCCAACTTAAACCTGTTTCAGTTTTTTTTTATTAAAAACCATTTAAAAATAGTAGCTATTTCAACTTCAACAGCCACTGGTCTAACCGCTCCAGGGCCGGCTCTAGGCGGGTGCGAACGGTGCGGCGTACGCGGCCCGCGTCTTGATTGGCCCCGCGCCTCCGAGTCCCGTGTACAGGGTATCCCGAGGGGTATCCAGTCAGTAGCGTATTTAAAAGGGCGGGGCCGAAACCATTTTAGAATTTGGAAATATTCACTGCACCTTGAAAATCTGAAGATATTGGGATTTCCTAAGACTAATTTTAAGTAATGTCCGGCTTTTTGACTAATTATTATAGTCCTCCTTATAGCAGAATGCGACGTAAGGGGGAAGAACTCGAAAATATTATAGAATTAGTCACAGTTCAGGGGCGTAGCTCAATTTTGTTTAACTCACTGACTTAATTTTCATATAATTGTTATTTAATTTATTGTTAATATTATTCTTAACGGTGATGCCTTAGACTATGGAGGAAGGCAAACCCTTATAACATTGGCAATTATTTCTCGTGCTTGAGAATGCAACGTTCTTCCCTGTTTACTCATTTTGCACTCGTTAACTCCCGAACATACGAAACGCCACTGAGCTCTCTGAGCCGGCGGAAAAGACTTGCCAGCGGCCTAAAAAATGAGGTCTGTGTGGTAGACCAAATACGCAGTTAACTTTACGTACTATAGAAACAGGCACAAAACGCGTTGGCTAACCGCTTTTGTCAGCCGACTGCTTGGTAGAAGTGCTGTGTTGCCGTATTTCAAAGGCGATGGTAGACGCGACGATGTTGAAAAAAATATAATAGGTGTTTTATCACACCGCGTTAAAAATAAATGATAAACAAAAATGGGTAAGTGGTCCCGTGATGCGAGCTTTATTTTTTCGGTATAACAGAGTTCAGAAATTCGGCTTCAATATGATAAAACTTGTATTCGCCAACTACTCGTATAGGAAATCTCGCATCGCTGCCCGCAATCTTTAGAAACGTTTTCTTTCGGGCTTTGGACTATATGACTAAATAGTTCTTTCGCGATAAATGAAACAGTTCTGGTTCAACACAACATAATGTGTAAAGTTTTGACAGTCTCACCAGCTATCAACACCACAGTACAAGCCAAGAACAACTTATAGCAAAAAGGCTTCCACAGAACGTTGGCGGGGAATCTCCACAATCCAGACGTCGCAGGAACTCTCGAATGATTTTCGAAGTTAATATAAATTATTATCGTTCTTTCCAAAGAGGAAGGGCAAGTGTTGGGGGCAGCAGATTCCAAGCACCACGCTGCAGCTGCTCCTGCTTTCAAGAAATACTTGGTCTTCTCCCTTTTTACCATCTGTCTAAAAAGTCCGAGTTGACTTCCCTAACCATTACCGCACCAGTTCTATCTTCTGTTTATCTATCTAGCAAAGATAGCTCTAAACCAACAAAGAAAATTTCAAATAGATTGTAAAAATCACCCATGTTCTATGTTCTATGGTATCGAACATGTAAGTTTTTTGAAAAAGTTGTTATAGCTAATCATTTTTTCATAATTATGGTTTGAGTTTCATTTGAAGATATTTTTATAGAGAACATTGCTTTAATATCCAGAAATAAGTCGAGGCTCTGCCATCTCGACAACCTCAGTAGGTACCTACCCCTAGATTAGAAAACATTGGTGGATTTCAAGAAATTGAGGAGAACCATCGAAGTTGACCAAGAAAATTAATCGTTTGAAAATCACTAAAACTATAAAATTAACATCGTCAGTGACTGGGGCACAGATAAGGAATATGAAAGGTATCGTTCTGTTTCATTTTTGTCCCTATTTACTTACCTACGTAATATTTTCTTTTATTTCGTAAAATGTCTGCCTTATCTATATTTCTTTAAACTTTAAAATATAGAAAAAGTTTCGAATAAAAAATTACATTTGTTGTATTTTAAATAATAATAGCGCTACGGTTAAAACGGTATAAAACTTTATTCTAATACATCAATTTAAAATGCTGCTTAGAAGTTTTTTCAGATTTTACTGAAATTCTTGTCTAAAAAATTTCAGTTCAATCTCAAAAAGCTCGAAGCATTTTAGAATCTCAATATATATCATTCCCTTGGAAAAACATACCTTTTAATTTTATTGAATTAATCTTCTATCTTTATAAAGAAACCGCCTAATTCAAGTTAATATTTAACTTAGATAAACTTCGAAAATTAAATATTTTTAAAACAGCTAAGAATTATGACAATGGTTTTAAGACTTTTTTTGTAATTTTTGTCGGAAAAAAATTTGCTAAAAATTCAAAAAAATATATTTTATTTATATTTCTCAAAACTAAGTATACAATTTTAAATAAAATAATTGAAAAACGGCAAATGGATGCTGATGGCATAAAGTTTTACTTACATTATAACGTTACCTATAAGAACGAGCAGATTTCAAAGATGCATAAATAAAAATTAAATGTATAAATAAAAAAATGAATTTACTGTTTTATTTCTGCTGCCAAAACGACAGTTCACAATGTTCACATAAATCTGCACGACTTCGGTTCTTAGACGGTCTACTTTTGTTTTTATCTCTAAAAATAAAGGTTGTAGGTAAAAATATACATTGTATCATTGAGTAAGGGATTACGCTTTACTCAACGATTGTACCTCCCTTCCTTTATTTCATTATCAATTTTAATGATTTTTAGTATCGTTCTTGCGCCAAGCGTCCCTTAGTGTGGTGTGGAGGTATTAATTTTGTTATAATATACCTACCTAATCCTTGAAAGGGTTACTAGCTAACGTATTCTACACTGGATCCCCAATGTACCAATCACCGATTTCCATATTATTATTAGTTTTTACATTATTTCCAAGATTGGATCTAGACGTGGGTAGACATAGGACATAGGTACACTGATTTCTCGGAACTACTAAAGTACCTGGCTTTACTAGCCTGACACCTGGCCGAGGCGGGCTCGGCAACCGTACGTGTAGTTCGAGATAGGAAAGGGCCAGAGTTCCACGAAAAATAACAAAAGGCAAACCGTGTGCGAAGGTAAACAACACATCTGTTGAACACACAATGTGCGTTTTTATTATAATGCAGCCATATAATGGACTTCGAGGACGTGCGTTCGAATTTAGATATGCACCGACAAATGCCATGTCGATGTCATGTTTCTTTGGAGAGTGTTATTGTTTGTTCATGAAATGGAAGAAAATAAAAAGCTAAAGCTAGTATCAAAAATTTTTTATGTGTTCATTTCACCGAAGAGTAGAATTAATTATTTTGTCAATGCTTTCTCTTCTTCTACACATTACCCCAGAAAATTTGGCAATTCTCCCTTGCTTAAAATATTATACGGATTCGAATAAGTGAATAAGAAGGTATAGTATCGGAAATACATTTCTAAATTTGGGTTATATATTATATAGGTACATATAGAAATTTAGTTTTTCAATTGCTTTGCTTAGTTGAGCTTTTCGCAACTCAACATTGGGGATATGGGGCAACGCGCATCGAACATCGAAAATTAAAAACATTGTCCGTAGAATTTACCTTAAATCTCAAATCATTTCTGTTTAAATAAAGCTCTACCCATAAGAATAATCCATATAAAAATACACTGTATCTATACACCCAGTATACAAATACACAGAATACAACTTAATAAAGAACCTTGACCCTACTGCCATAACTGCACACGATAAAGCTCAAGAAACGAATTTACAAGGTGTCCCAGTACTAAATGTCATAAAAAAAAACTGAAGCTAGAAGTTCTCATTTTGAGCAAAAAAATTCATCTGACATCTTATTTTCTTCATTTAGTCTAAGCTTGAATAAAAAGAGTTGTGGGAAATAAGACTTATTTGAAACCCCTCTTTATATCTTCGTACCATGTCCCCTACTTATAACGTGCGTGCAGTTGCCTTTATTTTTTTAACATTTCAAAGTTTTAGTTTTCAGCCGCATCAATTAAAGAATTACTGGGATTGTGCCGAAAATATTCTAAAATTTCTTCAGATCTTCCGTTTTTGACATTACCTGCCCTTATTTTTTAGATACATTTCTTACAAAGCAATAGATACAATTACATTTCATTTTATAACATTTAATCTCAATTTCTTCACTCAAAGTTAACGCTTCCATTGTGTATACAAATCAGCCAAAAATTAAGATTAGCAGAACTGTCAAGTTTATTTAATATTTATTGTTTTTAATTTCTATGGCAGATCTGATTTTTGCGAATATTTGTATTAAGAACTTAAACTGTCTTAAATAAAAATAATCAAATAAGGGCATTTACCTGTATGCAAATTTTATAACAAAAACTGGAATATTGTTCGTAGACACAAGGGGAACGGCGGATTGACTCTTTTTCTTAATATTTTTTAAAATTGAATTTATTTTACATTTGGTAACAAAAATCCAAGGCAAGCTTGACCAGTATAAAATTCGAAAAAAGTAGAATATTTCAGACGCTCTAGAGAAACACATCCTGTATATTTATTTTTGCAATTTCGTCCATCAACACTTTGGGTGGTCCTGTTAATTCTTCAATTGTTTTGAAACAATTCGATGGCACGCTTGACACCCTCTATATTTTTGGTTCCTGATTAAATGGTTTTTGTGGAAATCGGGGGGGAATAAAAAATTGTAACCGTCTCTGGATTTGCATTTTGGCAAAAGTAATAACATCAAAAGAAGCGTTTTAGGAAGACCTTTCGAGCAAAAAAGGATTTTTGAAAATATCTCGCAAAATATTTTTTATCGATTTGTATTCACTTAAAAGTAGGTATATAAAAACTGTATATATAACACTCACGTCGCATCTTATGAATTTTGTTAATAAAGCACGGGACGGTTAATATTAACTCCATATGAAAATATTCAATAGATATTTATATTTCTGTTATCAAAATATTTCATTTCCAGCGAGCAGTATCATTATCATGTGCTGGAAATGTAATATTCGCTTTAAAAATATATGGTGTGTAGGTTAAACTAATGTTCTGTTTAGTTTCAGAATTCACAGATTGCTTTCCGAAAAGTGATTAAGAAATTTTCATTCCACAAATAAAAATAACTTCCGATGTTACTGCCCCAAAAGTTAACAACTATAGGTAAATAGAATTTGCTTAATAAATAAATGATAAATAAAACATATAAAAGCCTATTATACTCTGTAACAGAAACAAATTAATGTCAAACATAATTAATTAATTCCCATGGTTATAGGGCATTATTGTAATTATTAATAATTACAGTATATTATTATATTGTATTTATTAATAATTAGAGTTTTTTTACAGTTAATCGTAGTAACTTTTACTGGTGTTACGCAACCATCGCATGTTCACGCAATTTGTTAATTGCTATTATTTATGTTCTGAGAAAATTCCATTTTACTCCAAAATCGTAGGGAATATTTTTAGAAAATCTAAAATTATTAGACCGCAGACAAAATTTACTATAGAATTAAATCGTGGATGGCAAATTTGACGGGATTGCCACGTGTAGATACACCTAGACACCTAAATTATACTAATTACTAATCACAAGATATACGATGATGGCGCATTTTTATTTGAATAATAAAAATATAGATTGTATATATGTGCCGACATTTATACCTACGTCATAATATATAATATTATTGTACCGACTTATTCCGTCATCAACTGATTCGTGTGCTTGTATCTGGATCTTGGACAAGGAAAGAGAGAGGACGCCTAATTACAGCGTTCGCGGCCGTGTTACCAACTGCCACATCGCACGACATGCCAGTGGCGTAGCATGAAACACGTTCTTAGCCAATATCACAAAAATGTTAAAGATGAAAAGGTAGTTAATTTTGACTTACATGTAATTTGAAATATATGTATATGTCTCTAGTGCTGAAATATATTTATTTGTGGCGATTTCCAATCAATCAAAATAAAATAAATAATGCACGCCCCATGCCCATCGACACCAGCACATATTTTATGAAACTATCATAATCAATAATTAAGAAATTTTCAATAAAAACAATGTTAAAAGATAATTATATCGGTCCTATTTGTTTCTAATTTTTTTTAGTACACGTAGGTATATGGCATAAAAGAACTTGGAAAAGCATAAAAACGCTTGGCCGGCGTTTGCTTTGTAAAACAAGACCGAGTCATAGACGGCGCGCCCTTAAAAATATTACACACATTTTATTTAAATGCTCTAAAAAAATAATAAAATTAACTTTAAAATTATTTAAACCAAAGCAAACCAATAATTTTGTTACACACAAAACAACAGCACACAAAAATCTATACAAAAAAACAAAATCTGTAAAATAAAGCACAATCCTTATTTCCGTGCACGGCACTGGTTATACTGGCCTAACTAGCACATCTACACCTGCTCCATGCGGGTCTAATTTTATACATGTGATTTCTGCTGATAAGAGTGATAAGACTGGACAAGTCTGGTATTTTTACCAGTAGCAGAGCGTGGTAAATACTATGAAATTGCTCGCGCTCCGTATATCACTGTGTTCCAAGTGAGTTCATTTATACTTTACCCTGAATTACAGTATGGATAATCTGAGCCATTTTCGTATCGCTTCATCGACTGTTTTAGATACTGGTGAGCCTGAAGACATCTACAGCGTGTCCCGCTCTGACGTCCGGAAGAGGGAAAAGTTTTTTATTTGTGGGTTTACGACAAAAAGTCACTCTTTATAAAAACTCCTGCTTGTTCCAAAACGCCCAAAACTATTAAAATATTTTTGATTTTTCATACAGGATGTTCAGTATTTCGAAAAAATTTGAACCATTTTGTTAGTCACCAAGAGTAAAGTATCGTTGTTGTCATTGTTATTTAGAATCCACAGGGGGCTACAAATTTGAGGTTTCAGCAATGTATGTTGAATTTTTTAACAAGGCGGGCAAGTAATTTGTTTGTGCCGCTTTATTTGATATTTATTTATACAATAATCAATTCCTTTAATGCTATTAAGTCAATTTATTACTAACAATATGGAAAATTTACTTAAACAAGGAATAATGTTATTAAAATTTATAAAAATAAATTTCACTCAAATTTATTGCCTCCAACTTCTGCACAAATGTCAACTCTTCTAATAAATTCTCTATACACATTTTGTATTTCGTGTAGAGGAATATTTGCAAAAATGGTAAACATTATTTGATTGTCATAGCCACAGCCACCCGTGATTTTAAACTGCTCTATTATACACGCACGAATCAGGTGCCCGCCTTGTTAAAAAAATCAACATGAATTGGTGAAACCTCAAATTTATAACCCCCTGTGGATTCTAAATGACAGCCTTGATAATATTTTTCGATATTATCAAAAACAACGGTCCTTTACTCTTGGTGCGACTAAGAAATTTTCTAAATAATAATAAATAAATTTTTCGAAATACTGAAAAAGTATATATAATAATATAAAAAATCAAAAATATTTTAACAGTTTTAGGCGTTTTGGAATAAGCAGGAGTTTTTTTTATAAAGAATGACTTTTTGTCGTAAACTTACGAATAAAAAACTTTTCCCTCTTCCGGACATCAGAGCGAGACACGCTGTAGATTCAGAGGATATATTTATACATAATATTTATGCTTAACCATGTAGAAATTATTTAATATCCGAAATTACCGGCATGGCATGGAAATCATAAAAAAGTATTTCCGTAATTTAATTAGTTTATAAAATTAGTCTTATGTCTTAATTAAAAGATGAAAGCAGTTTCTGTAAGCGACGACTTTCCCAGAATATGTTTTAAAACGTTTCTTTTTAATAATTATAGCGATAATATAATTGAGCAAATGGTTTGCGTATTCCGCGAATAATTATAGCTTTTTAAATACGCCATTTTCCTACGATCCATCGTGATCAGACCCTTTAAATTAGGTGGGTAAAAGCTCGACGATGGCTTTAAAATAGATCCCCTGGCAATCGAACGGTAAATTTAGATTCGGTTAAAAATAGAGGTTGAAATTTCCAACCCCAAGGTTTAATTCAATTTTTCTGTGACGTAAATCATGCGCACTTAGTTATTAGCATTTGCGCAAAAAGCCTAATAACGGCCATTGTGATAAATATTTTTAAATAATTTTTGTCTCAAAATGTGAGTAATTACTTAGAATAAAATTTGTATCGACCAAAAATTTAAAATTATGCGTGTTGCTCGCTACAGATCGAAAAAAGCCATTTTATGGGTCAAAATGTTGAATCACCACGTACCTGCTGTACATTGAGTCAAGTGCGAAAGCGCCTGTTTCTTTCGTTTGTGCGTGTATCACAGTAGTAGACACTTAACTAGCTCAGCATAACTAGGCGCCGTAAGTAGCTTAGATCACTATCAAGAAATTTCCTTGTCAAAGCTCGAAAGTAATTATTTTCAAAATGTCACAAAAAAATTACCTACGTAGCATTATGTTTTATCCAAATACATCGTGTCTGTACATCGGAAGTCACATTGACTCAAATCATAAACGATTGTATATCTTCTATGACATTTTGGCCGAAATTATTATTGCGGGTTTTTAAAGAAAAAGTTAACACGATAGATTTTTCCATATATATCTACTAAGTATGAAGTTTCACTTCGATATGCAAAATACTAACAAGTGAGGAGCAAAGGGTTACAACATCAATTTAATTAAAAGTTATAATAAAGATAAAAGACCATTTTTAACCGACTTTAAAAAAGGAGGAGGTTATCAATTCGGTTGTATTTTTATTTTTTGTATGATTTGGACAATTTTTTTTATTTGAAAGGGTATACCTACAGAATGGTCCCATTTAAATTCGAAGAGAAATTAAATTTGAAGAGGAAAGTTTCAATCCTAAGGGTGGACGAATAGGGAATGGAATTTAATATTGTACCGATTTCGATAATTATTCTTAATAATTCACTAAAAAATAAGAAATAAAAAAAATTAACAAAAAAATTAAAACCGACTTCAAGAATTTGCCCGTATGCACACTCCACTAAAAATTAAAAAAAAAATAACAAAAAATAACACCGACTTCGCAAATTTTTCTGAATTGAGTAATCTTTGGAGTCGGTGACAGTAAGTTATGATGTATGTAGGATATGATGTATTCATATCTAAATAGATTTAAATTCCTTGCCTTGACTGTCACCAAATCCAAAGACAGCTCAATTTAGAAAGAGAAAAATAAGGCCTGGAAGGGACACTCGCCTTTTTTCTAGATCCTCTCCTAAAATTTCGACTTAGAAGTCGAAATATTAACGGTCAATATTGACGGTCAATATTTTGACTTATAACTTGAAGCTTTAAAGTTTCGACTTTTCGACCTTAGTTTCATAGTTTGATACCGAATGTACCTAATATTAGCCCTAATATTATTATTATCAAGGACAGCAAAAGCAATGCAGGCATGGACATTTTTTAAAAATATTTTCTAACAAAATCTTAAATTGCAGGTCGTGCACAAAGTATAGTGTACAACTCGTTAAGCCAGCCTCGTGCACTTCAAGGCACTCGGCTTCGACTCGTCGTGCCACAACTTGTGCACTCGCATGCTATAAGCCTCATTGCTTACCATATACTAGTGAAAAGTTACTCCAATAATTTGTGCACTGATAAAATGAGGTAACATTTTCAACAGTTTTGTTATTTTGATTTTTAGTCAAGTTTTGTATGCCCAGACATTGACTTTTCATTTGATTTATTGGATTAGTGAAGTCCAACCGAAGGAGGAGATTTTTAATAAAATAATTGTTTTCATTAAAATTGTATACAAACGTATCCAGAAAGAGATGGTATTTCCAAAAAAAGCGAAGAAAATCATATTAAAAACAATGTTGGTTGCCATAGTACGAAATTTTTATTTCAAGAAAAAATTAATGTTGACAGTTTATGGCAAAAAATATGCCTTAAAACTTTTGTTAAAATATTTTTTAAATATCGAATATTTCAGGAAATAAATAAATAATATAATAATAATAATAAATATTAATCATTCTCACCCTCACAATACTCCAAACTAGGAGTACCTTAAACAACAAAATTTTGTATTAGTAAATATAGAAAGAAATGTTGGCGATTATTTCCCTCATACTGCTTGCATCCAATAAGGTAACTCTTTCCATAAAAATCCAACCAATCATATGCCTCTGCTAGCGATAATTATTGCACTTGTGCAAAAACAAAGCGGTAATACCACTTGTGCAATTATCACTTCGTTGCTTAGCAACCGCAAATCTGTTCGATACAAACATGTAGGTACTTCTTAAAATTGGTGTGTTTTATACTGTTCTAAATTATGCAGCTTATAAAATTATGTTGTGGTATTATTAAGCATTGTATCAATGAATTTATATAACTTTTACATTGCTAAATTGTTGTTATTAGACCTCCGTCTCCGTTTAAATTTATGACACACATTCAGAAAATATTCAAGCGTCATGTTTGTTTACTCGAACGCTACAGTCGGAGCTGTCAATAAACTCGTTCAAAATGAGTCGTTTTGGAAATGGAAACATAGAAAAATTAATACAGAAATTATTAAATCGTATTCGTGAAAAAATAATCTCGACAAATTACCACTCGTGCTGGAAATTTTTCTAAATAATTTTATTCTCAAGCGCTATTTTGCCCATTAGCAAAACCACTCGTACAAATTGTGAGTTTATTTTCAGAGATAAAAGACCAATTATTTATACTCGTGATCTTTCTAATCAAAATAGCGCTTTCGAAAAAATTATCAATTAAATTTCCGGCACTTGTGATATTACATACGACAAAAACTTCTTTTGGGAGGTTCCGTCTAGTTGTAGTGTTTTTTGGTCGGAGCATCGACTACTGTGTCTTAACGGTTATCCGGTGCAACCGCAGTTCAATAATATGCACTTCTACGTACAACCCGTGCCGTCATCGATAACCCAACTGTCCAACTGATCCCGAACTTCCACCCCCTCACGAATAGTGGACCCGGACCCAGACGTTTCGTCAGCGTCCAGATCGATGTGGCGGCGCTGCGCCACCCGGATTTCTCCGAGAGGTCTATTTCGGGGCCTATGGGCGACCGCTTTCCGGGAAGCCGGTGCCCGGAAATAGTGGCAACTCCCGGAAGCGGAATTAATTATAGTTCTGAAGCGGTGGCTAGCCGCACGGCTAGATGCGGGGGATGTGAAATTTCGGCGAACTTTCGACATCGATTTTTTAAGTGCTGAATATGCAGAATGGAATATGAAATATGTATAAAACTGTAACGTAATATAAACATTCAAGCATTCAAATGTACAGGTGATTCAAACTCGACGCCCTAGGCCTACAGCGGAAACACGAAAACTCAAAATAAAATTTCGAAAAGGGGTTCTTAAATGGGACATACTAAGGTCCAATTTTGACCGAAAATTAGCTTTTTGATGTTTGGGGAAATGGCCGCTGTGCCGTCACCCATATTATTTTCCCAGAAACATACCAGTTTTTCTCTATATATTGAAAGTCCTTATCATTCTAAACAACTTTTGTAGTGAACGATTTTCTGTATCTTTTATTGTTCAAAATATACAGGGCCAAATTTGTAAAAAAACATGGAATTTTTCTAATCATTTTTCGAAATCTAGATAGCTATGGAAACAATTGATAGTCCGAAATTATTTAAGAGTATGTTAGGGTGTCTTGCGACACTTTATATTTATTCAACTAGAATATTTTTTAAATTTCTGAATTGTGCTTGTTACTAACTTGTTTGTTATTATTGTTTGTTACAAAAAAAATTAAAAATATTCCAGTGGAATAAATTTAAGGGTGCGCAAGGCACCCTAACATACTCCTAAATAATTTCTGACTATCAATTGTTTCCATAGCTATGTGTCAAGATTTCGAAAAATGATTAGAAACAATTCCATGTTTTTTATAGGTACACACTGAGACAAGTGGCTTATCTTAGTGTATAGGTACCATCCCCGAAAATTCATGGGAGATTGAATTTTATTGGTTTAAGAATTTTTTGCAGGCCACACAAATTTAAGGTTAGAAAGTAAGATGATAAGAATCGTTTCAACTACTAAAATTAAATATCTACCGATGAAACTGATTCACGTTTAATAATTGCGTACGCGGATTACTCCGCTATTCCGGGGCACAGTTAAAAGAATATTTCTTTTAACTGCGTCCGGGGAGTCAGGTCGCGTTTTCCTGGAAGCCGGTGCCGCGGTGCCCGGAAACCTTGTCAACTCCGGGAAGCGAAATAAATTACTGTTGGGTTTTCCAGTCTCTAAGTATTGGATGTTTTTTTATTACAAATATCATCGCATATGTCTCGGATATTTTATATTATATTTACCTAAATAAAAAATGTTGCTCCAAATTAGTTGTTTAGTTTATTACTTAAATTCAAGAAATGTTCGCTGTATATTAGCTATATTATTATTAAAAATCGAACATCTTTCAAAATATTAATACAATAAATTTTATATACCTACTTTTTCCAAATACCTATAGAGAAGAGAGTGTTACTACCTATTATATTTTCCAATGGCAATACACATAACATCGGTCTTCACTTTTATGATTATTGCATTGCTATGATTATTCCAGGAAATTAGATTTGTTTCTTTAAGGAAACAATTAAAATCGTGAACGCTCTCGACTCTACATAAAATAATAAGGTTTCAATATACCATACCTAATATATATATATATATATTTTTACACGACTATCACAGATAAGGTTACGTTATCTGTGCGACTATTATTGAAAAATACTCTCTTTATACATTCGAAAACTGAAAACAATTGCATCTCTCAAGAAACCAAAAGTGTGTTGTTATAAACTCATAACCAAACACCTTTTGGCCAATCATTTGCATTTCCGTAACTCAAGATTTAAGCTAAAATGGGCATTTGACATGTGATCAAAGATCATAATATCTTTGATGTGCTTTAGTTTATAGAAAAAATGTGATATAGTCTATAAAAAAAAGGAGTTCAGAATATTCAATGATTTCAGATGATAGTGAAATCGAGCTTATTTATACGCCGGACGAAATACTGGAGATGGCAAGAGCAAATATATAAAATTCTGTTGCCGGAGTGATCTAAAAATACGAACAAACATCAAACATAGGCATTTTATAGAGTGGTGCAGTGGAGTAGATGAAGATAATATAGGTTTAGATTATACTTAGTTAATATTTGTTATTTGTGTGCAGGGTGCAGGGTGTTTCCTAAGTACGTGTAGAAAATGCAGGAGATACATCCTTTGGAGAAAATACGACTAGTATTCGATTGAGCTTAACAACTATATGGGTCAAATCTCAATAGTTACTGGGATTTTGATGTTGGAGTTAACAGATGTTTTGGAGCACATTTGCAAATTTAAACGCAAACGGTTGATTTTATCGTTATGTATTTGGTGCAAATAAGAGAGATGTTTACTGAGCATCTATTGTACCGGTACAATATTTTGTTATTGTCATTCGTCATTTCTGAGATAATTGTTATGGCACGTTATCTGTTAAGTGTTATACTTACGTTAAAATAAAGTTATTTGGTATTTTCAATTTATTTTCATTAAGAAAAGAATACCCAGGAATTTCGAATTTTTTATATTATTTAAAATAACAATTCTGGATTAGCTATTCGAAATCCGATTAAGTGCGTTAAATCACTTTATTTTCAAATTTTGAAAACCTACTATGTCTATCTTACTCAACGATTGAACGTCATAATCAAATATTTATTCTCGTGGGTAACTAGATCTTATTCCCATCACAAAAAATATTGCAAATAATTTTTCTGTATATACAGGGTGTTCAGATTTGATCCTGTACACCCCTGTAAAATTGTGATGCGCTGAGGGAGTTTGATGAATTTTCTTTTGTGTGTAGGAAGTGTCCTTACGCACTTGTGGGACATAATATTGTCATTGTGGCATCACTAATCACAATTCCACGGCCTGCTATGATTTTTTCAATGCCAATTTTTGGAAATGGTTACTCTACTAGGGACTAACGTCGACTAACATTTTTACAGGGCTTTAAAGTTGGGAAAATTGAATTTTTTTATTAAATTATTTTTTATTTAATTATTTTTATTATCAGGAATGCTTTGAAAATATTTGAAAGTCAGGTAAACTTAATCTAAACATCAAGAAAAAAAATGACCCACTAATAAAGAATACAGAAAAAGAACACCATCGTTCATCGTACCATTTTAAAATAATACCTACATAAATATATCATGTTTTCTGTAATCTGTGAAGAATATTCCATTATTTTAAAATGCGGTAGTATGGTTTTTGTTTTCCGCTTTCTTTATTAGTGGGGCATTTTTGGGGCATTTCGATTAAGTTGATCCGATTTTCAAATATTTTCAAAGCATTCCTGATTTTTAATTGAAAAATTAAAAAAACACAATTTTCACAACTCAGGTTCTATACAGGGTGTTTCAGACCTAAATACAATAATTTTAACCACATACTCAGAAAGGTGTATAAATACGAAAATTCGAAAAAAAAAAATTTTTCGGAAATATTTTAGAAATAATTAAATAATTTTAATATTCCCCCTAACGAGCCGCTCAGTTTTATTATCGGTTAGACGCGTACCCAAGGCGCGAGGGAGACGCAAACTGGTTTCAGGTCTTCCTTCGACGTTGCCAGATCGCGGCGCCAGGCAACGACAATTTTTATCTAAATGTGCCCACCTTTTTCTATCCTTTAGGATACTAATCGCTGATAGCAAATGAAAGGTGGGTTAAAAACTATCCTCCCCGCCACTCACATTCGTACTTGCCATATTATCACAAAATTGCTCCAGAGGTCGGTACGCGAGCTTCCTGGTCGCGTTCACAACGTTACCTACAGTCCAAAAGATAATCGAGTTGAGTAAGACTTTTTCGGGCCGTCCGGTCCGGGCGGTCCGGCAATTCGCGACGCGACGTCTGTCACCCAACCACGATTGACCCACTGACCCACACTTTCGTCTCGCCGGCCGGCCGGCCGGCCGTCTCCCCCTCCCTGCACCGCCTCGAGCCTTTTCGCGACTGCATGTTCTGTTGCTATGCAGGCCCTTTTTTATTTTAGTTTTTTGCTGCGTTTCCGAGCCGAGGATCTGTCGTCTCAGAACACACGGCTCTTAGTTCGGGGAATGCCGGCTAAAATCGGCAACATTGCACGTCGCCCAATAATGTAGCTTCTGGCCCGTCTACTTCCCGGTCGTTTCCTCGCCAGTAGCGTCGTTATTGTCTTTAAAAAATAGCTTCCTTAAAAAAAAATTTCTGGCTTTATTATTGACTTTTAATTTTTTTAAATTGCTGATTCGTATTAAGCTCAATTTTCTCCACATGTGGTTAAAATTATTGTATTTAGGTCTGAAACACCCTGTATACAATGTGTCAACGGCAAAGCGGTATTATAGGTGTATATGACAATTTTTTTGCATTACAAACACAATTTTTTGTATTCTGCTCTTGCTTCATCCAAAAATTATTTTTAGTATCTTGGACTTTAAATAATCTATAGAGGGCGCTGGTAGCAGCTTAAAAATAAAAATTGCATCAGGTAAAGTGCCTTTTCTGTGCGAAATATGGAAAAATTTTATTACAAAAACTTGCTCAGAATTAAAAAATATGACGTATCAAATTAGAGAACTAAATATATTTTTTTATTTTTTTTTATGGTGCCCACGTAATATGATAGATAGAAAATATCTTTTGTTCCAAAATAAAAAGATGCACTCAAATGATGAACCTGCGGGACCAAAAAGATAACCTCAAAAAAGTTATGATTAGAAAACCCATTGTGCTACCCCGCCCCTCCGCCTCTGGTCGATGGGAATAAGTTGTTTTTACACAAAATTGTCGCACTTCAGTTACTAAAGAATTGCACCAAGTTTCATTTAAATTTCATAACTTCTGTAGAAGTTATTGCGATAAAGATGTTTTTCAAACTATACTTTTATCACCCTGTTTATAGGAAACTTTTTTTCAAAATGACATTTTCTATTTGTCATATTACGTTGGCACCATAATTTAAAACCATAATTTAAAACACCCTGTATATTTGTTAAAAAAATTTTAAGCTAGTTATGTTCTAGAAGTTGCTACCTCATCATAGAAATTACGCCGTAGAAACTACAAACTCAGCAGAGTCTAGATGGACTCTCGAACACCTTGAAATCTTGCGAATTCTGCTTTCCTTAAATTATATAAACTATCGCGCTCCACATTTTTCGACTTTTGACTATCAGACTCTGTACTAGTTGCCAATAAAAAACTTTGCATTTTTTAAAAAGGTCTTGTTCCGATCCCGTAAGTTAAGTAGCTGCTACCAGCTTAAAAAATTATAAATAAAAAAATTATTTAGTTCTGTAATTTGATACAACGCCATATTTTTAAATTCTGAACAAGTTTTTCTAATAAAATTTTTCAATATTTCGCACAGAAAAGGCACTTTACCTGATGCGATTTTTATTTTTAGGCTGCTACCAGCGCCCTCTATAATTTTTTTAAAGTCCAAGATACTAAAAATAGTTTTTTGGTGAAGCAAGAGCAGAATACAAAAAATTGTGTTTGTAATGCACAAAAAATTGTCATATACACCTTTGCGTGAACACATTGTATATAAAAATGTTAGTTGGCGAGATAAATTTTCATAAAACTTGGGATATTTGGTATTCAGGGAGTGACAATGAAAGCTACGTTGCCATATTTTCTTTAAAAAATCTCTAATAGTATTTTTTAACATATCGTATCGAAAAAATCATATACTTAAAAAATATGGCATATTTAAGCATTATTTTAAAAAGATAAAACGATGTTCTTTGCCGTTTTCTTTATTAATAGGATATTTCTGGGCAGTTTTGAATAAGTTTGCTCGATTTTATATTTTATATTTCCAAAGCATTCCTGAAAACCTCACTTTAAATTGAAAAGAAAAAATTTAATTTTTCCAACTTTAAGGCGCTGTAGAAATGTTATCGGCAAAGCAAATTAATAAAACCTGGGATATTGGGCTCTCGGGGGTGCTGAATAAAGCTACGTTGTAAGAGTTCCGATAAAAAAATTCCTAATAGCATTTTCCAAAAAAATCACACAAAAAAATCATAGCAGGCCGTGGAACAGTGATGCATTAAAAAAATCATAGCAGGCCATGGAATAGTGATGCGACCATGACTCTGTGTCCTACTAGTGCCTAAAGATGCTTCCTACATGCACACAAAAATTCATCAAAATTGTGCAGCGCATCACAATTTTACAGAGGTGTTCCGGGTCAAATCTGAACACTCTGTACATCTGTACATAGTAAATACAGAACAAATTGGCAAATGTGACAATTCAAATTAAATGGTACATTTCGCATTATAACAAATTGCGTCATTAAAATTTTGTCCAGGTAATTTCATCTTTGATCCTAAGAGAGCGCATGAATACCAACCTCAGAAAAATAAAAAACGTAGAACTGGCTTTGTTTTGGCAAGTTTGTTACCATAATAAAAAAAATGTTTACAGTTCTGGTGACAGATCTGGTGCTAACGATTAAAAAACAGTGGCGTACCTCTTATTTTTTTAAATATAAGAAAATAAAAACTTTTTAAAAACAAGCTTTTATTTAAACCATGAACTAAAACGGATAAAATAAGTTTAGGTTTTCGTTAAGATAATTCAATGCCACACTGCTGCAAGCTTTTTAAATCAAAAAGCTCGTCGCGCGAAATGTTCATAAAAGTATTTACCAATTAAGTTTATCGAACAGTGATTGGTTGATAAGCAAGAATATATTTTCTATTTTCTTTACAGTTTGCGCGACAAACTTTTTGATTTAAAAAAGCTTGTCGCAGTTTGGCATTGAATTATCTTAACGAAAACCTATACTTATTTTATCCGTTTTAGTAAATGGTTTACTTAAATAAAAGCTTGTTTTTAAAAAGGTTTTTTTATTATTTATTTTATGTTGTGCTTTTTTAGTACCTATTTGATTCCCATCTCAGAAGGGTGGTAAAGAAATTTAGTCTGCCATCTTGGGGCATCGGGTATCCGCCCTATTCGATTTAGTATGACGTCAGTCACCTTATCGTTTTCTACTCTTCAAATCCTTTCATTTGATACCCATGTCGAGGATGTTGTGAAGAATTAGGCAATCCGCCGTCCTGGGGATCGAGGCCGCCATATTAGATTTATTATGACGTCATTCACCTTATTGTTTTCTACCCGTCGAGCCCTTTCGTTTGATACCCATGTTGAGAATTATTTTCCCTCTGGTGGTAAAGATATCTTTTACCGTGCCCCGAACTAGGTACCTACGCCTATGTACTTACGCATGATATGTAACCTCCTTTGGCGAGTTGCTTGATTTGCAATAATACACTTTTTTGCCCATGACGTATAACTTAATTGTCTATATAAGCATTTTAAACCGACGAATACTTAAGAAACACTTAAAAACAGCGAAAAATTGCTTCTAAAAGACACAGCACCAGTTATGTCAAACACAGGTGACCGATTTGCGCGTTTGTCAGATTGTGCGATTGGTATTGGTAATTGTAGGTATATTATTGTTTCCTTAGTTGTATCACAGATTAAAGTACTAAACGTAGTATAGAAATACTACCTAATAAGTGTCTAGATAATTATAAATACTTCACCTATTAGTCAGGCAAACCTTATCTCATCAATACTTAAATATTATATATTATCTACCATTATTTACTTCAAAGCAAACGTATTAGCAACTGATTGGGTATGTCTCAATAGTCCCTACATACAACGGAAACCACTGTTGCAAAACTATTATTTGCAATTTGATCTCGAAGATTATCTTAATTTACCAGAGAAATAAGTTTTTAATTATGAATTATTGGCAACGCTGTTAAACTTTCACTAGTAAATAAATAATAGAGTATACAAAGTGCTACCCCTTACAAACATTTCAATCTACAGATGCCATTTCTATGTTTTTTATTTTTCTGAGATACCAACCATTCATTTCTGCGTCACACGTGACGTCGTCTAATTCAACCACGATTCACTCCAATCCCGCACCCCTCTGTGTACGAAAAATGGCACCGGGCCCAGACCAGACGTTTCGTCACACTCACAAATCGATGTGGCGGCGTCACGCCGCTGGTATTCGGGCCCGGAATATTTGTCGGGGTGTCCACGCGCTGTTCCGGGAAACTGGTGCCCGGAAATAGTGCGAAATCCAGGAAATGGATTCAATTACGATACCATGCCGCGGGAGGGATTTTCGGGGAATGTTCGGTATCGATTTTTCAAGTGTTTTAAATGGAGATTTCAGGTATATGTCCATAGGCGTACGGCAAGCTAATCAAGCTAACTAGGGGTTGGATATTTGTTTATTTTCCTGCAAAGTGTATTTATGATGTAACATTTTTGAAAAGTCTGTAAAACAGCGCTATTCATAGTTTTCGCCAAATGGGAAATTTTTTTAAATCAGCAGTAAAAAACCTCGACACGTCATTAAAATACGATACGAGGTGAACGATAAAGACAGGCCATGGCGCTAACGCATAATCGCGTAGTCACGTGACCAACTTAGTCCTATATAATAAAAGGCATTTTTGGAGATAAGTAGAAAAAACAAATTTCCTAACAATTTGGCGAGTTTTCTTTCATCTATTACATTATTGGTTTTGTGCATCCAGGCTTTCTCTAATTGTTTTTTCAAAATTTTCAACCTGCCTCAGCTGTTTTGGGCTGAGAGTTAAACGGCACTGCACTCAAATATTTTGGGACATTCTCAAAAATTGTTCGGACAGCGGGACAGCACCTATTTGGCTTAGGTGATAGGTATTTTTCTCCCACAACACATTTGTCCACTTTAATTATTTCAATTTCTTGAAAATGTGTTAGCCACATACAGGGTGGATCAGTTTTTTGTAGCAGGACTTTAACAGGTGATAGATTTTCAAAAAATAACGGCACTTTTTCGTATAAACTATATATTTTTAAGGCCTTATAAAAAGTTACAGGGTGTTAAAATTGTAAGAAATATGTGGACTTTATTGAATATTTATCAAACTAGTTGAAATATTTAAGTCATATTTGGTATACGCTATAACGGCATGGGTTAGCATAAAACCTGTTAATATCGAACATCTTGCACACCCAGTGGCGGAGAAGTGGGTAATTGGTAAAATTATTTTTAGAAAAAAATGAATCACCTTGTATTGTAATAAAAGGTAATGAATTTTTTTATGTAGATTTTAATTGCAGACAAAAATGTCCTCTTGGTATTTGTTCGCATGTGTTAGTTTAACGGCAAATTTCATTGTTTTGTATTAATTCGGGGTATTTCTGAAAATTATCTAAAAAAAATGCTCCATAAGTAACACTTAAAGTAGAAATAATGTGTTTCCTACTTTAAATAAAGTAACTTTTTCCAATAAACTTACCTATTTAAGGCTATACTTTTGAAGTTACAGGGTCTAAAACATTTAAGGAAGATACAATTAAGGTTACGCTCTGTATCTTGAAAAGTAAAACCTTGAATGAGTTAGTTTATTGGAAAAAGTTACTTTATTTAAAATAAGAAACATGTTTTTGTACTTTAAGTGTTACTTATGTAGCAAATTCTTCAGATAATTTTTCAGAAATACCCCGAAATAATACAAAAAAATGAAATTTGCCTTTAAACTATAACACATGCGAACAAATACCAAGAGGACATTTTTGTCTGCAATTAAAATCAACATAAAAAATTCAATACCTTTTGTTAAAATACAAGGTGATTCTTTTTTTTTCTAAAAATAATTTTACCAATTACCCACTTCTCCGCCACTGGTGGCGCAAGATGTTCGATATTAACAGGTTTTATGCTAACCCATGCCGTTTTAACGTATACCAAATACGACTTAAATATCTCAACTAGTTTGGTAAATATTCAATAAAGTGCGCATATTTTTTCCAACTTTAACACCCTGTAACTTTTTTCCAAGGCCTTAAAAAGATATAGTTTATACGAAAAAGTGCCGTTATTTTTTGAAAATCTATCACCTGTTAAAGTCCTGCTACAAAAAACTGATCCACCCTGTATACTTAAGGTTTTTTTTAGAAATTAAATCTCAGTTGGAATTTGACGAATCCATTTTTGTCGCAAATTTTCATCCCGAGGCAAATCAAATGTTGTTATGGTAACATTTTCTTCCCGGCTTTTGTAATATGTATAAATATAATATAAACAGACCCAATAGTTGGTATTTAGGTTATTTTTTACGAAATAAAAATAAAAACTCACCTCAGTATACTGTAAATATTGACGAGGTCCCAGTTGATCGGCAGCGTGAAAGGCCGAATAGGAACCGTATCAGGGTGTGGGTCGACAACGAAAATCCTCGAGTACGTTACAACACAAGGTGAATGGTGAATAGAAAATACACAAACCCGAACGTGGTCAACGGGATCGGCTTCCAGCCACCCAGACCGTCTGAAGTCGCGGATCTCCCGTAAGCCCCGTAAGCAGTTCACCCGACTGTGTCTCAGGCTCCACTGTCCATTCCGGGGGGAGAATTCCCCTTACAGCGTTCACGCGTCGCGTCGCGTCGCGTCGGTGCGAGCGGCACCAATACTCTTGGACGGCACGACCCCCACCCAGCCACCCAGAGGCCATAATAACACGTGGGCGGTTCCCCTCCGCCAGGACACACGCGCATTAGACACAAACTTGTTTCTAAAATACATAAACTAAGACGTTTAAAAACACTTTAAACATTTAAAACTTCTCAAAACCCAAGCTGCCGCTTTCAGTTATGTGACAAATGACATGTAACGTCGGACTAAGATGGTCACGTGATTTTCGTGCGCCATGGCCTGTCTTTATCGTAGGCCTCGAATACGATAAAAAGTGTGTGTCAAAGTGAAATGACAGACGTATAATAGTGGATACCACGAATCTTGATCCCTGCGTCACAATGGCCAACAATGTTATTTCCATTGTCGACCATTGCGACGCAGGAATTATTCAAGATATCCACTTTGGGTCTGTTTTAGCAGACCTCAGACCGTTTGAAATCAGTTTGAAACTGTCAGGAGCATGCGTGGTTTCGTTTTTGCAACGTCAAAATGAAACTTCGAGTGCTCCTGAAAGTTTCAAACTGGTTTGAGTTTGAAATTCTGCCTAAACAGACCTAATATAAGTTCAGCACAGATAATTATCTGTGAGTTCAGATTATACTGATCTACATAAATCGAAAGAACAAGGAAATATCGGCGACGCGAGGCGTGAGTGACTAAATAATTATGTTAAAATATTGTACAACACGTGTTTCGACTATAATAAGTCATCATAAGAACGAGATGGCTTAAAAAATTTGTCTACGTACCTGATGAATAGTTATTATAGTCGAAACACTTGTTGTACAATATTTTAATATGATATTTTTTTAATAAATGACGTAAAGAAAATTAAATAATAATTTGGTCGAAATCCCAAGAAAAATAACGACGAGGAAATGAAAATAGAAACATAAACAAACTTTTGTTTTTATTTTACCTACATCTATTTCTATAAAGGTTAGAAAATACAAACTGAGGCAACCGATTCCAAAATTTCTATGTGCTGGAAGAGTGAGGGGGGTACATCGGATCAGTTTAAAAACAACAAGGGATAAATGAACTTGATCTGAGAAATCAATAGGATTAGCACGAAAGACGAAATAATACGACTATTATTGTAAGAACAGTTCGGTAGGTTTAGAGGCCGAATTTATAGTTGTTCCTCGAGGTTTTTCTCACTTTCACATTTTTATCTATAATCACCTAAGTTTACCTTATAATGTAAATAACGATATTCGGTATGTACTCTGCAATTGCAGAACTTTTAAACCTTTTAGTTTCCCGATGTCATGAAATATTATATAGGTTTAACTTGCCCCTCGGCACTGAACTCACGGCACTTTTATTACTCACTGCTATACAAAATATTAGGAATGGTACTGTAATCAAGTTACTATTTTTTCCGTGTCTTATTGTTTATTTTACCGTTCAAAACATTTAGTTCTTTTATTTATTCAGTGTCATTTAATTTTTCCGATTTCTGAGAATATTTTTGGGGATAGCCAGGGGGCTGATAGGGTTAGAAAGGGGTAGGATGTACTTCCAGGCCGTACTTCAAGATAGAAACTGCGTTCTTGTTGGAAACTGGGGTAATGGTACCCGCCCGGCACAACGACGCTACCGTCATGGACCTAAAGGAGCTGCAAGCATCTCGAACCGCACCAACTAGGCGCCCCCTACATCTCCCCCGAGAGGGGACGCCTTTATCGACCACCGCCCGTTTTCGTTTTTGAATTTGAATTTTATTAAGGTCGACGTAAAACGCCTTTTTCCCCAAGTAAGAATAAAAATTAAGGAAATACATATAGGTGAACGGTACTTGGAGAGTTAGTATCTCCTAAAAGAAATATTTGCGTACGCTTTTTACAATATTATTTAAAATAATAATAATAATAAATAAATATTTAAACTAAAATTGATTATATTACTACGGGTTATCGTCAGTGTCATTCGTCGTTAGCGTCAATGAAGTGTCTCGGTCGTCTCTGTGGTAGTCTGCGGTCAACGTCGTAGGTGCATACGTCCGTGAGTAAATGGTTAGGATGATTTGGGATGATTACGTCATAAATTTTACGTGCGTGCGTCTTTATGTATTGTGTGATCGTCGGGATGTTAAGGTAGTTGTGAATGGTCCTATTTGAAGTGTACCACTCCGCTCCTACCGCCAGCCGAAGACATTTATTTTGTATAACTTGAATTTTGTTTATATTATATTTTGCGGCGAAACACCAAGCGGCGCAGGCGTATAATAACGAAGGTCTAATCACTTGCGTATAAATCAAAAGTTTGCTTTGGACATTGAGGCTAGAATTTCTATTTAAAAGCGGATATAATTTTGACATTGCTTGTTTTGCCATTTTTGTTCTTGAATTTATGTGCGAAGCCCATGTAAGTCTTTTGTCTAGCTTAATACCTAAATATATAACTTCGTCGCTCCAATCTATTGGGATTTGATTTAAATTAATACCTTGCATTTCTGGTAATAATCTTTTTTTAGAAATAAAAATAGCTTTGGTTTTCCGCTCGTTAACCACCGCCCGTCCGGCACCGTCGCAATGACAAGGCCCGACAGCTGAAAGCGATGAGTCATCCAAGAGAGGTGAGCCTAAGGCGCCAAATTCAAATTTCAAGTTTTCAACTTGGTATTTGCTAAAAAAAAAGAAGAAAAACACTTTAAAATGATTGTTTGCATATACAGCTCATGGTTTTACAACACGGATAATAATCTACGAGAGTGAAAGTAACATTTTCAAAGGCTTTTGGTGCATTTAGATATCTACGGGTAAAATTTTCGTAAATGCCAATTATTTCTTATTTGCGTGCCTAGATACTAAATTCGAATGAATAAAACCATAAAACTTCCTGATTTCAAGGTGTTTACGTTTAATCACGTATAAAATTGTTAGGCATAACACTCTCCAACAATCCAAACCAAAACCCTGGAAGACAGTGTAGGAACAAAATCTATTTTGATGGCCTTAACCCACTTTTAACTTAAAATTGGATTTTTAGATAGTAAAAAGCTGACACTTTAGGACCGCCTTTGTAGTTTCCCTTGCAGTTGGTAACGGAACACGTCCACGACATGATTTAAATAAGTCCGAAACTATAGACACAACCTAAAAGCTATTAACTAAAATTGAATTTTAATCACTTTATTCTGAACCACTGCTGTTTTACCACCTTATTAATAGAACTTCACGTCATATGTTACTAAAAAAGCACAGTCCAACTCCAACACAATAAACACAACAAACGTTCTTTAAAACAGGAAAATCGCCAGAGAAGTATCCGTAAACCCCTGTGATGACCAAGGCCTACTATAAAGACAGGCCCTGGCGCACAAAAATCACGTGACCATCTTAGTCAGACGTTACATGTCATTTGTCACATAATTGAAAGCGGCAGCTTGGGTTTTGAGAAGTTTTCAATGTTTAAAGTGTTTTTAAACGTCTTAGTTTATATTTTAGAAACAAGTTTGTGTCTAGTGCGCTTGTGTCCTGGCGGAGGGGAACCGCCCAGGTGTTATTATGGCCTCTGGGTGGCTGGGTGGGGGTCGTGCCGTCCAAGAGTATTGGTGCCGCTCGCACCGACGCGACGCGACGCGACGCGTGAACGCTGTAAGGGGAATTCTCCCCCGAACCACAGAATAGGGAACCTGGAATGGACTATTATGGACATGGGACAGTATTAGTATTGGACAGTGGAGCCTGAGACACAGAGGGGTGAACTGCTTACGGGAGGTCCGCGAGTTCAGACGGTCCGGGTGGCTGGAAGCCGTTCCCGTTGACCACGTTCGGGTTTGTGTATTTATTGTATTCACCATTCACCTTGTGCGAAATAAATCAGTGTTGTAACGTACTCGAGGATTTTCATTGTCAACCCACGCCCTGATATGGTTTCTATTCGGTCTTTCACGCTGCCGATCAACTGAGACCTCGTCAATATTTACAGTATACCTACTGAGGTTAGTTTTCATTTTTATTTCGTAAAAAATAACCTAAATACCAAATATTGGGTCTGTTTATATTATATTTATACATATTACAAAAGCCAGGAAGAAAGTGTCGCCATAACAAACATTTGTTTTGCCTGGGGATGAAAATTTCCGCCAAAAATGGATTCGTCAAATCCCAACTGAGATTTAATTTCTAAAAAAAAACCTTAAGTATGTGTGGCTAACACATTTTCAAGAAATTGAAACCATTAAAGTGGACAAATGTGTTGTGGGGGGAAAATACCTGTAGAGAGTATCACCTAAGCTAAAGGAAGGTGCTGTTCCAACAATTTTTGAGAATGTGCCAAAATATTGTGAGTGCAGTGCCGTTTAACTCTCAGCCTAAAACAGCTGAGGCAGGTTGAAAATTTTGAAAAAACAATTAGAGAAAGCTTGGATGCACAAAACCAATAATGTAATAGATGAAAGAAAACTTGCCAAATTGTTACGAAATTTGTTTTTTCTACTTATCTCCAAAAATGCCTTTCATTATATTATAGAACTAAGTTGGTCACGTGACTACGCGATTATGCGTTAGCGCCGTGGCCTGTCTTTATCGTTGGCCTCGTGTGATGACGTAGTGACGTTTCGCGTCGCCAGCTGGCAGGCCTTTATCATTAAGACAAACCGTCAACCGGTGAGTAATGTGAGTATCGCCGAAACACTGGGCGTGTGCGAACGCGTTCAATGCCTTCCCAGCTGCTCTTACTTTCGGAAACCGCTGGGTCTTGCTGTAGCTATCCGCTTGTCTAGTTTAGGTTAAAATCGACTTTGCAGACCAGCCGCATGTGCTTTGGCTTTTCCGAAATTTAGTTGCATTCTAGTCGCCTAGCATTCCGCTTAATTACATTGCTTAATTAATTTCTCACTCCGCGAAATCGTGTATTGTTTATCCGTTCGACAGTCAGTAACCGCCTGCTTACTTAATTGGATTTCTGTTACAGAATTTTGCCGAAGATCCCCCCCGAACCGGTCTACTAATTTATTGTTTTGTAAGTAATACGACGGACACTAATTGTTTAAATCAATACAGTTTTAGTAAAACCGTCTATTTGTTTGTCTCTATTCCTGTTCCCTCAAAACACAACTTTTGCACTTCTGGAATTATTTTCTCTGATTGTATCTATCTGACGTAAAAGTGGCGCTCACCGCTGTAATAAAAAGGCCAGGCGCCCGAGCTAGTCGAATATTATTTCCAAAAGAGGCTAAAAGAAAGCCCAAATCTCCTGCAATAACTAAACAATTAATTACATACTACCAAAAATCTATAACCGAAAATCCTTATCCGAACAGGGTGTTACAGTACTAAAGTCTATCCAAGATATAGCGGCAGTGGATCAAAACATTGGCCACCACGTGACCTATTCTCTCATTGGTCTGGTCTGGCCGTCATAAAATGTCAAGTGTTTATGCGGCGAGCAGAATGCAGGGCCGGCTCTTCCCTCAGTCGAGTTTTCTGCATATTTTAGATCGGATCGCGAGCAGTATATTCTGTAAATTTATTTTGCGGAAATTTATAAAGATCCACGAAAGGCAGAAACACACATTTTAGAACTTCTAAAAGAATTAGTTGAGAATTACATGCCACTTGGAATCTCATATTAGTCCGACCCTGGTAATCGATCGCAAGGCGGTCATGTGACTTTGTTTATATCTACTGCCGCTGTATCTTGGATAGACTATAGTTAACAATTTGTTTCAGGAAGTCCCAAATAATAAAAATATAAGTGGTTTATTTATTGACTTGTTTGTTGTCTTGGCAACATTCCCTGGCCAATCCCGGGAAATCTTGTTTCGAGGCTGAAATATTTTCGGTTTTCTGGCAAAAAGCCATCAGGGAAACACCCACCAATCCAAACAGATACAAGGGATTTTTTATTACTTTTTAATTGGGTGCAAACAGGAAGAACTCTATGCTCTATTTCCAATATTTATTTTGTGGTCGGGTGTAACAGAAATGCTGCTCTCGCCATTGATGTAGATTGAGGTTGACATTTAAGAAAAATTGTGTCTCTTCACAATTCTATGACTTGCACATAAGAAAAAAGGTGTGTTGAGTTTTTCTCTAAATTGAATTCATGTTGGTCACAAAAATATTCAGTAAAGCCTGTTGCTTTCAAATCAAGTAGGCTATTTTTTTGTTTGAAATTGACAAATAATTGTGTATTCTCTTCGCACTTAGCCAAATAAGTAATTATTAGGAATAGTTCCTTAGAAGAATTCACTGGTCTTTTTTTGTACCCTGTATCATTAAGCCACAGCCCGCAGAAAAAATATCGACCATCGTTCCTGTTACACCCCGTATGTAAGTAGGTAGATATGAAGTAAACATTATAGGCAATTCATAGCAAAGTCTAGAGAAGTATATTCTCTAGACTTTGTTCATAGTTCCCAGCAATATTTGCATGTTTTTCATTTCAGTTTAGTATTCGTATTCGCATACTTGGCTGGTAGGGATGTTTTTGCGGAAAATATGTAGCAAACAGCTCCTTGTATTTGGAGGTGGAAGGTCACGAAGAGAATTTACATATAAATGCCAAGTTACATAAAATGAAGTTACATGCAAATGGATCTAGGAACTTACTTTTTCCTTTTACCTAATTTAAATTAACAATGTGGCACATAAAAGACCTAAGTTGAAAGTACACAAGCCCCTATCGAGCTGAAAAGGTTGAAGTCTTTATTCAGGTCAAAACGTAATAAAGGGATTGCAAGGGTCAAAAAATTGCCCAGCCTGGCGTAAAAAAAACAGGTTTCTGTGTAAATGAAGTTTGTTTATCTAAAATTATATCAGGAATTACCCCATATTTTTCACTTTTCTCTTCAGCAAGGATTTCGCAATGGGCAACAGTCACCCTAGTTATCAAATTAATTGATCCGTTTTCATCCTAATGATCAAAGGGCACGAGGGCAGGATTCATGCGATTGCGTACAAAATCATAAAAGGATAGAATACGTGCGATGAGTTTGAAGAACCAATATACAGTGACCGGAAGAAAGTTTCCAACCAAAACAAAATTAGTATTTTTTCATTTTAATTTTGCAGGAACTACTGTTCAAAGAAATTAATTTTTATGGCACTCATGGTTACAAAGAATGATAAATCCTCTCTGAAACGGAACTGGCTACTGAATGTTATACCGAAAAGGTGTTTTATGGAATAGAAACTTGACACTTCATTGTTGGGCTTGTGTTTTATTTCTAACTAACTTTTTATAATACCTACATGTTTTTTTTTCCAAATTAAAAATAAAGGCTCTTTGCTCTTGAGGATTTTTCATATTTTCGAACCTCCCCCGTCTATATGAAATGAGATATTCAAATTTTGATAACTGGGTTTTGAGTTTGCAGAAATGCACAAACTTTTGCCAAGAATAAATTTTTATAATAAATGTAAAATGAAAAATCTCATTATATGATTAGATCTGAGACCTTTTACCTTACGATAATCGATGCAGCACCTCCAGATCTAAAAGAGACGGTGAAATCGGGCCCTCTGGAAATTCTCTGCGTACGTGGTGAATATTTTTCCGAGATTTTCGAGTGGTTAACCCCTTTGGAAAGAGAAATTTAGCGAGAAAAAATTGTCCAGAAACACGCCTTTCAGACGCAGATAGACCCGTAAATTAACTTGGAAGTTGCTAAATGCTCGGTCTGCTAACTTTTTTGAAAAACGCCTAAAAATTATTTTTTTTAGAAAGAGGACAACGA
This sequence comes from Pseudeuparius sepicola, assembly GCA_963920635.1. Classification (NCBI taxonomy): domain Eukaryota; kingdom Metazoa; phylum Arthropoda; class Insecta; order Coleoptera; family Anthribidae; genus Pseudeuparius; species Pseudeuparius sepicola. Next base: position 13,194,959 of record OY987304.1, read on the forward strand.
CTCAAATTGCGCTTTAAAAATTTGCGTTTTAAAAATTTCCAAATACCCGGTCAGCTAGCTTTTTGAATTTGCGTAAAATGTAATATCACACCTATATATGTTTGCCTACGATACTCATATGCTGCCACTGCTAAAAATTAAACTTAACGGTACAAGAAAAAATCAGTTTGTTTTTCCCCCGAAACACTAATATTTTACTCTTACTTAAATATTGACTGAGATTATTTCTTTGGGAACTGTAAACTTCAGATATTACAAATTACTATTCTCAGAAGTATACTTAAATAAAATTAAATTCGTAGGAAATGTATCATTGGGCATTCTAAGAAAAATTAAAAATAGGAAAATGTATGTAGCTATCTCTTGGATGTTTATAATGGAAGAAGAATTCAATACTCCCGTAGAGAGAACGGTACGGTTTTGTATAAAACATTTGCAATTATTTTGTTCCGGAAAGAAAAATATTTATTAAACTTCTCGACAAATTCGTACCCTAAGCGCCGGTTCACACGTATCGGGTCGGAGTAAACTCTGAAATGCAATGAACGTTTCACACGTTTTTTTGTCGACCCGATAAAAAAAGTCGGACTATCCGATTCCCGATACCGATACTGGTAATATTTTGCCTTCTTATATTTATTAAAGTGTAATTTTTTTGCCGATCTAGTTTTCCTTTCTTCCGAAGCACTATATGTAAATGCGAGTAAACGAATAGGGATGTATTTATAACACTGGTTGTTATTATTATAAGTTAGAAGTAATAATTTAAAGCAAGTCGGGCATCATTTCCATTTTCATTTTTAAATAGTGATAGGGGATAGGTATGCAAATTTTATTGTATTTATTTAACTAGTTATTAACTATAAGTATAAATTACGAAGGGCAAAAAAAAGCTATTCACGTCTAGCCCTTTATAAGTGGAAATCCAGATTTTTAGGTCAATAATGATGAAAAAGAAGAAATAGGGTAAAATAATAAACTAGGTACAATATAACCAAAAAATTACTTACCTATGGTTTAAATTTGGATGGTACCTACTTACCACTTGGTAAAGTGTTGAAAAGCCCTTTGAATAAATATTTGGCCCAGTTTATTACCCACGACTGCATGTTAAAGTTCAGAAATGTCTATAAGTATTAGTCCATAATATTATTGGACACACCATAAGTTTCTCATACCTTTCCATCATAAATAGACTGCTTTGCATGCTCCCTATTTCCAATTCCATATCGAGTAAATTCACAGATCAAATAATAAATTCTAAATTCAACAACAATCAACAATATTAGACTATAATTTTCATTAAATTTACAGTATAATTTGCTCAGATTGTGCAAGCAACAACTCCAATCGTCGCAGTTTTCCATGGAGCACTAACTTGATCGAGCCTCGACTGTCATGATTTTTTTATAATTATTTCAACATATTATTATTGGTTCTAGATTTTAAACGAAAACAGATGGAGAAAATTTTCTTTAACAAAAGTTATTCAGAAAAATAGTGAAAATATAATTGATGACCTCATCAATCCTATTCTCAAAATATTGTTTTCGCCCAAAATGGACCTCACATGGTCCCATTTAAGACCCACGTCTCAAATTTATGTTTTCGTTTTTCTGTTGTCTACAACAGCCCTGAGGCGTCAACTCCCGGACACATTGTACATATACCTATGATAATTTTCAATACTTATTTATTTTTACAATCTTTTATTTTTTAACTTCACGCCGTGTACCTATACCATTAGTATGTGGTCAAATCTTGCAAATCTTGGATTTTACACCAGTTCCACCTAACCGATTGAGCTGAAATTTTGCACGCACACACTTTTAGCGTTGACTGAAGGTTTAATCTTCACCCAACGCTTTTAGTGCTGGTGAGAATATACCCCGATTACTGTAAGAAGTCCCGATTTTGTCAGATGACATTCTCCACAAAATCCCTAGGAATTTTTTTGTTAACCATAGGTATAACATTGGTATATGTGTCTCAACCAGTTAATGACGTCACTCATTGATTTATGATGTGAAAAGTTACCCAAGTGATACGAAAAAAAGAGCATAATAAAATAAAAACCCTACTGCAATCACGATTATGCCGCTACAAATAAAAATAACTATGACTACAACTCATTTTAATAATAATTTCAAACGTCATGGAAACACTTTCGTTTTGGTATTTTGTAATAATCAGCTGCTTTTGGCAACGTCTAGGGGCGGACTCAGGCAAATTTAGCTTCGGTGTGTCAAAGTGACAGTGAAGGTTTTCCAGATCGTTCAAACTGGTTTAAACATTCGGTAATGAAAATATTCGCGGGTTTTCTACGTTTTGTGAGCTTTACCGTCCTCTGTGTTGTTCTTGTTCGTGTTACTTTTTGTGTTATTAGTGCAAATGGGCTCGTTACTGACCTGAACTTATGACCCGGTTGCATTTTTTGCTGCATTAATGCCAACTTGGGATATCGAAATTACCAATTGACAGTCCCAGTAAGAACTTCTTAAAGTAATTTGAGTATACAATCAAGTATAGTATACCTACCTACTCAATATTGTAATTTATTCAAAATGGCCGCCACTCCAAGATGGCGGATTACCTTTTTCTTTACTTTATTGATATGGATGCCAAATTAAAGGGTTTGACGAGTGATTTTTTTTACTTCGTTTATGGTGGATATGTCCAAAAAGACCGTTTCTCTGGCAGAAGCTCAGATGTTTATCGTGATATGGGCCTTTTTCAGCAGTGAATAAATAAATCTCTGGTGAAAAGCATCTATATATTTTTAAGCCCGTTTTTCATAAATCACAAATCCTGTTTTCTAAAATAAAAATAGGTCCTTGCTTTGTTGTCTATTTGCGTGGGTAATTCAGACAAAATTTTGAATGGGCAATGGGCGTAAAGTAAAACGTTATTTTTCAGTTAGTGAGCTCATTTACAACGTCACGCTGCAGAAAAATTTGTAGCCACGCCAGCAGTTCTGTGGAACAGATATTGCGTCTGAAATTAATGTTTACATAATAAGGAGATGAATCGGTGATACTAATATAAAACTTTGCTACTATAAATATTTCAGATGACTTTTTATTTAGCAGGTATAGGTAGCACTCGTGCGTTTACATTTTACATTCTACTTCAAGAAAATAATATCTCCACTGTTGGAGTTTCTACGACATATTTTTAGTTCGTTCATTTACGTCATCAATAAATTCATTATGTATTAATTTTTGCGAAAAAATGTGGGTTTGCAACATCTTGCATTTGCACTCAAGAATGAAGTCGTACTTCATTCTCCGGCGTCAAACAAAAAAAAAATATTCTTCAGTTGAGTTGAAGGAAGGAAAAGTTGAACTTGTGCTTCCGAACTTCACACCAATCTCATTACAGAAAAAGAATTTTCCAAAAACACAGGTAAGTTTTGTTTTAATACAAAATACTACATAAATAAATTACTTTCCTGCATACTTACACAAAAATGTATTTCTTGCAGTGTCGCCAATAAAATTGGGTCAATTTTTTATTAATTTATTCGGGTAAAATTTTCAAACGTCTACTAATTTTTTATTTTCTATAATTTTTCCGGCTGTACCTAATATTAACGAAGATTAATAAAAATATAAGGGACAATAATCGTTAGGAGTAATACAGCTTAAGAGCTAAAACTATGCCTTAACCAGGGTTTTATTTCATGGAGGATATCGAATTTCCATTTAATATTTCAACCTTATCTATACTAATAATGAAATTTAAAAAAATATTTATTAAAAAAGGAACTAAAAACATTAACCCTAAATATGTGTAGATACTAAAATACAAACAAAAATATTATGATGAAAAATTAGTACCACCTATTATTATCGTAAATACAATGCGACCACCCTACTTGTAATTGAAGACCTCGGTGCAAAAACCGGACAAGTCCATAGTTTATAAGTTTTTGGAAAATGAAAAAGAAACTCCCGGACTTGTCTGGTTCTTGCACCCAAGAATGCGAGCGGCCAAGTCCTAAAGCTATACAGGGTGTCCCGAAATTAGCCTGCCATAATTTACCAGCGTGTTCTACGACCTAAAAAAACGAAAAAAGTTCCTATAAACATGGCTTTAAAAATGCCCCCTAATGGGGCTATAGCCCCCGAAAGGGGCAGTTTCACAAACGGGTTTCTATAAATATTTGCAGAACGAACAAAGATAAAATTCTGAAATTTGGTATGTGATGTACCTGTGAGATTTGACATTTACCGAGGTAGCGAGAGTTAAACATTCTTAATCATAGGCGTCCCAAATGGAAGGGTTCAGGAGTTAAAATTGCCCTAAAAATTTTTTCTATACTTTTTTCCAGATTTCTTGCAAAATAATGAAAGTTTAAGGTATTCTACGAAGAAAAGGTGCTCTTGTTGAACTTCCCTAGCATGCATGGTTTTCGAGTAAACTCGTTTTGAAAACTTTTTGCAGAGTGCCATGAAAATGCCTATTAGAAATTAGCCTGCCATAATTTACCACCACCTTTTTTGGTACAAAAAAATTAAAAAAGTTCCTATAAACATGGCCTCAAAAAAGTCTCCTAAGGGGGCTATAGCCCCCGAAATAGACACTTTAGCAAACGGTTATTTCTAAATATTTCCAGAACGAACAACGATCAAATTATGAAATTTGGTGTGTGATATACCTGTGAGATTTGACGTTTACCGAGGTAGAGATAGTTTGACATCCTTCATCATAGGCGTCCCAAATAAGGGGGGTCAAGGGATTAAAAATATAAAAAAAAAATTTGTGCGGTTTTTTCACGATTTATTCTCCCAGGTATGTCACATACCAAATTTCAGAATTTTATCTTTGCTCGTTCTGGAAATATTTAGAAAAAACCGTTTGCCAAAGTGTCCATTTCGGGAGCTATAGCCCTCTTAGGGGGCATTTTTGAGGCCATGTTTATAGGAACTTTTTCATTTTTTTGGGTCGCAGAACACGCTGGTAAAATATCGCAGGCTAATTTCTAATACGCATTTTCATGGCCCTCTGCAAAAAAATTTCAATATGATTTTAATCGAAAACGGTGCACGCTATCAAAGTTCAACAAGAGCATAATTTTTTCGTAGAATACCCTGAAATTTTATAATTTCGCAATAAATTTAGCCCCCCCATTTAGGACGCCTATGATTAACAATTTCTAACTATCGCCATCTCGGCAAATGTCAAATCTCACAGGTACATCACATACCAAATTTCATAATTTTATCTTTGTTCGTTCTGGAAATAGTTAGAAAAAACCCTGTGTGAAACTGCCCCTTTCGGGGGCTATAGCCCCATTAGGGGGCATTTTTGGGGCCATGTTTATAGGAACTTTTTTCATTTTTTTTAGGTCGTAGAATACGCTGGTAAATTATGGCAGGCTAATTTCGGGACACCCTGTATATCAACGTTATTCTGCTTTGGACTTTGCTGATTCTTACACCAATCGATCGGCGATATTTTAATACATAAATGTAGTGGAAAAAGTCAATTTTACCCATATTTATAAGTTTTGGGAAAATGAAAAAAACTCCCGGACTTGTCTGGTTCGTGCACCCAAGAATTCGAGCGGTCAAGTCCTAAAGCTATATATCAACGTTATTCTGCTTTGGACTTGGCTGATTCTTGCACCAATCGATCGGCGATATTTTAATACATAAATGTAGTGGAAAAAGTCAATTTTACCCAAAAGTGGACTTGTCCGGTTTTTGCACCGAGGTCTTCAATTGTAAACGCGTTTAATTTGACATAAAGTAATAAATGTGTATTTTAAAAATAGATTGAATTTTAGGGATGTTATGGACAAAATAACACTCGTTATTTTTACCATACAAAATAATTATTTCGGTTCTCTCCTCTACAGTAGGAGTCTAAAAAGAGAAGTAGACATGTAGCCAACATAGAGTAAATGATAATAGCCTAACAAATCAGCTGACGAATGGAAATTGGTAGGTACATACAACAATAAGGCATTGTCATTACAAGTCATCTAGCAGTCCTTATGCATTGTTTTCTATAACCTAATTTTACGTATTTGTCGATTTGCCACTCATTTCACCTGCTCTCAAATAATCAGGCATCTTTATCTCACTTATTTTAATTTATATAGCCATTCTTCTCTATAGTTGGGTGCTCCTGATTCCATTGCGTTATTGTCGAGACTCCTTCCATCTAGATGGCAATAATAATTCAATGTCTAATATGAACAAAAGTTGTGATTTTTTTTAACCTTATATTTTTTGTTCTTTCTTTGTTCTAGTCCGTTTCGCTGTTCTCTTTTACTTTTTCCAAAAACATCGAATCCTAATTCCACCATTTAAATAAATTAAATTTGTGTTGCATCGTAAGCGCCAATTCTTATTTTCTGTTGGCCTAAAGGAACCAAAAATATCTTATGACATGAAAGTGAACGCAAACAACCCTGGTTATCGGTTACGATCCATTTAATTTCTGGGGTCAAAAGATCCTAAGTCCTCAGACGTTACACTTGTGGAACTTACGATAATTTTGAGGTCCTGGGCTGAGAACAATCGCGATTGTCCTGTCAGTACGGTACAAACTCTTTCTATTATAATTTTTTATTGTATTACATCTGACATTTTTTAATCAGTCTTCGCTTTCAGGGAAATAAAACAATGGATTGCGTCATGAACGTTTTTAGTATTTGTGCCATTTTTTTAATAAATATAAGTATCAGGGGCAATAGAGAAATTTTTGTTATTTTTCTGTTAACTTTTTCAAATAAAAATAATGCCACAGCTTTCATTTATTTTACCTGTAAAAGTTTTAAAATCTGTTTTATAGGACGTACCGTAAGCGATATCTACGCAAGCGGATAGGTGTAGGTACGCTACTAATGCCTTCTGGTTTAGTGAATACCATAAGACCAATCAGGACGCAATTATCTTTAATTACAAGAGCAAATTGACCTAATCGAATTGTAAATTGGTCATCTTAAAACCAAATATTTCCATAATTAAGACAGCATTATTTTTTAAAGCTGATACTGTCTACTGGCCAGACACAACGGACCCAAATTCCCAAATTACGAAAAACACGTTTATACAAAATAAAAAGGTCATCAAAATGAAAATTTGCGTACGATCAAACAAAATGTTATCGATATGTTTAATTTTAGGTTAGCATGAAAACATATTTTTTATACAGTGTCCGCAATAAGTATTGACAAAAAAGGAAAAAATGTACATATTTTTAATTTCTGAAAAAAAAAATATTCGTGTTCTTCTAAAACTCAAAATGCACTGGCACATACAAATTTTACAATCTACTTTCCTGAGGAAAGTTCAACAATATAAAACTTGCTAAAGAGTAAAGTGCCCTTATTTTTCAAAGTAGGGGTAAAATTTATTTTAGAAAGATGTTTAGAATAAATTAATATGTTATTTTAAATACAAAGTCACAGCTGCCTATCATTTTTTTTATTTTTTGTGTTTTTTCATGAACACTCTGCACCCATGTATTTTTATTATATCTTCTCTTAACTTAAATGATCTACTTGAGTTATTGCTGGCGTATCAAATGTTTAGTATTAAAATTTGTTTGAGAAAATGTTGTTTCTTTTTGATGGCCGAAAAAACGAAAATTTTCCGTTAATGAGTTAGTTAAACTTCGCCAGTAAATTATTATGTTCGCCAACCTTAAGTTGCCTCTGCCTGCATTATTACTTTTTCCAACGTACAACTCAAAATACAGCTAAAAAAAATTACGGTTGGCGGCTGTGACTTCGTAGGTGTTTGAAACAACGTTTTAATTCTAAATAACTTTCTTAAATAACGTTTGCCCCTAATTTGAAAAATGAGTTCACTTTACTCTTGAGCACGTTTTATATTTTTGTTTTTATAGTTTTGTTTTTTGTTTAAATTTTTTTTTTCAGAAATTTTTTTCATTTATGGCAATATTTATGGCGGACACTGTATATGATTTAGTGTTTACGTGGGGGCATGAGTTCTTAAGGGCCAGTACCATCATATTTTACAGTAAAAGAATCTTAGTTGATAATTTTCATACCCTCTATACAAAGGCAGTAGATATAAACAAAGTCACAAGACAGCATTGCGATCGATTACCAGGGTCGGACTAAATATATTATGAGATTCTGCAACAAGTCTGCGCGCGATCATGCCTATACAGGAAACTCGACTGAGGGAAGAGCCGGCCCTGCATTCCACTCGCCGCCTAAACACTTGGGATTTTACGACGGCCAGACCAATAATATAATAGGTCACATCGCAACCATGTGGTGGCCAATATTTTGATTCACTGCCTCTGTAACTTGGATATAGTATAGGCCTTTAATAAACTGCATTCTGAAAATAGTAAGTCGAATTGTTTTTTAAATTTGTATTTATGTCTGCTTTATGTTTGGGCAAGTTAAAAGAATATTTTGAGCCTTAAAAGTTTTAAATTGTTGTGTCTCATAAACGCAAAGTATATGGAATTCCTGAAGCCATCTACAAGGAAGCAATAAAACCATCTTTTAAAACTTCCAAGGTATTAAGAGTAGTTCCAAAAAAAGGACGCAGAACCTTCTCTAAATGTGCTCTTTTGATCAGTCTTCTAGAGTCTTTTTAGGCTATTTGACTTTGTAAGTAGTTTTACAAACTATTAAAGCGCTCTTGTAGAGTTTTTTGCTAGCGCTAGTACCTATACGGACAAACAATTTGTTAGGTACCTACATAGACTTTCAATCACCTAGCTATAATTAAATAATAATAATGAAATGCATATCTTTAATCTATAGTATCTAATTTTACAGCATTCTGTCCTTGTAATTCAGAATGATACCAAAAATAATACTCGAATATCATGATCTTTGATAATACGCAATGTTTCTTCTAAATATTTCTATAGTTAGGCATTGTGCTGAGAGTAATCTTGGCTACTCCAATATCTGCTATAATCTGGTTGTCTGTTGGGTTCCTCTCGAATGGGCAACTTACTAATGGATGCCGATTATGTCTATGATTACCCGACCGATTATACCCATCTGCGATATTATCCAGCTTCTCCGAATTATGTCGCCCAGCCTCCTTCTCATCACTGTCATTTTTCCGAAAATCCCCCTTGTGAGAGGTAGGTACTTAATTATTATTCCTAGTACTAACTGCAGGTTGGAGAAACGAATTACCTTTTATAAGTTTTTGTTATGTATGTATTCTAAGAAATTTAATTTCTTCAGGTATGCAGCGGCGCTGAGACGAAGGATTCTCATGTGTCATTATCTGGTAATTTATATAAGGTGTTTGGCTTATCCCGAGAAAATAAGTGCATTAAGTGAGGCTGCGATGGTAGAAGGCTTATACGTTTTCGATTAAGAAATATGCTTATATCATTCTACAAAGAGTTACAATATTAGAGGTTTTAATAATGAAACAAAGAACGGCATGGAGTCGACAGTACAGGATGATTCAATATAAGGTTTAGGTTTAAGATTAAGATCCTTGACCACATTACAGAGAATATTATACAGGGTGGCCCACCACGAACTGCATCGATCTATATATGGAAAACTAAAAGTAGGAAAATTCTGAAAATTTGGCACCTCACCAAAATATTTTGGTGAATCTGGCACTTCCGGTTATACCGGAAGTCGATATCAATTTTCTTATCTCAAATGGAACACCCCGTATATTATTGCATTTTTGGATTCTAGGCATCATTTTGGAACAAAAATATGCAACATGTACTATGTCTAAATCCAACCGTTTTTGAGATATTTGCATTTTTCCGAAAAAAATTACAGGTGCAGACCTAAAGCCAATTAGAAATTTATACGAGGAAACCGCGAAATTTCAAAACTAATTTTTGGCATCGTCTAACAGAAGCCCTGACCTAGTGATCTCTGCTGAGAAATAAATCCGTTCTTATACAGGGTGTTCACAAAATATGAATAAAAATTACAATCAAAATGTGCTTAAAACTCGAAATTTTCAAATGGAAACCCCCCTTTTTTTAATACGATCTTACTTCACCACTAAAAATGATGACAACTTTGTGTCAGGTTTCCTATACCTAAATGCAGTAATTTTCGATTAATTTACGAAAAACCCACTTTTCGTCCATAAAATGCAGGGTTTGCTTAACGCTTGGAAAATCATATTAGCCGTGGACGTTGAAAAGACAATCGCGGCTGAGGAAATGTCACTTGGTTTATAAATTATTGTCAACAATAATGCCGGCGCACTTAAATTAAACAAATGAAGATTATTTAAATTTGTTTATTATCTACGGAGAATGCAACAAAGTAAAAACAAAAACTTGCGATACATTTGGGGCTCGCTATCCACAAAAAACAAAAACATCGCCAAACACAGTTAAAAAATAATACAAAATTTTAACCAGTATGGATGTGTCAGAGAAAAATCACGTTTGGCGATGGTTTTGTTTTTTGTGGATAGCGAGCCCCAAATGTATCTCACGTTGTTGATATTACTTTGTTGCATTCTCCGTAGATAATAAACAAATTTAAATAATCTTCATTTGTGTAATTTAAGCGCGCCGGCATTATTGTTGACAATAATTTATAAACCAAGTGACATTTCCTCAGCCGCGATTGTCTTTTCAACGTCCACGGCTAATAAAATATGATTTTGCGCATTTTATGGACGAAAAGTGGGTTTTTCGTAAATTAATCGAAAATTACTGCATTTAGGTATAGGAAACCTTACACAAAATTGTCATTATTTTTAGAGGAGAATAAGATCGCATTAAAAAATGGGGGTTTCCATTTGAAGATTTCGAGATTTAAGCACATTTTGAATGTAATTTTTATTCATATTTTGTGAACACCCTGTATAAGAACGGATTTATTTCTTAGCAGAGATCACTAGGTCAGGGCTTCTGTTAGACGATGCCAAAATTCGTTTTGAAATTTCGCGGTTTCCTCGTATAAATTGCTAATTGGCTTTAGGTCTGCACCTGTAATTTTTTTCGGAAAAATGCAAATATCTCAAAAACGGTTGGATTTAGACATAGTACATGTTGCATGTTTTTGTTCCAAAATGATGCCTAGAATCCAAAAATTTTGATATAAGAAAGTTGATATCGACTTCCGGTATAACCAGAAGTGCCAGATTCGCCAAAATATTTTAGTTGAGCAGCGCCCATCGGAATTGGTGAGGTGCCAAATTTTCAGAATTTTCCTACTTTTAGTTTTCCATATATAGATCGATGCACTTCGTGGTGGGTCACCCTGTATAGAGAGCGTGAGCAAAGAAACAACAATAATGTGAATGTGGAATTTTTAAAGCAACCTTCTATAATAATAATTCTCACCCACCCAATATTCCAAATTCCTCAGAAGCAACTGAATACTTTTGTGAGGGGGAGCGGGACAACTACTATTATTTTGTCTTCGTTGCCATTTGCGGCTAGGGCTGACTTTTCCAGTTGGAACTAGGATAGCATTTGCTCAAGTATCTACGGAAAACCCTAGAATATCGTAGTAATCCCAGTGAGTGTAGGAAAATTATTAGTAAATAACACAGATAAAGCCTATTAAGGAGCAATACCGTGAACCCACATTTTGTCCAGCGCTCTTGGCCATCAGCATAAGCAGTGTTTTTCAATAAAGACAAGTGCATGCAGTCTGCATTGACCTCGATTCGACCGCTATAATATGAGCCAAGGACTGTAGATGGTTTAGGAGTTCAAATCCTCAACATCATAGACCGGGAGACAGTGACAGATTTTTGGACGTGATTTTACTCAGTATCTATGCCTTTCAAAAAGCATTATGTTGCGTATATTCTTACAATAATATTATAAGGTATGAATCAAAGAGTCATCCTGGGTTCTTCATATGAAAAACTGAGTTTTTATTTATTCGAAAAATACGCGTCTTGATATGATTTTAGTCAGGCTGTCATGTGTTTTATAATGAAGTTCAAAATAGAAAATTCCTCCTAAAACCATAGGCATACCGTTAGCGTGGGCCCAAAAGGCTATTATTGTCACGTGACTTTGTAGTTTTAATAATTAATTTTGATAATATTCAATTTAAACTGTACTTAGACATGGGTAAACGGTATGCTATACTTTTTTCAGCAGTTTCATAACAAGAACTTGCATACTTCTCATCGGTAGCCTGTTCAGAAACGTGGAAAATTAATTATTAAAATACAAGTTCACTTGACAATATTTGGGCTCACGCTATGCCTATGGTTTTCCGAGGAATTTTCTATTTTGAACTTCATTATAAAACACATGGCAGCCTGACTAAAATCATATCAGCATATTTTTCGAATAAAGGAAAACTCAGTTTTTCACGTGAAGAACCCAGGATGACCTTTCATTCATACCTTATTATTGTGAGAATATACGCAACATTATGCCCTTTGACAGGCACACTGAGTAAAATCACGTCCAAAAATCTGCCACTATCTGCCGGTCTAATACGCGTACAGCCAATACTTAGTTTTACGCTGGTTTTACTTTGGCTTTCATGGCATCAGACCCTTGGTGAAGTCCCTCCCTTTTGTGTTTTCAAAGAAAAAATTGAAAATAAAAAAAACTTTTTTAAAAACAAGCTTTTATTTAAGCCATGTACCATGTACTAAATCGATTAAAATAAGTTTAGGTTTTCGTTAAGATAATTCAATTCCAAATTGCGACAAGTTTTTGCAAATTGAAAAGCTTGTCGCGCGAAATGTTCATGAAAGAAGGAACCAATTAATTTTATTGGACAGTGATTGGTTGATAAACAAGTACCTACCTATTTGCCAAAGTATGCATTTTTTCTTTACAATTCGGGCTCCAAGCTTTTCAATTTGCAAAAACTTGTCGCAATTTGGAATTGAATTGTCTGAACAAAACCTAAACTTATTTTAATCGTTTTAGTACATGGCTTAAATAAAAGCTTGTTTTTAAAAAGGGTTTTTTATTTTCAATTTTATTTTGTGCTTTTTAGTAGGTACCTATTTTATTCCCATGTCAGGAGGGTTGTAAAGAAATTTAGTCCGCCATCTTGGAGCGGCCGCCATTTTGGATTACGTATGAAGTCATTCACCTTATTGTTTTCAACCAGTCAAGCTCTTTCATTTGATACCCATGTTGGGTATCAAATAGGTAATCCGCCATCTTGGAGCGGCGGCCATATTGAATTTAGTGTGATGTCACTAACTTTATCGTTTTCTACTCTTCAAGCCCTTTCGTTTGATACCCATATTATTCAGGGGGATGAAAAGAAAATGTAATCCGCCATCTTGAGGCGGCGGCCATATTGAATTTAGTGTGATGTCACTAACTCTATCGTTTTCTATTTTTCAAGCCCTTTTATTTGATACCCATATTAAGAGTGTATGCAAAATTTCAGCTCAATCGGAAGTCAGGAAGTGGTTCTAATTCAGCTTGCAAGACTTGACCTAAACATACATACATACTTACATACATACATACATAGTTCACCATACACCATACATTGCAAGTTAAATAAAAGCTTGTAAAAATTAACACCAGTTGACAACAATATTTTTTTCCGAAAATCAATCAGAAATATTGACATTTTTGATAACATTTTTGAAAGAAAAAGTCAATATTTCCTTGCACTTAGTCGTTGCCAGGCAACGAAAAGTAACTGTTAGGAAATATTTATTTTTGTACTGTAAGGAAATATTATTTCCTTACAGTTATTTATAAACTAAAAACAAGTTGATTGTAATAATGTATGTTCCTTGAGTAATTTTCGATTTTCGGAAAAATAGTATGTATACCTCGTAGGAAAAGCCACATTCCCCGACTCCGTATTGCCAGTCTCGGCTTACGCCTCGACAGGCAATCTTTACGGTCGTCCGGGAATGTTCAGCTTTTCCTACTAGGTACACAATGTACTATTGCTTGGATTTTTTTTCGTTAATTTCAACTGTTTGACCTGGAATATATATGAATAATTTTAGACTGCGACTGTGACTTTTTTTATTTGTGACCCTCTCTCAACGACAAAGTTATAGCCCTATAGCCCTCTCCCCGGCAAATGCCGTAACGACACCCATGGACCATGGTACAAGTGCTTAATGCGTTAATATTATTATCTAACAAAGCCTTTTTTATAAAATCTGCCCGCATTAAAATATCTGCTTACTGATATCGATATCCTCCAAAAGTGCAAGGTTACCATCTACTATTTTGAAACAGACAGACAGCGGGCCTCCGCTAGTAGCAAGCGTGAGCAGAAATAGGCCACACGCGCTTTGATATGGTGGCACAATAGTCTCAAGGACGTTGCTAGCACCTAGCAGAATGCAGACTTGTGGGCACCACACTTGATTTTTAAACATGGTAAATGGAGACGGCTTGACGAGACTATAATACGCTAGTGAAAGATTAAAACAATGCCGTAGCGCGACCTATAAAACTGGGACGGTAACTTTCTTGACAGTAGGAAAATTAGTAATAATGGTGGTAATAATTAGTAATAAAAGTTCCCTCCAGAAATTTCTGGGAAAGACTATAGCCCCCACCAGCCCCCCTCCCAATGCTACGTCACCGAGAAATACTTGCATCCAAAGAGAAGAATGATAATTTGCGTAATACCGTTGAGTGAAGAATAATTCACTCAACGGTAGTACCTATCTTAAAAAGACAGTACCTACATATTAACAAAACTCGTTTTTCTGGGTTAAATTTTAACGCAATGTATTTTGAAGTAGGGAGAGAGAATGAAAAATGGCATGGTATAAGAAAAGTCAGATTAGTGTAAATGTGCTCAATGGATTTACCTACTTTTTTGTAACACCCTGTAAAACAAGTGTGGTAAAAACTCAATAATGACACGTATTATACATAGGTATTCATTATTTTATACAGGGTGGGCTAACGAAAACGAAACAGAGCCAATAATTCCCAGAAAAAACATTTTTCGCAAAAACGCAAATACCCGTATAGATTTTGTGTGAGAGGGGGACATTTATTGTAGCTAGTAATTTAAGAATTTTCAGACGAATCGGTGCTGTTGCGAACATTAAAGGTCGTTAAAATGAAATGTAGTATATGTTCTCATTTCGCACCCTGTATCTTCCAAGTAAAATTTGAAAAATAAAACTTGGACTTATAGAGAATTGAAAGCTCTTTCCGACGATGTATCACTCGACCCCCCCCCCAATCCCATTTGAAATTTTTGAGTGGGTGTAAACCCCGCTTAGGGGGCTGATTTTAGGGGTGTTAAATTTGTCTCTCCCTCAAACAAAATCGATGGTTTTTGCGTTTTTGCGAAAAATTATTATCCTGGAAATTATTTGCTCTGTTTCGTTTTCGTTGGCCCTGTGTACAACCGCGTGCTATCTTTAGAAATATTAATACATATTCAGTTTTATTTAAAATGTAACTGTAATAGCATATATATTGTCGCAGCCTTTTGATGTAATTGGCCGTTTCATGACAAGACTGGACGGTTCATGAAACGCTGCCAGATACTGAAACGAATAAATGTTACGGCAAAAGGCTACATATTGTAGACGTTACATGAAACGTCAACCTTTTGATGAAAACATACCAAATTACGCTAAGTGGAAGACTTCGTTGGTCTTTTCATGTAACGTCGCAACTCTGTAGACACACGTTGACGTTTCATGTAACCGTCTACAATAATATGTAGCCTTTTGGCGTAACTTTTTTTTTTTCATGAAACGGCCAATTATATCAAAAGACTGCGACATAGTCGACATATAGACAAGATGTCCTTATAGGAAACAAAAATAATAGTAAAGGTATAATATAAATATAGGTACCTATAATATAGGTATTCAGATTTATACTTCTTGGAGGTATGTACCTACACGAAACAAATGACATAATGACATATTTTAATTTTCTCTTAATATTCTACAAGGTTAGTTTATAGGAAGGTTAGGGCTTGGAAGGGAAGGGGGGGGGGGTGAAAGTGGCAAAGGGGAGAAAGGGCGCAATTTAAGTTGGTAGCATTTACACGTGAATTGGCGATTTAATAACTCTCTAAATAGATAACGCCGGGGCCCACGGATAAGTTTCCGTGGGCCCCGTTCCAGCCCAAGGCGCACACAGACGTTTTTGGCATGCATTTTGTTTATGGTGTAGGTATATTTGTTTGTTTTGGCTGCTTTCGGTTATTTCTTCATTTCAATGTTTGTGCAATGAAATAACGGAACTTTGTGGAGTAAGTACGTTGGTGCATCGCATTTTTGTTTTATGTTTGTGTTTTTATTTTGTTTTCGGTTTTCAATACCCGTGTTGTCCCTTGTCCCATTGATATGCCATTGGCATCGATCTGAGGCCCAGCTGGAGAGAGCGACAGTGTCGTGCGATGTTGCCGGGGCAAAGGGACAGAGCCTTTGGTTTTGTTTAAAAGTGGGGGAATGTCTTAACCTTCCTATAAACTAACCTTGGGTCATACTAGCATAAATAAATAGGGACACTTTTTTTAAATATGTCCCTGAAAGTTCACCGTTTGTAAAGTATTAGGCATTTTTTATTTAAAATCTACATTAAAACATCACAGCGTAAATCCGAACACCCCAAAACCTTCACATACCAAATTTGACCAATATATATACCCGAAGTTCCATGCAGGGTGTCAATATTTAGAAAAATAGGAGTCAAATGTGGCATAGAATCCTCTCAAATCAATTGAATGTACAACGGGACTAAAGGCCTTCTCAAAATGCTGATTTTTTATGAAACTTTATACGGGTCAAAGAGAGCTCTGGAATTATTGAAAACATTTAATAAACACAAGACTAATTTACTTTTTACAAAATGCCTATCAACAAATAAAAAACAATTTAAATTATTGGACCTTGCTTTTTCTCAACAAAGTCACTGTCTAAGATGATATATTTCCTGTGCGTTTACTATTGTGGCACACCAGCCAACTTAACTCATATAGACTTATTGACTGACAGGCTTCTGTATTTTTTAGACTCAGTTCGTTTATAGTGTCTGGGGCGGTTTTGATATACTCGATTTATGACCCGTAAGTATAAAGTTTCAAAAAATTCAGCATTTTGAGTTGGCTCAGAAAAGAACATCGTGTAATAGGTGAGGCGATGAAAGTCGAAAATGTTAATGTCTTGGTTTCTAAATTATACCTAAGATATTGTTTAAAGGATATTTGGAAAATAATGTAATTTAGGTATTTACTATTATAAATTTTTTTCTATGAACGCGCCTAAAATTCAATTTAAACACCCATGGCGCCAAATTACATTTTAAACACCCTTGAAACCTGACAACTGCAGATTGTAGGTAACTTCGCCTAAAGTGTTGAATGAAGGAATAATTACTTTTAGTGTTATACATATAATTGCTAATTAGTGAGTTGTCGACATAAGGCTATTATGTGTTTAATTTGATGTTTTAGGGCATTTTTCAAATAAACTCGTAGAGAAAAAGTATAAAACACTTTGAATAAAGAATCCCAGGAAGGAGTTAAAGCTCTATGTATATTATAAAATACGTGAGACGGAAATCGCTCTGAGTAGTACCTAACCAAGTTTTGGCACAATATTTTGATAGGGTAAGGGTAAGAGCACATAAGAGTACGCAGCGCCTAAGAGTACGCAGCCCCTAAGAGTACGCACTGGCATTTTTTATTAGTTCAAATGCTATTCGGACAGAGGTCGCTATTCAGTGTAGACGCCTTCAATTGACAACAATGTAGTGCCCAGGCAAGCGCCTAAAGCCAGAATATTTAAATTCACAATATTCCTACAGTATCCTAGAGGAGGCCCCGCATTCCAGATTTTTAAGACCTTCTATGAAGCTTGGCCAGGCCACACGTGCCAAGGTCAAACGCGAGGCCAATATTCTGTGAAGAAGCTCAGGCCACCTGCGCCGCGAATACCAGCGAAAACCGACTAAAACCAGATTTCCTAGCTGAGGCCCCCATGAGAAATGATATTAAAGGGCTCCAGACAGGAGCTACCAGGAGTAGTAAGCCGACTACCGGCAGTTGCCGCTGAAAGCTCTGCCCGAAAGAAGAGGGCAGGCGGCAGCCCCTGCGGCTAGCCAGCCGCAGGCCATCACCCAGTTGCAGTATAAATACCTAATGAAAAAAAAAAAAAACAAGAAAAAAGTATTCTCCTAAGCACCGCAGTAAGCTTGGACTGGCCGAAAGTAAGATATTTTTGTTTTAATTCCTTTGTGTCTGTATTGCCTTTTTATTTTGAATTTTGAATTATTTTGGAAACTTTTAGAGAAATTGAATCTATTGTGCATTTTTAATTAATTAGAAATAATTTCATAACTTTTGTGAACCGTATTATGATTTTTGGGAATTTATTTTGAACCATAGTATTTTACTGTAGATGTCAGAGCTTTTATTTTATTCAAACAGAAATGATTTTGTAACTTTTATTGGAAATTTGAAAGAGATTTGGGAAACTATTAGAGTCAATTATTTTGTCGTTGAAATCAGAATTTTGTTTTTAATTGAACTATTTTATGTCAGAAATTTCGAGTAATTTTGAATTACATTCTTATGCAAACTTGTACTGAAATTAAGCGAAGCTATACAGAGTCATCAATTAATTTTATTCTATTTAGGGAATCTTTCGCAATTTTTGCATTTTAATCTGAAGGTTTGTCATTTTATGCCATAGTTTATGTATTTGTGCCATTTTGTCATATTGTTTTGTGTATTATTTTAAATTCTATTGTTTATCAGTGTGCCTTTTGAAACGTTTGGATTTTGTTACTTAGAAAAGGGTCATATTTCGAATATCTTGAGTGTAGCATTGTGCGAATTCAGAGATTTTTAAATTATTCATTAATAATTATTGCACAGGTTTACGTATTTAATCTTAATACACATAGTAAACTATCCCTGTGTTTCCGTTATACATGCTTAGGCCCACACTAAAAGTAAATAACTTGTGGCTCACCCCTTACAAATACCTCTCGCCAACTACCACCATACAAGGGGTGAGATTTCCACAAGTTTTGATTATAGTCGCGTGGTGCTCCGTAAAAGATTCGACGAATTACAGGCAATTAACTAATTTCATACATAATTTTATACTTTGCTATAAGGAGTATCACACCCTGTGAATGTTTAACTATATTGTTCGACTGTGCATCTTAAAAAGGCTTTATACAGGGTGATTCAAAACTATGCGGCACCCTTTCAGGGGCGTAATTTACTCATTAAAATAAGACGAAAAGTTCATATTGACATGGGTCCAAAAACTCTTCGTTACGAAAATACAGGGTGAATAAACTTTTTAAAAAATATCGATTAACAATCAATTATTTTGTTATGTCTTAGCTCCTTACTAGTAACAAAAATTACATACTCCTACTGCCATTCCATTTGAAAATTATTTCGTTTACTTCAAATAATAGTTACATACCTCAACACGAAAAAGCGTTAGAGTCGAAAAAAGACGACAAATCGGAAAACTCCAACTTTCCGCGAAAGGGAGAGAGATATGAAAAAAATGAAAGAGGCGTTTTTTGTTCCAAATTGTATTTTTTGTTCAATAACATAATAAATTGTTGTATTGTACAGGGCTATACTATTTTTTTTGTTTAATTTATGGTACCGATTACCCTTACCTCCGCCACTGGATACTTTCGCGACCTGATATTAGCATTTCTTATGTCACCCCATGATGGTATTATTGTGTACCAAATTTGGTTTAAATATTCTTATTAGTTTGGAAGGTATAAAGAAAAATCGATGTTTTTTTTTTCAAAGTTTAATCACCCTGTATCTTCGAAACGAACAGTCTTTGGACCCATGTTAATATGAACTTTTCGTCTTATTTTAACGAGTAAATTACGCCCCTGAAAGGGTGTTGCATAGTTTTGAATCACCCTGTATAGACATGTTTCGCAGGGCATACGATGTGTAATTATGGTTGCCTGTTTTAGTTAAATAGATTATTCAATCATCGCTGACATGTCCGCAAGAGTACGCATGTAAAGAGTAAGCGCGCACAAACAGATCTATTAAAAAAGGAATTGAAAAAGGGGCTGCCACTTGAAAAAACTAGAAAATATCAAGACGATATTCTTTGTTCTCTCTGCAGGGAACACTAGAGTATTTCAGAATGGATTAAGTCATTGAGTAAACCCCTATTTATTCCTTTACTCAATGATTAAGTGTAAATTCATGAGGTGCATGGTGGCACGAAGACTGTATACCGACTACCTCGGAAATGGCGCCTTTACAATATATGTGACTTAGAAAGAATAATATATTGATGTTATTTCAATTTTTTGGTGTGTATCTATACTCTTAAATCCAGCACTGCGTACTCTTTCGATCTCGCGTTCCTATAAGAGTACGCAAAATGTTTTTTTATTAAAGGTGTAATATCTCTCATGTTGATAGTTATAAAAAATATTCCTTTGCATTACATATTCTTAAATGTAATAAGGAATTTATACTGTGTCGAATAAATCTGTATTACTTATTTTTGTCTTTAAATATTAAGTGCGTACTCTTGGGTGACACAGTGATAGGTGTCAGTATGTGGTATTTAGATACTTTTTCGAGCTATTATGCTTAGCTGAGCAGCTTGTGGCACTTTCCTGACCGCCGAAACTAAAATGTTTGAGGATAATAATCCATCGGTAAGTAATTTTCTAATTTAAATTAACTTTTGAGGCCATACACCAAAGTGGCATAGGCGTTTGTGTAGGTAGCTTCTTCTTCATAATTGGAAGTTTAAACTAAAAGACATTAACGTGCCTTATAATGTTTTGCCTGTATTGTAGGTACTGATTTCACGAAAATGAGGATTTCGGCCTCGATTAGTTTGTCGAAATAACTCGAAGGTGCGCGCCACTGTAAAAACGGAAACGGCGTCCCGCCATATGCAGAAACTATCCCGGTCGGGCGTTAAGCCCAAATTTGCTCCTTCCTGGGGTTCTTTATTCAAAGATAAAATACACCACGTTTTACAAACTCCTCTGTAGACATTCGTTCTACTCACGACTAAAATTTCGTTTATAAAACACCAAATCATATTAATATTATATTAAAGCTGTGAGCAATTTTATCAGAAAATTATAAGAGACTAATAATTTATACTCGTGATCTTTCTAGGTAAAATATCGCTTTCGAAAAATGTATGGATAAAATTTCCATTAGTTGTGAGAATAATTAATGATTTCATTGGTAGAGGTTTGGATCGATATCTTTTGAGCTTCGGCACCGGCATAGTCAGATTGATACTAGCTAGACAACACCACTGGTATAGCTAACACTTGGATTCAGCCAAAATATTCGGTTTTCCAATATTACGGCGGAAATTTCACCATGACAATGGGACATGGGACCTTAAATAACACGTAACGCATTGGCGCCCATCAACATATTGCTCGTTTCTTGGAAGCGGCGGCGCTGTCGCGCGTTTCCTGCGAAAAATTACCGTTGCATTGGAGGCAGGAAATTGCGCTGAAAGGTTTTTAGTCGCCGCCCACCTGAGCGTGAACGAAGCTAATTCCGATTTTTTATTTCCTGTCGCAGTAACGCTCGTGATGATTCGGTTTGTGCAAGCCCGACCGAGCCTGAATTATCCCAGTTCGCCGGTTTAGCGGAATTGCAAATAAAAGGTAAAAGCCATGAGGACACGAAACCAAACACCGCTATGATAATACGTAATTACTTCAGC
Source organism: Pseudeuparius sepicola (assembly GCA_963920635.1). NCBI lineage: Eukaryota > Metazoa > Arthropoda > Insecta > Coleoptera > Anthribidae > Pseudeuparius > Pseudeuparius sepicola. Next base: position 13,216,570 of record OY987304.1, read on the forward strand.
TTCAATGCCGTTTGCGCCTAGGGCCCATTATTCATTATCTACAAGAAGGCATCCCATCAAGTCTGTGAAAATCTGGCTTAGTAAATCCGATGAATAGAGTATCCACGCATTTGCGGTTACTCCACATTTGTTTTTTGTTTCGATGAGATTATTTAAAGCTTTGCTCTTAGGCAATTACTTACATATGCCATCAGCTTCAAGAAACCAAACATCTTCAAGAACAACCGCGGAATAGTCAAAGTTTCACAGATAGTGAGGTTGAAAGCAGTGAGATGGGATACATAGACAGTTTAGAGAATATAGCGCATATACTTTTATAAAAGCAGGCATATATCTCGAAAAAAAAAATAGTTTTACGAAAAACTGTTGGATGTCCTAATTTATAGGAAATTTTAGGAATATAAATAAGGTGTTCCTGTGCATTCCTCAATCAGACCCACATACCTGTAGGCAGCGATGTAACAGATACATTTTTTTCGGTATCTAGATACAGATACTGTCTAGCAGATGTATCTAGATACAGATACCGATGCATTTTTCCAAAATATCTTGGTACAGATACAGATACGTTAAAAAAGTATCTACACTCACCGGCACGAAAAACGGAGCACTTATAATTTTTATTTAAAAAATGTAAAATTTTAATACTTTGCAATGGTTTATTATTATAATAAGTTAAAAGCAAACAACAACATGTTTTAAGTAATATCTAACAACAATTAAACGTTTATTTGAAAAGCAAGACTAGACTGTTTTGAATAAAAATTTCCAAAAATTAAAAAGTACACAAGTCTTAGTTGGCCATGACTTTTCTTTTGTTTTTATTGTTTTGACAAGTCTGAGTTTAAAGAAGTGAAACAGTTCAAAGCTGTACTGCGTTTATTTAAGGTAAAAATATGGCTGTTAATCCTGAAACAGCGGCTGCTATTGTTGCGTTGCTTCAAGACGGAAGAACTGAGCGATATGTTGCCCAACAATATGCCGTATCCAATAGCACTGTGCACCGTATTTATACACGTTTTTTGGAAACTAGAGCTTACACCAGACGACCTGGAACTGGTCCCCAACGAAAAACTAACGCTCATGATGATCGCTTCATCCTCTTGCAAAGTCTACGAGATCGTCGTGCTACAGCTGTAGAAATCAGAAATAGACTTCATCATGTTCGGGATACCAATGTAAGCGAACGTACAGTTAGACGAAGACTTGGAGAAGCCAATCTTACCAGTCGTAGACCTGCAACAGGTCCAGAGCTTCTTAGGCGTCATCGTGTTGCGCGACTTCGGTTTGCCAAAAATCATGAGCACTGGGGTGAAAATGATTGGGGGCGAATTTTATTTACTGATGAGTCCAGGTTTAGCCTGCGATCTCCAGATGGTCGCGAGAGAGTATGGCGAAGACCACAAGAGCGTTTTGCAGAATGTACCTTCAGTCCTAGAGTAGGATACCAAGGAGGTTCAGTAATGGTGTGGGCTGAAATTTCTCTGGAGGCACACACTGAGTTGTACATCGTTCCAAGAGGCTCCTTAACTGCTGCCCGGTACATTGATGAAATTCTCCAAGATTTTGTTGTCCCGTATGTTGATTTTATTGGAAATAACTTTCTTCTGATGCATGATAATGCCAGACCTCATACCGCAAGAATCACTCAACAGTATTTAAATGATGTAAACATTCCTGTTTTGGAGTGGCCAGCGTTAAGTCCAGATGCGAACCCGATTGAACATGTTTGGGACATGCTTGGGCGAAGAATGCGAAGTCGTGTTCCTGCTCCTTTAACCATAAATCAGTTGAAACAAGCTCTTTTAGAGGAATGGGACCTTATTCCTCAAGAGGACATTCGCCATTTGATTTTAGGCATGCCATGGAGAATGCATGCAATCATTCGAGCTCGCGGGGGTAATACCCGTTATTAAAAATGCTCCTCATTAGTTTTTGCTCAAAAATCGTTTAAGTTTTGATTCATTTAAGGACATTTTGTCACAACACAAATGTGGGTTTATCGTTCTAATTTTTTAAATTGTAACAAAAGTTTTTATTTAAAAAAAAAGCGCCCAATTGTTATTAGAAATTACTTAAAACATGTTGTTGTTTGCGTTTAACTTATTATAATAATAAACCATCGCAAAGTATTAAAATTTCACATTTTTTAAATAAAAATTGTAAGTGCTCCGTTTTTCGTGCCGGTGAGTGTAGATACTTCCAGATACTTTCAGATACTATCAGTTAATTAAGAAAATTTCAGACCTCATAAGGCAATCAATATACTTACCTACTCAAATATTTATGAAACAAGTGTGTGTGTAGGTAAAGTAGAACTGTTTAGACGAATGTGAAGTTTAGATTGTCACTAATCAAAATAAGTTGTCCTATCACCTATCCCATTTCGTTTCTGAAAAGCATTTAAAAAATCTGAAAAGTTCTCTACACTTTGATTTTAAACATTTTTTGCTCGAATAAAAAATAAAGGGGGGTAGCAGTTAGCAGTTCTTGATAGAAAGCCCTGTACATGTGCATAAGGAAAAAATGAGGTTATGAGATGTTAACATGTAATGTTATAATGCATTAATATTAAAATGTAGGTATTTCTATTTCATATTTCATCTTATTTAGGTATCTGCATCTGCCCAATTTTGATATCAATTTGATTAATTTGAATTACAATAAACTTAAAATTAATTTTTGCCCATAGTAACGGTTTAAAAATTAAATATAGGCACGTGGGACATGGGGCATCCCTTGGTATTTTGACTAAAAAAATGTCTCTAGTATCTAGATACTTTCAAAAGGATCTAGATACTAAAGCAGATCCTGATTTTTCTAGATATGTATATAGGTACATAAAAAGTATCTAGATATCTAGGTGCATAAAAAAGTATCTAGATACAGTATCTAGATACATGTATCTCGATACATTACATCACTGCCTGTAGGTATATTAATATGCTGCAACGCCGCGCCGTCTCCAATTGTATTGGGAGATGGATCTGATGTTGATCAAGTCCGCGCTTTGATGTAAATGATAAGTCGCTTACTTCTCCTCTGGATGCTATCTAGAACTTGTGCTCTAATTTGTGCCAAACAAACCAAACAAAGAAGTAGAATATGAAGTATGAATCGCTCTACCTCGTGCTTTACAAAATTCTTCTTGCCATAATGGTCAGCAAGTTTCTATATAAATCAGTCATTAGCCCCACCAATATAGTCATGTCATATCCATGTGCGTTGTACAGTATGGTTGGTGACCCAAGGCCAAGGCAAATTTTCACTTGAATTTTCCAAATATTTTGAAAATTATTCGCGGCGCACACTATTCGAGGACAGAGAGAAGAGAGATTTAAAACCAGATTCATAATATATTGAGATAAGATAATTGAAATTGAGCAACGAAAATAAAATAAACAATTTTATCCATAGGTGAAATTCACAACATCATGTATCATGTTCTAAGTTCACAGTACCATGATAAGTTAATGGACAATAAATCAATTCTGTGCCTACCATAATAAGTCGTTATCACAGTCCAGTAAAACCTAATAAATTCGAAACTGAGTACTTTCGCGTTGCATTAATGTATTTTTTGTTAATACTTTCAAGTGATTAATAATTGTTATAATGAATATGCACTTTATCGGTTTGTACTGATCTGTTTCATTTTTCCAAAAATAGATACTCTAAAAATATCGATCAAATTTAGAACCATCAGTTCTCAGTATTCTAATATTTACCTACTAGATATTATACATAGTCGTAGACAGTTGGTCCCTACTATTATAATAATTAATAGATATTTATATTTTATTGGGTACATTAATCAAGTTTATCAAGTTTATTAACGTGAGCTTATCGGTTGCTGCTGATTAATAGGCTATTATTTTATTAAATTTTAAAAAATGATAAGAAGAGGTAACGAGAAAACATTGACTGAAAGTAGGTTTGGTTGTGTTACGTGTGAAACTATACCAAAAGAACTAAACATTGTGCATTTTTTATTTGAGCATTATTTGTTAATCTGCATTGTAAATTGAAATTGAGACTCCCTTATCCTTATTTGAAAACTTTATTCTGTGCGAAGCTATTTATTCTGTACCCAAAGGTATAATGCTGAACCGCTTATGCTTGTTAGTAATGAGTCATTTCTAGGAACTTGTACGTTACAACATTGGAATAAATATAAAATAATATAACCAATGTTTGCTGTTATTTATTTAATTTTTCAGAACGTCTGAAAATTTTCCAGTCCCCTCTACGTCCATGGATATTCCGCTGGCATGGTGACAACGCCGATGTCATGAATGGATGGCACGGCACTACTTTATTTTCTTGGAAGTCGCATTTGGCGACCGATGCAGCTGCTAAACTTCGATGCATTTTCGATGTCGTATCCATTATTCAGGTTTAAACTGATCGGTTGAAATTTAAATCCGTCCTGGAATTTCGGCTAGTCTATAAGTAAACCAGTTACGCCAGTGTGCCAGTCTAGTCAATTTCGCAGACGAATGCATTCCGAGAGATACAGTGTGCCCCCAGATCAGTGATCGAAAAGGAGAAATCCTTTCTCAGTATTTATTCTCTAATAGTGATTTTTGTAAATTTTCGAGATCCGCGTGAAAAATAAACTTGGGTATCTACTATGATTAATTTGATTATTGAATCGCATCGTATACCTACTATTTTTTGCAAAATCTGGTCAAATTCGTATCAAATAAATATTGAGCTTCCATAGCAATCCAGTCAACGCATTTTTGAGACCGTCCACAAAAAATCATGACACACCAACTTGAAACCTGAAACAACTTAATTTTGGACCGAAAATATATTAAAACACATAAAAATTGTAATGTCTTATAATTATTTTTAGTAATTTATGGACCAATGCGTAAAAAATAAAATAAAAAACCTTTTTAAAAACAAGCTTTTATTTAAGCAGTGACTATAGATCTATAGTCACTGATTTAAGCCATATATAGGTACTAAAACGAATAAAATAAATTTAAGGTAATTCAATGCCAAATTGCGACAAGCTTTTTGAAATCTTTGAGCAGCGCCTTGACTGATGAACGGTGCGTAAAGTGATCTAGGTATATACTTTACGCACCCATGCTAATTTTACGCACTATACTAAAATCGAGCAATCCGTACGCCTGGCGTAAATAAACCCACGTGTTCAATGACGTTCCGCGATTGGTCGGTAGACTATAAAATTTCACCCGACTCGGCACCAGGGACGTACTCGATCGCAAAAGTGTAGTTATGCGGTATTATCTTGTTGTTTTAATTTTAATTAAGCCAATAATTCTTTTCCGAAATATTTTGATGTAAACAATTGTAAAACTAAAATTAAATACAGGTTCTGCCTCAGTGCGGCCCTGGCGAATATTTCAAGTCAAGTGCTGTTGTTTACGCCAGGTGTAAAAGAGTTGCTCGATTTTAGTATAGTGCGATGTTGGTATGACTTGCAATTGGCAGAAGATCTAATTACTTATCGAAATAAATAATCTAATATGAAATTAAATTCAAGTATATACATAGTAGGCTGTCAAAATTTGAAAATAAAGTGGTTTACGTACCCTTATTGGAGTATCGAATAGCTAATCCAGAATTAATGCGCAACTTATAGACATTTCTTTTTGTTATGAAAATAAATTAAAAATACTTGATATTTTCAATTGAACGTAACACGTATAACATTTTGGTAATGGTAATACCAAGGTAATAATTATCTTCAAAATGACAATAACAAAATATAAACACATAGTATAAACACCTACTTTTCTCTATAAACAACACTATATTCTTCAACATCTCATATTTTATAGTTAAAGTAGGTATACCTATTCTCGTTTCTCAGTATTACACATGTTGCTAAACTGTTTAGGTAACCCCATATAAACAATTCCATTGGGGTAATGCATTTATACGTCAAAATGTGACATTTATAAAGTAACATCAACATGCTAAATTTCAAAGTACCTAATTATTGTATCTCAAAAAAACAAGGGAAAGAAGTTGAGTTTACCATGATTGAGATCCACCTTTACAGTACCTATACCTATAGGTTGTTATTTTATATGGTTACCACTGTTTAACGATATCCATCACCTACATGACTGACTTGATCTTCAGCTCTTCACATTATCATAATCTAAAGTCTTAAAGCGTTCGCAAAGGCTTTCCTAGAACGATTAGAATTTAAAAAAAGGTGGGAAAACCCAAGCGTTCTCCATAGAATAAAAGCCAGACGTCAAACCTTATTATAACGGCAAAGAATGAAAAAAAAGATGTGAGGTGCGCTTGGTTCTATACAGAATGATTAAACATTTATAGTGGCTGTAGACATGGTTTGCAACCTGTGTCGATCGTGAGTGAAGTGAGATCGTGAGCATACCGCATACCAAGAATTTTTTGATATTATATAGAGATAGAGTATTTATAATTTAGTAAAGAGAAGGAAACAAAGTTGTTGCTTATGGCAGGTGGATATATATTAACAGTTTACACCAAGGTTATTAGTTATTATGAAGATGAAGAGGAGGTTTGGGCATTGCCGCCATACTGAAATGGTATCACCCCCCCATCAACACCAGTTTTTACTTCTTCTATTATATTCCAATATTCCAAAACCAGATCGTATCAAAGTGTAGATTGTACTATTTTAAAATCGAAATAAAAGAAAATATAACATTTTCATATAAAAGTAATCAATAGATCACAGATTTGACGAAGTTTTCTGTAATGTTTATGGTTTCAAACGAGGCAGCAGTTCTGCTGTAAACTTAATTTCAAAAACTAGTTCAGGATACCAGCATAATGTAACATTCTGGAGATGTTAAAATTCTCAAGTTTATTTGTATTTGCAGTAGTTTTTGGAACCTACGTACCTACCTACCATAGCCGATGTTGCCTTCGACTGTGCTAGGTGCTAGGAAACTATAGTTGGAATAACTGTACCTCTTCAACCTCAAATTAGGAATAATAAATTTCAAATTGGGAATTTCGATACTAAATTAAAAATCATATTATAAAAGCACTTATCAACAAGAACAACACAATTTATTAAGCAAATTTTATAATATTAAGCGAAATTTTAATTATGTACCTATATAATTATAATAGTGTTTTCTTCAACAACAAAAGAAAACCCAATATAGGAAAAGTACATGTATATAATCTGTCAATAAAACAGAATAATCACTGAAGCCTCATAGAAGCTTATGTGTGATGTAATTTAAAATTAGAGCACATATTGTGGTACAATGAACTATGTTATATACTATTTTGGTACAATAAAACCATATTTATCGGCACAATTTTTTAATATAATATAACCAGTCTTAATTGGAATAGGTCAAAATCGGGTATATAAACATAATATTTTATAGCAGGTAATTTAGTCTTAACAGATTTTGATATAGGCTGTTGAGTTGAGTATTTAATAATTGATCGTAATAGATTCAATCATAATAAATTGTGTTCCGTCGTGTAAAATACATAGCTATGAATAACTAATTCGGGAAAAAGGAAGATAATATTATAATGCTGTTCTATCTAAAAACTTTATCAATGCCATTTGTATATAGAAGCCAATCCTTTAGTTTTCTTTTAAATTTTGGTAAAAAGTGGATCTCTGCAATAGAGTCAGGTATCAGGGAAGATTATATCTAAGCATAGATTAAAGGAGCCATAGATAATCAGAAGCATTGTTGAAACCGTCCGCAAAAAATCCTGCTACACCAATTTTCAAACTTTAATTATGGAGCGAAAACAAATTAAAAGAGATACTTACATTGTAATGTCTTACATTTCTTGGGACTCTATACCGAGTTTAGGTATAGGTATTTTAATTTAGTTCTTAGTTTTTATATCAAATTTTATGCAAAATATTTAGTTGTAACGTGCGGAAATTTCAACAATGGTTCTAAGAGTCTAGATATTCAGGGTGCCCAACTTTAAAACTGTCCAAATCCGTAAAATCTTCAGTTTTGGAGATAATCGCCTCAACTTTTTTTTGTATGAAAGGCATTCACAAACCGCGTCTTTTGACTTTTCTGCCATTTTCAAAATGCAAATCCAGGGTCGGCTGCGATTTTTTTATACCCCCAATTTTCACGAAAACCATTTATCGATTTTTTTATTTAAAATATGACTCCATAGCGTTAATCAGAACACCCCAAAACCCCCATATACCAAATTAAAACAAAAAATATACAGGGATTTCCATTCTGTAGGGTGTCAAAGTTGAGCAAAATAGGAATTTTAAAGACATCTGGCGAGTCAAGTATGCCATGGAATCGTGGAATCCCTTCAAAACAGTCGAATGGTCAACAGGACCACTCAAAATGTTGTTGTGAAAAGATTTACTACAATAATATACAGGGTATTTTTCTCTGAGCCATCTCAAAATTCTGAAATTTTATGATCAAGAGAGTACCCCGGAATCATTGAAAAAATATTGATAAACACAAAAGTAATGCATTTCTTTACAAAATGCCAACTAACAAATAAAAACAATTTAAATTGTTGGACCTTTCTCAACAAAGTCACTGTCTAAGATGATACATTTTCTGTGCGTTTCCTGTTGTGGCACTCCAGCCACCTTAACTGATATGGACTTACTGACTGACAGGCTCCTGTATTTTTTAGATTTAGTTAGTTTATAGTGTGCGCGGCTTTGATGTACTCGATTGTTGACCCGTATAAAGTCCCAAAAACAGGAAAATTAACAGCGAAACATTAGGTATACCATATATGGCATACAATAAATTTATTAAAATATTTGTATTATATTGTATATTATACTACCTACATATTCAGCATCGCATTAATGTTCTCGTATTTTGAAGAGGATACTTCTAAATATTTGCGTAAATGGTTACTTCTTTCTTGCCCAAATATTATCTTTTTCATAGGAGTTCATTTTCTTTTTCTAAAGAGCTATTATTGGGGTTAACATAAAGTGGGATATTTTCTTCGAAGACATTTCCTTGGTCATCTTAAACAAAATAAGTAGGGGAGAGTCGGGTAATATCGGACACATTTCGAAAAAATGAAATAATTTTTATCAAAAAAATGATATATTAACATATTTTTGCTTAAAATAAACTATACTCTTTGCAGAATAGAATACATAATAAAATTAAACAAAAAACTTAAACAAAAACTCCACTCGTTAAAAACAAAAGTGGGCCTCTTTTTGTAATTTTCTGAAAACGTCGGGTAGTACCGGACATGAATTAATTCCCCTTACAAATGCCGCATTTATAATAAACCTGATGTTTTTCTGCCCCAGAACAATTTTTATATTATAAGTGCTACCGTTTCGGTTTGAGTCGTTCGGGAAGGTTATGTCTGCCTTGATGAACCTAATAAGGGGAAACAGCTGTCGTAGTCTACCTTCTCGAACGATTCAAATATGAAAACACCGGCACATCCATTAAAACTTGGATGTTGGTATGATATTACCAGTTGCCAAAATTTATAGTCCCATAAAGCCGCCAACTTTTTTTCTGTAAAAATCTATTGGGGACGTGAAATTTTATCATCATTGTATCTAATTTGCGACGAAGTCTTCACCACAGATGATACACTCCGTTGCTTCTTGTTGCTGTTCAGAGCACATTATCTTTGCTATATTTTTTGTCCTTTACATTTTTATTTTTTCTAATGTAATCCTCTAGTTGGTCAATTTTTCTTTTTCCTTTTGTGTTCTCGGGCATTTTTTAAAGTTAATATGAAAATAAGAATGTTCAGTACAAATTTCAGTGTCCGATATCACCCGAAATATGCGTGTCCGATACTACCCGAACAGCACCGTTGGAAAAAAGTGGCCAACTTATTTTTTACGACCCTCCGATCATTTCCATAAAACCATTTTTATATTCCAAAATAACCAACAAATGTTATATAATATGAACATTTTAAAAGAACTTAACGTTTATATAAAATATAGACTGGTGAATTTTATGTCCGGGAAATTTGTTGACTCTCCCCTACCTAGATGATAGCAGTATTTAGGTTTACTCGTTCGGCTACGGTGATATTTTAAAAAAAAAACCATCACCTATTTCTAATTATAAGGACTAATAAAGGGGTAATTACTAATCTTGCCATAAGATTTTGAGGTCGATGGTTCATTAATATATTCTACTGCTTACTCGGTGGACTCTTACAGATGGTACAACTGTATACTTAAGAAAACAATATACATATACCTAAAAGATTATTTAGTGCAGAGTTTGTTCAAAGAAGCTTTCTACAGTTTTCTTATAGGTAAATTTAATATACGCTTAAGCTTTGTCTACGCATTTAAAGTTTAAGTATTAGTATCTTTTTCAATTAGCATATCTTTTCAGTCTTCTTTTTTGGAAAACCCATAGCATCGTCGTCCCCTTGTGTCAATTTCTAAGGTTACTGATGGTATCATCTAGGCATATATTTTTTCTTCTTCCTCTTTTTCACTTCATTTCATATCCCACGTTCCATGTTCCCATCTATGTTAGCACAGTATGGCGGCCCCATGCGTAACGTATTGGAAGAGCAGCGACCATCTTTTGTTCACTAGGTCTGTTCTGCGTGTTTATTCGCCTTGATTTAGCGGGAGCGTAACAACTGAACTGCATATCAGGGTGTAACTTTGAATAGTACATAAAATTTAACTGGCGGTAGGTTTCAACCCCAAATGCACGCCTATGAAGTTTATTATTGAAAAAAAAATTAGACCACCCAAAATACGACTACATTGCTCTTATTATTTATTCTTAGAAACTTTTTAGTGCTGGGTGCAATGACTGGAACTTGCAATAGATCGATAATAGGTTTTTTGCCACTGTTCCCACTCGACGAGCTCATGTAGATTGTAGAAGAAGCTGCGATTGAAACATTGAAAAAAATATTAGCTAAAATAAAAGAATCTATTCAGCGAAGGGTTGAAGCTTGTATTAGGAATGGAGGACAACATTTCGGACAACTTCTATGAAAAAGGTACGTCGTTAAGTATGTCGTGAAAGTGTAGTGAAAAGTGAAAACAAATTAGTGAAGTGGTAAATGTGATTATTAATAAGTTATGGAGAGTGCTTCTGTATCAGGTAAATCTTTATATTATTATTGTTTATGCGGGATGATAGGGTTACAGGCGAACACCCGCTTGAGAAAAGTAACGCGCCGCTACTATACCCCATGGGAAATTTGCAAATTTGTACTCACTTTCAAGGAATTATCTGACGGTATGGCAACGCTGTAGTACAAAGCCATCGCTTCAATAATGAAGGAACCTTGCCACCAGTGGCTATCAAACTGTCTCTAAAATTTGTTAACATTTTTGAATAGCCACAGGTTTGTATGCAAATTTTTAAAAGATACAGGGGGTTTCATTTGAATCTCAAAAATCGGTTTTCGGATAAATTTTTGTCAATTTCAGAGATATCCAGTCGATACTTGGAACAAAGTTAGTATTTATGTCCAATTCGACCACTTGACTCTGATAAATAACTCAAGAACAAACGAAAATCACGGGGAGACATGATTTATTATCCCCCTAACTTTTTCTACGACTATGTACATACGTCTACTATGTAGTCTGAGCAACATCTTTATGGTGTAGCATTTACCTTGCTTTAATTTTGTATCGTGTCAATTTGTCATAAAAATAAACATTGAATTCGCGTTACAGTTTTTTTACAAAAATAAGATTCCTGATTTCCAGATGCGTCACGCATTGGGGTCATTCTAAAAGAACAAATAATAGGAGAAACGACCTTGGAAGGTAATTACACCACCCAAGACAAGAAAAATGTTCCAGAATCCTTCTCAGGAAAGGTACAGAGGTTTACATGTCAAGTTTAAAAATCACTATATATATATTTTTTAAGAGCGATTTATAATAACTTTTTCTTGTTTTGGGTTATGTTATTATCTTCCATAGTCGTTTTTCATGTTTCTTTTCTGGAACACCCTGTAGAATCTCGTATTCTAGTTGTTGTTGTCTCTAGATGACTTCATGGCATGAAGCTGGAATTCAACTCTGCGGCGCATAGCAAAATTTAATTATAGGGTCTATTGATAGGCACCATAGGTGTCTAGTCTTTGAGAAACCGAAAAGCACGCTGCATTGTAAGGATTTTGGTTTTCTATGAACCTAATTTATTCTCTAACCACAGAAAAATTGTATGCACAAAAAGTTGATTTCATATACTGTTAATAGGTATACATACAAGGTGATTCAGGTTTAAATGCACAAACTTAAAATAATTTCGTTTTTTCTTTTATCTTAAAAACCATTGGAGGCGTTTTAACCAAATTTAGTACAGATACCTTCTTATAGGCGTTCATATTCGGTGAAAATATCAGTCTCCTCAAACAACCAGTGGCGAAGTTACATGGGTACAGGTTTGTGTAAATAAATAAACACTCTTACGACCCTGCAATAACTCGTTTCTAGATAAAGCATTCAATTCCCTTCAAAAACTGCTTCTTGGCATATTTCTGGCACCGTTTTATGGCATATTTGATTTTTGTGATTGATTTCACCGTTTGACACTCCAATAATTTCATCGAAATGTAAGTAATAATAGAAACATATCTTGTATGTAGGGTAGGATCAAAGTCTATTAGACTTTGGCGTAGGATCGCCTAAAAATACGCATCCCCAAAGAGTATGCAGTCGCCATTATTTTTCTACAACTATCTATTTTTTATTGCCGCCGTTTGGTCAGTAGTTGTTATTAGTTGCCCGAAAGGTGTGTGTGTTGTTCCCGGCGATTTGTAACAAATACGTCAAAGTTATTGCAAAAAAATAGTTTTTTTTTGCATTTATATGTAATATTTTAGACATCTAAGGTAAGCGATATCTATTTAATGTTTTGATTTTCAATAAAAATCATAGCAATGCCATAAAGAGTGATGTTTACACTCGATCTTTACGGGCATGAATCGGGGTTTTTCTCGTTGCTAAATTTTGATTTTAATTTTAAAAATTGTTGTGTTGGGTTCCTAAGAGTGCGCACCCAAAGAGTACGCATGCGAACTCTTAGGGCATCGACAAAGACATAATTTGTTAGAAGAAAGTGAAAAGAAGAAAATGAAGAAAGGTATGAAAAGAAGAGTTCTGAGTGATTCTGGGGAAAATCCTTATCAGTACTGGGCAATAAGAAAAGAAAAGCTGACAATAAAAAAGACGATACGATTTGTGGTGCCGCGGATGTTTTGAACACTATTCTACATCCCACTGGATAAAGTGTCATTTATGTGAAACGTGGTGGCATAATGACTGCTCTAACTATCTCGGACACGGGTTATTTTCCTGTGACTTATGTAAAAATTAAATAAAGTTTATAATATTCTAATAATAATAGTTACCACAACGTTATTTTGTTCCGCGTAATCTTTAGGGTACCACTGAGTACTCTTAAGGGATTAGGAACCTAAGAGTACGCATTTTGTACGTTTTGTTTAAATTTTTATATTTTTGTTAAATATTAAAACTTATACTTCCTATCGTATTAAAAGTTTAGATTGGTACATAAGTCAAAACATTTTGAATAAAGTTTACGTTTGAAGAATTGTTAATAATTTTTATTGAAGCGAATTAATTAAGTGCGTACTCTTGTGCGATCCTACCCTACATCAGCAAGCAATTTACTAAATTAATAAAATATTGTAGTGATATACCAAAGAAAAAGAACATATAATATTCAATCTTTGGTGATACTTTTTCCATCGTCTAACTAGGTTTATACCAATCCATAAACAAGGATTAAACATAGATAAATCACTTTTCTAAATAAATGTGAAGCAAGCGTCACAAAATTTTGCACTTTGGATGAAATTAACAAAACAAAACCTTTCTACTGCGACCAAGAACTTCTAACGCAGCAATTTCGGAAATACACCATGTTAAAGTTACCAGAGATATATTACGTTTATGTATAACAAAACAAAGCAGAATAATAATAAAATATGATGGAGAAAATTGACTCATTGGCTACATTCACCACTGTATCCACCACTGGTAGATTTCTTACCCCGCAGTGCATGTAACATAATAGTTACCATCTCGGTTTGAATGATTCGAGGAAGAATATGGCTGCCTTGACGACTGTCATATTGGTAAAATCGGTACCGGTAAGTGGTACATTATTATCCATTAGTTCTCGGACGCAAGGTTCCCATATACAGGGTGTGTCGGTACATTAATTTTAAGAACGTAAAATTAGGGAAACCCCGTGCTTATAGAACGCCGCTGGATTCCCGCTGGAAGCGCTTAGCGATGTTGCGCGATATTGTCTAATTTAAGAGTGGAACAAAAATTAGACAGGTACCTTTGAAAATTATTCCTATTGGTAGGTTTGCTGTCCCACGAACTGGTTTTTATTGCTTTCTTAATGCGCGCACAAAAATAATTTAACAAACACATCACTTTTTATCACTTTGCCGATATTTTAAGTACCTAGGCAGCGGAAATTTAAAGAATGCTAGTAAAAAGAACTTTTACTGAGACTTATCAAGAAAATAAGGACATACTCGTAAAGTATTGTTTTATTTGAGCAGCTAAGCCCCGATAGATTTTATTAGTAAATAATAATTTAAAACAAGCCATCACAGAAGAATACAATGTGCAACACCTTCGAATCAAACGTACACTCTTATCCGAGTATTTTCTTATTTGAATAATTACTAGAAAAAATATTTTTTCAATCGTGCGATTTGTTCAAACGCCGATAAAGGACGTTTATTAGTAATAACACTGGTGAAAACGGCCGCTGCCTTCAAAATAACGCACTTTTTCCCATTAGGAATAGCACTTTTAGTCCCAAAATTTTGAAATACTGCAGACACCGGTTGCATTGAAAAATTCCGGCCGGACGCGCCACGACAAGAAATACGCGTTACCCAAATATCGGCAATGTAAAAACTGTTTAGTTTTAGTTATTAGACTAGACACTAGACACCGACTGCGTTTGCGACAGAGTAATAGCAATGTTGTCAGTGCCAGACTGGCAAAACGAAAATCCGTCACATACCTACTGGTGTGAAAATTCGCCAATTTGTCGTTACATGGCATTGGCATGGCAGTGGTAACAAGAGTAAGCATATCTAAAGTCTATCCAAGTTACAGCGGCAGTAGATATAAACAAAGTCACATGACCATAGACGTAACTAGGGGAGGGCTAGGGGGGGCTTAGCCCCCCCCCCCCCCCTAAATTTCTATTAGCCCTCCCTAAAATGTAAAGGATGTGCGAAGATATGCTTCTCGTAAACAGAATAGATCTAACATTCTGACAACGCAACGTTACGCAACACGGCGAACACCGCACGCGCCTTTTTAAATTCACCAGTTTCGACGAATCGCTTGCTCTTGCGGAATCTTGCGCTTGCGCCTTGTGCCCCCACAAAATCCGACTGAAATTTAAACGCGCAAGCGAGAGCGAACACACCGTGCCTGCTGCCGAGAGAAAGAGAGACGAGACGGGCGTCGCAGAATGTACTTTTGCTGTGCCAGACTCCAGACTTTTATTTTGTTATTCATCCAGTTTATTGTTGTTTCGTTATAATATGTACTATGTAAATAATCTTGCATCACAAAATAGCGGACATTCCCAACATTTTTTCTCTGGTTTCTACTCGGAAACCTCTACTTTTTCATAATGTTTTTTTCTTAAATGAATTAAAAATGATTCAAAATTACCAGTAGATAGACTTATACATTATTTTTTGAAGCCTTAAAATAATTAACGTTTTTGGGTGTGGCACCTGAAGGGTGGTACAGGGTGATCCAATCAGTAACGTATTTAAACTTCCCCCAAAAATTAACGCACCAAAAAATACCCAAAAGTTTAAAGTAAATTTTTGTCAAAACCAATAGTCCGATTTGGACGATTTTTTTTTAATGATAGGTTGTCTCTTCCAGAACGTTGGTGTTTGCATAGAAACCTCTTTTTTATAAATACCGGGTGTCTCAAACTTTTGGGTATTTTTTTGGTGGTGCGTTAATTTTTGGGGGAAGTGTAGAAGGGCGGGACCGAACCCATTTCGGAATTTGAAAATATTCACTCCAGCTTGTAAATTTGAAGATATTGGGATTTCCCAAGACTAATTTTATATAATTTTTCTTCAATTTTTTAAAAAATTTCGCTTGCGGCGCATTTTTTAAAATTATTTTAAATGCCCTTGTTAAAAAAAAAGACACAAAAATTGTCCCTCCACCACTCGAAATTAATTACTATATACGTCACAGAAGTGATCCAAACTCGTAGTCCCGGCCTACCATTTTACAGAATGACATTTAAAAAATATAACTTTGTAAGTAGCGTACTGACTTTCAAAAATTTCAATAATTCATGGTCGGGGCCCCGCATTTTCATGCGGCACCCGGCCTCGCAAAATCCTGAGCCGGTCCTGATCAGCCCCCCCTAAAAATACGACCTAGTTACGTCTATGCACATGACACACAATTCTTTTAGAAGTTCTAAAGTTTGTGATTCTACCTTTCGTGGATCTTTATAAATTTCCTTAAATTAAGTAGCAAAATAAATTTACAGAATATACTGCTCGCGATCCGATCTAAAATATGCAGGAAACTCGACTGAGGGAAGAGCCGGCCCTGCATTCTGCTCGCCGCGTAAACACTTGACATTTTATGACGGCCAGACCAATAAGAGAATAGGTCACGTGGTGGCCAATGTTTTGATCCACTGCCTCTGTAACTTGGATAGACTATAGAATATAATTTTTTATTTTCTATGTATCTTCAGGTTCAAGCTAAAAAATAAATGAAACCGGTCGTTTGATTTTAGGCTAGTTTAAAAAAATCAAAAACAAATTTTATGTTACCTATGTTAGTATCATAGCCGAACTAAACATTTTTAGCCCTTACTTATAGTCTAAGAGCTAGCGGTTCATCCGACTAACCCGTTTCCCACAAATGTTTTATTATCGGTCAATTAAGAAAGTACCGTTCTGGCAGGTATCTCGCGGTTGCGTCATCATCCCTTAAATTTTTGAAAATGTAAAAAAAAATAAAAAAATGAATCTACTCCCACAAGGCTACAATTTTAATATGTTTTAATTTACATAAGTTTAAGCCTAAAAAAAATTGACAACCTATTTTGAGGGTTGCAAGTATGTGCCAGATGACAGTAAATTTGTCATAGGGATAGTAATTCGTAACCTGCTCCCACAAGGCTGAAGTTTTGAGGGAATATTCTTTTAATAGTTTTAAAAGAATACGTAAACAGCCAGCCTATTCTGGCGGTTGCAAGTGTCTGCCAGACGAGTACAGGGTGACCCCCAAAAAGTACCACCCCCATTTATTCTCTTAATTTTAAGGTATTTTAACCGGAGAAAAGGCACTTCTGTACTAATTTCTTCCAAATTTTCAGGATCTGCTGTCAAAAAAACAATCGAGCATCAAACAAAAAAGTTATGGATCTAACCCCACTTTTTTTGAAAGTGAAGCCCAACTTTCTTTTCCATATTTGGATCTAGGCAACTGAAATCTCTATTATACGACGATATATATACAGGGTGTCCTGGATAGTTGTCGGAATAGGTGTAAATAATCAAAAATTTTGGAGTTTGATCTTGATATTTTGGAAATCACTCCTGATTACGCCCTAAGGCGTCTTCTAGTAAGTAGATAGAACATACCAAATTTCAAATTTTTAAGTAGCGCCGTTATTGAGATATAAATAAAAAAATACTTTTGGATCACCCTGTAGACCCGAATAATTTGGCAAGGAATGCCCAAATCGAAAAATTTTATATGAAAGACCCTCCCCTTAAAACCACCTGCCGAACACCCCTTTAAAATATTTACAATACATTCTGACTCACCTCAGCTGTCTCTTTTTTACAGAATTAGCAATGCCGTCTTAAAAAACATTAATTCTCTACTGGGAAGAGTTCACGCAAGCTGCTTTGTTTGCAATTAGAGCCATTTGGAAATAACCCGAAAAACAAAATGAGTTAAAAGTCTTATTTTAAATGTTTTTACAAATTTATTACCAAAAATACATTTTCGAGAATGTGTAATTTTTTTGTATAGTTAATTTCTTTTTTCAGGGAGTATAACGTGTATGGATCTAATTACTTCATGTTTATACCTATACCAACGTTTTTTGTCGATTCCCTCTTGCCAGAACTGGAACAGCTATAGTGGCCACAAGTAGAACATTGTGGCTACAACTCAGACTAATGAATAAAGGGGACACCGCATTATAGCGTCGATATACAGATGTAAACAGTAAGCTGAACCCTCTCACTTTATGAAAGAGATAAATGTATTTACAAACACTACCTATGGAACGAAATATTCTCTTTTTTCACTTTAGAGGAAAGACACTTGCATTTTATGCACCTTTTTACCATTTTTTAATATTTTAAACTTGGAACCGCACGACAAACTCGATTTTAGCGTTTGTTTTCTGGTAAAACTAAGCAAATACCGAAGCACAAACCAAAACAAACAAAATGGAAAACAAACAATTTGAGCAAGCGCTAACTTTGGTCCCTGTCAAACTGCCGCAACGTTGCCGATTAGTGCGAAAAGCAATGGGTGTTCTCTACTAAAACCATTTTGTCAATAATAAAACACCTACATAATCTTTCTTGAACACGAAAAGGTTATGTTTTACTTTACTGTTCCGCCTGAACTTTATAAGTGGGGGCAATTTTACGTTCAATGCATCTACTAAAGAAATTGCCGGTTTTATTTATGATATTCCTAGTTATTGTTACTCTTAAATGTGACAACATGTTTGGGGCAGGTCAGTAAGACCAATATTTGTAAACATGGGGATAGTAATAAACAATTGTCAACAATTCACTTAAATTTGTAAACAAATTCGTCCCCTTTATTCATTAGTCTGAGGGCTACAACTGCTGAAAATTTACTTTTGACAGAAATCTATTACTATTCGGAATATACACACATATATTTTTATTTAAATTTATTTTTTGGAAGATGAAACGTCACTGCTCATATATTATCAGGGGTAATATAATAAGTGGTCTGCCTATTATCGATAATACCTTTTGTTAATTTTACGAATTATAATCCCAAAGCTGAAAATACCACGACTGCGCAGCAGGAGTGGTATTTTCTTAGCATTGGGATTATAATGAGTGATAAATTAAGGAAAGGTATTATCTATTATTAGGCATACCACGAGTTGTATTTAAAAAGAGAATTTTACAACTGCAAATAGTTAGTTTGACAGCTAGCTGTCATTTAGATTGAACTTTCGGTTCTGAATATGGTTTTTGTGCTAATAGATATTTAAAGATCAAGGTGTTAACTGAAAACATATATTCTAGTCCTATATTAAATTTGGTAATGTGAAGAAGTTATCGGGTTATCAGTTTTAGCTGCCACAATATTGGTTTAGCGTAACTAGGACGTAACTAAGAGAGTAGGATTTCAGCGATTATTTCCCTCATACTGCTTGCATCCAATAAAGTAGCTCCTTCCATAAAAATCCAACCAATCATATGCCTCTGCTAGCGATAAATGCACTAGTGCAAATTATCGTGGTAATACCACTAGTGCAATTACCACTTCGTTGCTTAGCAACCGCGAATCTGTTCGATACAAACACGTACTTCTTAAAATTGGTGTTTTACACTGTTCTAAATTATGCAGCTTATAAATTTTGTTGCGGTATTATTAAGCATTGTATCAATGAATTTATAACTTTTACATACTGCTAAATTGTTCTTATTAGACCTCGGTCTCCGTTTAAATTTATGACACACATTCAGAAAATAAACCAACTCTAACATAGGGAGTAGGTATAATCGCATTTGCCTTGGATATCCAAGCGTCATGTTTGTTTACTCGAATGCTACAGTCGAAGCTGTCAATAAACTATTTTGCGCTATTTTGCCCATTAGCAAAACCACTCGTACAAATTGGGCTTTTATTTTCTGATAAAATCCCGAGAGCGAAGCTCGAGAGATTTTATCGGAAAATAAAAACCCAATTTATACTCGTGATCTTTCTATGCAAAATAGCGCTTCCGAAAAAATTATCGATAAAATTTCCGGCACTTGGTCACCTGATTGGTTAATATTTCAAAAATCATATCATTTCATTGGTTCATATTGGCAGGCGTTGAATTCTCTTCTGAAAAAATATTTCAGCTGTAAACAAAATTAATCTTAACCTGCAAAGTCGATAAAAGAGCTTAAAGCGTTGACTGATATGTTATTAAAGACTGCTCACGGCTGTCACGTCTGATACATTTTTGGCTCACCATGCGCTTTACGGGGATAAAATACAATGCAGAATACATTGTTAGCCATCAGAGCCATCTGTTTTCCGGGACATAAAAGTAGAGCCGTGAGAAGTCTATATAAATACGTCAGTAGTGGCCACAACTAGGGCTGCGATTTTTTTCGATATATCGATATTTTTATCGATATATCGAACAACGATATTTTCTTTTCTAAATATCGATATATCGATATTGCGATATATCGATATTTTATATATCGATATTGCGATATATCGATATATCCATATTGCGATATATCGATATTGCGATATATCGATATTGCAATATATCGATATATCGATATTGAGATATATCGATATTGCGATATATCGATACATCGATATTGTAATATATCAATATTACGATATATCGATATATTGATATTTAGAGAAGATAGATATATCGACATTCCGATATAGGTATCGATATGTTGATGTATCGATTTATAATTTAAAAAATGAAAGAGTAATGAAAAACGGTTTATTGTTTTCCGTCAGTATGGCTTTTTTTCTTTTACTTGTACACAACCCACCCAAGGGCAAATACTACCCACCTCCACAACCACAATAATAAGCAAGACAGTACTCAAAACCACAGATATGAGATTCACATGACTACATTGTTTCTGTTAGTTGTTGGTAGCAAATAGCAAACATATGGAAAAATGACACACTGAGCAATTAGGGGAACTCACCATGTGTGATTTGTAAGTAATTTACCTTTTCGTACAATTACTATTGCAGGTTTCATTAATTTCGGAATATCGATATATCGGAATATCAATATGTCGGAATATCGGAATATCGATAAATCGGAATATCGATATATCGGAATGTCGATATATCGGAATATTGATATATCGGAATATCGATATATCGGAATATCGATATATCGGAATATCGGAATATCGATATATCGGGATATCGTAATATCGGAATATCGATATATCGAGATATCGATATATCGGAATATCGATATATCTTAATATCGATATATCGGCTATATCGATATTTTTATGATTATCGATATTTTCGATAACTTTTTCCATATCACCCAGCCCTAGCCACAACCGGTGTCTATGCCCCACGCCAGATGGCAGCAGTGTACGAAGGGTGGTAGTGGCAGTGGCAATTACTATAATTTCGGCTTTATTGTCATTTGAGGCTAGGACCGACTTTTTCCGATAGAAGTCTATCCCACCTCAAGTAAGTACAAATAATTAGCAAAATTACACAGATAAAGCTATCAAGAAGCAATACCCTGAAACTACATTTTGCCCAGCGTTCTCTTGCTATTGCAAGCAGTTCAAATCATCCGCCACCATTTTACTATTCTTATAATAGTTTCAAAAAGATTTTATAGGACTACTTCGTTTTTAATTGAATTCATTGCATTCATTATATAATGAGTTAATTAATTATAATTAAAATATTAATGAGAATGAGCTCATAATCACTACTCGGATCACAATTTTACAATGTAGGAGTACCGAAATACCAGAGATAAAATTTTCATATCACGGGTCAGTCAAATAACACTTTTATTTTGTGCGTATCACTTTATCTATTAACTTCCTTTCCAGGAAACCACATACCACAACCACAACAAACAACGACTAAATACCTACATGTGTAATCCATAATCTATTCCTTAGCAGAATTTAGCAAAACACTGACTATACGGCAATAACACTGAAAAATATTCATATAATTTCCAGAAAGGTTTGTTGTGAAATTAACAGTTTGTGGGAATTCATAAAATTTGTTTTTCAACGGAGTAGTGGTGCCTGTCGTTGATCACGTATAAAAAGAAAGTAAGTAGATAAAATTGTTTTGTTGGAAGATATTTTTTCCTTCATTGACGCTCGTAGGCAAATAACCCCGATAACAAATAATACATGAGCGGTAGTGAAAAGAATATCAGAATACTCAAATTAAATATTTAATTCTTTAATTATTGACTCTGAATGAATACGATGGGCTGAGATCAAACCATTGTGCTTAAGAATATTTAATGAGAACAATCTATGTATAATACAACAATGAGTGGCATCTGGTGATCTGCATGCATATACGAGCCGTAATTACAAACTTTTACATAGTAATTATTTCAAAGAAAATTGAAATATCCTATTAATAAACTATATTTTAATAACGGGGGAAAGGGAAAATGACAACAAAAAAGAAATGTAGTAGATGATTGAATTTAAAATGGTATTACAGATTAAAGCCTGATAAATGACTACAATATTCAATTTATTCTCCCATGTAATGTGGGCATCGATCTAATTCAGATTAAATGGGCACATTTCACGTTTTGTTCTGATAAGCTCAGATGATAGCTTTGACTAAAATATACTTATGGATTTTTTTCAATTTTTTTTTGAAGGCCCGTTTGGCCGAAAAAAAAAATAAAAATGTCCACGGAGTGAGTATAGGTATTTTTGTAGGTCCGGCAACGCCGCAAAACAGTCAGGTTCAAATTTAAACAGCCCGCCCGCCTTTCTGTCAAATCACAGCTGTGACCTATTTATTGCGTTGGTTTGTTTTTGTTGGTTATTCTCGTTATTCGTTTGGCTAGCCATCGTTTACGTTTTGTTGTGAGTTACTGCTTAATATAATAGTGTTCAGCATGGAAGACGGCTTTGTTAGAGCATTGTTTAGTTTTCATAATGAAAAATGAAAAAACTCTCAACACAAAGAACAAATCACCAACTATCGATGAGGTTAACTCCGACGACGTAAGACGTAAACAATCGAAATGGTGCGATGTTGCCGGCTATTTTGTCGTCTACCTGGGAGGGTTTATTACTTTAAAATGTCCTATTTAAATTACATCATAAAACTATAATTAAACTACAATCTGGTTATAATGGTGTGCCATATAATTAATACACCCCAGTTGTATACCTTTTATTAATAATAAGTGTTAAAAAACAAGTAAATCTATTAGATTCTTTAGCCCGAACTTATGAAACTGATTGGTAAAGGGTCCAGCTGACGTCAGCAGGACCCCGATTTTCAAATTTCAATTCTAATTTTTGGCCTAGTTAAAGATAATAAAAACAAACGGGTGGACTTTTTGGGACTTTGAGGACATAATACATAAAGTAAACGCAAAGAAAACAAAAATTTTTTTTATGAAATGACCCCATTGTCGCTGGCGGAAATTACCATGAAAGCGTTAATTATAATTATAATAATTCTATAGCAAACCGTAAGAAAAGAGGAAACAAGGACAAAATTCAACTAAAAACGCTACAAAGAAATAGAAGCAGGTACTTCCGGAATAATGATGATTATATTGACGTGTGTTTTTTTACTTTTATCCCCTCGCAAACATTCTCTATCAATTTCTACAACGACTTACATGAACATGACTCCAAAAACATAATAGGAAACGAAAAATGCGTATAAGCACTTTGCGGCCATGGAGGAGAGGTTGCTTAAAACAGAATTCAAAATGTCTTCAAAAGCTTGGTTGGTAAAGCAAGCAGTTTATGTGTAATAAGTGCATATAAATAATTAATATCGACAACGAGTAATTAAATCTATGCAATGAGTGATCAGTTTAGAAATTTACAAGCTCAAAATCCCAAAGCAGCTACCAGCTATAAGTAGGTAGATATATAAAAAATAAATGTTTTAAAAAGGTAGACTCTTTCGCACTGAGCGACTCAATATTCAGTTAAAAGATGCAAATTTTGCTCCATTATCAAATTTGGACATTGTTAGCTATTTAGTGCAATAAACTGTTTACATTGGGTAAAACATTAAGATAAATATTTCAGACCAAGGCTTAAATGCCTTCATTGGATTGTGTTGGTGGAAAGACAAGCTAAGTCTCAAAAAATTAATTTACAGAGGTCTAATTTAGCAGGTGAAACATTCTCAGAATCATTTATTCTCAGAATTATTTATAGAGAGGAAGGAAGTATTTAACGAAGAAACCCAATTAGTAGGTATGCAAGTCGTCTTGCAATTTAAAAAGTTTTTCTATATGCAGTGTAAAAAACTATTTAAAAATTAAATAAAATGTTCACAAATTGATTCATCTCTAAGAAAAGGTTTTGAAGATACAGGTGGCCCACTTGAAATCGAAGCACCCCAGTAAAATTTTTATTTTTCATCCGATTTTAGTCGGTTTAAATATACTTTGGTGAAAAATTTCAGGTGTTAATCTAATTTTTCAAGGCCTAGGTACTACGATTTTTTTTTCTAGTAAAAAATGCCGAAAGTCATTTAGCGATTTTTTTATTTAAAATCTGACACCACAGCGTTAATCAGGACACCCCATAAACCAAATTAGAACAAAAAATATTCAGGGGGTTCCATTCTAAAGAGCGCCAAAGTTGAGCAAAATATGAAATTTAAAGGCATCTGGCGAATCAAATGTGTCATAGAAGAATCCCCTCAAAACAGTTGAATGGTCAACTCGGTCACTCAAAGTGTTGATGGGCAAAGATTCAATACAAAAATATGCATGGTATTTTTCTCTGAGCCATGTCAAAATGCTGAATTTTTATGAAAACTTCCACGGGTCATTGGTCAAGAGTGCTCTGGAATTATTGAAAAACACCAATAAACACAAAAATAATTTATTTTTTATAAAATGCCAACCACCAAATAAAACCAATTTAAATTATTGGACCTTTATCGACAGTCACCGTCTAAGATGATACAATTTCTGTGCGTTTCCTGACCTTACCTCATAATGGACTTACTGACCGACAGGCTTCTGTATTTTTAGACTTAGTTCGTTTATAGAGTCTGGGGCGGTTTTAAAATACTCGATTTTTTAATCTATAAAGTTTCAAAAATTCAGCATTTTGTAAGTTGGCACAGAGAAGAACACTTTGTATATTTTTTATTGGATCTTTGCGCATCAACAATGTGAGTGGTTCTCTTCATCATTCAACTGATTCGAAGTAATTCCATGGCTCACTGGCCAGATGCCTTTAAAAATCTTATTTTGCGCTCAAGTTTGACACCTTGCAAAATTGAACACCCTATATATTTTTTGTTCAAATTTGGTATATGGGGGTTTTGGCGTGTCCTGATTATCGCTGTGGTGTCAGATTTTAAATAAAAAAATGCCTAATATGGTTTTTCGAAAAACGCACCCCCTTTAAAAAATCGCAGTATGCCAAACCAATACTTTGCAAATGATGACCTTTCAGGGACATATCTATAAAAAATTGCCCCGTTCAATTCCCCGTTCAGCAATTATATCAATATATGCCTTCTAGTAGAGAAAAATTCTCTTGAGTTTTTTATGTTTAAAGCTCAAAACACTTGGAATTCGGGTAAAACAGTAATTTATGAAATTTAAACGTTTAGCATTCAGAAAAATGTAAACGGTATTGTCCTTCGGCGGCCGTTGTTATCAGTTGATCATGACAGTTCATTGGACTGTACTATAGTCCAGCAGTGAAGACAGATTTTTGGCCTATTGTATGGACAGTAGTTCATTTGGCAACATCAATGCACGTTTGCCACATGGTGGTGTTTACAAATCAGTGACGTCATGGAGTTTAAAATCTTTTTTTTTTATTAAATGTTAAAAAATCTATTTGTGCTTTTGCAGTCTGAAATAACGCAAAGGTATGCCTACTTACTGGATGTAAGACCTCTTTATTCCCTATAAGTTTTATTTTTTTTTATTCAAGAAGAAAACGTTGTCAAGTATCTAGTTTGGAGGAAAGCTTGGATGAAGCAGCTCCTTCTGAACAGGATGCACCTTCCTATCCGCACGAACCACCTATGGCGTTTTCTGCATACAGTGTGTCCCAATTCGATACTGGACACCTCAGAAATATATCATGGGCAAGGAAAACAAATGGTCTCTATTTTTTTATTGGTAGTCCCAAGGGAGAGTATCTCGTAGGCGGTGGTATTTTGATGGTGGTATTTTGATGGGGTGGTATTTTGATGCGGTAATGCTATGATTTTTTAAAATAGCAAATTTTCAATAAACCCTATTAGGGATTTTTTACGACAAAATGTTATTAATAAAACTTGTTCAGAATGAAAAACTGAGTAGATTCCCAAAATTTCAAAAGGCTAGGCCTACTTTGATTTTTAGATTTATCACCCACTTTTTTCTTAGAAAAGTGTCCTTTCTGGGGTTTTCACGTCAAAATTTTATTTTTTCACGATGATTAAATTTCCTTAATAGTATTTTGACGTGAAAGCTCCAGAAAAGACATATTTCTGGGAGAAAAGGGCGAAAAAGCTAAAAATCAAAGTAGGTATGCCTAGACTTTTGAAATTTGCAATTCTACTCAGTTTTTCATTCTGAACAAGTTTTCTTAATAACATAACGTTTTCACAATAACCCCATCCAAATACCACCGCCTATGAGATACTCTCCTTTGGGGCTACCAATAAAAAAATAGAAACCATTTGTTTTCCTTGTCCTTCATATAGTTCTGAGGTGTCTAGTATCAAATTGGGACACACTGTATACATTATTCGGCCTCTATGGAAGCACAGAATACCCACCCACACTATATAGTCTGTGATGGAAGTCTTCAATAATTAAGAATATCATCCTGTGTACCTTTCTAATTTATTAAAGTAAGCAGCGTTTTTTTTTCAGTTCCCGCCACGGAATAAAAAATTCAGTCTGTTCGGAGAACGAAGTTTAATTAAAGTCCCCAAGCTGCAGGCTCCTTCCAAGTCACGAGAGGAGGAAATTAAATTTCCGGGGCTCTTAAATCACTTTATGTTTTCTCATCCCCGACGGGCTCGTTCAGAACGACTTCTTACCGCATACTTTTTGGGCTTGTTCTCTGGAGTAATTGAGGATATGACGGATAAAGCAGAATATATTTCAGTTATTACTAAAGGGCGGAATATATGCATTTAATTTCAATCGAAATATGCGCATCATTTTTATTTAAAATATGCAATAATATGCATTTATTTGGCCAAATATGGTATAATATGCATTTATTTTACATGTACAAACACCTTTAAAAAACACCAAAACTGATTTTAGAGAAAAGTTTTATTTTAAGAAAAATGAAAGGAAAACAAATAGGTACATAAAATACCTCGTAAAATACCTATATTAAAACAGAATTATAAAAACATTTTAATTTGAAATTGTATAGTATATAGTATATTGTATAATATGTTTATATATAGAAAAGCTTCTCTCAACATCTGCGATGTAATAGGACAATACTTTAATTTGGGAAGTAAGGGATAAGGCCAAGGTGGCAACTTCGTTGGATGATTTACCATCAAAAATAGTCTTTACTGCCATTAAGATTTGAACCCTTCATTCCTTTCTACAGTAGCATCCAGTGGCGTACTCAGAATGTAAAGTTGGGAGGGGGGGGCTAATTATTTAAAAAAAAAATTCTTCGGTAATATTAACGGAAAAACTATTGTTTTAAAATAAATTTTATTTAGAAATAAATACCACGTGACAGATCTTGGGGGGGTAAAGCTCCCAACGCCCCCCCCCCCCGGTTACGCCACTGGTAGCACATAATTTTTTTCTAACTTTAATACCTACATCACCGGGAACCTTTCTACATTTAGCGGAAAATGTTTGAACAAAATCAATCGATTCGCTTAAACCTAAATTTCTACTTTATAATGAAAAGATTATATCTGGTATAAAACTAAAATTAACTTTATTAAAAACAAGTTGGTTAGCTACATCCGCATTTTTCAGGATTTCTTGACTTTGCACTTCACACTGCGAGTTGTGTATGGGCTCTCATAATCTTGGTTATATCTTGTATCTATAAATAAATATAGGAAAGACATGCAAATATGCACAAAAATTAGGTTTTTCCAGAAATATGCAATGTTTTGCGAAATTGATTAAAATATGCAAAAAATGCATATATATGCAATTTGCATAATATGAATATATTATATTCCGCCCTTTAATTATTACATTTACATCGCCACATGAGTGTAACTATTCTTCGTGTAAAAATATTCGCTAATTCTGTTTAAAACGTCGAAATCCAAAAGTTCAGCGAAGGTGCCTACAGTTTGTTCAGCGAATGTTCGGCCCTACGTCACAACTCCTGTCCTTGTCTGACTCGTGAATATACGACTGATATCCATTACATCATATATTCATAAGTAAGGCAAGAACGGGAATTGTGACACTTGTGACGTGGCTGAATATTCGCTGAACAAATAGTCCAAGAAAATTATACATGGAGAAAAAAAAATAATTCTTAACAGGTAGACATTGTCAGGGTTGGTTGTGGGTAGCGTTCCTGAGTATAACCCCAAAAAATCACCATCGAAGTCGTGTTACGCACCACGCAATAGGGGTGGTTTTGCAAACATTTTTTTTTCAATTTTTTTTTGTTATGTGTAGGTACAGGGTTATTCACTGAGAATTGACCCCACACCTAACTTTTTTGTTTTTTAAGATAAAAGGGTGAACCAAAAACAAAATCAATGGTTCGGCGAATACCTTTTTATGCCATGACCGTTTATTGTACAGGGTGTTCCAAAAAAGTAGGACCAATGGCAACTTAATTTTTTTAAATGGAACACCCTGTATATTATTGGATTTTTGAAATCTGCTCATCAAGGCAATCAAAATGATATCAAACTTTGTGGCATTATCTTTTTCTGTTTTTGAAAAATTCCGTATTCAAATTTTATACTAAATTTATTTAACTCGAATTTGTGGATCTCGTGATAAAGATAGACGATCAATGCAATAATGAAAAATATTTGTTTTAAAGAAGAGAGTAATATAGTGAAACTCCAAAATGTTTAGGAGCTTTTACGATTTTCCTGAAATTCTTTATTTCGAGAATATAATCAGTATAATTTGAAAAGGCTCCTAAACATTTTGGAGTTTCACTATGTTACTCTCTTGTTTAAAACAAATATTTTTCGTTATTACATTGATCTTCTATCTTTATCACGAGATCTACAAATTCGAGTTAAATAAATTTAGTATAAAATTTGAATACGGAATTTTTCAAAAACGGAAAAAGATAATGCCACAAAGTTTAATATCATTTTGATTGCCTTGATAAGCAGATTTCAAAAGTCCAATAATATACAGAGTGTACCATTTAAAAAAATTAAGTTGCCATTTGTCCTACTTTTTTGGAACACCCTGTACACTAAACGGTCATGGCATAAAAAAGTATTCGCCGAACCTTTCATTTTGTTTTTTGAATCACCCTTTTATCTTAAAAAACAAAAAAGTTAGGTGGGGGGCCAAGTCTCAGTGAATAACCTTGTACATTTTTTTTCTTATTTGTACATTATTACATTCTCTACAACTTTCCCTTATAAAGTTTTTGTAACTTCAAAACTTCACGAGGTATAGGTAGGTAAAAGATCACCACTAGCTAAAGTGCTTTATAAGAGTGAAAAAATGTTCTTTAAAACAAGCTGATTTTTTTCAGGGTTAACTCGGGGTGCACTCCTAAGTTAACCCCCAGTTAACCTTGAAAAATCAGCTTGTTTAAAGAATTTTTTTCTCCCTTATAAAGCACTTTAGCTAGTGGTGATCTTTTACCTATATCTCGTGAAGTAATGAAGTTAAAAAAAAAACTTCATAAGGAAAAGTTGTAGAGAATGTAATAATGTACAAATAAGAAAAAAATGCAATTTTTTTTTGCAAAACCACCCCTATTACGGGGTTCGTAACACGACTTCGATGGTGATTTTTTGGGGTTATATTCAGGACGCTACCCACAACCAACCTTGGAAATATCTACCTGTTAAGAATTATTTTTTTCTACCTCTATAAAAAAATGACAATTTTCTTGGACTAAAACTGTATGTGACTGGCTGTGTGTTTCCACCTGGACCAACACTATACAATTAAAGACCTGTGCATAGCGCTGTTTCAAGTGATCTCCACTGGCGCCACACGACGAAACAAATTTGCACACGGTGGTTTTAGTTAAAACACCGTTGTTGCAGAATCCTTTATAAAATAAAAACATGCAAATATGTCTGTTACAACGAAGTTAATACTCAAAATAAAATAAAATATTTGTTTGTTATGTCCCTCTAATTTGACAAGTTCACATGGCATATTTCCATACATTTTCTTAAGAAAAGCGAGTCTAAAAAGCAAGCAAGAGTATTTGGTACCTTTTGGTTTGAAACGAAGTCCATGGCTAGTTGTAGTATGTGAAAGCATAAAACGCATTAGATTTTTCAGTTTCTTCTTTATATGGAAGACTATTGGTTCGCTTTGAAGCTATAAACAAAATTTTCTATTTTCAGCAGGTTGATCAGATCATACCATAGTGTTTATTCTTCTGCAATTCACCTAATGGTCTGTGCATACCATTTTCACAAACAAATCTACCTTGAAAAGCCGTATTAGTAGGATAAAACTGCCAAATACTGGACGCAAAGACAATTCGTTACCGTAAAAAGAAAGTAAATCGTAATAAAGCTGGATATTTAAAATGTAGGATTTTTTAAACGTCAGAAACTGACTTCCCAATAGCCACAGAATACCCCCCTATAACCTATAATAAGTCGCCATTTTTTTCGTCGTGTAGCGCCACCCCAATCCGATAACCAAATAGTATATAATAGACCGTCATATAGTTACAGATTTAGGTGCCCCATTTTCGCATACAAGCCTCGAAGAGGGTTGAAAAGTGCATCGATGCTGAGTAGAATGAAGGGAAATTTACGAGTGGCCCCTGGGGATAACATATGGAAAATTCGATTTTCCTATATAATATAATTTGTTAATTATGTATAATATGTTTTTTATGTTTTTCGGGCTAGTGACGATGTACATTTCATACTTTCGATGGGCTTGTGTAAAAAAGTCGGGCAAAATCTCGATTTTTCCTTACAAGATTACGCCCTTATTTCAACCCTTTAGCCACCTCAAGCCTTTGGTTTTCCGAAGCCAGGTTCTATTAATTATTATTATAATTAATCCCCAGGGGCCACGTAAATTTCCCTTCATTCTACTCAACATCGATGTACTTTTCAACCCGCTTCCAGGCTTGTATGCGAAAATGAGGCACCTAAATCTGTTACTATCTGACATTATACATGTAGCAAAATCTGCGAAATCTGTCTTGAGAGAATTCAAGGAATCTTGCAAGTCTAGCAAATGTTTTCGGATTTATTTATGCAGCTTTTACAAGCAACAATGATTTTTTAACAAATTCTTCTACAAATTTGAATATCCACATGCAGAATTCGATATACAACCTAAGAAATGTAGGTAAAACTAGCTTAAGGAAAACAACCCTTTTTGCTGATACAGCAAAACTCCAAATAAGTTTCTCTCTTTGCAATTACAGGGTGTGTCCAAATACTATTTATTGCAAATATTCCAAAAAAATGCAGTTCATTTTTTTGTTATTGATAGGTCACACGGTGTGTGTAAGTGTATGGTAAGGACTAAAATGATTTCTTTAGAGCCGAAAATTTTTATTGCTCAATCTTACAAACTGTTATCTTGACTGGCATAATTTAGTATTTGACACCTCCTGTAATTCTAAAGAGATAACTTATTTGGAAGTGTTCCACCGTTAACTTTCTGCGGTCAAGGACCAAGTTTTCTGTGTTATCAAAATAGTGATTGCTTTAAAATAATATAAAATATATGTAGTGGAATTCCAATGATTTATTGTTAACACGTTAAGCCCCAGGTTGCCAAGAAACGAGTTTTACCTCAGACCAAACAACTTTTTTTGACAACTTTATGTTTTGATGGCTGTTACTGTTTGAACTTACCCTAGTTAAAATTAAATACAAACTTTTTTGGTTAAATAAAGCTGTATACCAATATGGCACATGTGGTCCACACAAAAGATTTTTGTTTCTTAGGAACGTCCTGGACCGTGCGTGCCATATTGTGTCACAATTAAAATGTTTCTTTATTATAATATTTTTAATGCCAACACGATTTACAAAAAGTTCCTCTTCTGGCAACCCTTTTTTCCGTTCATTCCGTGACATTTTACCTTAATACAACAATTATAATCTACTAAAATAAAGCGCAAATTATCCAACGACGTTTACGTGTCAAAAATCAACTGTCAACTAAATAACCTAACCACAAAATAATCCTTGTGAATTAACGGACTAAGCGAATTTTTTGTTTACCACAGACCGCACGATTCCATTACACCATAAGGAAATAGGCTAGCTGTGCGCCTGAGAGAGCCACACCAACTTAAACACAGCCGGCTACTGTGGCCATATAGGTACACATATGGTCTACGGAGAAACTAAAGTGTGTACCTATATGGTACACATGGGGCTTAACGTGTTTTAAATAAAAACCTATAGTTATGTAGTGAAATTCCATTTGTTATAGTTGTTTATTAATGTTGGTGTAGGTAAAAATACTTGCCTTGCGATATGAAAATAATTTAACGAATCTTGAATCTCCTATAATAAATAAAATAGTGTCGTGGCCACAGCCCACCGCCTATTTAGCCCCATTTTTCTTGCTATTATTGGCTGACCTAGATGGCAAATTCGCCGCAACAATTTTCTTATTAACCAACACACTTTCAATTCCGCGAACATGCCATCGTTAATTTCATGCGATTACCATTTAATTAACTGTTTTCGTGAGGAGGCATGTGAAGGTAGAAGCTCGCAATTCCTTCCGAAAAGTTAAGGTATTTAGGTAATACCATAGAAGAATCTAGTAGTAAATTATTTTATGGTAATACTTAAACTTCTATTTTATACAATCTAGGTACAGTCGCGGACAGTTGGTATCGAACGACCTGAAGAGGTTTCTCGTGGCTATCGTTACAGGGCGCGCGGAGACGGCAACAGCGCGCGCCTTCGGCATCGGATGGTTCGAACGGGTGTCTTGTTCCGAGAATTCTTTGCAAGCGATTAAGCCGATGTCACCGAAAGGGTTAAAAAAAATTAAGGAATCAGTATTAAACTATTTATTAAAACAGTTCACAAGTATACAGTATGATTTTTTAAACTACCACCGCGATTTCCTCGCTTATTTTGCGCCCTACAAAAAAAACATGAGAAACAAAAAGGTGACAATTTTGGACAGCTAAGTGGCCCTGAAAAAGTAATCAACATCCATGGTCAACTTGTCGCGCAATATAAAAAAACCTCCAATTGAGCAAAATTATTAAATAGCCGTAACATACCTATATTTATTTTAAGATACCGAAGAAAACTTTTATATTGAAAATTGATGGCACTGAGAAGCTTTATGCAACTGGGTGCTCAGATAGTTTCTGAAAATTACACAGGCTCTTCGGCTCTGTTGAGGCCATTGTTTTAGTTATTAAAGGCCATTGTTTTAGTTTATTAAAGTAGTTATTTGGCTCCCTACTGAAAAATCTTAAGAAACAAAAACGTGTAAATTTTAGATAGTTGGTTAATGTTAAAAAAAGAAGTCGGTATCCATGGCCAACTTTTCGCGCAATACCAAAAAAAACTTAAATCAACAAGAATCTGAAAACAATCAATTTATTTTGAAAGTCGAGGGAAAATTTTAATTGGAGATTAGCGGCAATTAGATCACGCAAGAACATTGACAAAAGAAAATTTTCATACAATTTGTACTAGTTTTCCCGCTAATTTGTTTAAAGTGTGAAGTCGAAATAGCAATTAAAAACATCAACAGTTATTCAAATTAAAGACAAATTTTCTCATATTAAAGATCTTGTTTGATCAAAAAAAAATTAAATAAATTGATAGTTTTGTTTTCACATTTTTGTCGACTTGAGTTTTTTTTTGTATTGCGTGAAAAGTTGGTTATGGATGCCGATTTATTTTTTAACATCACCTAGCCGTCTAAAATTGCCATATTTATTATGCTTATATAAGCTTACTTACATAAAAAAAATATATTTAATGCAGTGATAGGGCCAAAGCGAAAAATGTTTTTCAAATAAATCAAAGTGTGCCAATTGTTTCTAAAATTGGTAGTATGGAGTATCCTTTACTTTTGAACAACTTTTCCTAGCAACTTATTTCCACATAAGAAATGTTAGCAAAGTTTTTATCAAGAGTAACTTTTTGCGGTAAAATTAAAGATAAGAAAGTGTTCCTATTCAACACCTCTTCTGTGGACATACTGTATATACATAGTGTATTTGGAAATGAAAGGAAGGTTTATGGCTTATTATAAATATAAATGCAAATTCTTTATCAGAGGCTCGAGAGTCCGTCATAAAATACTACATAACTCGCCCGAATATTAATTTGCGTATTTATCCTCATCAGATTTTTAGCAAAAGAGCACGCCACTGAAATGGTCGAATTTTCCTTCTCAATCAATATTTATGGCCTCCTTTCATTTCCAAATACACTAAGTATAGTTGTCAGCGGTTTTAGACATTAAGTTAATAAATATTTTGCGTTGCAACAAAAATGTATTTTTATGTTATAATAAAAAAATATGTAGTAACACTAAAAATATATTTAGCTAATAACCCTAGAATTAAAAAAGTTAATTAAAAGGATTTTCATAAATTATTCTTTTCTTTGCAAAATAAGTATTTGTTCCAACATTTAGTTGTTAGGTCTCGTAGTCCTAAACATAAATGATTATAAAATAAAAGGGGTGTCCCTTTTATTTATTTTTTCTTATTTTTGAAGAAATTGGTCAGAAGTTTTAATAAATTGGTTTTCGTGGTGCTGCAATGCTCCATTGTTTCTCATAAAATGCCCTTCAACAGATAAATGAGATTAGGGGGTCACAGACATAAAATTACCCTTGTAACTTAATAGAGAGTTATTGCAGAAACTGTTTTTGGCATTAAGCAGTATTTAAGATGACCTTATTTGAATACTCTCATACGTTATTTATGATTCTGACAATAGTTATTGCAAGTCGTAATTTATGTATCCAAATTAAGGGCTTGTTTACGTTTACTTTATTGTTTTGTATTTCTACACTTTCACTAGAATATTATGTGCTTTTATAATTTTGCTCCGGAAAAAACTGGGAAAACAGCCAAATAACCACGGAACACCAAGGTGAAAGACTAATGAAAACAAACAAGGTGCAAACGCAAACAAGCAACGAACATTTTAGGTTAAGTCCTACTTTCACAGAACACTAGCGTTTTCTGACAAATCAGAATTTATTTTAAGAATTGTGACAAATAAGGTAAAAATAACGTATATTATGGTATACACAATAAACAAAAATAAAGGAAAATAACCTTATTATGGACGACCTTATGTCAAACTACGACTGCGCATGCTCAAATGTCAAAATAACGTCAAAAAAGAGCGCGACGTTATTTATTTCTGCAATAACTCTCTATTATTTAAATTGCATACCTTTATCAATAACATCAGAAGACACACAGCAGGGACACGTGTCAAGCTTTACACACCTCCCTGGACCTCAATGTGATTACCTGGATAAAATAAAATAATTTCAGGTGATTGAGGACTTCCACAAGCTGGATATAATGATTACGAAGTTTTATTAGAACCACCGACACAGGAAGAATCCGAAAAAACTATAAACCCATTAAAATCTTTATGACTATAACATAATTAAATAAAGGCAAGAAATCAAATGCATTTTCCATTATTATATTATATGTATATTAATATTTAGTATACCCACCTTGGGATAGGATGACTTTCTGAACTCTCCTGCTCATCGAATCTATGAGTTGGCAGCAGAGATCATGGGTTACGACTTCATCCCACGTTTGTTGAATCTTCTGCCAAAGTGCCTCCCTATTTTCGGGTACGAAGTTCTCCATTGTCCGCGCCATTCTGCCCCACACATTCTCAATGGGATTCAAGTCAGGACTCTTCGCCGGCCATTGCAACTTTTCTACGTTGTTTTCGGTGAACCATTCGCGAACTATTCTTGCTGTATGCACAGGAGCGTTATCATGCTGGAAAACGAAGCCATCGGGATACATTTCCGTTGCAGTTGGTAACAATCCGCCTTCGAGTATCTCGCAATAGCGAGCTGCTGTGAAGCGGTCGTCGATTCTCCAACAAATGCCAGGTCCACGGTAGCTTATCCAGGCCCATATGTTGACGGAAAAATGCCCACTCCTTTTCCTGGGTGACACAAATCTTTCGTCATATCTTGAACTCACCGAAGGTCTATATACTCGCACTTTGCCATTGTAATGGCTTTGAAAGATCTTTTCGTCGCTAAATATTACCTTCTCCCAATAATGTGGCGGTAAACGCTGAAACTCTCGGCATATCTGCAACCTGACTTCCTTATTAGCCTCGGTCAGCTGAATTTTGTTGCTGGCCGTGCGAGATTTCAGATTGGCTGCATCTAATCTCCTTCGGGCAGTTCTAACACTTGCTGGAAATTGTGTTGCAGATACTGCTTCAACGGCGGATTTAAACGGATTTGCCAGGCAAAAATTAGCTAGTTGCTCATCTTGTTGGTCAGACGTAATTTTCACATTTCCTCCTCTATGTATGTTTTCCACGCTTCCGGTTTCGTCATATTTCTTCTTTATATTGAAAATGGTGCTTTTAGATACACCAAATTCTTCGGCCAGTCGGGAAATAGCCCAACCATTTTCTAGTTTGGCGATGATACGGTGCTTGACGGATTCACTCAAACGAGGCATAACGAACACTGTTAGTTACTCTCTCGAATTAGGATACTGACTAAATAATTTTAGCCCACCCACCTTAGTATTTATACAAAGGGCTAGGAGCAGGTATAATCGATATTTTCAAAATCTACATCCAATTCAATATTACAATTATTAAGTTAATCCCCTAAATTTAGTTATATTAAGTGCAGGTAGGTATAATTAATAAATACCTATTTAAAAAGATATAAATATCTATGCTAAAATATTTCAACTCAGGTAATCCGATAATCCATTAATTTTGTGCCATACATTTTCTAATTAATATTAAGAGCCCCCATATCTACTTTTAAACATATTATACAAATCCTTGAAATCTTTAATTTTTGAGATAATGGCTTGATCTGTTTTTTGTCCGAAAGGACTTCAAAAGCCGCTTATTTTAGCAATCCTGCCATTTTCAAATTGCAAATCCAGGGCCGGCTACGATTTTTTTATTCCCCCGATTTTCACAAAAACCATTTAGCCATTTTTTTATTTAAAATCTGACACCACAGCGTCAATCAGGACAGTCGAAAACCCTTTATATACCAAATTTGAACAAAAAATATAGAGAGAGTTCTATTCTACAGGATGTCAAAATTGAGCAAAATAGGAAATTTAAAGAAACCTCTTCAGGCATCTCTGGCGAGTCAAGTCATAAAAATTCAGCATTTTCAGATGGGGCAGAGAAAAATACCCTGTATTGAATCTTTGCACACCAACACTTTGAGTGGTTCTGTTGACAATTAAACTATTTTGACGGGATTCCATGGCACACTTGACTCGCCAAATGCCTGTAAATTTCCTATTTTGCTGAACCTTGACATCCTGTAGAATAGATCTCTCTCTAAATTCTTTGTTCAAATTTGGTATATAAAGGGGTTTTAGGGGGATCCTGATTAACGCTGTATTGGTAGATTTTAAATAAAAAAACACTCAAAAATCGTAGCCGGACCTGGATTTGCCTTTTGAAAATGATAGGAAGGCTAAAAGAAGCGATTTTTGAAGGCCTTTCACACAAAGAATGTTCAGGGATTATCTCCAAAAATAAAGATTTTATTAATTTGCATATGTTTAAAAGTAGACACCCTGTATATTAAATTATTGTTTTTGAGAAATTCTTCGGAATTCTATTGTGGCTCAAATTGACTATGGATTTACCTAATTTCATATTCCTAATTAATACAGGGTGCTGGCAGCAAAGGAAGGAAACTCGAGAAAAAGCAACTTTTATTGTGGTGTTGATTCTAATCTCAGCCTTGATATTTATTATTTTTTTATTTCATTATCATAAATACTAGACGGTATAGTAACATGATAAAATAGTACGAAATATTAAATACCAACACTGGGGTTGGAATTATTACCAGCACAAAGTTGCATTTTCCTCGAATTTTGTTCCTTTGCTGTGAGAGGCTGGAGGCTGTAATTTGCATTTTATGGTTCTATTTTTAGCAGACCGGCCGGCTGCAGACTCCAGCGCGATGTTGCCGTCTCCGCGCGCCCTGTAACGATAGCCACGAGAAACCTCTTCAGGTCGTTCGATACCAACTGTCCGCGACTGTACTACCTACACGGGTACAGCCAGAAACGCGCAACGGTACCTACACCAAGAATTCCTATTGGAATATTATATATTAGGTCAAAGCATCCAACTACTATTTAGGGAAAAAGCAAACATCATAAGGTGAAGCCGTTTTCGAGAAGACCATGACCGAACATTTTGTGTTTAATTCTGCGCCCCCTCATAACCAAATTTGCTGCTTTTCTTATTATCCCAGGGGGTTAGCATACTTATCTTGCATTCTTAGCTTCATTACTCATCATTATTCATTTTCGTTGTATTTTTATTCCTGATTTACACAAGCATATTCATAGTTCAATAGTTTTCTATTCCATGGCTGACTGCATGTTCATTCACAGGTAACTAATATCTGGACCGACACTGTATTAAAGACCCGAGCATGAAGTCATATTTCATTGTTGTTTACGGACTGGGGTGGCGCCACTCGACGACAAAAATGGCGACTTATTATAGGTTATAGGGGGGTATTCTGTGGTTATTAGTATGTCCCAAATGTCCCAAATTTTAAATATCCAGCTTTATACTTGCCTTCTTTTTACGGTAACGTAAAACGTCTAGTATTTAGCAATTTTATCCTATTAACACAGCTTTTATAGTTAGATTTGTTTGTGATAACATGAAATTTCTATGCACATGAAGAAAATGGTACGCACATTGCACAGACCGTTAGATGAATTGCAGACGAATAAACACTATTTTGGAATTATGGGATAATCTGATCAACCAGCTGAAGAAGCGAAAATTCTAGATATTATTTTGGAAGCGAACCAATAGTCCTCCATATAAAGAAGAAACTGAAAAATCTAATGCGTGTTATGCTTACTTACACTTCAACTAGCCATGGACTTCATTTCAAACCAAAAGGTACCAAATACTCTTGCTTGCTTTTTAGACTCGCTTTTCTTAAGAAAATGTATGGAAATATGCCATGTGAACTTGTCAAATTAGAGGGACATAACAAACAAATATTTTATTTTATTTTGGATATTAAATTCGTTGTAACAGACACATTTGCATGTTTTTATTTTATAAAAGATTCTGCAACAATGGTGTTTTAACATTAAACCACCGTGTAAATTTGTTTCGTCGTGTGGCGCCAGTGGCGATCGCTTGAAACAGCGCTATGCCACAGCTTACCCTAAGGGTAAGCTGTGGCTATGCTATACACAGGTGTTTAATATAGTGTTGGTCCAGCTAATATTTATTATTATAATGAAAAAATATAAGTAAAACAGTGTATGGTTTAAATTTTTTACTTTTTAAATATATAAATTGTATGATTCACGGACAACCTACGTCACATGGCCGGCAAACTATGCAGTCGTTCGAAAAACTCAACTTTTCGTCGTTGTAGGTATCATATTTTTATAAACTATTAGATATTTTTCATTTTTATATGATTTCATTAAAAAGAACGTATATAGGGTATATTGTTTTTCCATAATCCTCATTTTAGAGTCACACGTTCACTGTAAATGCTGTAACAGAATATAAAATGCCTACACACCAATCTTCTACGTTGTAACTAATAATAAGGCAGATGATTCTTAATGC
This sequence comes from Pseudeuparius sepicola, assembly GCA_963920635.1. Classification (NCBI taxonomy): domain Eukaryota; kingdom Metazoa; phylum Arthropoda; class Insecta; order Coleoptera; family Anthribidae; genus Pseudeuparius; species Pseudeuparius sepicola. Next base: position 13,256,540 of record OY987304.1, read on the forward strand.
CATCGTTTTGTGTTTCATGCAAATTTAATTATAATTTCTTAATTTAAATAAATGGATGGAGTGATAATAGCTCCAACATCTAAATAGGTTATTTTGTTTTCCGGCTGCTCATGATGTCGGCAATAATTAATAAAATACTGGTAGGTGGTAAATTGCCTCGCTATTACCGTTAATGTTACCAGGAAATGAACTCGAACGAATCTTCACAGGATATAACCATTCGACTATTATTATTGCATCAGAAATTAATTTATAAAATATGTGCCGGGTGCCGGTATATATAACCAGAATACGGGAGCAATCAATTTTCCATTAAAATTCCGGGGATAACTATTTATATTCTAGCAAAATATACAAATATATATGGAAGCAGAACCTACCATTAGGTATAATGTGATGTCACGGCCCTAAAGCAGTGATAGTAAATCTTCACCCAACGGTGAAATATTGCGGAATTTCCGTGTTTCTATACAAGCTGTATAGGTTTTATGAGCGGACAATGTTTAATATTGGCGAAAAGATTAATTTTTGTTTCCCTTCTCACTTCTTATAATTAAATAAAAACATTGTACCAGTGGCGTAGCTAGGTGGGGGCGAGGGGAGCGATCCCCCCACCCGCCCTGCCCACTGCCCGCTGCCCCGCAGTCCCCGGCGAGAATGTTTTTTTATAACACGCCTTTAAAGCGAACTACAAAGTATAAAATATTATAAAATCGGACTAAAAAGTATAAAATAATTTTTCCTAGACCTTTAAAGAATATGGGGCGCGTGCAATAGATAAAAATAATGAGTGTAGAAAAGGAGCTGCCATTGGAAAACATTATTTGCAGTGCAATAGGTACAATAGTTAGTGACTTAAGTGGGCATGCTCCAATAATTATTATTAATGCCTATTGCTTGCGCCTTACGTTTTTTAAGTGCCTTTTGTAAAAACGTGTTATATTAAAAAGTATATTTCTTTTTGTTTTTTTTATATGTGACAGGTGTTACTTTTATTTTAAAAAGAATAACATGACTTTTTTGAATAAGCATTCTTTTCTAATAAATAATATACAGTGCTATTCATAAAGTTTTCACCAAATAGGAAAAATATGTAAATATTATACGATTTTTTGAAAACATGATTTCGGGATATGTTGGAGCATATTGCGCCTAAAGAGAGCCTTGACGTCACAGCCCATGCCTGTCAAATTTGATATTTAAAACTAAAAATTGGAAAAAATTAGGTTTGCCTTTGGAAATTATCTTAAAAAAATGTGTTACCTACATGCCAATTTTCAGAAAGATATCAGGATATTTGTCTTTATATCTCTTCAAATTGGCACACTATATTTTTCCCGCAAAATAACTTACGACACTTATTTACTGGTTGCTTTCTTACTAAACTACTAGATACTAGATTTTTAAAATAGTTGTTGTGTAACAACACAATATTGGTGCAGACTCTTTAATTTTAAACTAAGTACATGCCTTGGGCCAGTGTTGTAATATTTTTACACAAAACACATCTATATTTTGAAATTGAGTGAAGCAAAATGATAAGGTACAGTTTTGTATCGAATTTTATGGTTTCAGTTCCTGGAATATCAATTAAGAAAAAACGAATAAATTTCAGAAAATTGACATAGACGCACAATAATAACACAATACGAATACATTTTCTTAGTAACCTTTTCCGATTTCCAAGGTAAAACCCCATTTTTTTCTAATTTTTATTTTAAATGTCATATTTGACAGGCGTGGGCTGTAACGTCACGACTCTCTTCAGATGCAATAGTGTACCCAAAACATGCACCAACGAAGCCCGAAATGAGATTTTCAAAAAATCTAATAAAATTGTTTCCCATTTGGTGCAAATTTTATGAATAGCATTGTATTTTCGGTGATTTTTTCTAATTTTTGTTTACCTATTTCAATCCGACTGAACACAGTAGACGGCAATATTTCACAAAGAAAAGATTTCGCAAAATTTCGCCCCCCCTACCCTCGTCCCTAAATTCTGACTACGCCACTGCATTGTACTGGAAATGAGTTGAAAAATTCAGTGACTCGAGTACATGGTATAGACCACTTGAATCAGCACCAGTTGCTATAAAAAAAACTCAAAAATTATTAAAATCTCAGAAGTAATAAAAAAAGTTAAGCAAATCTGATTTCAGGAGGCCATAGATGGGAAGGGGTCCTCTAGAAAGTTTTAAATTTTATAAAAAGTTGCGGCATTTCTACCAATTCCCCAGCCATTGCCCACGTGTTCCGGGGCCGTTTTTCAAGTTTACCTCCAGGAAATGTCTGACCTAATTTGCAGAAGAGCGTAAATGTGGAAAGAGAAGGTTCTAAGAGAACGACGAAAATTCCTAAAGTCGTTTCAAGTCAGGAGGAAGCCACCCTCTATTTTCGGTTAAATTCTCTTACTCCTAGAAAAAGTGGAATGCTTTCATCGGAATTGGAGGGAAATACTTCTGAGGAAACCTAATTAGGAAAAATGATAATGGCTGAGGGGCATAAATAGAGTTACAAACACCCTCGAACACCTACGTCACATCTATATATTAATTAGTTTTTGTTTGAATGAGGGAGCTCCACAAGGATCAAATAATTCATTAATGATTTCTGAGAATGTTTTTATCAGTGGCTGCGAGCTGCGCTGATTTGTACGCCTCTGCTCCGCGTTGTTCTCATTAATCATTTTCTGGAAAATTAATTTGTAATTAAAGCGAGAATAAGAGCACCTCTTTAAAAAAGCGACTGTATTTGCGAATGAGGTATTATTTTCAAGGTTATGAATTTAATACAAGAGAGTAGTTACGTAGTACAGTAGTTATGGATACGATTTGCCCCCTTTTTTTATTCTGCATTGTTTCTTTTGTTAAAGTAATTCAAAAAGAATATGACGGTTAGTGGGTAACGCCTACCAGAACCTTGAGTAACTAACAAAAAGTAGGAACAAATATGGTGACATAGCTGCACCCCACATTTTTCCGTAGTTTTTGAAACATAACTATGCAATTTTCTGAGATTCGGTAGTGCGAAAATATTCCCATTTTATCAGATTTTCGAAACTACTTCCGAACCCCAAAACTTTAACTCAATATTTTCCGATGACATTATTAATTCTTCCTATAGATCGATTTTTATCAATGTCCTAAGATGGCAACGAAATCGCCAAAACGAACCAGTCGACTTGATATTATCTATCAGCAGGCCCTTTGAACATTTCCATGGCTTACTATTCGCCTGGAAAATCGCAATGGAAATTTTGAGCAAAGGCAGATAGATTCGGAGATGAAATATTGAAGCAAAATTCGTAATAAGGTCTGATGAAACTAAAATGTGAGTCTTTTACTTTCATATTTGTTATGAATTATTAAATTAATTCAATCAAGGTTTATATACTTACCTACTTTCTGGATGAATTAAAAAGCACTTCTGCAAGCCGTATTTCAATATCATCGGCTTACACTGATTTTTTTGCAGTCTTCTTTTGAACTTTTTGGAATTAATTTTTTGTGCTCCTTTTAATCATCTATCGGAAAATAACGAAAATGTCGAAAATGCGAAAGGGTCCTTACCTTCCGAAAAAATAATAGAAAAAGACTTACAAAATCTTTTGTACCTGCATGCGATTTTATAATTTGAGTTTTCAACGAACTTTTTTCTGAACGAAGGTGTTTCTAATGTGACATGTATTTTTTATTCCATTGACTGGAAATGCTTGCTTTAAATGTTTGTCATAGAAAAAAAAATCAAAACCTATTAAATATAATTAATTAAGTATCTATCTATGTATTCCGCATATATGAAATACGAATACTTAATACATAGAAATTGCGGTACTAATTAATTTATGTTTTTAATTGATAATTGCCACACATCAAGGCGTTAAACTTGATTTATATCGCATTCTGTGTTTTATAAACATCCAGACCAAGAATCTCAACGTTTATGTATTCTCTGCAGTGTTAAAAATTACATCATTATATTATTTATTGCTTCATTTTCAAGTGTTTGTTTTAACGAAAAGGGTAATAGACCGGGAGGTAGTTACCGATTTTTGGACGTGATTTTACTCAGTACATAAGCCTTTCAAAGGGCATTTTGTTGCGGATATTCTCACAATAATAAGGTTTGAATCAGAGAATCATCCTGGGTTCTTCGTATGAAAAACTGATTTTTCATTTATTCGAAAAATATGCGTTTTGATATGATTTTAGTCAGGCTGCCATGTGTTTTATATTGAAGTTCACAATAGAAAATTCCTCGGAAAACCATAGGCATACCGTTAGCGTGGGCCCAAAGGGCTATTATTGTTACGGCAACCGACTGACCTGAGACCTATTAGCTTACTACCGGTTCTATCTAAAGTTCTTAAAAAACTAGCGAAAACCCAAATTTCTGCTTATGTTGAGAAGCATAAAATGATACCACCACATCAATCAGGCTTTCGCAAATCACATAGCGCAACATCTGCCTTAGTTAATTTGACTGACAATATCATTCGCGCATTAGACAAAAGGATGGGTGTAGCTTTGGTGACGATCGATTATTCCAAAGCGTTTGACAAAATCAACCACGACCTGTTATGTGCCAAACTTAGCTATTATGGCTTTGATAAGATCTCTGTAAATTTCTTTCAGAATTATCTTACAAATCGCAGTCAGTGTGTCGGTCTTGATGACAAGATATCCTCTTTCATAAAATAAGTTCAGGTGTTCCTCAGGGGTCTGTTTTGGGGCCTCTACTATTTCTTTTATATACGGCTGATCTGCCAAATGTCATAAACTCTTCACAAATTCAATCTTTTGCTGACGACACGCAAATTGTGCATTATTTTGATACAGATAAACCAGATGAAGCTGCTTTAAATTTAAACCAAGACATTGACAACGTTCTTCTCTATTCACTAAACAACCTGAGCATAAATTCTGATAAATCAAATGTTTCACTATTTTGCCGTAGTATTGACCGTGAGAAAATTCAGGCTTCATTACATATATTTATTATAGGGCAGGCTTTGCCTTTTTCAGAGTCGGTAAAGGTGCTTGGCGTTACTTTTGATGTTAGCCTTTAGGTTCGCTACTCATTTAAAAATCATGCTTCAGAGAATCTATGTCAAGTTAAGACTTTTATATGCAAATAAATATTTACTTAATTTCTCCCTCCTTGGTAAAGTGTCACTATATTGTCTGGCTTCAAGAAAAGTATTAAATGCCATCTACTTCAATCTGAGCATCATTAATCTGCGTTGGTATAATAACGAGCATTTTTTTTTACTTTTTCTTTGTTTTGTTTTTGTTTTATATATTTATTCGACTGATTTTTTTTCCGGAAATTTGTGACATGCAATCGCACACTATTCGTTTTTTTTATATTGATTATGTGTGTTTTTCTTTCATAGGTGGTCTTTAAATTTTAGTTTGTATAATCATGTAACATCAGATGTCCTTCGCCATTTTTGTGCCCTACTTTAAGTAGTTTTTGTACCATTTGGTAAATAATAAAGACGAGTTATTATATTATTATTAACTTGTATTTTAATAATTAATTTTTCCATGTTTCTGAACAGGCTGCCAATGAGAAGTATTGCAAGTACCTGGTATGAAATTGCTGAAAAAAGGATGGCATACCGTTTGCGCATGTCCAAGTACAGTTTAAATTGAATGTTATTTAATAATTTAAACGATTTATTCGATGTAAGGTGTACTTGGACATGCGAAAAAGGTATTCCATCTTTTCTTCAGCAGTTTTATGACAAGAACTTACATACTTATCATTGGCAGCCTGTTCAGAAACGTGGAAAAATTAAGTATTAAAATACAAGTTCACGTGACAATAGTAGCCCTTTGGGTCCACGTTAACAGTATGCCTATGATTTTTCTAGGAATTTTCTATTTTGAACTTCATTAGAAAACATATGGCAGCCTGACTAAAATCTTATCAAAACGCACATTTTTCAAATAGAGGAAAACTCACTTTCCATATAAAGAACCCAAGAGGACTCTCTGATTCATACTTTATTATTGTGAGAATATACGCAACATAATGCCCTTTGAAAGGCATACTGAGTAAAATCCCGTCCAAAAATCTGTCACTATCTTCCGGTCTATAATAGTCCTGTGCCAGACAAATGGATGGCAGTTGAGCGTTTTATCAAATTATCATTATTTGTTTTGAAACAGGTAGATTTAATTGATTTTCTAGAATAAACTAGATATTCAGAAGATAGGTACTTGAGTAAGAGCGTAAGTTCTAAATATACAAACCGATATAAATATTTCTGATTATGTTTGTCAAAAATGTTCATTGCTATTTTGAGTTATTATACACCGTTTATGATAATGACGGCAAAAATTAGACGAAATTGTCGAATTTCAAACAAGGGTCTATAGTCTATACGTGCTTGCTTTCAGGATGTGCACGATGCACGTTGCACACGGCCGCCAACGGGAAAGAGCCCCAAATAGGTGTCGAAGAAAAGAATAAACGTAAGAAAAATTTAAGCTTTTCCAAGTAAAAAATGTAAGCTTCTCCAAGTTAAAAATAATTTTAAAAAATTATCTAAGAACAGGCCAACATCGGATATCATAATTTAACCAATGTCATGATATTTATTTATTATTTGCTATAAAAAAGGCAACAAAAGTCGATATTATCTAAATGAAATGACACTGATGGACTTTTGATGAATGAAGAAAATTCACGCAAATTTAACTCGGAGCGGGTGCAAAGTTATTTTTAAAAATTTTATTCGAAATGACTGCTACAACAGTTTGACAATGAATGATACAAAAATCTGAATTAGCGTCATTAATAACATATTTATATAAATAAAGTGCTAGCCTAGCTAGTTCTCTCCCATTAGATGAGACTTCGGGATCTGAAGTATCCTATTCCCTTCAAAAACTTGAAGTATCCTCTTCTTTAGGATGAAGAACAATAAAAGTGATATTCCTATTATCACTAAAGTCCATAAGGTCAAATTTGTGGATGCGTAATTTTTTAGGTCATCGATGGAAATTGGGTTGGTTGCTTCTAATTATTTCTTTAAATGATGAAGTTTTTCTAATTTTATGTTCTCGATGCGTAGTGGTTGTTCTTGATTTAATTGATGTTCCAAAGGATTTACTTTTTGAATAACCCGTAATAGTAAAGGTTTTCCTTGTGTTGAATCTTCAAGATTGCCATTTTGTATGACTGTAGCTTTAACACCAAAATGTTGTTAAGTAAACTTTGTTCATGATGAAAACTGAGTAAGTACGAGACATAAAAACATATTCGGAATAAATTTCTTTTAGAGAAAATAAATCTTCAGGGTCTCGATTCGTAGTACCATAAAGATAAGGTTACGTTATCTGTGCTAGTACGGACAAAAATAAGCTCATAAGGTGTTTATTCTCTTGCAGAATGAATACTATTATTATACGCAATTTATTAAATCTGTTTCAGAAGGATTGTAAAACTAATAGTTTATAATCTAAAGTATTTTTTTTTTTTCAAAATGAAAATTTGATTTCGCGATTTATTATACACTAATAATCTATTTGCGCTTCAATTTAATGAACAAATTGTCACAGAAAGGGTAGGAAATAGCAAAATAGGATCTTTGGCCCTACCTTGTCCTCTGGCCCCCCCTTCTGCTCTGCTGTAGAGGTCTCGTTCAGGATTCTGGGTTGATAAGGGAATTTGATATTCGGAGAGACGGTCCGCGAGACGCAATCCGTCACGACTGCGCCAATTAAACTCCGAGCGGGTGCGAAGTTATTTTTAAAAACACGCACAATTTTAAACTTTTAGTCAATATAAGTTTTAATCTGAGTAATTACTAACATTTTAAAACCAAAATTATTTTAAAATATTTATCGCAATGGCCGTACATAGAATTTGAATAATTCAAAGTATTTGCATTGACCAAAAGTTTAAAATTTTGCGCGTTGCTCACTATGGGTCAAAATGTTGAATCGCCACGTATCTACGTATGTTGTACATTGGCGATAGAAATAATGATTTTGTTTTACATAACTTGTTTTCTTGGCCTAAAATTGACCGTTGTAAAAACATTTTGTTATGAAAAGTGGTACATAACCATTTTAAAGGATGCTAAATAAGATCCGTTGTCAGATTTTCGATAAAAATCGATAATAATTTTTTTTGCAATTTTAGGGGTATAAACATGATCGTAGTAGGGCCTGTTTGAGAGATTCCTGGAATATGAAATGCCCTCAGAGCAAAAAGAAACATTCGATGAAACCACAGACCACCGATGGAACACACTGCATTTGTTGAATTATAAATTTTAAAAATTAAAAAAAATCATTTGGAATCTTAACCAAATTTCAAGACCAGAAATTTAAAAATCTAAGTTTCTATAAACCGATTGAAATAAAATAAAAATATGACATTAAATAAATCCTTAGGGCAAATATATTTTAGTTTTACAGCACCTCGCATTTATGCAGGGTTGTCTGAGCAAATAAAAAATGAAACATAATAAAAAAAGGTTAAAAAGGTTTTAAAAGCACGGCTGCTTAAACATGGAGGAAAAGTATTTTATTTTTTTCCAATATTACTTACAATATTACTTACTCGAGATTTTACACTTATACCAAATTGTCGTAATTAGATTGCATTCCACACAAGCAATATCCTTGCATCTGTGGAGATACCATGTTTGTTTCATATAGTTTATGTTATTTATTTTAATTTTTAAATATTCAAAACGCCCGAACTGGGCAATTGTTTGGGTTTGCACACGCATTGGGAATGTTTTATTATACCGCACGAACTACAACGCACGAATTGGACACAAATCGTATAATTATTTCGAATGTCGTGAAGTAGATACCTATGTCTTATTAAAGTCTTATGTCGGTGGGTACGAAAAACATCCTAATTTTTTGAAAGTTTTTGCCGAAATAATAACTGAAACCTCCACTCCCCTGCACACCTATAGTGACACGCACTGTGTATAGATATAGGGAATTATAAAAGGAAATGACTAAACTAACCCACTTAGGTACCTACATAATTATATTGGTACCTAAACATACGATAAGATTGTGTGAATTGATTTTCTTCTCTTGAACGATTAAAAATTGTGCAATGGTATTTCACACTACACTTTAGAAGGTGATGATATCTATACATATATAGTATTTTCTAGATGTTTCATATTGGATAAAAACATTCCAAGAATCAGATTTGTTTGCTTATAATGTATATTCAACTAATGATTGGCGCAAGTAGAATAATACCTATGAATTTATTTCAAAAAGAATTTATTTTCGTATTCAAGTTCTCTCGTCGACAGTTTTAAGAGATAAAGGCTTGGGTCACCATTCATTTGATAACAGAATGGATATTTATCGTAATTAAACTAAAACAAACAATTTATTCATGAGCTCGACGACAAAATTCAATCCAGCCTGGACTCCAACGCTACCGGAGTATACGGCTATGTGGAATTTCTTTTGACGGATTGACATATCATAGCGAATGATGATTGGGATCTCTATTATCTAACTTTTTTGGCCAATGTCACCAACAGACATTCAGACATTTGGTTTGGAGCTGGACCATAACAATAATCGTTTTTTAAAGCGGGCATTAAAAAAAGTCGAGAAGCTTGTTCACTAAAAAATGCACCGCCGTTGAAACTTTTTAGAACTATTTTCAATGAGTCGATGTTATTTACACGATAATTTTCTACTGGCTCGTATGACACAACGTATAAGACCACAGATAACCTAACCCCAGACCACAGACTATGAAGACCTTTATAAGACCAAGTTTTAATAATGCCCGACTGGAGACATCAATAGTTATTGTATTGTGGTAGTTTCAAGTTTATAATGTCAGCTTCCGCAAGTCGCAAGTGCCCTTCAATTTGCGTTCATCCTGTATTCTCTATACCCAAGGAAGGCAATCCGAAAATTCGTGTTCTGTCTGAATATTCACCTGGAAAATATATGTGGGCATTGAGTATTCCTTTACTCAATGATTTGGAGGAGAAACATTATGCACAGGCAAGGAGCCAAAATACTACAAGCGGTTAGCGGTTCCAATGGAATCTGAGAACGAGAACGGGTTACAACTTTGTTGTAGGATCACTACCGTTACAATAGCCGGTGTGTTCACTAATTTCCAATTGTAACCAAAATCGATAAATGTGTACGTATCAAATTAAAACCGCTTAAGCAAAATGCAAAATAGGAATGTGGATCACAGAAAATATAGCCTAATTATTCTGCGATGGCTAAGTTTCTACTGTGGTAATATTACAGACCGTATATATGTAAAACCGTTGGTAAAATAGGCCGTAAAAAGGACTACTCCGTATGTAAATGGACTGAAGACAGGGGCGGACTGGGCCATCGGGCGATCGGGCGCTAGCCGTAGTAAAGAAGGGTACTGCACTGCAAACTGCAATTGAACATACAGTCTGAATGGCAATAGTCCGTATGTTAACGGTCTAGTCCGAATATGAAATACCATGTTATTTACGGTCTGTGCCATTTAGGCCGTATAGATACGACCTAGACCATATACATACGGCCTGGTTTCACATATACCCGAAGGACGCAGTGATGTCAAGCTAAGAGACAGCGTTCTGCGAATTTTTCTAGAGAAAATATTGTTTGATTTTTGCACTTCATAGATTTAATTTGGAGGCTATTTACGGCCTTTTTATGTAGTTTCAACGAAAATTAATTTTTTTGAGAACATCCCTATTGTAGGTGGGACTTACCTACTCAATTATTATAAAACTTGTTTTCATCGATTAGTATTCTAATGTCATAGGAAGGTAAAGGGTGGCCCATCCAAGCGGAAAAAGTGTGTTACGAGGAAACAGGTTAACATACAATCGTCATTCAAAAAGTTATATTGTAGTAAAAATTAAGGGGAATTCGATGGTGAAAAAGTTATCACGAAAAACATTTTTTGCAAAATAAAAAAAAATAATTTTTACCTACACAACCATTAGAGAACCTTCAAGTAGTATTCCTGAATATTTAGTTTTTTTAAATAACTCCTGGTTATACCTAGCGGAAATGAAAGTGATTTTCTCTATTTTACAACTTACACATTCCATTTAACCATTATTCCTTTTTTAATTTGATTCCAACGATATTATAATTTGCCCTATTTATCTCCAACCGTTTCCGAGATAATTATCAGGGAAGCTCCATTAAACTAGATACATAGTCTCATGGTCAGTGTCTGATGTTCGATCCGAGTAGGCCAAACAATAACACCAAATTTGTCAACCATGATAATAAAACTGACAATCAAGTAGGCTGTCAATTCAATATTTCTATTTACCAGTCAGATTAGTCTAAAATTTTATTGCTGAAGCTGTTAGGTACTAGTTACAGTTTAAATAAATCTATAGCTGCATCTCTGTGATTTTTCGTTATTGCTTCTGAAATAATTTAAAATTCGTTCTTTCTCATCCTCACTAATTCTATATAAACACAATTTTTTTATAAATTAATGAAGCACTTGGAACATTTCTATTTGGCTATTTGCGACAGGTAAATAGAAATATTGAACTTATACAGCCTACTTGATTGTCGGTTTTATTATCATGGCTGACTTGATAGTCATAAATTTGTTTTTTTTGTTTGGCCTACTCTGATAGAACATCAGACACTGACCATGAGACCATGTATCTAGTTTAATGGAGCCTCTCTGATAAATATGTAGGAAACGGTTGGAGAAAATCACTTTCCTTTCCGCTATAACCAGAAGTTATTTAATAAAACTTAATATTCAGGAATACTACTTGAAGGTTCTCTAACAGTTGTGTAGGTAATTTTTTTTATTTTGCAAAAAATGTTTTTACCGACCCCCGCATACAAAATCCGAGTGCACCATCGAACTCTCCTTAATTTTTGCTACAATATCATTTTTTTGAATGACGAACGCACTTTTTCCGCTTGGATGGGCCACCCTGTACCTACCAAGAACTTAATTTGCATCTTCCGACTTAGTATACTGCTTTTAGGCACATATTTGTAACTGCATGACTAAGTATTATAATATTGTTATGAAATTGAAATTGCCTGTGCAGAGATTTTCTATTTAAATTCACTGGTGGATGAATTTTTGGCGCCAAAAATAAAAAAATCCAATTGGTTGCTTACTTTCTGCCGGTCACTACACAATCCCAGACTTGAGTTCTTCACTGTATTAAAGATGCGCACATCAATAAAATCCTCGGCATGTGTGTCGTTGACGCAATCTTGCATTGTTTGTTTACACGCGCTGCGTAGTACTACGAGGAATCCGATGGAAAATAAAAATGGGATTCTCGATAAGGGTAAAGGACAATAGAACAAACACGCCCAGCTTTTCCAGAAATTCCGACTGAATAATGCATGGGAAGACGTAAAATTTGAGTTTCGGCCAAATATTTAGGGGTTTGGTTTCTGGGAATCCGGGACCGGATGAAAATAGGACTGAAACACATAATACATTGCTAAAGGGAAAGGCAGATGGTGCGATTTGGCTAGGAGTTCGGCTAGGAGGGTGAAGGGTAAATTATTCCAGTTGAATGCTATTCGGTAAGTTGTAAGTTATGAAGATACTTACTACTTATTCAGTGTAGATAGTACGAGAATTTAGAATACCTGCACACGAACGGAATGGAGAAGTTATTATACAACTTGAACTTCAGATCGCTCTGAACTCTGCACTTAATTACTTAAGGATCACTGAAATTTGTGGTTTTTCTTTAACGTTATCTGTGGATATGCCAATTTTAATACAAGACCACGGAAATATTTTTTATTCACATATTATTAGTAATACATTAATTACTGACTCTCGATAAACAATAAATTATTTAAGTTTAATAGTTATTTATGTACCAAAGCACTGAAGTACAACTTTTTATGACTCATGTGGAATTTATATACATACATACATAGGTATTATATTTTTTTTGAAATCGAAAAAATAAATGTTTTATTTGGCAAGAAAATAATCATACGGGATCACCCGTCCATGAACCAACTGAGCGCGCCGTTGCTTGACTTTGACGATCGCTTTACCTAGGTCAAGTATCACAAGACACGGCACCTTCGAACAGAAAAACCAAACTGCTGCTTGTTGTGCCACCTCCATAACAAATCTATTGATATTCAAACCTACTAAAATATTATTTATACTGAAAGATTGCGCTGCTATAGGTAACAATTTCGAAATGTGTGCGAAAAGTTAAATGGGCCTTTATTGCCCGGATTTTGAATATTTGGTCACTTTTGACGGACGATGGCTCCGCGTCTGACGTTTGATGTTTACATCTCGTCAAGGCCTATTTATTGAAAAAATCGTACAATAATGGGCTACTTCAGTGCCGATTTCTGAGCTTTTAGTGACGATTTTGGGACACTTCACTGCCAATTTCAAGAAAACAATATTTCCTGTAGAAAAAATATCGAAAAGTACCAGCATTCGCTTGAATTCGCGGAACGCTCTCATTAACGTCACTGCGGTTATTTGAAAGTAGGTTCCGTGAAAATGCGGATGATAGAGGAATAGAGGCTGTATGCAGCGTGTCGCGAACGGCAGTGACGTGTCACTCGCCCTAGCAGTTTTATGGTCGCTCCAAATTTGCTGTGTCTATTTTGCATATAATTCGGGAAGAATTTCATTTAAGGCGCTTTTATTATTGATACATGTATTATTGATACATGTATTTTTGATACATGGTACACACACCTTATTAAGGTTTATTCATCTAGTTAGGTTTCATTCCTTATCGTTTCTAAAAAATATAAGGTGCATGCGGTGCGTCCCTGTGCTGTTCAGTTAGAGTGTAAACGTGTCTACGACTAGCTACACCGCCTACACCTACGTGTACATACTCGTATTTGTTTACATTCACTCTTGAAAATGAATTTACTTTAGATCTCGATCTCATTAATAACACCAGTTTTCCAACAATCAAACAATTTGTGCAAAGGCGATTTATTTTCTGGATCTCAGAAATTACGTATACACATCAAAAGAATCTAAGGGACAAATACAAAAACGCGCATATTTTCTTAATTATTTCGTATTTAAATAGTTTAAAAAATTAGTATGGCTATGAGCAGTTCTAGCAACTGATAATGCAAACGTATTAATGTTTTTTTTCTACTCCTATGCTAGTAACATACCTATTAAGTGACGGTTTAGGTTATAAGTAAGTCCATTATTACGAACACTGACACGTAATGACTGATATACGTAATGACTGACACGTAGTAAAAAAAATACGTATCTGTTCTTAATTAAAACGCAATTATCACGGGTGCCTTGTTTGCGCGGCATCCGCGTCACCGTAGCAACTAACCAACATACTAATTGTTGCCTGTCAGATAATCAGAAGTATATTTTATCTTTATAATAGTTTTTCTTTCGTCGAAGAAAAATTATAATACAAAACTCGAGTTGTAAGCTTATTACATACTCGTGGAATTACAGCACTCGCCGCCGCGCGGCTCGTGCTCAACTTTTCCACTCATACGTAATAAGCTGTTTACAACTCTCGCTATGTAATAATATACTATTACCACAGAAAATATACTACGATATATTTTCTGTGCTATTACATTAAAAAACATTGCAAAATCCAAACGAAAAACCTTCTTAATTTAATAGGTAGGTAGTTATGCAGTGCTGGGAAAGTTTGATTTCATTTTAAACATTTTATGATGCAGATACATCATTTGGAACGTGAAACGATGTTACTTACTATCGGCATGTTGGAGGCTAGAATTTCACAAAGGGATGTCGCAGAAACTCTTAACACATCCAAGAGTGTTATTAATTGTTTATGGATAAGATACCAAGAAACGGGAGACGTCAAAGAACGGGTAACTACCCCAATTTAGGTTACATTATTTCTAAGATTGCTATAGCCTTGCGAGAGCGCAGTATCACTGCGTCGCAATTGGTTATTCAGCTGCACAATACAAACAATGTACGGGTTAGTAACCAAACCATCTGAAACAGGCTCCACGAAATTCACATAAATGGCCGCCGGCCTGTAAGAGTTCCAGCATTATCACGAGGAAATCGCACAACCAGTTTACATAGGATACAAGAACATTTAAATTGGCACCAGCGGGAATGGATTCCAGTTTTCCTTTCTGATGAGACCCGATTCGGATTTCGGCCAGATTCAAGGAGGCATCGCGTGTAGAGTTGTCCTGGAAATGCAGAGCCCCTTGCAACTGTTCGAGCGGTTCACACCTTACGTTCATGGTATGGGGCGGTATCAACATCTGCGGAAGAACTAATCCCGTTTGGTTGGAGCAGTATCTGAATTCCAATGATTATCAAAACAATATTCTTCGGCCTATTGTTGTTCCGTATGCACGACAATGCGCGTCCCCATGCAGCAAGTGTCGTGCGCGAATTTCTGCAGGACAATGAAATTAATGTTTTGCCTTGGCCTTCTCAATCCTCTGGCCTTAATCCCAACGAGCGCTTATGAGATATGCTCGGATGAAGACTTCTGGTGCAAAATATTGTATTTCAAACTATTCGAGTGCCTCTCAAATGAATGGAACCGGCACTGTCGCAATGACAAGGACCGTCAGCTGAAAGCGATGAGTCATCCAAGGGAGGTGGGCCTATGGCGACAAAGACAAAGTAAAATTTCAAGATGTCAACTTGGTAAATTTGGTAAAAAAAAACACTTTAAAATAATTGTTTACATGCATAGCTTGTGGTTTAATAACACGGATAATAATTTACGAAAGTGAAAGTCACATTTTCAAGGTCTTTTGGTGCATTTAGATATCTACCGGTAAAATTTTCGTAAATGCCAATTAATTCTTATTTGCGTGCCTAGATACAACTAAATTCGAATGAATAAAACCATAAAACTATAAAACTTCCTGATTTTAAGGTGGTTGCGTTTAATTATGTAATATTGTTAGGTATAAAATTCTCCAAACAGTCCAAACCAAAACCACTTTTCCCCTGCTGGAAAACTGTGTAGGAACAAAATCTCTTTTGATGGCTAACCCACTTTTCCCTTAAAAAGGGGTCTTTAGGGATGAAAAAGCAGACACTTTAGGACCGCCTTTGAAGCTTGCAGTTGGGAACGGAGCACGTCGACGGCATGATTTAAATAAGTCCGAAACTATAGACACAACCTAAAACCTATAAACTAAAATTGAATTTTAATCACTTTATTCTGAATCACTGCTGTATTAACACATTATTAATAAAACTCCACGTCCTATATTACTAAAAAACACAGTAGTCTAACACACAATAAACACAACAAACGTTCTTTAAAACAGGAAAATCGCCAGACAAGTAAACGTAAACTACTACGAAAAGCTACCTCCCTGTGATGACGTAGTGACGTTTCGCGTCGCCAGCAGGCGGGCCTTTATCATTGCGACGGTGCCTATGGAACGCCATCGGACAACATGACATTGACAACCTAATTCTGAGTATATATATGCCTCGTAGATATAGAGCGGTTGTTAACATTCGTGGTGGTATTCCTCTCTATTTATAACACTATGATATAGTATATTTCCTAACAAGTGCGGAAAGTGCCACTTTTCCGCACGCGATTGCAGTTGGCTGAACGACGCGTAGCAGAGTTCAGCCAAGAAATCGAGTGTGGAAAAGACACTTTCCGCAAGAGTTAGGAACACTATTTTTTTCTACAAGCGTGCGAAAAAGCAAAGAAATTAAAAGTACACTTTTCCGCGCGCATTTAAGTTTAGAAAGTGTCACTTTTCCACACTAGTGCGGAAAAGTGACACTTTCTTAACTGAAATGCGTGCGGAAAAGTGTACTTTTCCGCACGCTTGTAGAAAAACTGCTATTGTCTTTCAATATGAGCACACATACAGGGCCGACCTTAACCGAGTGTGCGTCCCTATGCAATATTTTTAATGGCGCCCCCTACAATAGCGTTAAAATGAAAGATTCACTTTCAGTTAACGATAGAAGTTATTATTTGAAGTATTTACCTACGGAACCTACAAAAATGTTATTAAATAACAACCAAATGAACCATAATTTATATCTATATTTTGGTCTATACGCAAAAAAATACAACGTTCAGATATAAAAAAAACTTCATATTGCACTAGAAAGGAATTAAAAACTTATTCTTTGGTTACGTACCAGGTACAAGATACAACATTTACCTTAAAGCACTACTTGCATATATAATTCTCCTAAATTCGCATCGTTTTTTCTAAAATCATTGTCTCCATGTCTCCATAGTTGCATATACTTATACAACAAACAAAAAATAAGTTATAACAGAAGAAGATACGTCTATATGTAACTATGGAGACAATTTTACAAAAACCACTAGATGTGTCTAAAGCGTCTTCAAGACGGTCCCTAGCCCCAAGTTCTCCGTTTATTAATAACTCATAATACTTTAGGTACCATTTCTACAACATATACAAACCCACGAATTTTGGTAGATGTGAACATCGGATTATTAGATCCATGAGAACATCCAATTTCGGCAAATTATCGGATTGCCCTATCGCGTAATCCTTGTCTATGATAATTTACCTACACTACAAAACTAACAACACGATAACTACACAAACAATATATGTAATAATAAATAAGAAAATCACTATAATAAGTCGCACAGATATCTACTAATGTTTTGATTGAGCGGCATACGGAATGACAGTTAGCAAGAGGGGAGGTTGGGTGCGGTGGCTTGGGTGGGCGGGTGGCGTTGCCACATACGCGAATATTTGTGCATTATTGAAGTCTGAATATTTCTCGTATATGTTCCATATACACATACTTTAACCAAAGTGTCACTTGAAAGACATCAAGGATATAGTTTACAGAGTGTGCAGCATAAACATACACCATTATTCTTGCAATATAGGAGTCAATACACGGGATATATTCGTAATAAAAACAAGTATTTATGTGAGAAATTGCATTAGTTAAAGCTCAAAGGCTGCAATATTTTAAATTTGCCTTTGTTCCACGAATTATTGCAGACGGGCACCGGCAACATTGCAATCCTGTTTCTCCTGACAGGCACAGAGGTTGCCGCGTTTGGCGTTCTAGAAAATAAAACGACGAAATTATAGATTTCAGCCTGAAGAAAATTGTGCAACTTCGTCTTTAGTTATAATAAATAAATAAGTGTTAAAAGCCGTGTTACGTTGGTGCATCTACTGTAACCTGAGAACGACTTTAGAGCAATTACAAATATTGTCAAGTACCCTATAATGTGTTGTGCCATTCCGCCTTATTAGTCTACTTATTTACTCATGTCATCAATAAAAATTAACTTTTCTGGCCTTTCTGATAATATCAGTAAAATCCTCAGATAATTAACCAAAGAAAGGGGGAGCACCAGTGGCGTGCCCATGGGGGGGGGGGTTTCGGGGGTTCCAACCCCCCCCCCCCAAACAGGTTAAATTTTCAAACGAAAAGTGAAGAAAAAAATGGAAAACAAAAAAAAAACGAAAAACTACTCTATTAAACAAAAATGTTATCTTTTATGAGTTAATACAAATGCACACTTTGTAGTCTAAAAACGAATATTCAGATAATGATAATAATTGCACTGTACAGTTCTCCTTCTGCGGCGTAGCTACAGGAGTAGGGGTACAGAATACAGATGATCAAATACATCTGTACCGTCAAATGGGACGAATCGGGACGCTTCGCTGGGGTCAATCGGGACTCGGGGCAAACAGGTTTTCGGGAAAATAACTCGCCGCGGTGTCGCGAGGCTAATGCCATATAGCAAAATTCTCCGATCAAGATATTTGATCGGAGGCAAAATTATAATGGCGGAATATTCTGATAATATTTTTTCAGAGAACATGCATATTGTAGGAATATTCATAAAAACTGTAGAAACATTATCTAAACATTCAGGCAACATTCAGGTGTCTGCCTTTTGAAGGTACTATTTCACGTAGGTATTATATAAATATCCACAAATATTCATTGAAGATTAATTTGAAACTTCGGAAGCATTTTTGTATGTTCTATGTATACCCATTTAATATTCACGTGTAAATTATAAAATAAAAAAAACGCTAACGCCGGGTGCAGGGTTCGAACCTACGACCATCGATTTACAAGTTCAACGCTCTGTCCAACTGAGCCATCGACATGATATTCCAGTTATCGCCACTCGTGAACATTGATAAGATAAGTATATCGTGAATGTCTTATATACAACCATTTGTGAACATTCATATTTGCTGTACTTATGAATATACTATTTAACATGTTCCAGCAATATTCCAAAGTTGCACAATCCTAAGGTGAACGTGCCTGTAATGTATTAAAGTAAAATGTTCAATTTGTAAATATTTATAAGGACCACTAAGTTAGGAATATGGTACACAAGATATTGTGGAAATATACATCATTTGGACATTCATCTAATATATTTGTATCTGCGCTTAACAAATATCTTGGTTATATTATGCACTTACTGAACATATTTCGTAAAATATTTTAAAAATGTTTTATAAATATCCGGGAATATTTTTCGCACATTGGGAACTTATTTTGTATATTCAAAATATTAGATGCTATATGGGATATTTTCAGGTCGAATAGTAGTCGGAACTCAGTCCAAGTCCAAATCCAAAAAACGAAAACTTGATTTTGGATTGTAGGTTTATTAAAATCAGTTTTGTTCCTTTTTAAGAATAGTTTTTTTTTAAATTTTTAGTATATTTTTTAACTACCAGTCTTAGATTTTTCTCCCCCCTCCTCCCATTCTCCCTCCCCTAAACCTCCATTCGCTTAACCCCCGAACCCCCCCCCCCCCAGACACAATTTCTGGGCACGCCACTGGGAGCACACGTTTGTAGTCAATCAACTTTTTAGCGGAAATCAACCGAAGTAAAGAATTGAGTTAATAGCTACATTTCTTAGAGCGCTGAGTCTCTGTTGAGTGTTGAAACATAGTTGATCTCAAGTACGTTTTGATAAACTTCAACTTTGGAAAACTACGTTCCCCAGTTGCCTTACTCGGTCACTCGGATGGGCGGCGCCGTCGGGCGGTGCCCCGGTTTGCCCCCCCCCCCCTTGGGCCGGCCCTGCACACATACCTACGTGCAACTGTGAAAAGAGCTTTGTAATCATCATTAATTTGTTGATTAACTCTTCCAAGGACCGCGGTAGATATACTTACCGGCCATTCGGCCATTACCGGGTAGAATTAACATAATTAGCTTACGATTTTGTTTTTTCAAATTTGTTTTATATTATTGTGGGGAATGTGTGGCTAGGCTAGACTACGGCGCCAACGTCTATATTAGTGACTTTCTTAGAAACACAAATAAGGTAGAAAGTATTCCGAAGAGTATCATATCGGGTACATTGAATTTTAATTGGGTTTTTCGCCACCAAACTGGTTAAAAGACGACTTTTTCAAGTTGCCTGGAAAATTAATAAATTCTTAACAGTAAATTAACTAAACTTTGAACTTGTAACCCAAAAAATATCTTCAACAAACTTGTTTCCTGAGCTTTCGGAGAATAAACGTCAAAGTGAAATGAATAAATTTTAGAAAATATCATATCGGGTATGACCTGCCGATTGCCAGCGTTGCCAACCACACTAATTTATTCAAAATATCATGTTGTTGATGTTCAATCTACTGTTTTTTTTAAGAATTGGTGAAACTGGATACAATTTAATTTTAATTTTCCTAAACACCATTACCCATTAGCACGAGAGGCACAATCTGTCCAGATATGGCGCTCCCAACTAATTTTTCTTATCGGACTAGTTAAAGGAAATCTATGAGACATGAACACGAGAAACCCAGGACGCTGGAATGATGGCGGGCTAAAATAATACATTTATGTCGCGAAAAGCGACATAGATTTTGTCACTCGGTGACGTCATGCGAGAGGCGGTCCAAAATTCGAATTTTTAAACTTAACTAACAGGTGAAAATGAAAATGAGTTGTATTAATTTTAACATTTCAATTTTCTTCGTGGTGATCCTATTTTGTTTTGATTCTGACTAGGTTTTTTGTATATATTTGTTGTTGTTAATTTTGTTAAGATAGGTTCTTAAATCCAACAGTTTTTATAGGTTGTTTCTAGGGCAGGTGTGTACTCAGTTTTCGTAACTATTTTTGTTTTCGTAAATTTTTAGAACAAAAATGGCTTGGATAACCCTTAGCCTTGTAGATTGTGGCAATATTAACAATATTAACTTTAGATCATTAAGTACCAGTTAGGGGGGGTATTATTTTGCATGGCATAAACGGATGGGTATACCTACTTATTTTATTAAACTCTTGCCTTTTGCCTGCAAACAAGTGCTTTGCAGTCAGATTTCCATAAGATAATTAGTGACACTGCTAATTCAGCAAAAAATGCATTGTTCATGCAAGGCAGGAGCTGGAGGGCGATGAAAGCATATTTCGGCTTTTTTAATATTATTATCATTGAGTTGAGTAAAGGATATTATATTCTAATAATATCCTTTACTCAATGCTATTATTGACCAGGTGTATAAGGTCTCCAAGAGAAAAAGGCAATGTACCGTCTGTACCGAGCCATGTCCATTGATAAATGATTACTACTATACTTGTTTGTTTTGTGGCTGTTGTGTTTTTTGTTTTTAGAAAAAAATCTGTCTGAGTCAAGGTTAGTTAACTAATCTTGGCCTGAGTTAAGGCTCAATGTACAGCACGTATGTGGTGATTCAACATTTTTACCCATAAAATGGCTTTTTTTGATCTGTAGCGAGTAGCACGCATAATTTTAAGCTTTTGGTCAATACAAATTTTAATCTAAGTAATTACTCACATTTTGAGGCAACAATTAATTAAAAATATTTATCACAGTGGCGTTATTAGGCTTTTTGCGCAAATGCTAATAACGGCCATTGTGATAAATATTTTTAAATAATTTTTGTCTCAAAATGTGAGTAATTACTTTGTAAGTAATTATTTTGTATTGACCAAAAGCCATTTTATGGGTCAAAATGTTGAATCACCACGCACGTGGTGTACATTCAGTCTTAACTCTGTTATAAATCCCATTATTAGTCTCAAGTCTCAACAAACCTATATATTTTGTGTCGACATAAACTTTTACTGCGTTTTTCCTAGGAAACGCATAGGTATAGCTTAACATCCTCTCAGTATTGTTGTTGGCCCAGGAATTGCACTGGGGCACACAATAGCCGTTGTTATAGAAGCCATATGTTCCTTAGCTTGGTCCTTTTTGTATTATCTAGGCAAAACCAACTTCCTATCACATAGATATTTGAATTTACAATTTAACAATAAACAAAGATGTAACAAAGCTCAACAAAAAAATAACAATAAAAATTGTGAAATTCACGGCCGGCAAATGTAAACACATGGGACAGGAAAAAACGAATGTCATCTAGACTAGTTCTATATTTGGCCACGCAGGTGGCGTATCGCTTAGCTTGAATTCCAGATATGAGAACTTGTAGGACGTCTTTTTTTTGTTAGGTTGACAGCAATGAATGATTTTTGTGAACATGTGACATCTACTTATAATAATAGGTTGGAAAAAATTTACTTTGGCACTGACGTTACATGTGTCGAAGAAATCGAAAATATGAAAATTTTGCATTTCGAATTTTTATTAAAATGTATTCTAAAAGTTAAAATAAGAGCCACTGTTATGAAAAGTAGAGAAATATAATAAAAAATTTTATCAGTTACAATAACTCCAAGTCAGGACAGTTTTTGAAGAAAATGGTGACTGGAAGCAACTTCTAAATCTATCTAGGTTGCAGCGGTCTTAATACTGTTTCTGGAATCGAATACTCACTCATGCTTCGCCAAATCGGGTTTCGTAAGCCATTATAGCGACCGATCGAGTCATTACCCGATGATTGTTTTTCGGAGAAGATGGCGATGGCAAGGTACTTTTTCAATTTGCAATAAGTTCGATGGAATCGACTAGTTAGTACTTACCTGCCTACTCACCAGGCACTTATTGTGAAAAAAAAATTATGCGAGTTGCGGAAATATCAAACCGCAAATCTTATAATACGCCTACCTATATAGTCACATAAATCTGAGAATAGAAAAAGATCTTTAAGTGATACATGCTTCCACAGGACCAAATTTATTTTCAATAGTTTACTTAGTAGATAAAATAACGAGTTTTGCAGCCAGAAAGGTATATATTAACTTCTTTTTATAATACTAAGCTTTCGGTCTACTTCGTGACCTTCATCAGGGAATTATGTTGAAGTTTTTTAACAATATTAAAACCAGATAGATTTTAGGTTTAAAAGGGCCAGAAAAAGGTTTTTACATAATTTTTTTTTGTTTGTTAAAACACAATTGACGGTATAAATTTTCACACGATCCAGTGATGATTTAGTTAAGGCCTATTTTTTGCAAGGATGTTGGGGGGGGGGGTATAACCAAGTGTCATCCGCGAGTATTAACCCTGACTCCAGTCATAAGAGGGTGGCAGAACGCCCCTTACTGGTAAAAAAATGCATCTTTTTATTATTTAGTTAAGGCTGAAATGTTTTCCAGTGCACCTCTGATGGCCCGCAATTATCGATATAATATTTGCAGAACGATTGGCCAG
The DNA here is from genome assembly GCA_963920635.1 of Pseudeuparius sepicola. Classification (NCBI taxonomy): domain Eukaryota; kingdom Metazoa; phylum Arthropoda; class Insecta; order Coleoptera; family Anthribidae; genus Pseudeuparius; species Pseudeuparius sepicola. Next base: position 13,280,120 of record OY987304.1, read on the forward strand.
TCATAAGGGGGTGGCAGATCATCCCCAAGATGTCGTGTGAGCAATGAACTTTTTATTATTTAGTTAAGCCTAATTCTTTAAGATGTCGTTATGACAACTATTTCAAGTGTATCTGCCAATTTGCAGAACAAAATGGCGGTATTAACACTCTGGCAGAACGATTCGAATGTTCCGTACGCGCGCCTTCATTGGGTACCATCAGTCGCAAAATTATAATTATAAGGGGTACGGAAGAGTGGTCTGAAGATCTCGTGGCATTTTTTCGAATTTATAAAAAAATAATTTGCAAATATTTTTTACATTCAGGCGCGAATATCAATTTTTTTTGTGGCACTCGTGGTATCTGATTTTTATAAGGACACTAATTCGAGAACAATATAATTAGTGTCGATTGAGCACCCCAAATATGATATACAGGGTGTATCTTTGATAGGTACAGAAATTTTAACCACGTAATCGGGGACGTTCATAAAACCGAAAAATTAAAAAAAAAATTTTTTTAATCGATGTTTAGAAAATGGGGCAAATCAATCTTTATCCGTGCTCAATGCACGCCGCCGGATCGTCACTAGAAGCGCTGAGAGGGGAGGTCTAACCTCTCCCTAGGAGATGGAGGGGAATAACGTTAGATTAGGAAGGGGAATACCGCGACGTTGCCGCATGTCAGAGTGGAATAAATCTGCTTGCAGAATTAGGTACCTAGGTACCTTTGAAAATTACTGCTGGTAGGTATCCACGTTTTTTTATGATGTCGGTTGCTGTGACGAACTGTTTATTGCTTTCTTCACAGGCGCACACAATAATTTAACAAACACGTCAGTTTTTATCACTTTACTGTTATTTTAAGTCCCTAGGCAGCAGAAATGTATCCGAGCGCCGCTCGGAAAAGTCATTGCTAGAAAACTCATTGCTGATTTCACACTCATAATTTTTTGACAAGTCTTTTGTGGAGTAGGTATCTACCTACCTACCTATTTTACAACTGATTTTCAGGCCGCAATTTTTTTATACTAATAATTAGCCATCTCTTGGGACACCTTGGGATAATAAATTTCTGATCGGCAATCAACTGAATAAAGTATTTTGTTTTAAAATACAAATTATCTGTAAAAATTGCAAATTTCCACAACCACCCATAGGGTAGAGCGTAGAGCAGCGGCGCGTTACTTTTTTTTAGCGAGTGTTCGCCTGTAGCCCTATCATCTCGAAAAAAGTGGGGGAAGACTGTAATTTGACGTGAATTTAACGCGCGGCTTCGATTTGTTCATAGTTTTTAATATTTTTCAACCCTTGCCCGATAGTGCGCCACCTTTAAACCCCCTCAGGGTTGTGGTCCTATGTATTATCTACTTTTAAAAAATTATTCGTTTCCGAAAAAAGTGGGGGAAGACTGTCATTTGATGTGAATTTAACGCGCGGCCCCGATTTGTTCATCGTTTTTAATATTTTTCTACCCTTGCCTGATGGTGCGCCACTTTTAAACCCCCTCAGGGTTGTTGTCCTGTCTATTGTCTACTTTTAATAGTATATTACACACCGAGGTGTCTCGAGATAAAGTAAACTTTCCACCCGGGCGGGAGGGCGGTAAGTAAAAGTCAAAAAATTGACACTTTCAAACTTCTAAAAAGTCAGAAATGTCGATATTACATACATGGTTGTAAATAAAAAATTATTCGGTTCCGAAAATAGTTGGGGAAGACTGTCAAATTGGCGTGCTTATCATTTCCGCATTTTTTAACCCTTTGCCGTTTCGGAACTCTCTCAAGTTAATTCCTTACCATTCCTCTTACTTTTCGTAAAAACTTGGTGGCGAAATGTCGCGTAATGTCCCCAAAAACCGAAAAACAGCGACTCCTCCTGGTGAATTTAAGCTTCTGCGTGCCCTTGACTACTGCCCGACATTCCTTCGCCGAGATTCGCCAGGCGCGGGCATATGACGTTGGCGTCGGGCGCTGGCGTCCGACGCCAACTTCACACAAAAACGACGCCGCGCCGAATCGCGCAATAATTACAATTACGAATGAATTCACTGGCACTGATTCACTCGATTTTGCTCCATTTCCACGCCGCCCGGCCCGGCCGACCTACTAAATTACAGCTGGGCGAGGAGCGCAAGCGCGGGGCGCCACTTGACATCGACACTACAGGTGATCCCCACTACTCATAACTAGTGCGCGATATTAGCCAATCGCGGCTCGCGGCCCCTACTTCTCTCGGGGCGGCGCTACTATGTTGCCAAGTGTGCTGAAAATTTACCTGATTTAGTAATTTAATTCCGTATAAATTTAATTGTGTAGTGGATTTTTATATGGATTTACCCGTTTTTGTGCGTAATAATTATACGAGATAGTAGATTAACTTATAACGAATGAAACCCCGTATAAATCCGCGAAAATCAAAAATCGGATTTAAGGGACTTTAAGTCAGTTTGGGGACATGTCGGCATAAACGGCAACACCGAATAGTGGTATTGAATGGTATGGGGGAAAGCTTGTGCGCACGTACGCCGTCTCCGTCACCGTACCGCCGCGCCGTAGCCGACGCGCTAGTCGAAGATCGTCCGTCCGATTTTGGGATTTAACAGCTGATTGATATCGATCCGCGTCCGCCTGTAATTTTTGGGAGCGCCAGCTTCAACAAGCAATTTATTATTATACAGAATGCCTTACGTGTGGCTATTCTGTGGTATAACAATTCTGTTTCCAAAACGTGGACGCGTATGCAAACGTCGCGTCTCGCTAACCGATATTGTTCCGTTACTTTGCTTTGTTTTACGAACTGTCGTCGGAACTGAACCTGCTTCTGTACATTTTTCCAGATCCGTTCGCCATTTTTTTGGACCAGCAGTGATGTCCAAATCTGTTGCAATTGCCGCTACGAATTTGCAGTGAAATAACAAGTGATTTTTTCATATTTCCGTTAAGAAATGCAGTGTTAAACGTTCGCGGCCTTCGTATGAAAACAGTGCTAGATAGGTTCCTACTAGGTACCCCAATTACGCGCGAGGATAAAAGAAGCAGCTTCAAGGGTTCGCGAAAATTCGGGTTTTATTAGACGCATACGGTATGGATCTAATTGTACAATCCACCTAGTCGAGTCCCCGTTGGAATAAATCAGCTGAGGGAAACCGAGACGTCCCTAATATTTGGCATCGCGCCGCTTTAAGTGTGCAGTGAAAAAAAAAACAAGTGTTTTGTTCGTATTTCCGTAAAAATAGACTATGAAGTGTTATACCTTCGCGACCATCGTATAAAAACAGTGCCACTAGTTAGGTAGGTACTTAGTGCTTTATGTGATTTTGTGAAGATTTTTGGATAGTATCTAAACACAAGAAAATAGTAAAAATAATCGATGCATCTCAAAGGTAGGCTTTTTCATGCTATTCGTCGAGCTATTCGCTAAAAGAACCTTTAAGGAGTTGTCCAAAAATTATTTATTTATTTATTTAATCTCCACATACACCAAATGATACATGGTTGCGTCAATATTCTTCAAATACTGCGAAAAAGCCTCGGAAAAAGCGATTCGACTGGCAACCAGTTACCTAGTGCTTCTTGTGATTTTCGAGAGGATTTTTGGATAACATAAGAAAGGAGTACGACACCCGCAAGGAAAATCATCCAGGCATCCGAAAGGTAGTTTTTTTGCATGCTATTCGCTAAAAGAACCATTAAAGATTTGTTCAAAAACTAGTTGAAAGACTATTCCTGAAATACTGTGAAAGAGCTATACGTCTGACAACGCTGCACGGCGGAATTGGGGGGGATCCGCCGGAACCGGCCTCAGTTCCAGCTGGTCCCGGCAAGGTCAAGGACCCATGGCCGTAGCGTCGGAAAAAGGGGTTTTAATAGCGTTTTAAAAAAAATTATTTCTGACGTTAATATGCACTTTAGAAAAATTTTAATTGCATAGGCGTAACAAGTGCATTTTTCCCGACCTGCCCTTAAAATTTCTGTACTTATCAAAGTTACACCCTGTATAATAGAGTAAGATCGGGGAATATGGAATACCATTTTTATTTGTTTAGAAAAGACATATTTATTAACAAAATAATTTATTCGTTTTTGAGTATTACGTTCATGTCTATTGCTTATATATTGCAATAAGTAGTTTTGATCAGTAATGTCGTAGAATAGGTAAAATTTGTAACTTAAGAAAATGACACATTTTTCAAGTAAATCAAAAGCGGGGGGGTAATATGGAATAGTGGTGTCGGATCTAAAAAAAATCAAAAATATTCTCAAAACTACTGCACATTTATTTTATTTTCTAAAAAAATATATTAGATAATCTATTGAAAAATCACAAAACATATTATTTTTAGTAACTATATTAAAGTCGGGTTAAATGGAATATACAGGGTGTTCGAAAAATAGACGGAGATATTTTAGAGGGTGATTCCCTGTTAAGAAATATGAAAAAAAGTTTCTATAAACATGGGTCCGGAAATGCAGAGTTTTCAAGATACAGGATGTTAAATATATTGCATGTCACTGGACAAAATTGGTTTATCAATTTTTGCAAAAAAAATCGCAAGTGCCTTGGAAAACAAATAATCAAAAGCATTTCTAGGAAAGAGTGTTATTGCAACTTTTCCAATATCATAACATAAAGTACACTACAACCAATTTTGTCCAGTGACATGCAATAAAACGGTTTTTATTTTTTTCTCTCGAAAACGAAGTGAGATAGGAAAACAATACAAGAGGGAAAGAAGTTGTATTTTTAGATGCTTAATCAAACAAAAAATATTAAAGTTACAAAAAAGGTAGTGGCGTACATTTTTTTGATAATAATATTCGCTAAGGTGCCCCCCGGGACGCCACTGGACTTAATAAATTTAATCTAGTTAGGGCGAAATTAGCCTCTTAATATAACAAATAACATTGCCAAATTTCAACAGAATCGAGTAAATAATTTTTAAGACATTAATAATTTCATGTTTTATTTTTTTTATTTAACATCCTGCATCTTGAAAACTCTGCATTTCCGGACCCATGTTTATAGAAACTTTTTTTCATATTTCTTAACAGGGAATCACCCTCTAAAATATCTCCGTCTATTTTTCGAACACCCTGTAGGCTTGGCGATATTCCATATTACCCTCCCGATGCACCTTAGGAAAAACCAGTTGTCAACAATTAACGGAAAGCATATTGTTGCTGCTTTAACATTAGTCACATCAACTCATGTCACTTGCCACTTACCTTGTTGTTATTTTGATGAAAATACCCGTGTTTCACACTCAGATCGGACACTGTTCGAAAACTTTGATAACCTCAAAAACCAAATAACTGATGCCGTGCAGTATAGAAGCGCGCAGGGCCAAAGTCTTTGATATGAGTGGAACAACAGTGTAGGTACTAAGAAATGTAAATTTGGATACCCCCCAACTAGCAAAGTAGCTGTATTAATTTTTTCTTACCGAACGGAAATGTTTTATTAACGTTTTGTTAGTGCTTAAAAATAGTTAATTTGCTGTGCTATCGTCTCGAGTATTACCATTTTGCTGTGTGCAACTAATTTGTTCTGTAATATAGTTCTTAGAACGTTATTTCAGCTAAATTATAGAACGTTTATAAAATAGTTTTTTAATTGTTCTATAAACGTTTATAGTACTACGTATACGACTGTCTGTTTAGTGCGTACAACTAAATGGTTCGGTTAGTTTTGCGTATATAACTGTTTTATAAGAACTTAATTAAGCACTATAATAAATCAGCTTTGTAAAAGTGTGGCAAATCACAGTTCAGTTTCTTCTAATATATTTTTACTCCCAAAGATGCTTTTAAAAAACTATTTTATAGAGGTAATTACGAAGTATTTAAATTAACATCATTTAAGCAAGCATAAATACCAAAAAGCGTGCATTGCAATCATTACAGAACGGTTTAGGTGTGCTCTCAACACCTAACCTACAATGTCGTTTTATTCAAGAGAAAATAAAAAGAATGGGTGCATTTCGCAGAAGAATTATCATTTAATTCAGAAAAATATTTATTCGGATAATAAATATAATGGCATTGCCAGTAATGCTAATGATAAAAGCACTTCCACCAAAGAAGATTTAAGATTAAATACCGACAACTCTTTCAGCTGTGTTGCATGCTGACGATTGTAATTTTCACCAAAAGTCTTCAACGTTCAATGAAACAGAAAATATAGTTACGTGAACGTCTGAACTATCTTAAACATCCTAAAATAAAATAAAAATAATTATAAGCACCCCAAGCCCAACTGAAGGATCATATAAGTGCTGTGTGTGTGACTGAAATCTTTTATAAGAATTTACGCCATGTTTGGTGTGGTTAGCTTACGTTGGATCAGCGTCTCATTTTCATAAAATGTAAAAAATGCATTTTATAACAAAAAAATAATACTGCGTTAGTTGACGATGTTTATTTTGTATTTAAGATTCCATCCGAAGCAATAATAACATATATTTTTAATTAAAAGAAAAACATTTATTTTAATTTTTAATAAAAAAAACATCGAAATCGATGCTTAGAAGAGGCGCTTAAAAATTTCACCATGTAAATAGTATACATTTCACAATAAATCTTAATTTTCACTAAAAATTATGTCACTCCACTATAATATGTCATAAGTAAAATTAATTATTCGTTGTACTTTGGCACAATACTCCGCCATTCTTATTGCGTCGTCCTTATTTCACCAACATTACAAGAAGCAGCTTAAGAGGTGCAGGTATGGTATTGAATAGTCTAAATAATTGTTTTATAGTCTTTTTAATGTAGTAAAGCACAGCAAAATCGTTTTTTCAGAAATGCTTAAAGAGTCGAAGAGCTTTCATGAAAATTTACAGAGGTTGTTTGGTGCAACATTTATTTCTGCTGTGTAAAGCTTCTGTAAACGTCTATAAAATGGTTATATAAATGTGTTTGCAGCTTTTATAGAACTGGTTATAGAGCAAAAAAAGTTGTATAAATTTGTGCCCATTTTAGCTCTATAGGGGCTCTAAGGACGCTGTAAAAACGTTTATCGGACTTCAGATGTTTTATAAGGTTATGCTCTATAAACGTTCTTACAGCTTTTATAAAACAGAAAATTGTTAGTTCATCATTCGATGGCGCGATGGTTTCTAAAATTTGGGTGTATTCCATATTAGCCGACTATTCCATATTCCCCGATTTTTAATTGTAGTATTATAATAAGTGGAAAACCGATTGCCCTGGAAAACAGTTACAAAAAACATTTTAAACAAAATCGAAATTATTGAAGTTCTACGATGTAAATAAATGAAAAATATATACAATAATGTTTGTTGAATCAGAAATAAATAAAAATATTTCAAAAAACATCGTAATGTCAACTCATAATTATTTTTATTATTTCAAGTAAATGGTGAAAATTTTCAAATAATTGCGATTTGCATGAAAGTTTCTTACGCTGCTTGTCAGTCACAGCCGCTACGAAAAAGCGCCGGCCGCTGCGTGGCGCACTGTAGGTGGCCGTGATCCCGCCCAGTATTTCACAGATGTTTTTTTCTGCTGAATGTGATTTTCGAACATTCTATTCATAAAGAAATTTTTTTTACAATATCTCAGAAACTAAACGAGATACACTAAGATATCAAAAACCTTTTTTATTGGAAATTCAATTCTCTACCTACACAATTGGTTGCGGGCCAACAGAGGTGCACTGGAAAACATTTCAGTCAGGGTTAATCCTTGCGGATGACACTTGGTTATGCCCCCCCCCCCCCCCCCCAACATCCTTGCAAAAAATAGGCCTTAACTAAATCATCACTGGAACATGTACGCTGGCTCTTAGACTATTATTTATTAAACTATTTGTCCTTGAAAACATACTTAGGTAACTTTTCTTTGAAAACGTTTTTAAAAGTTGCTTGAAAACTCTGTGAATAAATAGTAGTTATATGTATTTCGTGAGCCATGAGAATATGTTTAGACTAAATTATAGAATGTCCTTTTACTACAATAATTGGGAACTAAATTGCATGCTTACTCTAAAATACGTTTCTCGAAATTTTCAACATAATAGTGTTCGTAGAAACTCTATGGCATAGCAATCACAACCTAATAATTATACCACTAGAAAATTGTTCCCAATTTTGGTACCAAAGTGGTAGTTATAACGTTTTTGTAACGGTTGTCCGCCACATATGGACGTGGGAACATGGCAATTTCTAAAAATAGACGGTGGTCAACAGTCACACCACCTGCTAAAGTAGACAATTTCTATTTACTTACAATAATTAAGGAACTTACGGAGAAGTGGTAGTCATCAGATGAGAAATTTAGTAAGTACCCTACCTAATGATATTTGTCAATATGTAAATTGCTTCTACGCGCTACGGCACAGAATAACCAAATACGGTAATGCGAGGTCAATAATACAATAATTATTTGTGGTTGTGTTCACGTATGTTTGTATTATTTTCTATATTTTTGAGATTAGGAAAAATATTTCAGATAAAAGTTGTAGAAGTCAAAGCAAGCTTTTTTCAGCATTTATTTAGTTTTATACATAGTGTTCAGAATAGCGGTGCCAAACCAAACTTTTGTTTTTTTTTTGTGCAGTAATGTCCTGTATATTTTTGGATATTTGAAATCTGCTCATTGTCAAAATTTCAACAATATATACATATAATATTATGTTTGGAGAATATTTGTAACTGTACAAAAACATAGGTTTTATTTGGCACCGCTTTTCTGAACACCCTGTACCTATAAAACTAAATAAATGCCGAAAAACGCTTGCTTTCGCTTCTACAGCTTTTATCTGAAACTCCTAATCTCAAAAATATAGAAAATAAGAGGGTGTAAAAATATATCAACATATGGAACTCTGTGTGTTAAAAGTGAGGTTAAGTATAAAGAATTCAATATTTCAAAGTAATATACCAGGTGGCCCAGGCTGTGGCGTAAGTAAGGAAGAGTTAGGTCTGTGTTAAAAATTTCAAATGGACTGCCTGTCCCTATGATTTTTTAATGTTTAAAACTATTTAAAAGTAGTGCATACCAGTGACCAGTGACTAACAAGTACCTAACAAGTACAAAAAGAAATCATACAAATATATATACAAAAATATATTGAAACAATAACACAGACAAACATAAAATAAACTCAAAAATAAATTAAATCTCTCCCTTATTTATGCTTTGCTCTCATTACATAAATAATTAATGAAATTTAAAAATGAACTACATAAATAATTTAACTTTTCACATTTTATCTCAAATTTAACATTTTGCGTTTGGTGGCACCATTCCGTACATAATAATGAACAAAATTATTATGAGAAGTTATAAAATAATTAAAAATAATGTTCGTCTGTCAAAATTTACATTATTCTAGGACCTACTTTGTTTTTTCACAAAAAATTGTAAATGAAAGTGAAGGTCCCATAAAATACAGTTTTGTATAAAGAGCTAATTTTTAATTCTCATGATATATTACTGATTATTTACAATAATGTATCATTTCAGGGTTTTCAAACTTAAGTCGGCACTATTGCTAACTTCGTTATTACAGTCTGTGCACTCTAAGCTGACAGGCGCGAACCTTAGTCTAATCGCCGTACAATAAGCTACTTTAGGATCGCTGGCACTTAGACTGAAGTTTTCGCGTGTCAGCTTAGATTGCACGAACTTGGAGCTACAAAGGCAGTTAAATAGGCAAACTAGTAGTAATTTTTTCGCTGATTACGATGGCGAAAACGGACTAAAAATAGGACGATACGTTCGCGAGTTGTGTCAAAAAGTTCACGAGCTCGGTGGCTCGGTGGCTATTTTTTGACAAACGATATAACATTCCTAATATCACATTTTTCTGAATGCGTGAAAGGCATGTTTTTTATAAAAAAAAACAAACAAACCATAAACTGTTTACTAGCAAAATTTGAATATAACAAAATCTTGATTTGATGGCATTTATAAAACAAACAAATGGTGTATATGAAATAACAGCCATCTTAACGAGTTAGAAAAATCATCAATTTCTTTGTCATTTTTGATATTAGGATAACAGGTCGTAGTATAATTTTTGTTCAGAATTCAATTCCCTATTGATTGAGAATATTGTATAATGGGTGTCCCATTTAAAAAATGAAACTGTTTCACAAAGCGCGAAGGCGACGTTCGATTTTTATTCCGTTTTCACCATCATAACCAGCGGAAAAATTACTACTAGCTTGCCAAATAATAACGTAGTTAGCACCTAGTGCCGAGTTAAGTTTGACATACCTGTATAATATTATTATTATTATTTTCGTGTATTTTTGAAGTGAAAAAATTAAATTGGTTACTTATAACAAAAGTGGACAGTTCCAACGACAATAAGATAGAATTGACAATAACATTTTAGAAGCTGTAAATGCGTGACTGCAGGAAACTTAATTCCCGAAATTTTTCCAAAGATTTTTTAACAGATATATCAGTACTAACTATCCAAAATTGTCACCGATAGAAATTTATTTTGGTGTTTGGTGAGCTCATAAAAATCATTGTTTGATAAGGCGGGTATACAAAAGAAGCGGAGGTGTTTGTTGACAAATTTAATAGTTTAAATACAGGCACAGAAAATTACAAAAACTACTACATTATAATGTATTTTTTTCTCAATGTAGGGAGTTTGAACAGTTTGAACCCCAAACCATCTACAGCCGTGGGCTACTTGACTTGAATATTACACATTATTACATGACGATTTTCCACTTTATATAATCAACGAACGAATGTTGTGCATTATGCATTTAGGACATTTCCAATATGAACGCAGAGTTTTCGTCCAAAAATCCAGGGAAGGTGGCAGCCCCCCCCCCTTTTGCCGCTATTTAGCGGCGCTCATGGACTTACTATATGCCACTAACTTTCGCTTTTTTGAAAAATTATATTTCATATTTTATACTAAATAAACTCCTGGACAAAATTAAGGCAACATCATAAATGTGCCACTTATTTGATGCTATTTTTTTCTGAATTTATGATCCGATTTTAATGATTTTTTTTTTGCATTGTAGGTTGGTTCCTTGACAATGTCATAGTTTTCGCTGTTTATGATAAAAAGTTCATTTTCGATTTATACCGGGTGTAACAAAAATGTTATGTTTTTTTCCGAAAATTTGTATCACCCTGTGGAGTATACTAGCAACCGAAACATATAGCAGTTGACATTAGACGGTAGGTCCATCTTTCTTCAACATTTTCTTTTTTGGTTTACTTCATTATCTCTGTTATTAAAGGAGAAGCATGTTTTTATAGACTTTATTATTCAACACAGTCATTGTTGAATGTTTTCAAGTAGGCTATGGAACTTTTCTGACATTTCAAGCGATGTGTCAACAAATGTTGTGTTTTAAAGTTACAAAGGTCAAATAAAATTCGCCATACCGATAAAAACTATTCGGAAACTGCTTATTAAACGTTCGTTTCATATGCCCAGTTGCCCGACTATTCTGTCGTTTAAACCAGCCTCATTTAAACGTCTTCTGATTGTTCGAGACGATATTGTATGATGGCGAGCAGTTCTAAGCTCACTTTTTAGCCTAGTACTAGTGATATTCCTGTTTCTTAGAGCAGTTTGCCTAAACGCTCATCCCTTGGATCGGTACATCGGTTTCGCCCTTGGCCTGACCTTCGAGAGTAAGCTCCTGTCTCGTTAAATCGTTCAACCATACGACTTATAGTCGAACGATGTCTTCCTATCACATTAGCAACATGACACATTGAATAGCCTTCATCCACCAAAGTTAAAGCTCTTACTGCTTCTTCTGCCGATAAATTTTTTGGTCGATTCATTTTTGAATTTTAAAATACTCGTCGGGCAACTGGGCATATGAAACGAACGTTTAATAAGCAGTTTCCGAACAGTTTTTATCAGTATGGCGAATTTTATTTGACCTTTGTAACTTTAAAACACAACATCTGTTGACACATCGCTTGAAATGTCAGAAAAGTTCCATAGCCTACTTGAAAACATTCAACAATGACTGTGTTGAATAATAAAGTCTATAAAAACATGTTACGATATAAAACAGTGTATCTCCTTTAATAACAGAGATAATGAAGTAAACCAAAAAAGAAAATGTTGAAGAAAGATGGACCTACCGTCTAATGTCAACTGCTATATGTTTCGGTTGCTAGTATACTCCACAGGGTGATACAAATTTTCGGAAAAAAACATAACATTTTTGTTACACCCGGTATAAATCGAAAATGAACTTTTTATCATAAACAGCGAAAACTATGACATTGTCAAGGAACCAACCTACAATGCAAAAAAAAATCATTTAAATCGGATCATAAATTCAGAAAAAAAATAGCATCAAATAAGTGGCACATTTATGATGTTGCGTTAATTTTGTCCAGGAGTTTATATATAAAATATTTCATCCAAACTGCTTCTCCATGTGCTTTAACAGTAAATTTAAAGAGTGTTTTATATAACCCCTCAATTGCCAAAACACGTTTTTTGTGGATATTTCACTTAATTCGAGCAAAATATATTATCCCAAATTATAATTATTTTACTAGGAAAGTGGCAGCTAATTTTGAATAAAATCTAAAATTCATTAAAAAAAATTAGCTTGGTGGGGAGGGGAGCGAGAAGGCCCTAATGGTGATCATTTATTCTCGGCGGTGGTTCACTGAAGACTCTGAACATAGTTAATTACGCCACTGGGTCTAGGTTTTAAGTGTTAAAAGATATTAAATTCTAAAGAAGAAAGTTCCCATAAATATACCACCCATTTCGGGCCTTGAAGAAAACTGTGTTCTCGACTGCATGATGTAGGTACAGGTTCAGTCATCATCTGTGGCACAGGGTTTGTTACGAGTAATATCTCTTTAATTTTGGTACAAAAACTAAACTTGTCAAACTTGTGTATTTTTCCAAGGAATCGAATTCAGTCAAGTAAAAACAATTGAATTTCAAACAAAAAAGTTATGCCGATATTTTTGAAAAAATTTAGATTAGGCTAGCAAAGCAAATAAACTCTTGAATATCAAGATATACAGTGTTTATTTTTTAAAAAATATAGTTAAAGTTTTAAAAAATATAACACTGTATCTATTCGGGCCGCGGTGGCGACGTTCGTAGCATCGCCGACCTATTTAGACTGCATGTCTTTTTGCCTTCGATCTACCTTGGTTCGAACCGAGGTCGAGGCAAATGCATGCATATGCCTTTATAGAAAATCACCGCTGGACAAATTGTGGATTTACGGTATTGCTCCTTAATAGCTTTATCAGTGTGATTTACACCCACTGGGATTACTAAGGTTTTCTAGAGATTTCCGTAGTATTTGAGGGAATGCTATCCTAGTGAAAAGTCGGCCCTAGCCGCAAATGACAACGAAGACAAAATAATAGAAATTGCCCCCTTCCCCCGCACAAGCATTTAGTTGCTTCTGGAGTACTCCTAGTTTGAAGTATTTGAGGGTGAGAATAATAATTATTATTATCTTACTTACAAGGCCTCCAAATAAAAAAGTTTGTAGAACAAACTGGCAATATTTTCGGTAATGGCAGTTTCGGGCAGTATATAGGTGGCGCTGGAAAAAGGAATCCCCAGCCAACTTAACTCGCGCAATATAAATAAAACTCAATTTGGGCAAAACTATTATTATAGTCCCAAGCACGAAAGAAAACGTTTCTAAAGAATGCGGGCAGCGTTGCGAGATTTCCTATACGAGTAGTCCTTATTTATTGGCGAATACAAGTTTTATCATATTGAAACCGAATTTCTGAACTCTGTTATACCGAAAAAATAAAGCTCGCATCACGGGACCACTTACCCATTTTTGTTTATAATTTATTTTTAACGCGGTGTGATAAAACACCTATCATATTTTTTTCAATATCGTCGCGTCTACCATCGCCTTTGAAATACGGCAACACAGCACTTCTACCAAGCAGTCGGCTGACAAAAGCGGTTAGCCAACGCGTTTTGTGCCTGTTTCTATAGTACGTAAAGTTAACTGCTTATTTGGTCTACCACACAGACCTCATTTTTTAGGCCGCTGGCAAGTCTTTTCCGCCGGCTCAGAGAGCTCAGTGGCGTTTCGTATGTTCGGGAGTTAACGAGTGCAAAATGAGTAAACAGGGAAGAACGTTGCATTCTCAAGCACGAGAAATAATTGCCAATGTTATAAGGGTTTGCCTTCCTCCATAGTCTAAGGCATCACCGTTAAGAATAATATTAACAATAAATTAAATAACAATTATATGAAAATTAAGACAGTGACTGTCACTAATTCTATAATATTTGCGAGTTCTTCCCCCTTACGTCGCACGCATTCTGCCGTAAGGAGGACTATAGTATCCGTAACGTATTTACTGTAAGAGAGAGAACAAAACCTTTATATTGAAAATTGATGGCGCTAAGAATCTTTATGCAACCGAGTACTCAGATATGTTCAGAAAATTTCAGTCTTCAGCTCCCCTGAGGCTATGAAAATACGTTACTTTCTTTTTATTAAAGCGATTTTCTCGCTTTTTGCGTCCTACAATAACAAAATATGGCAATTTTGTTAGTTGCATCATAACTCTTGAACCAGTCCGCGCACGCGTTAAGTTTTAGCGTTGACTGAATTTCAGTCAACGGTTTTAGTCTTTCTCTTTTCGATATTTGTACAAAAAGTTACCCTGTGCCTTGTTGTCAGAGAAAATATTGAAAGTGTATTTTCTTATAATTAAAAAATGAAAAATCCACAAGGAATGTTGTTTATAATCTAGAATGTATATTTTTGATCAAAGCAGCCTTGGTATCCATTAAGCCATTACCGAATCGTTTATTTTTAGCAAAAAGCTGATGAATCGAAAACAAGACACATTGATGAGTGCTTTAAAAACAAACTCACTAAGTATTTTGAAACAAATTGCCAACGGTGCGCGTACACATTTTTCAAATTAAAATTGCTGAAAATAGCACACCGTTCCAAAATGAAACACAAAGAACATTTTATTAATCGTTAAGCTGGAAAATGCGCAACTGTCTTTCTTGGAATGGAAAGTTTTTCGAATACCGATATACGATATCGTATGGACGCAAGGTGTGTTGCGTTAATGTGGTTACAATATAATAATTAAAAAGGAAACGCTGTTTGCGTCAAGCACCAGAAAATATAATGAGACAAAAGACAGAATTGTAATTATATTTTGTTTCCACACAAAGGATTGCAGGTTGAATTTTTCAACCTTTTTAACACGCAAATATACATTGTGCCCCAAAAGCATCGACCAAATAAAAGGGGTTGGTAGGGGATACTAATTTTTAACATATAGATGCAAGGTTTTTATTATGGAGAGTTTAGGCCATCTCTGTTTCAAAGTCTGTGTTCCCATGACAGGACAGTTCGAATTGCTTTTGGACGAAACCGCTCTATGGAAAGAAGTAGAAATGGAGAAATGGAAATATTTATTATTTGGTTTTTCTTGACGTAGTAGTTTTTAGTAAAAGAAAATACCTAGTACGTAACTCTAAGTAGAGAGTATTTTGACTTTTTTTATAAAAACGGGGTGCTTGAAGTGCGGATTTGTAATAAGTGAGTGCTATGTTGTTTTCCATACTTTTAGGCCAATGAGATCAATTTTGGAATTATTTGCACGAAAAGAGAACACTTTAAAACAGATCATTTTAAACCACTTTCTCAAATCCCAGATTCATTACAGTTCCTCAAAAAACGTCGGAAGGTAAAAGAGACTTTTTCACTCATTATTGATTTTGATATTAACATTTGGTGAAAGTAATGGATAAGAAATAAGAAATATTTGGTTATTTTCTCATATTAAACGAAAATCTCCCCTTGCGATGTATTACCTATATCTACAGTGTGTCTCCGGCTCCAGATTGAGTTCACATAAGGTGTAAAGTTTTCTTAATAATATTTTGCAGTAAAACCTACAAAAAGGGCACTTTTTAAAAAAGTTGGGAAAATGCCAAAAAATCATAGTAGGCCCAGACTTTCTAAATTTCGCAAACTTACTTAGCTTTTCATTCTGAACAAATTTCCTTAATAACATTTTGTTGTAAAATCTACAAAAAGGGCACTTTACTGATGTGGAAAATTATTCATAAATAATCATAATTTCCAAGGCATACGTGACTTTTCGAAACTATAATTATGTCACAAATTAGTTTCAAACCAAGCATGGCTGATCCCCAGAAGTTCAAATTTCAACTCTAATTTTTTTTGTTATTTACACCTTATGTGACCTCAATCCCGGGACACACTGTATATCTTTAGTTTCAGCTGTCACCTGATATTTAATAAAAAGGTTAGAAATATGAGAAAGGTGAAAGGTGTTTTTGATAGACTTCTCTTCTTCAAATAAAAAAAATGAGCTAACTTTTCCATATTTTTCTTGCTTTCTGTTACAATAATTGATACATTTTTTCAGAAAAACAACATGGACATGAGTAAACGCTTCAAAGAAACAAAAGTTTCAAAGGGCAGTTTGGACAGTTTGAAATTTGAAACTAAATATTTTAGGTGCATTTTGTTCCAACAATTTATAAAGAAGTAACCGGGGGGTAACTACCGCTGTATCAGCTGTATCAATGATACAGGGCCCACTGGCCTAAGGGGCCCACCGACCATTCCAGTCACTGCAGTATTAGCCATTAAAATATTTTAAAATGTTTGTTAGACTTTTTCTGTGTAAATTTTTATATTATTGCATGCACACAGCTAAGAATTATTTTAACGTATTAATGAAGTGTTTACTTACTTCTCGATACGTAAACTATTATACAGTGTGTCCCAGGATAAGCGAAACGAGAGGTGTAGGGGTCCAGGCCTGCTTGCCTAGAAAATAATTTTCACCATATTTTTGATTTTGAAAAATAAAGTAGGCCCCTCGGTAGGCCCTGACAGTAACGATTTATTTATTTTCTGTGTAGGTTAAGTGCCCTTTCTCGACAAGATACCGAAAGATTTCATTAGAAAAAGTTGCTTAGAATTCAAAACTATGTCCCTGTGCCAATTTTCAAAATAATTGGCCTACTTTGATTTTCGTCCATTTTATTTCCTATAGGTAGGTGATTAGAAAAAGTTGCTTAGAATTGAAAACTATGACCCTGGGTCAATTATCAAAATGATTGGCCTACTTTGATATATTATTATTTTATTTATTATTTCAAACAAATCATAGTAGTTACTATATAAGGAATCGATCAATTACTGAAGCAATTAATTGATCATGGAGTATTATAATGATAGCACACCCGAAGGTGCGGGACAAAGCCACTGGTCTTGATCGGCAAAGGCTCACGCCACAATTACCGAGACCCGCCATCTGCCGTCTCCACGGCGTCGGTTAACCAACCGAAAACAGCGATAGAACAAAAAGAGTGATAGTCGACCATATACAGTACTGTTTCGGGACGGTAATCCCTCATCAGTATGGCTCACCCGACTATCAAGTGGTAGACAAACGTGCCTAGACGACTATGGTCGACTATCACTCTTTTTGTTCTATCGATGTTTTCGGTTGGTTAACCGACGCCGTGGAGACGGCAGATGGCGGGTCTCGGTAATTGTGGCGTGAGCCTTTGCCGATCAAGACCAGTGGCTTTGTCCCGCACCTTCGGGTGTGCTATCATTATAATACTCCATGATCAATTAATTCCTTCGGTAATTGATTGATTCCTTATACATATAGTAAATCTATCGTCTAGGCACGTTTGTCTACCACTTGATAGTCGGGTGAGCCATACTGATCAGGGATTACCGTCCCGAAACAGTACTGTATATGGTCGACTATCACTCTTTTTGTTCAAATCATAGTAGGCCGATTGAGTCCAAGTTTCCCAGCCTTGCATACTTTTTTATTCTAAATAACTTCATCTAATGAAATTTTTCGATATTTTAAACCTGGACCCCAAATGGCCAAATTCGAACTCGAAAATTTTTGGTCTTTTACACCTCTCTTTTCACTTATCCTGGGACACACTGTATATGTTTTGGAAAATAAACTAATGTAAGATTGTGGTCGATTCCCAGGATTATTATTACTAAATAACGAATGTTACGACCGGGATAATTAGAAGAATTAGGTAATAACAAAATAAAGAAATCAAAATATTTCTGCTTTGATTTGGTTACTACTTCAAACTTAAAATTAAATTATTTTCTTTTAACATTTACTAAGTAGGTATCTAATTACAGTTATAACGCACAAGGCCCCTGTTATCTTTTTATTTTTCGGATTTAAAAATCGGCGGGCAGTTTTATTTCTGTAGGTATTATCACAGAATAAATAGCTTATTACTCGTTAGTCTGTGGTATTACTTATAAAAATAATGATATGCTGTTCTGGAGTACATAGATTTTATTTTGCTCCTCCCCCCCCCCCCTTTGATACATGGCCCACTCAAAGCTAGCTACGCCACTGAGAAGTAATACATATTCCTTTCATTCCATAGAGGATGTAGGTATTATTTCTTATAATCCTGTTCCAATATTAGCTTTCTTGAAATATTAGGACGGCAATCCATATGGTTTCCTTCTGGAAATTAAATATATGGGGGATTATATTTCCATAGAAAACTGTACAGTTCCTTTGAAATTCTAATAACGTGATTGATCATAGATTAGGTCTTAATTATCTATTTTTCGACAACATTCAAACATGCCCTCAGATTTCACTAAACTTTTGGTTACCTATTGTAAACAAATTCATCTCACTATAACCAAGTCTATCTCTGGACGCTGCTATAACCGCATATTCTTTATGTTGTTTCATTGCAATATACTTTTCGTGAAACCATGCATTAACATTAAAAAATTGCAGAACAAACTAAAAGAATTTTTTTTTTGGAAATTTCGGGTCTGTCTTAGCTTTTTGCGAATGAAATATCTACAGAAAGTTCCGCCTGGCGCAAAAAAATGCAAATTCCAAGGTCTACAATTTTTGTCCTCGCTGTTTTCCTAAAATATAGAAAACGAGATTAATCGATTCCAAATTGTTTTCAAGATGGCGGCGAAACGGGGAAGAATGAGTGTACGCCAATTTGGGTTTTCACGTTTCTAACCACCAGTAACAATATACTTATCAAAAATTTGGATATAACAGATAGATTTTATGGCTGCGGCCAATTTGAACTTGCAATGTCTTGGGATTTCATCCGGTGTTGCCGGATGTCGCCGGATCTCCCTCATTTCAGCATAGAGTTCAGACGGTCTTGCAAGTTCAAATTGGCCGCGACCGTACCTATTATTTCCTAATACTCATTTTAAAAATTCTGAGACCTCTCTGAAATATCCATTAGAAAATTTGCCTCCTCCCAAAAACAAATTTCTATATACGCCACTGGTTATAGTACCCCGCACTACTTTCATTCCTCAGAACTGAACTGATAGTTTCTCTCATCTATTCTGTCACCTATCTAGATACAATAAATGACTTTTCAGCTATAGAAAGTGATCGGATGTGAGGCGATTCGTGGAAGCGGCCGTAGATTCTATCGCATACGTTTCGCATAGCACCAGATCTCGCCTGGCAGATTTATATCGCGGGTTCTCGGAAAACGAGCGGTTTTTTAATATTCACCGATATCTTTGTACCAGTAGGTCCCAACCTAATCGCACAGATGGGGGCTTTAGGTGTTATTATGTATAGCGAATTCCAATTTGCAAACCACTTGTGAGAGAGCGCTATATGCAGGGTGTAACCAAAGTCTAGAGAATACTATAAGTCGGCGCACTCGGCCTTGTGTAAACAAACGTTTCCCCCCTGCCCTCTCACGCTCCCTCGGCCCGCAGTCATCGGAGTACGGCGATCGATATCTTCTGGTAGAAGGAAATAAGCTTATAGACCGGGAGATAGTGACAGATTTTTGGACGTGATTTTACTCAGTATGCCTTTCATAGGGCATTATGTTGCGTATATTTTCACAATAATAAGGTATGAATCAGAGAGTCATCCTGGGTTCTTCATTTGGAATAATTAGTTTTCATTTATTCGAAAAATATGCGTTTTGATATGATTTTAGTCAGGCTGCCATGTGTTTTATAATGAAGTTCAAAATAGAAAATTCCTCCAAAACCATAGGCATACCGTTAGCGTGGGTCCAAAGGGCTATTATTGCCATGTGAACTTGTATTTTAATAATTAATTTTTCCACGTTTCTAAACAGGCTGCCAATGAGAAGTATGCAAGTTCTTGTTATGAAACTGCTGAAGAAAAGATGGCATACCGTTTGCGCATATCCAAGTACACTTTACATCGAATAAATCGTTTAAATTATTAAATAACATTCAATTTAAACAGTACTTGGACAAGCGTAAAAGGTATGCCATCCTTTTTTCAGCATTTTCATAATGAGAACTTGCATACTTCTCATTGGCAGCCTGTTTAGAAACGTGGAAAAATTAATTATTAAAATACAAGTTCACATGGCAATAATAGCCCTTTGGACCCACGCTAATGGTATGCCTATGGTTTTCCGAGGAATTTTCTATTTGAACTTCAATATAAAAAACATGGCAGCCTGTATAAAATCATATCAAAACGCATATTTTTTCGAATAATTGAAAACTCAGTTTTTCATATGAAGAACCCAGGATGACTCTCTGGTTCATACCTTATTATTGTGAGAATATGTGCCACATAATGCCCTTTGCAAGGCATACTGAGTAAAATCACGTCCAAAAATCTGTCACTATCTTCCGGTCTATATGTAGCTGAGAGGGGTTCGAGGCTGATTTACGACCAGTCGCAAAAAATTGTTGTTTTCTCCGAGAGAACAAAGAAGTGATCTGACTTATAGTATTCTCTAGACTTTGGTGTAACTTTAACATTTAACAGCGAATTTTAGAGACACTTTGAGAGCCACTGGGCGCAAGGTCCCTTCATTACTGAAGCGATGGCTTTCTATTACAGCGTTGCCAGAGCGTCAGATAATTCCTTGAAAATCTGTAAAAAATTGTAAATTTTTACACCTCCCATGGGGTATAGCAGCGGCGCTTTACTTTTTTTAAACAGGTGTTCGCCTGTAGCCCTATCATCCCGAATAGAGGATAATAATATCAAGACTCACCTATATAGTATAGAAGCACTCACCATAACATAGTCATAATCACCTTTACCACTTCATTAATTTGTTTTCACTTTTCACTATACTTTCACGACACAACACACCACTTCTTAATGATGTAGAACTCACCATAACCAACGAATAATCACATTTACCACTTCACTCATTTGTTTTCACTTTTCACAATAACAGTTTCACGACACAGCTCACCACTCCTTAATGAAATGTTGTCCTCCGTTCCTAATACAAGCTTCACCTCTTCGCTGCATATAGATTCTTTTATTTTAGCTAATGCATCGTGGCCAAAAACCCATTTTTTATATAAACTTCATAGGCGTGCTTTAGAATTAGCCATAGAATTGCAACATGCTTTTATACAACTGAGCCGATCAACACAGAGAAATTTTCGTATTTCAGATTGCAGACAAAACTAACAACAAATTGAAAGATAGTTTATTAAAAATAACAAATAATTCAGTTAAAATCGTTTTTAATATTTGAAATTTGAATTCCTCGCCTCATAAAAACCCCAGTTACCAAAATTCGCGCAAAATATTTCGATTCATCCAAAAGTTATTTGGAAATATAAGATATACAATTTAAACGTTGACGTTATATGAACTTGAGTCTTATTTTTTCGATATTTTTTCAGCCCTAGAAGTGTGTACACTGTTCTTTGAAATACTCTATACTTCAAATGTAATAATTGTTACACAATCAAAATTGCTCATTTGTATGAGACCCTGTATGGAAAATCGCGGTTGATTTTCAAAAAAAAGATAAGCGTTTTTTTACAATTTTGATTCGAATTAAGTACCTATCAAAAACCCCTTTACACCAAATTGAACAAATTTACTACAGTAATATTTTATTATGTTCTGGTGTTTTATTTGATAAAATAATATAATAATAATAATAATAATTCTCACCCTCACAATACTCCAAACTAGGAGTATCCCAGAAGCAACCACATGCTTGTGCGGGGGAGGGGGGAAATTACTATTATGTTGTCTTCGTTGCATTTCCTGTTATTTAAAATAATTTTAATTTTATTAAGATTTTTTACAATGGGTTTCATTAAAAATAAAAAATATTTTTTGCTATCTTCTATTATAAACAATCATCAAATAATTAATGTGCTAAAGGATAATTTTTCATTTTACTCACATATAATATGTATTTTACAAGAGAAAACCAAACCGTAGATTTTAAATTTCCCATTATTCAAATCGTTTTGAAAAATTACAGTAAAGATGCACATGATATAATAAGGCTGGGTTGAAATTAATTAGTTTTTAACTTAATAGCAATCAAAAAAGTTTTTACCTGATTAAATGCTAAAATACACTATAAATTATATTGTTATGTGACATTTTCAGATGCTCCTTCTCTCCCTTTCTAACATAACCTGTTGTATCTGTAACAATAATAAATTAATAAATAAAAATAACAAAATAACCTACCAGCTTACAATTTAAATTTGTAATTTTATTGTTTACTTTTCAATTATTTATAAAAAGTTAGGATAGCTGAGCTAGAACAATTTTCACTGCAGTGACCGTGACGTAATTCGTGCCGAATATTTGAAATTCAGAATTTTTCAAGATTTTTCTGACGAAAATGTGTGAAAAGTCCATTTTGAAATAAATTCAATTAAATAAATAAAAAAAATCCCAGGCGATTTTCATGACCAAAAAATAACTTTCCCGAGCACCATTTTCAAATATTATCAATATTACGCACTCGTGAGGTTAATGTTACCAAAATTTTTCTTCAAAACATTTTAAAACATTGAAATTTAATTTCCGAGGTTAAAAATTGTCAGAAGCGAAAACTTTTCAAAGTTCAAGGTCAGACAATTTAATTGATTGAAGTGGGTACCAATTCCTTTCATATTTTTTTATTGTGCGATATGTCTGTTAGTATATTACAAATATTAAATATTGGATTTTCCATAAATTGTTGGAAAAATGATAAACATATACCTGTGCCGACCTTTTATCCTTCCCCAGAAAGTCTTGTTGGACTTCCTCAGAATTAGATTGTGCTGGTCAGGGGAACTGGAAACACAGGAAAATGTAATTCTAGGAAACAGAACATTTTCAAGGCTACACCTACAGTTTCCAACGCACAACAATAGGTTCCATCGAATTACTTTGCTGTGAACTGAACGGAAATTTTTATGGCCTTATCTAATAAATGTTTAGGTAAAGAGGAAGTTTAGTTTGAAAGTTTAGTCGGCTATGTAGATACTTCAATTAAAAATTGTCAAAGTCCCTTGGAGTGTCACAAAAATAAAGCATTATGTGTTTCAATGCGAGCAGTAGAAGTGTCATATTTCTTCTGTTTGTTTATATGCACTAAGGAAGTCCTTACAATCCATATATCATTGCAATATCTTTGTGTTAAAAATTACAAATCCTTACCTTATTGAGAATTTTGTTAGCTTGATTATCATGTTATTTTTAAATTAGTCGTATGTTCTAAAACATGCTAACTAATACAACATTAATTTACGAACACAACGCAATATTCCATTAGAAAAACCCGCTTCCCGCCTTAAAATTCAAATCATCCACTCCGCGTGACGTCATGCGCAGAACCAGACGAAATTGTGACACCGATGTGTCATACCTTCTTTTCCTTATATCATATCCCCAATCAACGCTCTATAAATAGCCTTTGTTTACTTGCTCCACCAATTTTCTTTGATAAATAAGTAAAAACGTTGAGGGAAGGAAGCGGTAAAAATAAATGTATTATTGGTAGGTACCTATACACATAATTTATAATTCTAAACAACTCATATTGTTGAAGGATTTGAACAGTTTATTTATAAAATTCTCGCGGGGATTTCCAGATTGAAAATAATATTTTTTAATAGAAATAAATAATTTTAATAAATATTTTTTAATAGAAATACTATGTAAATACTATGTAAATACTATGTAAATACTATGTAAATACTATGTAAATACTATGTAAATACTATGTAAATACTATGTAAATACTATGTAAATACTATGTAAATACTATGTAAATACTATGTAAATACTATGTAAATACTATGTAAATACTATGTAAATACTATGTAAATACTATGTAAATACTATGTAAATACTAGGTAAATACTATGTAAATATGTAAATACCATTTAAATAGTGTGTAAATAGCGTGTGTATCGGTTTTAGCGAGAAATTTTGGCGCTAACATATTTTAGTCTAAAGAATACTGCTATAAAATGAGTTAGATCTCGGAAATTTGGACGCTAACCTATTTTTTAGAGTGTTTTGGAGGAAAATTTAAGACAATTTTTAGGGGGATTTTTGATTAGAAATTTGACCAGTAGCACAAGTTAGAACATGATTATGGAATAAGAATCTGGTAGGAATAATAGTTATCGTATATTACATAAAATTATGAGTTGGATCTCGGAAATTTGGGGAGGGATGAATTTAAGGGCATTTTTCGGATTTTTTGCGAGAAATCACTAGCAAAAGTTATAAAACATGAAATTATAATGAAATAAGATTGTAGTTGGAATAATATTTAAGTTGTTCTATATATTAATCCCAAAAGGTTTGACCTAACACGTAAAAATTGTATCGAAAAGTTAAGACCACAGAAAATATACGCTACGTATATTTTCTGTAGTTAAGACCCTGGACAAAATGCTTGATCATAGCGCTTCAAAAACCGATTTATTCGGGGGTAATTATTATTATATTATTATTATATAATAAGGTAATTGTGACTTCAGATGCAAACCTATTTTAATGGAAAACATCCCACTAGAAAATTAGATCAGATGCTACCCTATTTTAGTAGAAAAGTCTCACAAAAAACATACAAAACAAAAACTATTGTGGGCTACCAGTTTTCGGTTGAATATGTAATAATAAATTCAAATTAAAGACTTTTTTTGGTGAGAACTTCCTATTTTTCTATAAAGACTAAGTAAAAATAAATATGCGGATTGGTATCCAGGGTAAAATAATTAATCCTCCGCCACTGTGGGATATTGAAACAATAAAATTATGAGAATTGATGTAAGAATCTTTAGCACAAGTCTCGACAAATCTGGGTGTTGCGAGAATTAAGACCTATTCTCGTAGGGAACTTGACGATTTTTGGCATGAGAATTCTCTAAGTAACCGAATTCTACGCTAACCTACAGAAAATTCCGCGTAGCGTATATTTTCTGTGCGCTAACCTATAAATATGCGATGGTCGCATAATAGTATATTATACACTTAGGTTGAGAAGTGAGCCATTATTTACCGAGCATTTTTATATCCTGAGGCGCGTAGCGCCGAAGGATATAATATGCGAGGTAAATAATGGCCTTCTCAACCGAAGTGTATAATAGATTTTTTTTACTACTAACATTGAAATATTGCCATATTTTAGTCATTTCTCGCTTTTTTCAAATACTTCAAAATATCAAGTAGCCTGGGAGTTCAGTTGTCAAGCTGATAAAATGACATTAAAATAAAATGTTTCATAAAATGTTTCATTATTTACCTAGGTATTTTTTATTATCATTATTTACCTAGGTAGAGAAATATTACTTCTCATTAGAGGAATGAGGTAAATAATGGTGATTTCTCAGGTTAGTAGTAAAAAAAACATTCTCTTCAATTGTTACAGTACAGGCGTCTGGCTATAATTGCTACGTTTAACCTCATGTAACAGACACATAATAAGTCTATATAATGGAAGACTGAACGTGTGGGTGCTTTTCAAGAACTTACATTATCATTCAATCACTGGGTATGATGTATGATCCCTGATTCTCTTTTATATCCTGTTTTTCCTTCAAAGTCTTATAAGATATTTTGAACCTGCTATAAATATTCGATTAGCTCAAGAGCGATAAGTAATTTTCTTGGACTAGGTATTTGGAATGAAGCTTCTTGTCTAACATTAACATTTATTAACAAAAGAAGATGTTTTAGTACCTGTAATTATAAATATTAAAGGATGTTTTAGTGGCATATCAGGTAGAGGATATAAATGGAAAAAAATGCGCTCCAGCCGGGACTCGAATCCAGGACTCCTACGGTAGCCGTATAGGCACTCAACCAACTAAGCTACTGGAGATACGGGTTCCATGGGCTAGATGTTATTTATTCCAATTGATATTAGCTAGTAGCCGTGAGATATAGGAGACTTCGGCGTCTTCTACAGCTACTAGAAGGGGTTAGAGGGTGTAGGGCAACCATTCATGATTGTTGGTTTGTAACATCATATTTGTTCATCACTCCACATCCAGTAGCTTAGTTGGTTAAGTGCCTACCGCCACAATAGGAGTCCCGGGTTCGAGTCCCGACTGGGGTGTTTTTTTTTTTCAATTTATATCCTTTACCAATATGCCACTAAAACATCTTTTATTATTTATATTTACAGGTACTAAAACATCCTTCTTCGTTAACATTCTTAGCTTGGCATTGTAGGTTAGAATTTCCACGTTCAATACTTGCATTATATCGCTAACTGTCGAATTTTGTGAGTCGATGAACAAATAAGACGTTCACATAACCAACTATCATGAATGGTTACCCTTCTAGAAGCTGTAGAAGCCGAAGTCTCCTGTACACCTCACCGCAGTGGCGTAACTACAGGGTGTTCAGAGTGTGCGGTGAACACGGGTCCAGCGCTGCTAGGGGCCCACCGCCACCAAGTTTCATGCATGGCGCATAAATTTCGGTTTTTCCGATGCGAGTCGATTAATGTGGTGCTGCCTAATAACCGACGAGTTAGAATCTCTAATCGGTTACATAGAGGGAGATTGAAATTTCGCAAAAATAAAAATGCAAGGGTAGTACAAAAAATGTATAATAACTTAAGAGTAAATGTACCTACAGCATGATGCAAACTCGACGCCCAAGGCCTACTGCGGGAACACGAAAATTGGAAATAAAATTTCGAACAGGGGTTCTTTAGTGGGACATCCTATAAGGCCCAATTATGACCGAAAATTTGCTTTTTTGTTGTTTGGGGAAATGGCCGCTGTGACGTCATCAATATTATCCCCCAGAAACATACTTTTATAGGAAAAGATTTTTTGTATCTTTTGTTGTTCAAAAAATAAACAATAATTGATAGTGAGAAATTATTTAAGAGAATGTTAGGTTCTTGTGTACCCATAAATTTTTTCAACTGGAATATTAAAAACAATTTTTGTAACAAACTATAATAGCAAACAAGTCAGTAACAAGCACAATTCAAAAATTTGCATTCTTAAATAATTTCTGACTATCGAAATTGTTTTCATGGCTAGCTAGATTTCGCAAAACTGATCCTAGTGATTAGAAAAAATTCCATGTTTTTCATTCCATTCCATTTAAGAGCCATTGTTCGAAATTTTATTTTCAGTTTTCGTGTTCCCGCAGTAGGTCTGGGGCGTCGAGTTTAAATCACCCTGTACAGAAAGTACATGGTGATTCAACATTTTGACCTATAAAATGGTGTTTTTCGACCTGTAGTGAGCAATGTGCATTATTTTTAACTGTTGGTCAATACAAAGTTTAAGTTGGATTATTCTCTATGCACCTACAGGGCCCATTTACGATACTTTTGCGAGGTAGGTATCTCGGTTATTTCTAGAAATAGGGAGTTGCGGTTTTTGGGACACTGACCTACTTTTTCATAAAAAGAAAGGCTCGTATACAGAATTTCCATGCGTCCTTAGTTTTTTAAACACAAGGTGAAATTTGCCATTTTCAGGCACCCCCCTATATCCGTTATACGCTAACTTGTTGAAATGGTACAAATCGACCGTTATAGATTTTTTCATGTAGAATTCAGTAGCGTACATGTTTTTTCTAGGAGGTAAGAATTTCAAAATATAAATATAACTTGTAAAAGTATCGAAAATGGGACATCCTGTACAATGATTGTCATTGTTACAGCACTTTCAAATATAAAAAACACAGGAGCCCACCTAAAATTTTGAACACGGGCCTACTCTTCCGTAGTTAAGCCACTGCCTCACCGCTACTAACTAATATCAATTCGAATAAAAATAACACTTAGCCGATGGAACTCGTATCTCCGGTAGCTTACTTGGTAAATGGGTGTAGTGCATTTCTTTTAATTGATATCCTTTACCTGACATGCCACTAAAACATCTTTTATTAAAATTTATGATTTTTAGTGCAAATATATAATAATAATAAAAATAATAATAATACCCCAACAGAAATTACATTCCAATTATAGAGCTACTTAGCACGATACATATTATATATAACAAGAAAGATTATTAATACAAATTGCAGGATAAATTATCAACAAAGATTCTCAATGCAATTAGTGAAAGTTTCAGCCGAAGTAGAAATCAGATCACAGACATCATTCGGCTTATTTGCATTGCTACACATGAAATGAAAGGGAGATTTCCACAACAAAAATTTGTGTTGGAAGTTTTTAAATAAAACATTTTGTTCCGTCTTGCTTCAATTAGAGGTACATAGAAGTTAAGTTGAGACAAGTATATCAGGAAAATCCACCTCGTTATTATTCGTTATGCAGCACTTTATACAAAAATTTTATCGATTGGCCGTTTCTTCTATTTTCTAAAGATTTAATATTACAGATATAAGAATATAAGTAATGTGATACCATTAGTACGCTATTATTTAGGATAGAAACCTATTGTATTTTTTACTTAATTATCTGTCTCGTATGCGGGGAGATTGGATTAATAGAACAATGATTTACAAATAAGTAAATATGTGTTTTATTGAAATTCTTTTAACCTAGTTTATTATCTAGAACACTTTTATTTTACTACCATTTAAACAAACGATTCAATATTCAATTTCATGGAGTTTCATGTGGTTTTATGGGGTTTTATGAGGGTTTTCATGGAGTTTTATGGGGTTTCATGTTTTTTTTTTATGGCGTTTCATGAAGTTTTATTCATGTGTAAAAATCAATGATATCAAGGATTTAAAAAGGCAACCCTGAAGTGTTCGTATATGTAACAAAGGTACCTGTATAGGTAAAATTAAAAGTAAAAAAATATTTTTAAAAAAAGCTTTTATTTAAATGCGCTAAAAAGAATAAAATAATCTTTTCTTTTAAAACTTTTACTATCAACTTATAACGTCATTCCACAATTTATATGATATAAAAGCTTGTCGCGAGATTTAAGTAGTGGTATTTACTTAGTTTGAAAACTTAAATCTCGCGACAAGCTTTTATATCATATAAATTGTGGAATGACGTTATAAGTTGATAGTAAAAGTTTTAAAAGAAAAGATTATTTTATTCTTTTTAGCGCATTTAAATAAAAGCTTTTTTTAAAAATATTTTTTTACTTTTAATTTATTTTGTAATTTTTAGTTTGGCCAGGTGTCTGAGTCTATTCATCTCAGTTAACGCATCATTGTTGCAAGGTCGTTTGCCGGTTAGTTTAGAACAGTCTAGCTCTTCAATGAGGAGACCTTCTAATGATCTAACCCTACTTAAGGCCACGTATGCTTGACCAGGCGCGAAGAGCTTGGAGCCTAAATATACAACGAGACAGGTTGCAGACCAATGCTGTTGACGCCTATCTCACCAAACTACACAAGTCAAAGTTAACTAGTCCGCCATCTTGGGTGTTCCGCCATGTTGGATTTAGAATGACGTCACACATATAATCATGCATTGTCATCCAAATTAAACGTGTGTACAAAATTTCAGCTCGATCGGTTGAAATTTAACTAGTCCGCCATCTTGAGTGTTCCGCCATGTTGGATTTAGAATGACGTCACACATATAATCATGCATTGTCATCCAAATTAAACGTGTGTACAAAATTTCAGCTCGATCGGTTGAAATTTAACTAGTCCGCCATCTTGAGTGTTCCGCCATGTTGGATTTAGAATGACGTCACACATATAATCATGCATTGTCATCCAAATTAAACGTGGGTACAAAATTTCAGCTCGATCGGTTGAAGATATCTGCTTCAAAATTGAGTTGCAAGATTCCACCCGAACAAATTACATACATACATACATACATACATACATTGCAAGTTAAATAAAAGCTTTTAAAAATACCTATAAAGCATAGACAAAGCTACACATAGACTGTCGGAACCATTGTTGAAATTTCCGCACGCTACACCAAATATTTTTGCATACAATTTTATATAAAAACTAATAACTAATAACCTATACCTCAACTTAGTATTGAGTCATAAGAATCGGAAGACATTACAATTTATCTGTTTTAATTTGTTTTCGTTCCAAAATTAAAGTTTGAAAGTTGGTGTAGCGGGATTTTTTGCGGATGGTTTCAACAATGCTTCTGACTATCTATGGGTCCTTTAATCTATGCTATAAAGCATAGACAAAGCTAGTGTAAAAGCATAGAAGAATCTAGGCGTAGTAAATTCTTCTATGGTAAAGGTAAAAACATTCTTAAATGTTCCTTCCAAAATTTTCGAATTTCAACTCATAATTTTATGTTTTTTTGTGAGACTTTACTACTAAAATAGGTTAGCATCTGAACCGAAAATTTCGGGATCTATCTCATTTTCTAGTGAAGAATATCCAATGAAAAACTCAGTCTAAGCGCCAGCCGTATGTTAGCAAAGTGGACTTTGGCGATTAGACTGAGTTTTTCATCGGACTTCTCTCATGTGTTGGACTGTATGTATTTAGATATTTATGGAGCCAATGATGTTAATAATAAAAACGGGAAGTTTTTATGCCAATTGGGACAAACATTATGTAAAACTAGTTGTTGCTAGTAAGTAATTACTACGTATAGGTACTATCGACGAAATTATCACGTCAGGTCACATGTCCGTGTCGTATGACATTAATAATTAAGCTCGTAAATTATACCATTCCTTGCAGGTTGAAAATCTATAGAATTTACTTAGTCTTTGTTTCTGAGATACTCGAGTATTTTTTTGTGGTAAAGGGAAGTGGGGGATGATCTATGAGGCTGTATTGAGCCCATCAAGTCTCTCAAACATGACTTACTACTTACTACGGTCATGTTTATATCCCAAAAATTTTAAAAATAATTATTAGGTATTATCAGGGGTAATATAACAAGTGGTGTGCCTATTATCGATCATACCTTTCGTTCATTTTTCGAATTATAATCCCAAAGCTGAAAATACCACGACTGCGCAGCAGGAGTGGTATTTTCTTAGCATACCTATTGCATTGCCGAAAGTTGATGCATGTTCGATAATCATTTTTGGTGCACTTAGGATGGTTGCAAGTTAAACAGCATACAGGGTAGGTCAAAAAATATAAAAATCGTACAAGAGTAAAGTATACCCTTATTTCAAAAAATTCAGCAAAAGGTTGTTAAAAAAAGTTGTTTAGAATTAAAAGCTATACCTAAATATCAAAACATAGCCTCCTAAGAAAAAAATTTTTGCGACATTTTAAAGTTTTGTTTAATATCGTTGCAACAAACATGAAGTTGAAGTTTGCGATTCCCTAAAAAATTAAAAATCTAAGTTAATTTTACAAATATGCTTGAATTTCAACAAACTTATGAGTAAGTGATGTAATTTTGATTGATTTATGAAATTGTTTAAGGTGAATATTAAAACAATTTTTTTAGGAAATCATTAATATTTTTCAAAAAATATATATATTTTTTAGGAGGCCATGTTTTGGTTTTTAGGCATAATATCTTTTAATTATGGACAATTTTTCTTAATAACACTTTGCTGAATTTTCTGAAATAAGGGTACTTTACACTTGTACAATTTTTATATTTTTTGACCTACCCTGTATGCTGTTTGACTTGCAACCATTCTAAGTGCGCCTAATACGATTATCGAACATGCACCAACTTTCCGGAATATTTGTATTTTCGTTGTGCAATTAAAAAAAATCCCATATATGTTGCACACTTACATGACCACACTGTATATAAATAAACTTATATCTAATACCGCCAAACGAGAGTGGTTAAAATTAAATATTTATTTTTTCCCCGAACTAGAAAGAAAATAATTCTATACCTAAATTTGCAATATTTCAAAGAATTGAAACACTTTTCCAAATCCTTTCCGCTATGTTTGTTATCTCGTGACGAAACGCTTTCCCAAAATTGCATATCAGTGTGACGTTAAAATACCAAAGAATACATAGATTTAACGTTTCATTACTGTTATTGTTCAAGGAAATTCGATAAGATAAGGCTTGTGTGCCAGTCGATTATCGAGTTCCTAGGATGAGCTATGACTCAAGTCACATTATTTTAATTCGAGGCCTTTCCCTAATATCGCAAGAATTTGTAACAGTTTAAATTACCGTTCGTACAATTATTAAGATATGAGTGGGGGGGGGGGCACATGTTATTTTAAATGCAGCTTTCGTGACAGTCGGTTTTATATGGAATAGAATTTCTTTACTTTTCTAGATGGGTGAAGGTGTATAGCCATAGTGAAGAATTACCTAGGTACGTTCTTAATTTCGATCAGTCGAGTATTTATTCATTTGGAGGCTACAGATTATAACCTACCTATAGATTAGTTTTCACGTAAGTACTAATTTGTCTGGTTTTATTTAATTTTCCATATTCTTCCAATTTTCTGTTGAAAATTGTTTTTTTATATTTTATATTATTAGATGCTTATACTATATTATAGTTCGTATTTGTTTTTGGTAGAATAAATAAATACCTCTTATTACAGTATGTATTAATGATCTACTGAGCAATACCTAAGTAATAATTTTGATAAAATATGGCAACATGCGATGCCAGTAAAAACGATGATAAAGATGGTGGAATATAATATAATGTTCATTCCATTCCTTATTTTACAAGCTTTTATTTAACTTCACCTGTTAGTGTGGGTCGAATCTTGCAAGCTGAACTAGAACCACTTCCTGACATCCGATTGAGCTGAAATTTTGCATACACCTTTAGTTCCGGTGACAATACAATATCAATATTGTAATACTTTCAAAATGTCCGCCTCTCCAAGATGGCGGATGATGTATTTTTTGTCAACTCCCTTAATATGGGTATCAAATGGAAGGGCTTGAAGAGTAGAAAACTTAAAAGTTAGTGACATCACACTAAATTCAATATGGCCGCCGCTCCAAGATGGCGGATTACATTTTCTTTTCAACCCCCTTAATATGGGTATCAAATGAAAGGGCTTGAAGAGTAGAAAACGATAAAGTTAGTGACTTAATTCACATTAAATTCAATATGGCCGCAGCTTCAAGATGGCGGATTACCTATTTGATACTCAACATGGGTATCAAATAAATGGGCTCGACGGGTAGAAAACAATAAGGTGAATGACTTTATACGAAATTCAATATGGCGGCCGCCCCAAGATGGCGGACTAAATTTCTTTACCACTCTCCTGACATGGGAATCAAATAGGTACTAAAAATCACAAAATAGAATTGAAAATAAAAAAACCTTTTAAAAAAAGCTTTTATTTAAGCCATGTATTAAAACAACTAAAACGCAAATTAAAAAGCTAGTCGCGCGAATTGTAAAGAAAAAATGCGTACTTTGGCAAATAGGTACTTGCTTATCAACCAATCACTGTTCAATAAAATTAATCGGTATACCTACTTTTATCAACATTTCGCCCGACAAGCTTTTCAATTTGCAAAAACTTGTCGCATTTTGGAATTGAATTATCTTAACGAAAACCTAAACTTATTTTATTCGTTTTAGTACATGGCTTAAATAAAAGCTTTTTGTTTTTAAAAAGGTTTATTTTAATTTCATTTTTTTATATTTTTATTACCCTTCGATTTCTCAATTACAATGATATAGGTATCTACTGTTAGGTGTTAGGTAAGTAGCACGTATACACAAGTGCTTCTTTGCTTCTGCTGGATTTAGAACTAGCGGAAACAAGTTTATTCACTATGTGCCAAAAACTTATAAATTTCGACATATAGATATCTTATCTGGGTAGGTACTTACTCGCCACTCAGTGGATAGTATGATAAAGTTAAACATCTGCCATCTGGCATATTTTTTAATTTCTGGCGAATGAATTCCTAAAAGTTCAGACTCTCTAAAAATACACGCATTTTGAAATTCGTACGCGTAAGTATAATCTAAAACTAACAAAAAACGAGAAGATTGATTAAAAAAATGCAACACATCTGCTTACTGCTTTCAAGGAATCTCACAGACAGTTTGGTACGGTACCATCTCCTGGGCTAACAAAATATTCGAAGAATTTCTTGCTGATATACTGTAACCAATAATTTAACATATTTGGAAAAGTTATATAATCAACCACGACCGAAAGTGGAGTTCCTATTTGTTATTTCGTACCTACTAAATAATATATGAATGAACCGTGAAAATAATTTTGTTTATAATGTAGTCCTACATACAAGAATGGGTTCTTACAGATGGGATTTTCTTTGGTTCTTAGAAACCGGTATCAAACTACACTACACTCAGCTTCTTTATATTATTTAGTTCGCGATCCCAACGTCTTATATTCCTAATACATGTTTTATTTACGTTATATATTATTAGGTATTCTGGCACTTTCCACAGTTGTTGTATGTTTCTCAGTAGCTACACTGTTTTTATAGTGTTTAGGTTTACTCGTTCGGCTATGGTAGCTATTTATTACTCCTACCTCCTACATTCTAAAATAAGAATGCATACCTACAATAAGAACCTGCAGCGCAATTCTAAATATGAATCCAGAATCCAAATACTGACTGCAAGGCAATCGCGTCATACTTGTAATTATTATTAATATATATTAATAATAAGTATGTATACACGTCATGTTGAATGATGTACCATGTACCATCAGAAAAAGTAAACACAAAGTATAAGTATTGTACTTGAACCAAGAGTTCTCAGAATTCAACTGTTCCAAAATTGAAATCAATTGGCCTAATACTTTAGACTTAGACAGGAACAACAACCTGAAAAAGACCAATATTTTTTTGTCGTCCAATGAGAACAAGGTACTTTGGCTTCAAAGAAATTTAGTAATTCGCTCTTGTCGAAGCCAAGAAGTAAGAAGGGCCATCTGGCTGGCTAACTAAACTTACAAATCAAGTTTCATCAAAATCCTATTAGGTATACTGTTCATTACTTCAGCAGGCGACCAAAAATGAGATGGCAATAATTGTATTTTTTAGGACATAAAGAATTTTTTTGTGGTGTTGGTGTTTAGGGAACATGAAAGAAGTAGACAGACACGAAACAAAAAGTGTTTTTATTTTTACCTGGATCGTAATAATAAGGATCAAGTGACATGTTTGAACTCAAAGAATAACAATTATTTTTCCTCTTTTGGAAATGATCACATTATAATCTTAGGTATATTTCGGATATGGTGAGGAAGCAAATGTAAGAAAATGGTTTTATTTTTTGCATCTATCCGGTTTTAATTTAAAATTTTAAATCAACCGTCATGATGATCCATTTTCAACCTGTCTCGTCTTTCGAGCTCATTCACAGTAGTTTAAATTCTGTCTGTATGAATAAAACGTTATCTATAATACCCCTGGTTTTAATACATTTTTATGAGGCCACCTATAAAATACACAGCGTCCCAAACAGAACAAATCCTATAGAGATCGTCGTAAAGATCTTGTAGATTAGATAGATCAGAGATACTTCACGCAAGTTGTCTTTGTATCTAAGATAACTTCACTTGGCTCTCTTTCATTGAAAAGCATGTTACCAGGGATTATTCACTGATATTACTTTACTTATGTTTAACTGTAATTCTGCTTTTTGGTGAGATATTTCTCAGCTTTGTTTCAACAAATTCCGGAGTTATAAGAATAAGGCAATTTTGTTAAACGGATTTCCGAATTCAATGCGCCTTTTTCACTAGGTTGAAGTTAGGTAATTTGTACGATTAAATGAGAACATATTCAATTTTATGTAGTAGAGAGTAGAGCCCGATGTTCCATTAAGGCAGGTACCACACAATTTTTTATTGGGCAAACAAGTTTTAACAACAGGTATTTAAAGATTCCGCAACATTTTGTATCAAAGTCAGCTGTTTTTCATCCATTAAAAATTTGAAATATGAAATCTTTTTGATAGCTCAAAAACGTGAGAATCAGATATACAGTGCCCGCCAAAAAGTTGGAACCCATATGGGAATTTTTTTTATTTTTGGGCTAAGATGAAACTACCTACTCTGGGGTGATCACCTCTGCTTCCAAAAAGATTCGAAATGATGAAAAGCCACGAGAAACCTCTTCTGGTCGTTCAATTTCAGCCGGCCGCGTCTGTACCTAGTCCCAGAAACCTACTCTAAAATACTATTGGTAAAGGTTAGTTGTAGCGTCGTTGTAGTTAGTTACTCTATACAACCGTCTCAAATCCTCCCGACCCCATCACACCGTACCTACTCAAGCTTATCCCAGTCTCAGCACCAGTCTGCTCGCATCCCAACACCTGGACCCAAAATCCGGCCCGAGACCCATGGGAAGCGCTCGCGCCTCGTTTCGAGACACCATGTACGCCGACCGTGCCCAAAACCATCGGCCCGGCTACATATACACACGACATACCTTCCGAGAACGCCGGATTCCCGGTACCACTCAACTTATCCCCCTCCCCACCCCTCGCGCCGCTCCTCTGCTTCCCCAGAAGAGAAACACGTTCTGCACCATTCTCAGAAAGTCTGCTCGTTCCGTCTCTCTCGTGCCAGTGTTCGCTTCTGTCCGTGCTACGTCACTGACTCGAGCGCTCGAGCTGCCGAGCGCCGAGCACCCGAGACCCGAGCCCGACGAGCATTCATTCGGTTTCCGACCATCGGACGGGTGGCCTACACCGCTTCGTCATCCACGGAATCGATATATAACGCGATCCTAAATACACCACATCGGGTATATAACATGTGCACAGCCGCCAGGACCTAGTCAGTTGTAGTTTGTGGAATAAGTGCCTAAAGGAATTACGTGTCCAAGACAACAAAATGTGCATCAAGTGCCAGTGCTGTGGATGCTACGTTTGGAATAAGTAGGTAAGCCGTAGAATAAGCAGCGCTTTCTCTTCACGTCAGCGAACGAACAAGCGTATTTTCGATTTCGACGAAAAAGTCGAAACTATGCTTTAGCCGCTGCACGCGACATGCCGCTTTTAGCTTGTTTGGCTCCCAACGTTGAAAAAGTCGGGTGTAACGACCTAAATATGACGCGTTGGATGGCTTCCCTTGGGGTAAAATTAGAACTTTTACTCTATTTTAGAAGCCAATCGATTATAGAAGTAGGACGCGGAAATTTCAGAACAATAGTGTTAGCCGCATTTTTTATAATATAAGAAATTTACGAGGAAATTTATGATTCCTACACCGAAAATAGAAGATTATAAATTATAAAAGATTATTACTCTGATTTCTGATTCGTCCGAGAGAACCTCCATGACTGACGACATAATCCCTTCTTCAGATTTGAGGAAGTTTACATTGTCTACAGAATGCCTTCGAGTATACCTATCCATAAAATATACAAGTCCTGAGATTTCTCCGACTGAGAACATATTTAGATTTAGTAATGAAGATAGTAATAAATGATGGCCCAGGAATAGATTCCTGCGGATCACCATAATTCCAGACGCTCTGATAAGTACTTACACATAGGTATGCGCTCTTGTATGCAAGGAAGCATCTTTATGTCTTTAAAAAACTTGGTAAACCTTTTTTATTTCACTACAGTAGGTACATACCTACTCCTACTAGGTACCTACATACTACTTAATTCAGAGAATAATTCCTAGCTAGGTAGGTACCTATATCGTGTCGAAAATAACCTCTGAACTGTGGAGTAGGGAGGTAATCGCCACAGAGCAAGTACCTACCTAATCGCAGTTCAAATATTCCAGTAAATAATATGGTGTTAAAGGTCA
Source organism: Pseudeuparius sepicola (assembly GCA_963920635.1). Taxonomy (NCBI): domain Eukaryota; kingdom Metazoa; phylum Arthropoda; class Insecta; order Coleoptera; family Anthribidae; genus Pseudeuparius; species Pseudeuparius sepicola. The sequence continues at coordinate 13,317,995 of OY987304.1, forward strand.
ACAGAATACTGTAGCACCTGCCCATCCTACGAGAATGAGATATCTTGGTTTTGGTTGAAAGTTACGTAGGTACCTACTTAGTCTCTTTTTATATGTTTCAAAAATAAACCGCAGAAAGAATCAAAAATACATCAGTGTCGTCCTCGGTGGGTGTCGTCTAATAAAGTAAAAATAAAGTACGGATTCCAAGTATACTCGAAATAGATCGCTGTTATCGGTTTTAACACTTCTTCTATGTGATAATTGCCAAGACCGTATGGGCAAGTGTAAATAGAAAACACATGCCGGAGAAAATATCAACAAAGCGAGCGTAAAAATAGTGTAGCGTTTTACTCTGAGAATTACCACAAGGAAAGATGTTCTGAAAAATGTCTCCAAGATACGTAGGACCTCTGTAGGTGTTTGACACGACAAACCTTTGACACCTAAGTATAGGTATCTAAGGACATTTCTATGACCACTAAAGTTGTGGTGTGCTAGAAATTGGCTGCTAATCTCGCTGTTAACACCGGTCTAAACATGAAGTATTTAAATTGAATTCAATTGGAATCGGCTACATCGTCGTACCGGGAATTCCAGCGTGATTTTGTGGAAATCCTAAGTTTTTTAGCTTAAGTAGACCCGACTTTCAACACCACTAAACGACCAAATAATTTCACGGTTATTTAAAGCAGTCTCGATTTCTCTTTCAAATACGGTTGCTATCGATTGGAAAATGCGAGGTCACTCCATAATAAATTTAAGAGTAAATCGCCGGTTAGTATTATTGTCAATCGGCCATCGCCCGGTCGATGATTAAATTTTGATGTAAAAAGCCATAAGCGGAATATTTTTGGATCCCGGAATAGATATCACCTTGGATATTACATCAGATACCCTTGTAGTCGTTCCATATCCAATGGAAATTGATGCCTTGAAGGTTGATGCCTTGAAGGTCTTCGAAGTTCGAAGTAAACAAATCAGCAGCTTGAACATACCCATCCATTCTCCGTGCTCCTTACAATGTGAATGTGGGTGAAGAAAACCATGAATGTTTCAACTCGCACAAGTGAGACTTTAAAAGTAGGTAAGTAACTAGGAGTTCTCTGCCAATTGCATTAACATTCCATCAAACTGGAATCTAAGCGACACATACAAGCAACAAAGCGTCGTGTGCAATTTAATAATTCCGTTTAAATGCAAACGACCCTGGAGTGGCGTTCTTGAGATGTTTTCTCTGGTATTCATTGCCCAACATTCTCGCAGGCCATTAGAGTTTCGGTTCATTCTGGGTCCGACGAAAACGTCACCAACAGTATTTTGATGCAACCCATTCAGATAGAATCAAACAAACAATAGTAATGCAGTTCACGATTTTTTAGAAACATTTGCGGAGAAACGGAAACTTCAACAAAATCTGATCATAAAAATATATTGTAGGTAACCATGAAGAAGAATCTTTGGGTTCCATGAAGGGTTTATTGTTCGATTACTCGAAACTAAAAGCATTTTAATGCCTGTTCTAAGAATGATATTTTCGCACTCCACGTTTCGTGGTACCTACATTTTAATGAATTTATTTAATTAGTACTTTTACTGCTTGCACAACAGTCAATTACTTCGATTTTCAGGCACGCCTGTTAGTATTTCTATAGAAATGATTAAGTACCTACCTAAATGAAAGTTGCTAAGTAGAAAAACTGTGACTTGAAAATCGTCACCGAATCTAGCGTCATTCCAACCATTTAGCAATTTTGAAACATTATTTGAATACCGTCGAAAATATCACGAGGCAAAGATAATATGTTGTAATCAAGGTTTCCTAGAAACTATTCGGTTACATTATGCCGAGCTTTGTGCTGATATAATTATACCTCTATTTACACAATAGAACAAAAACTAGGAGTACCTAGGTAAATATTTCTTAGAACCAGCGGATTGTTTTTGCAATGTTTAAATGATGTTTAGTTATTGACTACCGGAATTTGAAAGATCGATGCCTATGTTAAAGAAAAATTAATCTCTAGTTACGTTCGTTGCAGTTAAATTCTAGGACTAGAAAGCATCCATTCCGAGATAAATTAATTATTCGTTTAGGTACTTTTTAATGTTCGATTTCATAGTCTGTAGGCAGCAATAAAAATTCTATTAAGATTTTATATTTAAGTATATTTCGTCGAGGATTTTGTCAAATTTTCTTCGAAACATCATGTTTAAAAACACATTGTCTCTTGGATCCTTTTTGGAGATGTCCCAGGAGGTGTCCTGTCAATATGTTTTCAAACTTCATTTTAAGATATTGAATATTCAATAAAGACCTACATAATGCTACATGCTTTAATTACCTTCTCTTATTGTTATTATTATTACTTAGGAATATATTTCGAAATAGATACTGTACAGAAATAGTTCTGGACTAAAATTTTGAATCTAAAGTTTATATATTATAAATACTTACCTACGTCCGCATCTGTCAATTTCAGTGTCGATATCATTCAGGGCCAGATAGAATTGTTATTTGTTTTTAACTTGAGGTCATTTTTATAATGATCGTCCGAGAAATCATTAAATGTGGTGGCTGGATATCAAACTATCGAGGTTTCGAATTATGCGATTCTAGATTTTCGTTTAATTTTCAGGCAAACTTTCTATTTGTATTAGGTATGTACCTACTCAGAGACGTACATTATTATTATTAATTTTCCTGTAATCTTTCTCATTCAGATCGTGGAGTACCCGAAAATTTTTTACATTGCTACCATTTCTAGAACTGTTAAGGTTCAATGTACGTGGTGATTCAAAATTTTAACCCATAAAATGGCTTTTTTCTATCTGTAGCCAGTAATACGAATAAATTAAATCTTTTGGTCAATACAAATTTTAATCTAAGTATTACTCACATTTTGAGACAAAAATTATTTAAAAATATTTATCACAATGGCCGTTATTAGCATTTACGCAAAAAGCCTATTAACGGCCATTGTGACAAAAATATTTTTAAATAATTTTTGTCTCAAAATGTGAGTAATTACTTAGATTTAAATTTGTATTGACCAAAAGTTTTAATTTATGCGTGTTATTCGCTACAGATCTAAAAAAGCCATTTTATGGGTCAAAATGTTGAATCACCACACACGTGCTGTACATTGAGTCTTAACTACAACCGAGTACAACTAAAGCAACTATGGTCTATCCAAGTTACAGCGGCAGTAGATATAAACAAAATCACATGAACGCTTTGCGATCGATTACCAGGGTTTGACTAATATGATATTCCAAGTGGCTTGTAATTCTGAACTATATCTTTTAGATGTTCTAAAAATTGTGTTTTTACCTTTCGTAGATCTTTATAAATTTCTTTAAATTAAGTAGCAAAATAAATTTACAGAATATACTGCTGGCCATCCGACCTAAAATATGCAGGAAACTCGACTGAGGGAAGAGCCGGCCTTCTTGAGATTTTACGACGGCCAGACCAATAAGAGAATAGGTCACATCGCGACCACGTGATTGTGATTCACTGCCTCTGTAACTTGGATATAGTATAGGTATTGCACGTTTAGTATCTATTTAGGTGTTTTTATTTGTAATGAAAACATAAAATACCTCGTAAAATACCTACCCAATAACTAAGTGTTGGTCGAGGAGCTTTCTACCGTCATTCCTCTGAAAGGTCATAAACCGAAATTTTAATGAACTTCATCGCGAGACTATCACCATTCTTGGTATAAAATTATAAACAGAATTGATTTATTCATTATGGATGCCGTGAATGAAATAACGTTAAAAATAGTGATGTTTAAAAATAGTGATGTATTTATGCGCCCAGATAAGCATTGACAAGTTATTGACGATTTTTTGTTATCCAGAAGTGTTGTGTTGTGTTGATTGTAGTAACTACTCAGAAGCGGCCGAGTACAATTATTGCTCGAATTATTGTTACACGGTTGAGCAACCCCGAAAAAGATAAGCTATTGTTGAAACAGTTATAACTAGGTAGGTTATGAGATTAGAAGTTCATTTTCTGTGTCAATATTATTTTGTTGTTTTTGGAGTAAAATTAATCATGACGTTAAACATAAAGAACGTCTTATCTTCGACGAAAAAATATATCAATTTTTAGGTTAGAGATACTTAAGAACACAGCTTCTGTTGTTTCGTTTTCGTCCCACCACCACCTTCCAACTGAACTGATATTCTGTATGGGAACTTGCTCCGGATCACAAGTTCAGTGCGAAACGATACATGCTTACTATTGTTGTCAAAGAGAATACTGAAACTTACAAGCGCTGTGCAAACATGTGGCAACGCCGCAGCGGGATCTTTCAACGGGTCTATGCAGTCTAGCGGTTCTAATAACGATCTGCCTTTTTGACGAACTTTTCGGCATTTTGGCTCAGTGTCTCTTTTCTACTAAAATTTTCGACAATTTTATAATTATAATCGGTTAAGTAAGTATGTTTGTTTGACAGGCAATAATAAAATCGGTAAAATATACACATAAGAATAAGTATTTATAATAAGTACGATTCCTGGTGTGGATAAACAAATAATATGGCAAATTTGGGCAAACAGAGGAGACTACATTTGTTGTAGGTCGAATTTTTGTTAGAATTTTTCAAATGATGATTATCTTCCCTTATGGTTAAATTTTCGTAAAAATATAAACAACAAACGAACATAAAACTGCGTTTTGTGAAGGAGGGCATTCTCTTATGATTGAAATAGGGTCAATTTCATAATGTACCTAAAGTCTTTTGACTTTAATTACTTAGGTAAAGAAAATTTTGCAACAATATTAAACAATGTTTCAATTGTTACAAAAACTTCTTTAATTTTAAAGGGTAGGTACTTTAGTTTGTCTACTAATCATGTTCTTGTTGTTAATTAATCATACAAATGTTTCAGTTTTGCACGAACAAAACACACTTATAAAAAACTGTCGCCAGCGCTTCGAGCACTCTGTTTCCGCCCAGGGACTCGCTGCCTCGTCCTAGAAATCTCACGACGATACCACTACCCGCACTACACAAACTAATTCTCGTAAGTTTCTTGTAAAATCAACTGACATGGAATGACAGGCCACGCCGCGCAGACCCGCAAGCCATGTTGCCAGTTTTCTGAACTTCAGGGCTTGCCTAAAGTCGGCTGTGCGTATAATATCATCCAATTAAAGACCAAATGGATCAGTATGTGCCACCCAGAAATTTCCGACAATACTATCAAACTAAAGTACACACAGGGCCTTATCAAATGGCTGCCTACGTCACAGACCGCCTAAAACCAGTTCGTTCACGTTCACACCTCCGAAATAACAGTCCCGTAACGGAAGTAGGAGACAACAGCGACCACTGTATATGGAAGTGGTTCTCACCATCACGTATATCTACCGAAACCCTACTTCCGGCTCTTAACAAGTGGGAAACGTTTCTAAAATACGAAACAGATGGGCGGCGACTGCAGTGGTTATCAACCCACGACCACCGCCAGTTCCCAGACGAATTAGGAATGGAAATAGACCGCATTTGATGTTGGTTATAATGAATGAAATGCGGTCATACTACCGGCGACCTTGCGAAAAATATTTTGCAGTGAGTTAATAGGCTATATTTACGAGTGCTTAATACCATATTATGGTCACGAATCGGGGGCCCGTCTTTTACACAATTTTTATACACCTACGTTTGTTTGTTATGTCCCTTTAATTTGACAAGTTTACATGGCATATCTGCATACATTTTCTCCAGAAAAATCGAGTCTAATACGCAAGCAAGAGTATTCTGATACCTTTTGGTTTGGAATGAAGTTCATGGCTAGTTGTAGGTAATGTAAGTAACAATAGAACCCATTCGATTTTTCAGGTTCCTCCTCGGGTTCCTCTTTATATAGTGGACATTGGTTCGTTTTGGGGCTTTGAACAAATTTTTCTTTTTTCATTCTTGCATACGTTGCAACAAAATATAATATCTAGAATTTCTCGCTTCTTCAACTGGTTGAACCGAGGGTTGAACACATCATCCCATAATTCCAAAATAGTGTTTATTCTTCTGCAATTCACATAATGGTCTGGGTATACGATTTTCTTCATGTGCATGGACATTTCTTGTTTCAGAAACAAATCTACCTATCAAAATTCTGCTAATATGACAAAACTTCGAAATATTGACCGCAAAGAGAATTCGTTACCGTAAAAATAACGTAACTGGTATAAAGCTGGATATTTAAGTATGCGACATTCTAAACGTCAGAAATTGACATACTTTTAACCACAGAATACCCCCCTATAACCTATAACAAGTCGCCACTTTTTTCATCGAGTAGCGCCACTCCAGTCATGACGTGCTCGGGTCTTTAATATTATAGTGTCGGTCCAGGTTTATATCAAAATGCTGTTGGAAAAGGTTTCAATCAAATTCGTCCCGAGATTCGTCCATTGTGTGACATTATTTATACATCCTTTGCCATAATTGTGACAAATTCATTGGGCGTGCTTGCCAAGTTGCAACCTATCCCTGTCTAGAGTTGGCTGCCTAAAACATTATTCCTTCATTCAACGCTAAAACGCAGTGAATTTTTGTCCCTTGTGCAACTTCCATATTGCTTATTAATTCGGTGGTTAGCATCGGTTCCAGCTTAATTGCCGCGGTTATGCACTGCTGACCGAACCTCCTATCTTAATGACAAACTGCTGATTACACTCGTAGTAATAAAAGGCGTATTTTCGCCTTGAATACAGTAAAACAGCTGCTACTACAGCCGTGTACGACACGAATACATAATATGTACCTATATAGTTTTAAAACTTACCTATAGCGCCGGTCGGAATTTAAAAATTCATAAAATTTAAAAATCGATTTAAGGGAAAAATATTTTCAGAGGCATTTGATCCCTATAGGATCTTATCAAACTGAAGATAGCAAAACGTCAGACCACGAGCTTTCGGAACAAGTCGGAGCCAGAGATGATCGCGAAATATGGGTCCCTTTATTCGTTTTATTTTTTATGATCCTATCCCCACCCTTGAAGTGTTCCGCGATATTGGGGGCGCAACCTCGGGCGCAACCTTCTCAAACTTTACAAGCCCTGTGCAAACATGTGGCAACGCCGCAGCGGGACGGTTCAACGGGTCTATGCAGTCTAGAGCAGTCTGCACTTTGGCTTAGTTTATCTTTTCTAATAAATGTTCAACCCTCGTTTTAATTATAATTGTATACATTTGTGACCTTTGTTTCAATAATTGGGTACCTAAGTAAGTATGTTTAAGAGACAATAAAAGCAGTAACAAGTAACAAAATATACACAGAAGTATAAGTATTTATAATAAGAATAAGTAATTCCTGGTGTGGATAGGTACATTTTCGACAAATAATATGGCAAATTTGGGCAAATAGAGGGAACTACATTTTGTCGAGCATTTTGTAATAAGTCGAATTTTTGTGAGAATTTTTCGCAAAGTGCGCCGTCAGGCAAATTATGATTACCTATAATCTTCCCTTATGGTTAAATTTTCATAAAAATACAAACAACAAGCGAACAGAAACTGCATGTTGTGAAGGATAATAATATGTCTTCTGATTGAAAGGGCAGTTAGGGTAAATTTCATAATACATTAAACTAAAATATATTTTTAGTTTAAAATTAGGTAAAAAAACTTTTGCAACAATGTTTGGATTGTTCGAAAACTCCTTTAATGTTAAAGGGTACTTTAGTTTGTCTATGCAATTGGCCCGTAATCATTTCATTATTAAATTTTCGTCCAAAACCCAAAACGAATAAGTCTACCCTCTGCCCGCTGTCAAGCAAAGAAAATCTAGCTACTTCAAGTTATTATTACGATTTGACTTACAGCCAGGTGTAGCTTCCCTCGATTGTTCTAGGCATCTTGGGGCTTGAAATTGTAAAGGCACGATTCTTCACTTAGAACTTTTATAGAAATGTTTCACTTTGCACAAACAAAACAAATTTATAAAAAAATTGTCGCCAGCACTTCGGGCAGTCTGTTTCCACCCAGAGACACACTGCCTCGTCCTAGCAATCTGGCGATGATAGCACTACCCGCACTACACAAATTAATTCTCGTAAGTTTCTTGTAAAATCAACTGACATGGAATGACAGGCCACGCCGCGCAGACCCGCAAGCCATGTTGCCAGCTTTCTCAACTTCAGGGCTTCTCCTAGAGTCGGCTGTGTTTGGGGGGAATTACTAGGGGCTAGAAACGCCATTTTGGACCCATTAGTTAAATACGTCCCTTGGGATGGCCGAAAACATTAGTTACCTAAGTCGATTTTAAATTTTGTGAATTATTTAACTACCGACCTTTTTTTCTTCATTTATGACACTTTTGTGACGTGATCCGTAAGTTCGCTGTCTGACTTTTTGGTATCCTTAGTTATATTATATCCGAGATTATATCCCTAGGGATGCCATTCCTTAGAAAACATTTCTTGCCTAAGTCAGTTTTTGCCGAGATTTTCACGTTACGTTAGTTTTTGTCTCCGTCCAGCGAGCTCGCTTTTACACGAAAATAATGTTTTTTTTGCTTGCCTGCGTTGCTTTATTTTGTGGAAGAAAAATTGACTAGCGGAACCTTGGGGCTAGCGTATATTTTCTGTGGCCTCGACCCTCAGACAAATAATAAATAGGTATTATGTTTTGTCTGACCCTCGATCATTGATTAAGGTATAATACTCGGATGATCGCGAAACTTCACGCGGTTTTAATTGCGCACGCAAAAAATCAAATTGGTTTTGATTCCGCGAACTTGAATGTGCTTTGTAAAGATTTTTTGAAATTATATAATTATTATTATTTCTCTATGTTCCCAATTTGAAATTGATACTTCCAAATTTGAATTTGTTTATTTCCAATTTGAAGCTGACTATTCTCAATTTGAAGTTGAAAAGGTAATGCAAAAATCGAGGAATAAAAAAAATTTAACAGTTGGAACATGTTGTGGTAATATTGTCGTAGCTACTACATAATATGCCCATAATGTTAATTATAAAGTGGATGTTAACCTGCGTATAAAAAACGCTCAATTATCACGCATTTTCTCATAAACAGCAATTTATGCGTTCATTAAAATATCAGTACTAAAGGAAATTGCAATTTTCGAAATGGGCTAATGGGTAGGTAAACGAAAATTATACACTTTGCACAAAACTGTTGCGTCCGTGCATTTATGTAATCGTCGTTTAATAACTGACACGCTTCTCGGAAATCTTCGTTAAATCAAACGTTCGTATTCACAGAAATTACACAAGGAAAAGGAAACAATGCATTCATAGGCAACAATAAATGGTTACGTAACGTTTAGGGCATTGTGTTGGAGAAAATGTTGTGTAGCGATTTATTCGTGTCACATAAAATGTTTATAGGCCTCATGCATTGAAGGCCCGAGTATGTGGCTCGCGTTTTTGGGCATTTGGTCGACATTTAGAGCGACTAAATCAGTAATTTAATACTTAATACTGTGCGTCGCAAAACCTGTTGGCAAACTTGCAATTTTTGTTCTTATGGATGTCTAGACCAATATTTCAGCTGCTGTGTTATTATACCTAACTATATATAGATTTGATGTTTGAAGAGCAATAATATTTTGAAAAATACGGACCTCCCCACACCCGACACCAACCCCTGGAATAATACCTAAGTGACTATATATATTCTTTCTATAGCTTCGCTCTCGGGATTTTATCAGAAAATAAAAGCCCAATTTATACTCGTGATCTTTCTAGGCAAAATAGCGCTTTCGAAAAAATTATCGATAAAATTTCCGGCACTAGTGATATTACATACGATAATTCCACGTTTGCGGTTGAAACATGTCTTTTTTTTTTTAGAAAAACCCCTGGCGATTAAAGCGCTACTTCCCCATCACCATTATCCCACTATGTGACTTTTTGCCTTAAAAGTTGCTTTTAAAATTTTAGCAAAAATTTTTCTAACGGGAATTCTGCACCCGCATCCAGAGTTTTTAAGCTTACTAATGGTACCTTAAATTAATATTTCCATGGTCCGGAGAAGAGATAAAACAAAATGATTTCCGAATATGCCTTGACACGACTATAAATCCAAAATGAGGCAGAGATCTCCCGTCTGCTGACTGAATTATTCATAGGTTCCGAGAATCGTCAGAGGGCCGAGGAACGAGGAAATTTTAAACAAAGGAACAATCACCTGAATAAGGACAAGAAATAGAAAGAAAGAGAACTTTTAAACTATTCAACTGTAGCAAACTTGTGTCGAATTTAGGTTTTCGAGCATACCTATACAGTGACCGGCAGAAAGTTGGACACAAATGGAAAACTTTTTTATTATTAATTTCTCCGAAAATTGTATTCTTGATAAAAGTTGGTGCATCATTTCAAACTCAAAACGCACATATCAAAATTTAAATAACTCTTTTTGGATACGAGGTACTTAGATAAAAAAATGTCAAAATAACTCAAGAGTAAAGTACCCTTATTTTTTAAAATACGGTCAAAAGTTACTTGCAAAAGTTGTTTGGGATCAAAGGTGGATGTCAGATTTAAAGTCACAGCCATCTAGTAAAAAAAATAAATTTAACTTTTTTGTATTTTTTTTTTCGACCACCCTGTGTATTACAAAAATAAAATACTGCAAGCGCAACTTATCATTGGATAACACATGAATTTGCTACTAAACTTTAATTTTGTTCGATTAGCAGCTAGCAATTTAAATTAATCGAAATCAGAGTTTAAAAATATTAAATTTTTGTGTCCAACTTTCTGCCGGTCCCTGTATATATTCTCTTATAACAGGAGTCAAATTGTTAATGGTAAAAATAATTAATAATTATGTTATCCATCTGTGTCTAACATCTGAAACAAGAGTTAAATTGAACATTCTAGGTTAGTCTTTTTTTAACCTCTCGCGTCCAATTCCAACCACTCCCATTTCCTTTGAGTTTCCCTAAAAGCATGTAGAGACGGATAGACAAATTACATTCTATTTTTAACTTCAACTCTGCACCGTTTTCCGACCACCCCATTTTAAATGCAATTTGCTTTACATACTGTAACTTCTACTAGGTCTCCTATATTAGAAATGGAAAGTCATCATAGACCGATGACTGCAATAAAAATAGAAACTAATGTGAGTAGATCACAAGCGTACTATATTTTTTTTTATTGGATTAGAAGGCAAAGTTTTATATTTAAATTAATGAAAAGTTTGAAAATTGAGAACATACGCGAGAGCAAAGGGCAGATGCTACACCGAGAAAAACCGGCCAGTATGACAGTTGTACTACCAAAAATTCAACAGAGTCAGAACACTGCTTATTATAATCTAGATATACATGTTAACTTGGTGTAGAATAAAAACGATTTCTGTTTAATAATTTCTAGATCTGTTTTACACAGTAGCTAGAAGTTTTACACTGTAGACCTAAAACAGGTGTAGTGCTTGTACAGCTTGATGTTGATCTGAATCTGTATTACAGAACTTGGTGTTAGATTACCTTGGTATAGTAAAACAGATCAACTGTATTCTGCTTTGGTTAAGGTCTTTTTAAAAAATGGTACGAAATATGCCGAATGCCTTCCGAATAGATACGAACGTACGGACGAAGACAACCTTCGGGATGCCCGTATCCATTTTGCTTATTTGCGCCTTTGGGATCGGACCGTGCGGTATTGTGTACCTATTATTGTGTTTGCCGACCTGCCATGCAGGCTGGTGCCTGGATATTGTTTATCCTGTGGTGCCTGTATGAATCGATAGAAAGATTGGTAATTATGGAACGTACTACTGGTATGCACCGCCCGATTTTCTTGAAATTTTGGCTGCCGTAGATTCCGAAAAAATGAATTTTCAAATTTCGTTTTGACCCCACTTTTCACGGCGGTATTTTTTGTGGTTATAATCCGCGCCGAATGTCGGGCGAAAACAGCGGCCGGGCCGGAAGTAAACACGGCATAAATCTTTCAAAATTTCGTTTTTTCCGCGGGTTTTTGCCAAGTTTCGATGTCGCAGAAGATGCAAAATAGGGTAGTGATCAGTTTGAGCTGCGTACAGTAAAAATTTTATCCGGATTATAACCACAAATATCGCCTTGAAAAGTATGGGGTTAAAACGAAATTTGAAAATTCATTTTCTCGGAAACTACGGCCGACCTCAAAAAACTGAAGTCAGACTCGTGTTCAGGTACCTCGAAAATAGGGGGGTAGCCAAAATCAAGAAAATCGGGCGGTGCATACAGTATACGTTCTATATTATAATTACCCAATCTTTTTTTCAGAAACACAAATCAAGTTTATCTGTTTTGTATATTTTTTAAGTAAACTTAACAATAATGTTATACTGATTTAAGTTTACATTAATACATACAACAGAATGATTTTTATCCTATTCTAGTAAAACTTGTTGATATAAAGCAAACCCAAATATACCCTCAGATTCTTATAAATCAGTTGTACCTACCTGGTACAATTTTTTTTCAGAAACAGATATACAGTTTATCTGCTTTAATGTATATTTGTTAAGTAAATTTACGACTACTGTTGTACTGATTTAGATCTACTTGTTGACTGATTTAAAAATAGAAAATAAGTTGTACTGATTCTGAATATCATGTTAGAATAATGGTTTATGCTGAAACAGTACAACCGTTTTCCTGTCCCATATAGAGTACAACTTTTAACTCAAAGTAATACAATTTTTATCTTAAATCAGTAAAAAAAATTTCTCAGTGTAGATTTAGACGAGTTTTCCAATTTTAACATTCATTCCACGTAAGGTGGATGTAAATTTGGATGATATTCCAAAATGGTTGTAATTGAGCTTCAGGCTTCATATATGGTATTATTCCTAAAGGTCAAATAGGAATACAATGACATTCAATTTAAACATTACAAATTCAAATTACTTGCTTCCTGTTGCGCACAGAATCACCTTTAAAACAGCGAGAGTTCGAATATCTTTATAATCTACTTGATTCTAGACTTTGATCATTTCTAGGTATATTAAAAAGTTCGATAATTCTCCAAACTTTCTTATTCAGATGAAATTAGATATGGGGAGATTACTTCTCGCATACCGGTGTGAAGTTAGAAGGAAATTTCTGGCAGTCAAATACTTCCAGCAGACAATTGTTTTGCGTGAAGTTGTCAAACAAACATGTCCTCGCCTAGGTCACAAGACAGCATTCCTAATCCTAATCAAACACAAACAGATCATTAAGGGTTGCTTAAGTTTCCATTCAAAGCTCGATTATAATATTATTGTTAGTAATTTAATTATAATATTATTGTTAGTAATTATTTCTTTGAGATGAATACTGGATAGAATCCCTTTTAAGATAAGGCTTTTTTAATCCCTCTCATTATTGATGACTCTACACCTCGCTCTACAGTTTACCTTTCTTCGTGAAACCAGCAATATTTTCTCTCGAAAAAAAAAGGATAAGTACCTACCTATTTATTTATTTTCAAGTTTGCATTTATTTGTTTCAATAACAATTTTATTTAAAACGATTTTATGATTCTACAAAATGATCTAGAAAATTACATCTATCTATTTTTGTTACAATTGGAAATTAGTGAAGACACCCATTTAAGATAAGTTATAAAAAAAATAGATAAGTATAAAATTGTGTTATTAGATTTGCTTTTTTGGTGCCCTCTAATAAAGAAATCATAAAATATGCGATATCAATATATGAATATGCTGTTAATTATTATAAATTGTGAAATCCAAAAACGATATAGAAATATGCCTAGACAATAGCAGGTTCAAATAATGATCCTATCTACTAACTACAGCATAAGTTAATTGACAACGAAATTTCAAGCTTGCTAAACTTCCAATTCCAGTTTATCCCAGGCTCGGGAATCTCTCTGGAAACGCCCATAGAAGCTACAACAATAATTTATTATCAAATTCAGCGAACGCCATGCAGGCGGCTGTGCCGACGGAGAGAAGACAAAAGAACGTCGCCGTAATTTCGCGGAACGCGATATAATTATTAAGGACCGGGAGACTACAAAACAAAAAAGCATCGCGAGGAAACAAAAGCGGTTTTGCACAAAATGGGAATAAAGTCCAAAGTCGCTTACAATAGAGCTCGAGATGTGTAGAATGAGTTTCTACCAAGAGAAGCAAGTGATATTTCGTTAAAAAAAGTATAGGTGGTTATTTTACATTGCAAGATGCGTAAGTAAGTGCACTTTTTCGACCGAGGAGGATCTGAGACCAACAAAGAACTTACGCATCGTGTAATGTATTAAATTTTTCCCGCCATATTATAGGTATTTTGAATTAAACTTTAAATACACTATGAAGTAGATTGTGACTAATAATTTTCATAATAACCATTGTTGACTTACTAAAAATGTTAATCATGGATAAATATAAGAGACAGAATGCAGCGAAAATAAAAGAAATGGACTTTGTGGGACTTGAACCTGGGACCTACGATTTAGTAGTCGGATGCTTTAACCCTGAGCCAAATAACTGTCTATCGATTTTCTCCTATTAGGCCAGTCTTATTTGACAGTTGACACTGGGGAAATAATGATATTATTAATTTTTATTTCTCATAATTCGCATTCTTTTTGATCAAAACCAGTTTATAAAACGATCGCTGTGAAACATATTAAAATTAACATAAGTTTCGCGTAATATTTTATTAAGGTCCTAAGATTTGCTAGGTAATACCTTTTGTACCTAGCAACCACTTTCGCACCTAGCAACCGGACTAACAGGAACAGGGCACCTCCAAGGTTACTTTATAGGAAGGTTAGGACATTCCCCCACTCTTAAACAAAACCAAAGGTAGTCCCGGTAGTCCCTTACCACCGGCAACGTCGCGCTACGGTGCCACCTCCACCAACTGTTCTTCTTCTTCTCACAGCTTGATGCTAGTGGCATTTCAAGAAGGGAAAATAGCCAAAGCAATATAAGGAATTTCAACTAAAGTAAACAAGAAACACGCCTTTGACTGAAAGTGCCAAATGAATATGCCAAAATCGTCTGTGTGCGCCTATGGCTGGAAGTGTTAAATGTTTAGGGAGTTATTAAATCGCCAATTCACGTGTAAATGCTAGCAGCTTAAATTCACCTTTTCGTTCCCTTACCTTTCTCACCCCCTTCCCTTCCAAGTCCTCGAATATCCTAACCTTCCTATAAACTAATCTTGGGTATCTCGAACATTTGACTTATACGTTTTCGGGCGTGCTGGCGAGTATGTAAAGGTTACTTACGAAGGATGGTGCATGTAAAGTGTACTTACAGAGGTGGGAGGAGGAAATGTATTTTAGATTTGCTGAGTTTTCTCCCAGGTTTCTTTAGTAGTGGTTCATCGTTAATGTAATGAGATACTGGCTTGAAATTTCTAACCCAATTTTCAACTAATGACCGATAGGCGCGCCGGTAGGTATTCCTCCGCAAATTGTATGCGCATAATAATTGCATTTAAATTGGATATTCGTGGTACTGTACTAACAAAATGACTTTTGCGGCAGTTAATTTCAGTATACGCAACCAAGGTAGGTACATTACTATACTTTCATAAGCAAATTCTGCGAAAGATTACTCGAAAAAATTCAACGATAAATGAATACGATGATAAATTATTTATGATTTCGAATGTAAACGCAACGATAAGCAACGTTCGAGGCAATACAACTGAATTTTATGGTAGCAACAATTAGGTTTTATCCAAGTCAAATATCTTTGAGAACAATTAATTTGCTTATCTAGCCAGACTGATACTAGAGTATTTGCTCTGGAATAGTTTTGACGACAGTTGTATTACAGTAAATATTTTAAATAATAATTGGTGTCGTACGGTGATGAGCAAATAAATACAAGTATATACCTAAGATCATGAGATCATAGATCGCTTGTACCTACTTCAGCTTTCAGTGTGTCCGTATAACATTTTATAAATAGAAATGTGTGTTAATCATGACACTACAACTTTCTAATTTATTTAAACCTCCCACAGGACGTATTACCACGCAGACACACAGTCTGTGAAGGCCTAAAAATTGCATAGAAAAGTGGGAGTGGTAAAACGGTTTATTGTTTATGTAAGAGAAAAGAAAATTGTGTTTATAGAGCTGTTACAACAAAAATAAATTGAGTAACTTTTTGTAGCAGTTGTCAATGAAGCAATTGTGTATTGTAATAGAACTGTGAGCTCCCAAAAACGTAAAACTGAGGTGTTTATTGTTAGTTTCAAAAATAATGATAATTTCTTTCACGTGTATGCAAAAAATATTGTTTGCCTTCTTGTACCGAAAAAGCAAGCTTCTATCATTACAGCAAAGCAAATAACCATATCCGAGAACGCTATATATGTTTGTTTAAACAATAATTACTCACATTACATTCAGGACAATAGACCATAATTATTATTGATAGACTTTCTATTTCCAATAATTATCTGTAGTCTATATTTAATAAGAATTGAACAGTTATTGTTGTGTACCTATAATTTTCTAATTCTTGATTAGCAAGTTATGTATGTTTGTTCGTGGAACTAATGGGTTTTCAGTAAGGAATGATAAATTGATGTTTCGAAATAGAAATAGATGTAGTAAATTTAGCAGAAATTCATGCGGAGTCGAAATATTTTGCGAAAAAAACATTTACTTAACTCATTGTTTGCGAAAATTTTCTAGAACTCAGGGGCTGTTTGTTCCTATTACTTATCTTTCCAAGAAGGATAACAATATACCATAGTAAAATTCCTACTAACAAACCTACTAGGAACTCGTATTTCTACGCAAAGTAGGTAGTCAGACATCTATAAATGAATACATAGTTAACAACGTGATAAAATGTTGGTTTTCAGAAAAATACTGCATTGTATTGGGTTTGCTTTAAATAAAATTGTCTCTTATTACATTTTAAAATAAAATAATAACAGAGACGAACGGGAGCTTCCTAATCGAGTCATAATGATCTGTTATTGGGCAGTGTGAATAAAATTGTAGTATGAACTTAAACTACCTTTTTTGTAGCAAAAGCTAACATTTTTGTGAATAATAATAAGTCTTAGCTTAAATTTATAAGTTTACTCTGTTTGCTTTAAATATGTTCTCTTTTTGTAGTAAAGGCTTATTTAGATGTAAATAAAGTACAGCATTTACTACAATTTTTAAGTAATAACTATGAATTTTTCAAGCCTGCTAATATGCAGCTTAAAAATTAGTCTTGTGTAGAACTTCAAGGAACACGTTTAAAAATGGCTCAATTTCTGAACATTAGACGTCGAAAATATTATTGTCAACGAACTGAGTGTCGGAATGAGGACTACCATAATCTATATCGATTGTCTAGAATTAATGTTGAGTAACCACTCAACATTGTGATTTTTTAATTATTTTAGCGAATACAAATTTCACAATTTTACTCACTGTTGTTCGATGATCGCCTTCATCCTTTCCAACTCCAATTTGAACTCCAATCTTTCAAAATATTTTTTTATTTCCAGTTGCCTTCCTATCGGTTTTCTTCTTTAATTCGTTTTTCATATTTTGAATCTTTTTAATTGTTTGACCATTATACTTTTGCCATAAATTGTTTGGTATGATTCCTGCATTTTAATTAAGGAAATTACCTTCTTTTTTCTAATTAATGGCAACTGCGATTTATCAAATAACACTTTGTGAGCAAATTGCCACTTTGTTCTTCACCGACTTCGGAGTCAAGAGATTCACTGTCTTACTCGTAACTCATTTTTAACAATTTTACAAACGTGTGTCTGCTAATGGTTGTTATTACCAAATGAAATGAAAAATCTGTTGATAAAAATATTAAATACGGCAGCTTTTTACAAAGTTTTTTTGGAAAT
Organism: Pseudeuparius sepicola; assembly: GCA_963920635.1. Classification (NCBI taxonomy): domain Eukaryota; kingdom Metazoa; phylum Arthropoda; class Insecta; order Coleoptera; family Anthribidae; genus Pseudeuparius; species Pseudeuparius sepicola. The sequence continues at coordinate 13,335,802 of OY987304.1, forward strand.
ATTTCAATGATATAAAAACAGATGTGTTTACTTTTGTTACTTTAAACTTAAATTTTTAAGTATAAGCTTATAAGTATAAGCAAAATATTATTCACAAATTTTTCAGAATGTACTTAAACTTATAGCTGAATCTAACAAGAATGTTCTTATGCTATAACTTAATTCTTAAAGTAAACACTTATTTTTTATTCACACTGCCCATTAGTAGGTTCTTGTTTAAAGTTCGTGTTTTTACAGGATATTTATAATAATTATTAATTGGAAATCCTTTCTAGGTATCATTGACGTCATTCCTTTATTTAAATTCAATATCCCGGTCATAATAAGTGTAAAAATATTATTATCTCCGTTTCGAGTGTCACTTGAAGATCGCAGGAATTTGTCTGATCCATTTTTTTTACAATCTATGGGAAAACCCTAGGATATCGGATCTGATCACAAGGTTACTTTATTATACCTACCTAGAAATAGACCTAATAAACAATTAAAATTCCAGTCGGTTTATCCGATAATTTTTTTTATTTTTCAGGTTGAATAAGATTTCGAAATATTAAATAAAACATGTTTTCTCCATTTTCGTCTCGACTATCGTGTACGGGCAGAGTTTTAGCTGACACAAATAAGAAGAATTGACCTTGCCCGGAAACGTATTTTATTTAACACATATGACTTACTATTATTAGGTATACTCAAGGACAGTCAGAAAATTCGGAAGCTGTTTGTTCAGTAAAACTGACACGTCATAGTCCAATACGTGGTAACCAATAGGCCGGTGGTATTAACCAAATTGGAACAAAATCGACAAACCCAATTAGATAGCTATGCCGAAAATTTTGGGCCACTTAATACGAAAGGAAAACAGAGGCCAAATATTAGGTGCGTTCACTAACATTTTCCAACTGAGACAATGACGTCAAGCTAATGATGGCGTTCCGCGAATTCGAACGAATGACATTTCTTGCTATTTTTGCAGAAAATACTTTTCATTTCTTTTTGTATTTCGCAGATTTAATTTTTAAAAATCTATGTACGGCCTTTTAATGGCCTTTAAATAGATTTTTTGCATCCCTATTCTTTGTGGACATCCGTATTCAGTCAAAGACAAGCGTATATACCGGGTGTTCTAGTTTTAAGAGCAGAACAGTAAAAACCACTATGAGGATGCAGAACGTCAAAATTTACAAATATTTTTCTTATTATTATTATAAAGAAGATAAGGCTGCATAATCTACTTCTGCTAATATCCAATCATAAGTGCGTTAACTGGATACATAGGTACCGAGTTACCTAGAGAGATACCTAGAGGCTCTAGGTGATAATTTCAATGAGGAGGCTAGAATACTAGGTTTGCATAATATGATTCTAAAACTGGCAGTTGTTTGTTAAAAGGAATAAAGGGGTAATCATTGTGTCTAATGAGCTCTAGATTAGGTATACATTGATTCCATTATCTCTCCTAATACGTTCAGCGTAAACTTGTAAATTCGTTATAATAGTATCATTATTAGGAAATTTTTTGTTTCAAATTCTTTTGAAAAGGAATTTAACAGAATCATTCTACCAAGAAATGACAAAAACGGCCTCTGGTAATCACCATAATAATTGCGAAACTGTAACATGAAGATATATATCACTTTGATGTATTTAAAATTGTTGATGAAATAAACTTATAGTTTTCAGTTCGTCAACTGTCGGAAATTTTTTGATTCGTGGTCCATATAATCTAATTGGGGGGTTTTTCCCCACAAAAATCGGAAACAAGCTAATTAAAGGACGGCTTTTTCAAGTTGTCAGTAAAAACCACTGCTTAAGGTGGCATAACCACACATGGCATTACTACCATCCCAAGTGAGTTTTTGTGTTTATTTTGAAAATCATTATGTTTTTCAAAAAACCAACGCTCAACCCAAATACTACACTATATTGAGCATGCTTTGCCAAAAAAATCAGCCAATTCCGATGTACCTAAAGTTTCTGGTAATTTTATATTAGAGAAGAAAAAGAAAATACATTTCAGGTATATTGTTTTCGCAAACGAGACATCTGATTTGGCTGATTTTTTGTTCAAATATGCCCAATATAATGTAGTATTTGAGTTGAGGATTGCTTTTACGAAAAACCTAGTAATAAAAATAGCAAAAACACCCTTGGGTTGGCACTATGTGTGAGAATGCCCCCTTAATAGAAATAGATTCTCTGGCGTGGTTAGCAACGCGAAACTTTTATCAATTTTAATACGGTTCACAACGATCGTGTTATAAACTGGTTTTGATCAGAAAGAATAATGCGAAAGATCAACTAATAATATCGATATTTCCCCAGTGTCAAATAAGAGTGGCCTAATAGACCAAAATTGATAGGCACTTATTTAGCGCAGGGTGAGAGCACCCGATAATTAAATCGTAAGTCACCGGTTCGTCCCACACAAAGTGCAAGTTTATTATTATTATTTTTTAATTATTGCTGCATTGTGTCTCTTATATTATCATCATTTTTAGTAATTGAACAATAGTTATTGTTAAGTTGCTTCTGGGGTACTCTTAGTTTGGAGTATTGTGAGGGTGAGAATTATTATATGTATAATTACTCATAAACTATTAGCACAGACTAACGAGTAATACAGACAATTCCTTAGCGACATGTGTCAAAAGGAGACTCGGTTTTTAGCGAAATATCTTCTAAAGACATTAATAATGTGCATTTTATTTGATTTTACGTTAATCTACATAGCAAAGAGATTGTATTAGAACCAAATTTATGCTTAAAATACTGTCTTCTTCCCGTAAATTGAAATGGAAACTCGCTTAATTTTGACACATGTCCATAAGGAGGCTTCTGTTGGAAAGCTATTTATTCTGTGCTATTAGGTACTTACTGGTGTATTTAAAATTTAATTCAAGTACCTACATATATAGTCCTCCTTACGGCAGAATGCGTGCGACGTAAGAGGGAAGAACTCGTAAATATCATAGAATTAGTCACAGTTCAGGGACGTAGCTCAATTTTGTGTAACTTACTGACTTAATTTTCATTATAATTGTTATTTAATTTATAGTTAATATTATTCTTAACGGTGATGCCTTAGGCTATGGTGAAAGGCAAGCCCTTATAATATTGGCAATTATTTCTCGTGCTTGAGAATGCAACGTTCTCCCCTGTTTACTCATTTTGCGCACGTTAACTCCCGAACATACGAAACGCCACTGACCTCTGAGCCGGCGGCCAATCTTGCCGGCCGCCGAAAAAGTGAGCACTATGTGGTAGCCCAAATACGCAGTTAACTTTACGTACCTACTATATAAACAGGCACAAAACGCATTGGCTAACTGATTTTGTCGGCCGGCTCGCTAGCAGAAGTGCTTTGTTGCCTATTTCAAACCTGATGGTAGACGCGACGATGAAAAAAATATAAGAGGTGTTTTATCACACCGCGTTAAAAATAAATGATAAATAAAAATGAGTAAGTGGTCGCGCGATGCGAGCTTTATTTTTTTGGTACCTATTACAGAGTTCAGAAATTCGGCTTCAATGTGCTAAAACTTGTATTCGCCCATAAATAACAACTACTCGTATAGGAAATCTCGCAACGCTGCCCGCATTGTTTAGAAACGTTTTCTTTCTCCTGCGATGAACTATAATATGTAATATGTATAATAAATAATCTTTGTTTTTTCGAGCTTTCGGAGAGTAGATCTCTCCGTTCTTGTCGACATTTTAATAACCTAGAACCCGCCTCACTAGAAAACTGGCAAAAGGGGATCAAAGGCCCCGCATTCCCAACCCATTTCGAACCCTCCCAATATTCAACAGCCGTCCTCGGGCGCGCCGCGCCATCCGGTTACGCAGAAACGGATCGGGGATCGGGTCGCCGGCTTCGACTTCTGGGAAGGCCGTCCTCCGGCCTTTCTCTTCTAGGCCCGACGAGGATCGCGCGAGAGCGACGAGGACGGGGCGACCGGGCGACCGGCGCGCACCTGCGCTACCGGGAACGGTCACAAAATCGAGAGGCAGGTACGAAAACGTCAAGGCGGCCGAGCCCAGCCCCGGGCTTCGCGGAACGAAGAGAAATGCCTTTCGGCGAAGCGGGAATTGCAAAATTTCCAGAACAGATTAAAAATTCGATTGGGACTCGCCGAAGGCTGCAAATTGTTCTTCAGTGGAAATGTATTTATTGCTTGTTCGAACTGGAACATAATTTATTGGCGCGTTGTTCTTTTTCTCTCGGTAAGACCAATAATAATTGCCGTTTATATTTTTGTGAGAAACGCAAAATAAACGGGAGCGTAAAAATCAAAATTTTCATCCAGTTGTCAAGAGATAGCAAGATAAAGAAATAGCTATCGTTTTTGTTTCATTTGGACGAGTATGCACACTGTGACAATATGAAGAATGAAGAATAACAGAACTAAAGTCTATCCAAGTTACAGCGGCAGTAGATATAAACAAAGTCACATAACCGCCTTTCGATCGATTACCAGGGTCGGACTAATATGAGATTCCAAGTGGCTTGTAATTCTGAACTAATTTTAGAAGTTCTAAAATGTGTGTTTCTACCTTTCGTGGAGCTTTATAAATTTCCTTAAATTAAGTAGCAAAATAAATTTACAGAATATACTGCTCGCGATCCGATCTAAAATATGCAGGAAACTCGACTGAGGGAAGAGCCGGCCCAGCATTCTGCTCGCCACGTAAACACTTGACATTTTATGACGGCCAGACGCCAGACCAATAAGAGAATGGGTCACGTGATGGACAATGTTTTGATCCACTGCCTCTGTAACTTGGATAGACTTTAATAATAATACCAAAGTCAAATTTTCTATACCTACTTTGATAATACGTTGTGCCCTCCAGCCAACAAAGTTTAACTTGGGTTGACCGTCTGTCGTTTATCGCAAGGAGAATATTATTAAGAAGGATATACTTAATTCCTAAAAATATTCACTAGATTTTTACTATTTCTACGTTTTGACAAGTAATACCTATTGTGATAAAAAAACTGTAGTATATCCAATGCATATCAATATGACCTCATGTGTGCAATTCAAGAAAAATTACTGTTTATGGTCACGTGACTTGTGATTACTAGTTGGGGTCCTCTAATATCATAGCTGCGAACCCTTACGTATCGGACAAGATTAAATTACTCCCCATTTCTAATACAAAAGGTAAAGCACAGGAAAATTGAGGAAATTTCATTTCAACTCTGTGGTCTTTAATTTGCTACAGTTTACTCTTTAATATTTATTATTGTCCTTTCGTGCCGATGGTTTTGCAGCACTTGCATGCTTTTGTTGTTTGTTGATACTATCTCGCAGAATGAATGACTCAAAACAAGCTTTCGACTTTGTAGCGCAAACTGCATATTACAGTATTTTATCCTTAGACAGTCTGTCTCTGGACGTTTAAAATCAGCAAATTTAATAAAGAAAAAGCCGACCCGGCAACTTCAAAACGCCATCAAACAATAGTTTGAAGGAATATAGTCATCGTTGATGAACTGTCGAAAATATACTTATTTTGCCGAATGGAATAGTATTGTCAGGAAGGATGCTATTGTTGACCCTCGTCGTTAGCCGGGATCACTGGGAGCGGGATTCACGAAGCGTAGATTGAAGAAGACAGCAGGTATAAACAAATAGGGTGTTTATTATCCCACTCGCAAGGATGCCTCTAACAGCATCTGGGCCATGGCAGGGGGAGCGGCTGTCTGTGGACCGACGCGACTGATTTGACCCCGAAATGAAGAAACCTTATCTTTATTCTTGTTTTGATTGAGTAATCATCTGTCCACAGATGTCACTTTGTTGTCACTATATTTCCATAGATAAGAAATATATAATATACCTACGTATATTGTATGTTTCATTACGAGTGTGGAAATAAGGATTTTTCTATGCGTGTGTGACAAATTCTCGTGTGAGGTGAAACCGAACACGAGAACTCATGGAAGCATGGAAAAATATATTTCTGGACGTGTAATGAACGATATTTTTTATTATACTTTGAAAACAAAAACATAAAAACGAAATAACTCGGAACATTTTTATTTTCGAAAATAGGTACAGGCGCGGCCCTTGAAATCGTTCCAATACGTGCGGTCGCAAAGGAGTTCAACCGACAACGTTGCAATTTCCCCTCCTCTCTCTCTCTCGTGGTTTGAAAGCCAGCGATAAAATCAGAGGCGTGGCGTAAGTGACGGCAAATCTAAGATATCAGATCTTATTACGCGACATTGCCAATTACAGTGCGGAAAACAGTAAATTCGGGGCTGTTAGGTTGGCCTTAGATTGCTCAAATAATAGTGGAAAATCTTACAACCGTGCCCACTGACATTGGTGGCCTTTTTCGCAAAAGTCTTTCGACAACCTCGAATAGAGCCGTAAGTGACGCCAAATCTAAGATATAAGATCTTATTACGCGACATTGCCAGTTACAGTGCGGAAAATAGTAAATTCGGCGCTGTTAGGTTGGCCTTAGATTGCCTAAATAATAGTGGAAAATCTTACAACCGTGCCCACTGACATTGGTGGCCTTTTTCGCAAAAGTCTTTCGACAACCTCGAATAGAGCCGTAAGTGACGGCAAATCTAAGATATCAGATCTTATTACGCGACATTGCCAATTACAGTGCGGAAAACAGTAAATTCGGCGCTGTTAGGTTGGCCTTAGATTGCCTAAATAATAGTGGAAAATCTTACAACCGTGCCCACTGACATTGGTGGCCTTTTTCGCAAAAGTCTTTCGACAACCTCGAATAGAGCCGTAAGTGACGCCAAATCTAAGATATAAGATCTTATTACGCGACATTGCCAGTTACAGTGCGGAAAACAGTAAATTCGGCGCTGTTAGGTTGGCCTTAGATTGCCTAAATAATAGTGGAAAATCTTACAACCGTGCCCACTGACATTGATGGCCTTTTTCGCAAAAGTCTTTCGACAACCTCGAATAGAGCCGTAAGTGACGGCAAATCTAAGATATAAGATCTTATTACGCGACATTGCCAGTTACAGTGCGGAAAACAGTAAATTCGGCGCTGTTAGGTTGGCCTTAGATTGCCTAAATAATAGTGGAAAATCTTACAACCATGCCCACGGACATTGGCGGCCTTTTTCGCAAAAGTCTTTCGACAACCTCGAATAGAGCCGTTCTAAGTTCTAAAAATCGAAGGAGGTGGTAAATCTCTTAATTGGGTGTCGTACTTTTCTCCGGTACCAAAAAGAACCTCGAAAATCCGATATTTAAGAGAATTGGTTGTAGAATCAACGACGGAAAATCCTCTGAAACCACTCTTGGAAATTGCGTTAGAACTGGTAAAGGTAATGTAACTAAATTTATACCCCAAATGCTAGACGGTACATCAACATAACAGAATTTTAAAGCGTAAATATCATTTTCTTTTGAAAAATACCTATTCTTATCGGTAATTAGTATAATAAAAAATTAATAGAATGATAAACCTAGTGATATAAAATAGTTTTTACGAATATTCGAGTTTTTAAAATTTTCAGAAATTTCGTAAATATTAAAAATTGGCAAAAAACTAAATATTTTAATAGAGCGTTCAAATGTGGTACACTTACATAAAATTGAAAAACAAACAACTTTTTCAAGTAAAATTTTTTGATATTTTAACAACTAAACCCATTTTTGGCTATATATTTTTTAAATGTCATTTTTGACAGATAACGAAAGTCACATCACCACGTTTGAGTGGGTCATTGTTCATCTTTTTTAAAGCAAAAGGTAACCCCAAAATTAAATTTCAAAATAAAACGTTAATTAAAAATTTCTCCCCTATGGTGCGAACTTTTTGGAGGACACTGTATATACCACCTTATTTATCAATACCACTTTGACAATCAAAGAAATCCGCGTAATTTCACGTTATGTGAATCTCAAAACATGAAGGATGAAGGAACACAGGAACAGTGTAAAATTAATACATCAGTCAACGCAGGTACCTCAATACATATAAGGACTTATCTTTTGTATAATAAAATTGAATCACTAGCAATTCAATAGATATATTCTCTAGCAAATTGCGATGTAAGATTTTTAAGCTTGTTTTCATTCAGTAACTTTATCTTTACCGTTCAATCAACGTTTAATTTCGCAAGTTTATACTTTAAATGTATTTGCAAATGCGCATGCGTCGTAGCATTGTCAACCAACCGCACCACACATACCCTATGAAAGTCTCTAGATGTTTTCGAACTGCGCAAGCGTACATTATATTTAAAAAATTATTGTCTGAACGCCTGCCTTATTTTTCAAGGCATCTTAAAGATGAAGTTGCTGACTGAACCAAGCTAAAGCAGCCGTTAAATGTGACAACCCCACTTCAACCCCGCCTCTCCGTCCTTTGCAGCTGCCCGACCGCGGAATGGCCGCCGCCCGCCAAGATGCTGGACTGTAGCGCGTCGCCGCCGCCGGCGGCGGCGCCCCGCGCCCCCGCCCCCGCCTGCCCCCACTGCCGGCACGAGTTCTCGTGCTTCCCGCCGCCGCCGCCGCCGCCCACCCTCCTCGCCCCCACCTGGGCCACCACGTCGCCGCCCTTCTGCCCCGCGCGGAGGCGCCTCCACGTGTTGAGCGGCGGGGGGCTGGTCGAGACGCCCCCGGCGATGAACTTCTTCGACTTCGACGAACCGGCGACGGTCGAAGACGACGACGACGACGACGACGAGGAGTACGTGGACTTCGAGGAGTACCAGGCGGCGTTCGAGATCGAATATGAGGTATATAACCATCAGGGGTAGAAAACAGTTTTCTACATTACACCTCGAAAACCTATGTAAATTACATGCAAATGTAGAAAACCGAGTAGAAAACTATGTAGAATATGTAGGAAACCTCCTATTGGTCAGTTGCCATCACATGGCATAACAGGAACATAACATAACCTAATACTTTCACAACTGGCAATTTTATTATTGAGGATTCCCGCTAGGACTGCTCAATTAGAACGAGTTTTTTCTAATTGATTTTTTGTCCATTCTCCTCTTCGGAATAAGTTAAGTGAAGAACGATCAGAAAATACTTCTTCACATTTATTACATATTAAAAACCGTAGATAATAATAAATGTGAAGAATAATAAAAATTTGATATAAGCCGCGTTCCTTTTGCCCCTACACAGAACTTTAGCTCAGTTGTTAGCCGAGCCACTCAGTTTGTTTTTTCCTGTCAAAGGCTCATCTTGTGAAAGGATCATTTTCCCCACCACCAAACTGAGCCAATATGCTCGATAGTGAGTGTCCTCGCGAGGATGTGCTTGAAGGGTGAAGGGGGAGGTAAAAAATCTCACTTTAGCTCACATTCTCATTTGTAAAAGGAACTTTCACCAACTGATATAAAGTAAAAATTCTTAAGAAAAGTGGCAAAAGGAACGCGGCTATTAACAACTATTCTAGTATTCTAGTATTTGTGATTTAAAAAGTAAGTAAAAATACAGTTTTATGTTTATTTTGTAAATTTTTAGAGTTTGTTTATTTATCATAATATGCTGGAAGTATATGTATTTATTTACTTTGCAATAAAAAAAGGATATAACGGTTTTTTTCTATCAAGTTTTATACATGCATAATATGTAGAAAATCCAGGAGGTAAATTCTACATGTAGAAAACCCTGTAAAATACCTGACGTATTCTACTTACCCAACCCTGATAACCATAGATAGAAGGTTCACTTGCCGAATACGACGCCGTTACCCCATTGCCTCCCTTCTCCGCTGAAATTAATGCAAGACGCAGTTCATCTATAGGGTCCAGTTGTAGAGATTTTAATTTCTCCGGGCCGTTCACAGAAAGATAGCGGGCGCCAAAGTTTCGAAATATGTAGTATATTTCCTAACAAGTGCGGAAAGTGCCACTTTTCCGCACGCGATTGCAGTTGGCTGAAGGACGCGTAGCAGAGTTCAGCCAAGAAATCGAGTGTGGAAAAGACACTTTCCGCAAGAGTTAGGAACACTATTTTTTTCTACAAGCGTGCGGAAAAGCAAAGAAATTAAAAGTACACTTTTCCGCACGCATTTTAGTTTAGAAAGTGTAACTATTCCACACTATTCCAACTATTTCCGAACGCTTGTAGACAAAAACAGTTTCCGATTTTTTTTCATAATAATTGCGTGAACAATTTCAGAATTTTTCCAGACACATCATTTTCAACAATTCATGAATAACATTCAAAAACCCATCCTGGAAACATAAAAAGTTGTAAACATAAGAAAATAACTGCAGAAATCCCAACCAATGTTAATGCACAATATCGAACATGCGACTCGCTGTTTGAACAAATTAATAAACAATACCAATGGGTTTTTATAGATTTGTCGAAATCTAGAAATTTTGTTAAAACATTTTTCGGTTTAAATTAATTTTTCTAGGACAGAATGCGGAAAAACTGTTATTTGGAAATTGGCGCCCTCTTTATCTTTTTGAGAATGACCTGAAAGTTCGGCCTGGAGCAAAAAGCGTTGCAAATTCCAAGCTCAACATTTTTTGTGAGCTTAGCGAACATTTCTCGAGAATCTGGCGAAATTTCGTATTTCATCAAATATATCCGGAATTCCTTTGAAACGAAAGTATAATTCTGTATAAATAGTCCCTCTAAAAAATAGACAAAATAATATTTTATGTTCTGTGTTCCCGGCGGGTTCGCCATATTCAGTAGTCATATACTTGAACTTTTGTGGTGTTTGTTTATGTTATTACTTATTACGTTATCAGTGAGATTATTGGCTTTAAAGTGGATCATATGTCAACTTAATACCTGATATAATTAAAGCAACTCTCATTTAAAAACTAGTTATCTGCTTTTTAGGCCATTTTCAACGATACGACACTGCGTAATTGGTCTGATGTGACGTGTTGAGGATATTCTTAGCTATAGCAAAGATCATTACATGATCTTTGGCTATAGTCTGTTTGGAATGAAAGGATAGTTTATGGCTCATTTTAAATGTAAATTCTTTATCAGAGGCTCGACAGCCCGATAGCTCATCCGAATATTAATTCTCGTATTTATCATCATCCTCATCAGATTTGTAACAAAAGGGCACGCCACTGAAATGAAATGGCCAAATTTGCCTTCTCATTCGGGATTGATGGCCTCCTTTCATTTCCAAACAGACTATAAACTAGCCTAGTTAAGTACCACAATCTATTTTTGTCTTATTTAACTCAAATAAAAATTAATTATCCAAATACCTACGATATCGCGGTTATTCATCTTCATTTTGGAATGTTACTCACGCATTCTGATTTCGACAGACAAATCGTAAAAACTAATTTTTTTGGAAAAAAATATCATCGGAAGGCTTGCTTCTTGCTTTGGGATGGTTGCAAATAAATAAATGTTTTAATATAATAGCTTGGTTTCCAAAACCTTTTGTACAAAATATCGATACTGTAAGTTATACAGGGCGTTTACAAAGTGGGGCAAAAATTAAAGAAAATTGGATTTTCCGAAGTACTTACCCTGTATAAACCACGGTACACAGTTTGGTGATATTTTTCTACGAATCGATTAAGATTTGCCTAAGGAAGTATGGCCGGTCTAGCACATACAGGAAGTTCGTAAAAAAATTAAATTTGACGAAAAAATCATGTATTTAGAAAATTATTTAAAGAAAAAAATCGGGGTTCCACTGCATTTTGTGGGGCCCCTTGGAAAAACATACAAATAGGGACACCATTATGCTTTATTCATCACGTTGGAACATATCAATCAAATCAGGTGTACCAGGAATGCCATGAAAACAAAAACGATAGCGCCTATATATTTAAAGTTACCTAGGGGCCTAATGTAATGTAAACAATTTTTTCTTTGGATAATTTGTTTTAATAAATGATTTTTCGTCAAATTTGATTTTTTTACGAACACTCTGTATCAGTTAGACTGGCTATACTACGTTTAATAATACCTTCGCCAAAGCTTAATCGAATTGCAAAAGAACATCACCAACCCGTGCCTCGTGTTTGAACAGGATACTCCGGAAATCCAATTCCTTTGAATTTTGGTTCGTTCGTTGGCCCCACTTTGTGAACAGTGTTGATTTTTTACAAAAGGTTTTGAGCTATGGCCAATTCGATGAAACCATCGATTTTATTAAAAGAATGCCTAAGACGGTATTCTGAAAATTGGTCGTTTAAAAAAATCATGGGCAGCCATGGAGTAATCGCCCAATCGAAATAGTAGTGCGGACTAATGAACATTTTTTTAGCGGACGGAATTAGTATTTTGTTTTGATAAAATAAATTTGGTGCATACCCATATTTCCTCCACTGGATATTTGGGATTGGGGAAGTAGGTATTACCGTATTTTGTGACTCTTTTACTCTTTATCAATGCATTCTATCTACCAAATTTCGTTTGCATATCTTTAACGGTTGGAAACATAAAAATAATGACAATAATTGAAACATGTATCTCAAAAATTGGTGTAAGAAAGTTATACCGTATTTTATGGTTTTCTATTACCCTCTATATGTATATGACCTGTATATACAATAGATATTATGTAAAGGCCAATAACCAAGGTTTGTCTCCCTCTTCAGGAACCTTTGGTGGACGCCCGTCCGGAACGGTGGCCGGCGGTGCAGTTCGTCCCGCCCACCTTCGACTTCGGCCGGCCAATCGGCGGGCCGGTCACGCCCACCTTCGACTTCGGCGCGCCAATGGCTGTGTCGGGGGGCGGGGCCATCACGCCGCCCATGTTCGTCCAGCCGGTGGAGGAGGAGGAGCCGCCGCTGCCGCTGCCGAGGCCGCCCCCCGTCCGCTTCGACCGCGTCACCATCACCCTCTGCCCGGCCACCGCGCTGCAGCTGTTCAACGAGACGGTAAGGGTGCGTTAAGTTCCCAATTTTTTTTCTGGTGTTGGGAGTTGGTGGCGATGCGGGGCATTGCTCCAGATCGTACAGATGAGAAAATTAATCTAAAAATATGTTCGTTAGTTATGTAATACAAATACTCGTCTGAAAATTCTAAACGTTATATTATGGTGGGTACAGTGTTGTTTGTGAGTGGTGAATTTAAATTGAAAGTCCGGAGGCGAAAAAAAGAGGAAACGGGAAATTCTGGCAACGTCGCGAACCAAACGCATATTATGAAGCGCCGAAGAAAACGGGCACCCCAGACAAAATATAACTAATAGACCAATAATAACAAATTGCATTGTGATAATGGTTATTAATTAATAGTTAATATTATTCTTAACTGTGATTCATTAGCATTTGCGCAAAAAGCCTAATAACAGCCATTGTGATAAATATTTTTAAATATTTTTTGTCTCAAAATGTGGGTAATTACTTAGATTAAAATTTGTATTGACCAAAAGTTTAAAATTATGCGTGTTACTCGCTACAGATCGAAAAAAGCCATTTTATGGGTCAAAATGTTGAATCACCACATACGTGCTGTACATTGAGCCTTAAGGGTCTAACTTTAAAGGTTAGGGAGTTATTTCCATTTTTTTCTAAGAGGAAGGGTCTCAAAAAGACCGATTACCTTATTAAGGTGTCAAAATGCCACTGTTTAAGCTGTAAAAATAAAAAGATACTTTCTTGGTAATTTTGGAAAACCTACCTGTAACGCCATCAATAATAAAAAACCTACTGCAATTAAGAAATGAAGCTACACATAATAAATTACGACATGGCTTATTTTATTTGTTATGTTTTGTCTTTACATTACCAGTGTAGAATATAGGTATGGACAACCACGGCGTAACTTACCCCGTATAAACGATAAAGAATAATAGGTTATATATTTAGTAAAGATAAAGCCAATTAAAAAGTGAAAGACTATTTTTTCTTTGTGAAAGCAAAAGATAAAAGATTAAAGATAAAAACGCAAATAAGTTCGTACAATTATTATATCATGACGTAGGTATAGGTACAAATGCTGGCACATTTGCAATCTACATTTTTATTATTCAAATAAAAATGCGACATCATATATTATATCGTATATCTCCTAAATATCTAAGTACCTACCTACACCTTGTCTAGTTACATATTGTCTGGGGTGGGACATCTTGGAGGTAAAATATTTGCGACGTTGTTTTTAAACACGTTTAAACATATGAAAAAATGATATTGTCGTAATTTTGTCACTCTTTTCATTCTACATAATAAAGAACCTGTAAAGACCATATTCTTATTTCCAAATGATTTGGGACAACTTAAAGTATACCACAGAAATTATGAGTTCTATAAAAAAATAATAATATTTTTTGCACACTTTTTCTGACGTAAACCTCGATAAAACATATCATTTTTAAATATAATTAGGAATGATCTAATTAAATTAAATTATAGATGTTATTGTAGGCCAAACTCGAGGCCAAACCTTCTGGGCTGTAAATTATTAAAAACATCGTAGATATAACGTATGACATTATAAGATACGTAATGAAATTTGTATTATAACAGGTGGGCGTGTTTCTAATTATTATTTAGATGAGAGCAGTCGAAATTGTTGGGAATATATAAAACAGAACATGACATGAACTGATCTCGAAGAGGATCTGGGTTAACTCAAAGCCTGTATAAAAAAAGCATAATACAAAGGGGCAAGTTGAAACAACACTATTCTTAAATCTAGTAGTTCGATTTTTCAGACAAGTATTATTACATTTTTTTTTTATTTTGTGAAGGGCCTACGTCTCATGTTGTAAATTTTAACTCGCGTGCCTTGGCCCGTCTTTACAATGCCTTTTTGGAAGACAACAAATGCAAATCTAAACTTTATAAAACGTCCTCTTGTTCTATCCATTTGAAAAAAACTAAGAATAGAATCTTTAAAAAAAGCAGATAGAAAAGTGGACCGGGGCAATTCTTTGTCTGCATCTCCCCAACTCATCAACCGTACACCTTCACAACTTCCCACCTCACTAGGCCAGCCGGTGGGGCACAAAAAGTAGGTACCTATTTTGTGAATTTTCATAATAACAGCTGGATTATTGTTGCAATCGGTTCAGAATAATGTAAGAACAACATGTGAATTCGTACATTTTCTTAACTCATCGGAATGACTTCCTGTGGTAAAAAGTCTGAAATGCAAATTGTTCGTAATTAAAATATGTATCTACAAAATGGAAATAATTAACATGCAAAGTTGGAATGCAAAACCCAAAGGAATTAATGGAAAAACCATACTTTGGGAAAAACACTCTAAGGGAATAAACCCTCGGCACATCTCTAGAGTCGATGGTCGAAAATTATTAGGATTTCAGCTTTCTATACAGAATCAGTTTTTTGTAGCAGGACTTTAACAGGTCATAGATCTCAAAAAATAACCGCACTTTCTTCTATAAATTATATCATTTGAATACCCAATAATTGAGCTATATCCTCCCAGGCATTATTTTTTATATCCCGATTTTTATAATATTTGCAAGATGTATCCCAGATGCATGCCTTCTGCTCTATTGCTGATATTAAGAATTCGGTGTGGAATCGATATTTATTGTCACTGTTTCGGGCCATTTTTTCGTACAAACCAAAACGAAATAATTTGAAAAACTACGCAGCAGTCAACAGCGCTTCGATTCCGCGACCGATGATCCGCGTGCATGTGAAACCTTCTGTTTAATATATGGCCCCAACGCCCCCAACTTCAACCGATCATCCGCGCACGCCACGGGTTCGACCGATGCCCCCGCATACCTACATGTGAATTGGCACATTTCAACAACCGTGTAAGACCGATGATCCGCGCGGGTCATCCGTCCTTTGTGAAACGGGCCTAAACCTTAAATTTACCGGACCAAAAAGTTTTGCACGTCAGATATTGAAGCCGGGAGATTCCAAGATCGATGCAGCTGCGTCGATGCGCTTTCGATATCCCCACCGGCTGGACTACGGCCCGTTCCTTCCCGCCTGACCGCGCACGCGCGTCCCCCTTCCAGGTGAACAAGCTGCGCCACTCGGGCTGGTTCCACGACCTGCGCTCCGAGTCGTCCAACGAGGAGCTGAAGGGCCAGCCGGCGGGCGCCTTCTTCGTGCGGCCGTCGGCCGACACGGACCACCTGTTCGCGCTCAGCGTGCAGACGGAGAAGGGGCCGACGTCGGTGCGGTTCGCCCAGGTGAACGGCCACTTCAGGCTGGAGGCGATGCCCCAGCTGCGGGCGAACATGCCGCTGTTCAGGCGGCTGCCCGACCTGATCCAGTTCTACGTGCTGAGATATCAGGTCATCAAGGGTGAGTGCCGGGCAGTTTTTCGCAAGTCGGGCCCCAAGACTCGTGGAGTAAGGAGGTTATAATACCTACTGTCGTAGAGAGCGATGGCGACGTCGCAGGAAGGCTGTCAGATGATGTGCATATTATGTGGTTGGCGTTCCCCCGGTTTGTTACCCTTGCCTACAACAATAGGTCATTTTCACGTAATCGAAATACCTATGTGTATTCTTTTAGGCGGGGATCCGGGGATTCAAAATGCAACCAATAATAGTGGCGTTTTTGCCAACATTCAAAATTGTCGAGCTTATTTTGTGGGCTTATACAGGGTGAGTTTTTTCGATGCCCACTATGGGGTTCTCGGAAACTAGCAGAGATAGAACAAAGGTTAAACGTGGAAAGAATTGCAGTTCTGAATGCTCAATCTAATGCCCCTTTTGGATTTTTAAAAAAGTTCACGGCTTACTAGATATTTTGAAAAAAGTGATTTTGCTATTTCTTTAGATCTCTCTAGCTCCGTTATTTCTGATTATACAGAAAAACTGTAGACAAAAATTGTTGATAATTTTGGGCTTAATAAGATAATCTGATCCAATTTTTTATGTTGTTTGTGATTTTTGAGATATGACATAAACTTGTGTTTTTTTAAATGTACCTAAATCATAGTTGGCTGTGGCCTTATAAAATCGGCCATTTTTTGATCTTTCCAAAGATATAATACTCGGCATAGTTATTACAAAAAATAAAAGAGCTATGGCTAATTTTCTGTGTTTTTTTTTTAATTTTTACATACAGGGTGTCTACTTTTAAGTGTATACAAATCGATAAAAAATGTATTTTGTGAGATATTTTCAAAAACCTTTTTGTTTGAAAGGCCTTCAAAAACCCCTTCTTTTGACCTTCCTGCCATTTTCAAAATGCAAATCCAGGGCCGGCTGCGATTTTTTTATACCCCCGATTTTCGCGAAAACCTTTTAGCGATTTTTTTATTTAAAATCTGACCCCACAGCATTAATCAGAACACCCCAAAACCCCCATATACCGAATTTGAACAAAAAATATACAGGGAGTTCCATTATGCAGGGTGTCAAAGTTGAGCAAAATAGGAATTTTAAAGGCATCTGCGCATCTGCCAAATCAAGTGTGCCATGGAATCCCCTCAAAACAGTTGAATGGTCAACAGGACCACTCAAGTTGTTGGTGTGCAAAGGTCCAATACGAAATATACAGAGTGCTCTTATCTGTGCCATCTCAAATTACTGAATTTTTTGTAACTTTATACGGGTCAAAAATCGAGTATATCAAAACCGCTCCACATACTATAAACGAACTAAATCTAAAAAATACAGAAGCCTGCCAGTCAGTAAGTCCATATCAGTTAAGGTGGCTGGTGTGTCACAACAGGAAACGCACAGAAAATGTATCATCTTAGACAGTGACTTTGTTGAGAAAGGCCCAATAATTTAAATTGTTTTTATTTGTTGATTGGCATTTTGTAAAGAAATAAATTACTTGTGTTTATTAATATTATTAATATTTTTTCAATGATTCCAGAGCACTCCTGATCAGTATACAGTTTAATAAAAATTCAGAATTTTGAGATGGCTCAGAGAAAAATACCCTGTATATTTTTGTAGTAAATCTTTTCACACCAACATTTTGAGTAGTCCTGTTGACCATGCAACTGTTTTGAAGGGATTCCATGGCACACTTGGCTCGCCAGATGTCTTTAAAATTCCTATTTTGCTCAACTTTAACACGGTGTAGAACCGAACACCCTCTACATTTTTTGTTCAAATTTAGTATATGGGGGTTTTGGGGTGTCCTGATTAACGCTGTTGTGTCAGATTTTAAATAAATGGTTTTTGTGAAAATCGGGGTATAAAAAAAATCGTAGCCGTCCCTGGATTTGCATTTTGAAAAAAGTAAAAACGTCAAAAGAAGCGTTTTTTGAACACCTTTCGAACAAAAAAAGGTTTTTGAAAATATCTCACAAAATACATTTTTTATTGATTTGTATACACTTAAAAGTTGACACCCTGTAGTCAGCCATGGAATATTTTCATCTATTTTATAATAAGACTTCAAACTTTCAAATATTTTATTTTTAGCTGGTAACAAAATGTAGCAAAATAAAACAAAAATTATCATGATGGAGCTCCACCACATAATAATTATTTGCCTATAAGAAATTACCTAGATCGGCTCTATCCAAATCAACGATATCCTGGCAGCCCCGATCCCCCGATTTGTCTGTTTTGGATTTCTTTTGTGGGAAACAGTACAAAATAAAGTATGAGACAACTGTTGAATTAAGAGTAGCTGTTTTAGAAGCAATTGCCGCAGTATTGACAAGCGCTCTCTAAGAAAGGCGGCAGATTCAGTTTTAAAAAGATGCAATATTTGCATAAATAATAACGGTGGATTGTTTGAACACCTTTTTTATTTTAAAAGGCGACCTTTTAAAATAATAATAATTTGAATTTGAGTTTTTTAATTTTTGTTTTATTTTGTTACATTTTGTTACCAGCTAAAAACAAACTATTAGAAAGTTGGAAGTATGTCTAATTATAAAATAGAACGTAATTATGAAAATATTCCATGGCTGACTATGTGAAAATTAAAAAAAAACAGAAAATTAGCCAGCCATAGCTCTTTTATTTTTTACAATAACTTTTCCGAGTATTATATCTTTGGAAAGCCCAAAAAATGGCCGATTCTATAGGGCCACAACCAACTATGATTTACATTTAAAAAAACAACTTTATGTCATATCTCAAAAATCACAACATAAAAAATTGGATATTATTACCTTATTAAGCCCAAAATTAACTACAATTTTTGTCTCTACCGTTTTTCTGTATAATCAGAAATAACGGAGCTACAGAGATCTTATGAAATAGCAAAAAATCACTCTTTTCAAAATATCTAGTGAGCCATGAACTTTTTTAAAAATCCAAAAGGGGCATTAGATTGAGCATTCAAAACTGCAATTCTTTCCCCATGTAACCTTTGTTCTAGCTCTGCTAGTTTCCGAGATCCCCATAGTGGGCATCGAAAAAAACTCGCCCTGTATACATTAAACAGAAAAACAAATAAAAAAAATCTATGAAAAGGACCTAGGTAGCTATTTGTCAGCATTCCCACGACTTCATCCAGAATGCTCTCTCTCAACTAGAGGCAACCTTCTTACTTTACGGATCTTGGACCTTGTTTACGTGGTACTTGTAGATTGTAGATTTTCTCGAGGTCAAATGTGTCAAATTTAAATCACAGGTTTTTTTACATCAGGATGCGGTTTGCGGCTTTCCTCGAAAATTAACCTCATTATACACCTTAAGCACAGAATAAATGGATTCACAACAGAAGCCTCTTTAAAGACATGTGTCAAAAATAAGAGTCTTCTTATCGATTTACAGAAAAATAGCCAGTATTTTAAACCAAGGCGTATTCAAGGGGGGGTACAGTGGGTAATTACCCCCCCCCCCCCCAAGCCCAACAAATGTCCAATTTCTCAACTCTATATTTAGGTAAATTTAGTCAAGAGTCTGACGAAATAATAAAAATTAAATTGGAAGGAGTGTTAGATTTATGGCAAAAAACATGTAGAGTCGACAATAATATTTGTGATATCCTTTACAAGTTATAAAGACTATGATGAAGTCATATTTCCTACTATAAAAAAAATTCTACACATTAATTTATCTGCCAATTAGTGTTGCGTCAGCAGAACGAAGCTTTTCTTCATTGAAAAGACTGAAAACCTGGTTACGCTCCACTATGGGCGAAGAGCGATTATAGGATTGACACTGCTATTTACCCACAGAGAAATCAATGTAGATGTTTCTCGGGTTATTGAGCGATACGCCAAAAAACAAAAAAGAAAAAATTGATTTCATATTATAATAGAT
The DNA here is from genome assembly GCA_963920635.1 of Pseudeuparius sepicola. NCBI lineage: Eukaryota > Metazoa > Arthropoda > Insecta > Coleoptera > Anthribidae > Pseudeuparius > Pseudeuparius sepicola. The sequence goes on from OY987304.1 coordinate 13,355,890, forward strand.
AACTATATTCCTATTCCTATAATCCATTGTGATATGGATGCGATTTTTAAGAGTTTTATATTCTTTTAAAGAATTTTATTTATTTTTAAAAATATTTTTATTATGTTTTGTATTTTTTTTATGTAGGTAATAAAATACCACCATATTCAGTTGAAATTGCTTTTACGAACGCACCAAACCCCTAATGCTAAAAAAATATTTTATATTACCCCTCGGGGGGGTAATCGGCGAAAAGGCGAAATCCTGGATACGCCCTTGTTTTAAACATAAATTTGGTTCTAGCACAATCAGGGTTGATAAAAAGAATGATTTTTTTAAATCAAAAATCAACAATTTTTTAAAAACATGATTTTTTTATTCTTTTTTAGTTAATGTTGGCTAGTTTTTATTAACATGCATAGTTCTAACTGTTTATATCTTGTTTCGTCAAACGAACGATGTTTCTCAACACTAAAACGAATCAAAACGTTTCTCAGAAATTCAATGACCGAAGATCGTTTAACAGCTCTTTCCATGTTATCTATTGAAAAAAAGTTAATCTCCGAAATAGACAATTTTAATGAAAAAGTAATTACAAAATTTGCGAACAGAAAAGGACGGATAGACCTCATTTATAAAAATAGGAAAGTTTTTTTTTTTCAAAAATCGCAGAATACCTTAAAAAAAATTCCAGGAGCCGCCACTGATTAAATATAATAAATATTATTATAAAAATTTGTCAGTTTTGTTTTTGTATCCAAAACGATTTTAAGGTTTTCTTTCTATGAATAAATAAATATATTTTTAAGTATCCTGATTTTAATAATCTCAAGGAGTTGTTTGTATATACGAATAGATACATTACCAAAGGGCAACTTGTTTTATTTCATAATTTTAAAAAGACGTTATTGTTGGCACATTCAAGGTTTCCAGTTTTTTGATACGATTTAGGTTATTTTAAGTATCTCAAAGCATATAAAAATCTATTCCCATATATCTTTGGGTTTGCCCAACTTTTACGGAACACCCTATATCAATTTCAACAAGGATATGGAAAAGCTCAATAAAAAATTTATAACTTTTATCTCTACAATTTTGGCGATGGCGCGAAATTTGGATCTATACATACGTATCGGTAATGTCATTGTGATTTTAACCGTACCAAACACTCCTGTTGGTTTTACTCTTTGGGAAAGTTATACAGTTAAAATATTTGCATTTTTGTTGAATTTTATTTTTGGACTTTATATTTGACACCAAAATCCTCGTCAAAATCAGAACAAAATAGGATTATTACTACGAAGAAAAGTGAAATGTAAAAAAAACTTATTTCCTTTTTCAGAATACCAAGCATCGCTCTCCAGTGATGACCCTATTCACAAAAAACTGCGTGACCTGTTAGGTAAGTTTAAAAATACTAATTTATTTTTTACAAGTAACAAACAAGTTAGTAACAAGCACAATTCAGCACCCTTAAATTTATTCAACTGAAATATTTTTTATTTTTTTTTGTAACAAACAATATTTACAAACAAGTTAGTAACAAGCACAATTATTCAGAAATTCCAGAAAAAATATTCCAGTTGAATAAATTTAAAGGTGCGCAAGGCACCCTAACATAATTTCTGACTATCAATTGTTTCCATAGCTATCTAGATTTCGAAAAATGATTAGAAAAAATCCCATGTTTTTTTTACATATTTGACCTTGTATATTTTGAACGATAAAAGATACAGAAAACCTTTCCCTACAAAAGTTGTTGAGAATGATAAGGACTTTCAATATATAGAGAAAAACTGGTATGTTTCTGGGAAAATAATATCGATGACGTCACAGCGGCCATTTTCCCAAACATCAAAAATCGAAATTTTATTTTCAGTTTTCGTGTTCCCGCTGTAGGCCTGGGACGTCGAGTTTGGATTACCCTGTACATATAAGAATTACCTTACGTATAATAATAATAATAATATAATTATAATAATTTGGTGGAACCACAGAACGAAGATAAAATGAAACAATATGCGTAAAAGGCAAAATAAATTCGAGTTCAAATTTGATCGTTTGAGATTCTGACCTGCTTGACTGGAAACTCGCCACCAATAGCTATTTTCATTGTAGGTGAAGTGCCTTTTCGTTTAAAGATAGCGAAAAATTTCATTAATATAAGTTGTTCCGAATTAAAAATTATCCCTGGGGTACCAAATTTTGGAAAGATCGACATATGTTTTTTTACAAAAAAAATCACTGCTATAGTTAGGCAATATTTTCTGTGCTCCCACGATAGGCTTCGTAAAACTGCCGATGATAGCGGCTTAATGCAAGTATGTCGCGAACGACAGTAACGCCTAGCCATTTTATAGCCGCGCCAAATTGCTGTTTCTATTTTACATTTATTTCGGTAATAATTTTATTGAAAGCGGTTTTAATAACTACATTTCTATAAACTTAGATCTATTTCGGTTGCAACTGAAAATTAGTGAACACACCTCCTATTATTGTTTTGTGTAGATTATTATCGAACATTTCGTCAATATTTTTAGAAACAAAAACTGCCTAGCAAGGTTTAACAATGATTATTTACTTTAACCTATTATCGCATCTATTTTTGGATCACCTAAAACAAATTTTGGAAACGTTAATATTTCAAGAAATACTAAAATTTCTGTATGTCTTTTGTTAACATGAATTAGCAGCTAAAAACATGCCAGAACCGTTCTTATGCAAATTTAATCTAACAAAAAATAAAGATCGCAAACAGAGCCAACAAAAAATATTTGTTATGCAAATATTGGCTATAAAGCAACGTAACTTTTCGTGGTTTTATTTTGAAATATCTATAATACCGCGTTCGTTTTAGAAAATAATAGGCAGGTATGTACAGGGTGGCCCACTATAAATTGACACACCCCTTAACTTGTTAGTTGTGAGGTTAGAAAAAAAGTTTTTTACAAAAGTTTTAAATACTAATACAAAGTTTTTTGTGACGCTATAATAAGAGGCGCAACCTTACTGGACGCAGCATAGCCGAAAACGCGGCCCGAAAAGCGTCCGAGATAAAAAGCGTCCGAGACAAAAAAAAATACATATCTTTCCAGTAAAATATAAAATATATAAAATTGTACTGTTAGCCGGTTGTAGAGGGATCGGTGTTCTCGAAAACATAAACAAGTTGTAAAATCCGTGGTCGCTAGGCGACTCTAGCTAGTGGGGGCAACGGGGGGCTTCAGGGTAAGCACACGAAAACCGGTCACGCAATTTTATATAGGCGCTGCGCCTCGTATTATTCCTCACTCAACGAGCTTATACAGTGTTCTAGAAAGCCGTGGCAGACATAACTTGTGTTTCTTTTAAATGGAACACCTTGTATATTTTTGGGTTATTGAATTCTAGGCATTTTTCAGATTCCAACGAAGTATATTGTTATATGTTCGCTTCAACCGTTCGTTCAGAACTGAGCCTTTTTTGTGAGGGATTACACCTTGGGTCATAGGTTGCCATGGAAGACAAATGCCAAATAATAGTAATAATTAGAAAACAAAATGAACTATTTTAAGATTTCAGGGAAAATGAAGAAGCGAAATTAAGAGAAATGAGAAATTTTAAATAGTAACATAGTTAATAAACTTCCTGATTTATTGTTTGAAATTTAATTTTTATTGAAAACGGCAATAACATTTAGAAAAAGGATATACGTATTACAAATGCTCCACATGGCCTCCATCTTGCTCAATGCATTTATTGCTATTTGCTACTAACTACTATAAGTTATGTCTGCCACGGCTTTCTAGGACACACTGTATAAGGTCTAATAGCGCCACAAAAAACTTTGTATTAGTATCTAAAACTTTTATAAAAAAAACTTTTTTTCTAACCTCAAAAACTAATAAGTTAAGGGGGGGGTGTCAATTTATAATGAGCCACCCTGTACATTACATCCCGGGGAAAAACCTAAAAAAATTCCATTAACGCTGGCCGTGAAAATAATGAGAATATGCATCTCCCTTTGTGAGTTCTGAGCCGAAGGCAATTTGTTTAATGAATCCGGAAAGCAGACCTTTGTTTCGTAAAGTTAGCGAGAAAATGGGAATTTAAAATACTTGGCATCGGCTAAATTATTTGCCTTTGAATGCCAGATAAACCGTAGTTTTTATACTCATGAAAAAGGCATGAAAGTGCTTTTGGGAAGAAGCACTGAACGAAAATATATTTCTGGAAAATTTTTGCGTTTACTTCGGGGTTTTGAGATTCATAAATTTATAAAATAATCACTCATTGTCGAGGTTTATTTGCACTTATTACGTAGGTACACAATAGAAACACACGAAATAAGTCTCAAATACAATAATGTAATTTTTATATAATACCAGGCTCAAATAATGTTGTTGAAAGCTGAATTTACAATCATTCAAGTATTTATTAAGAGTAAAAAATGTACACCACCTACGTGGGATTAAACATTTTGCCCATAAAATGGCTTTTTCGATCTGTAGTGAGCACTGAGCAATCCGCATAATTTTAAACATTTTCAATAAATTATTCTCGTGCTTATAATATACTTAATAATAATAAAATTCTCACTCTCACAATACTCCAAAAACTAGGAGGACCCCAGAAGCAACTGAGAACTTGTGCGGGAGAGGGGGCAATTACTATTATTTTGCCTTCGTTGCCATTTGCACTTATGAATAAATTAGTAATCGGGATGGCTTCAGACAAACTCTTTGAATTCAAATTCTATGTACGGCCGTTGTGATGAATATTTTAAAACAATTTTGGTTTTAAAATGTTATTAATTACTTAGATTAAAATTTGTATTGACCAAAAGTTTAAAATTATGCGTGTTGCTCACTGTAGATCGAAAAAAAAAACATTTTTTATAGGTCAAAACATTGAATTACCATGTATATGCCGTACGTTTACTCCTAATGATGAAGCTTTTATTTTGGATATAAAAAATAGGTATTTGAGAAAGTGAGTAATACTAAATAGAAAAAAAAACTAATTAATATGAGTTGAATTGGCATTGTTATGTTTCTACGTCAATAGGTACCTAATATATTTTGTAGAGATTACTTTTTCCGATTTCCAGTCGTCCTTTTGTATTCGTTCATGTGCACAAAAGTCGGGATAAGGTCCAAAGTAAAACGAAATTCTTGGAAAACGGGTCGAGCCTACGTCAACGACGGATAATTTTAAACGAACCTTGTTCCAGGAATCTCGCACAATGCTGTATTTCGCTCACGCGTTGCCTGATATTAGAAGTTAATCAGGGTTTTTCCCTTGTGAAGGGCATTTTTTTAAAACAATTTTATTTGAAATAATAGTAGGCAGACCTTGTTTATGGAAACCCTATTTAGCCAATATGAATGTGTGTCAGTGTCATAAGGATATTACAGCAATATTTGCTGCAAGCAAAAGATAGTGCCAAAAGTTTAAGTGCCTATACTAATTTTGCCTATACTAATTTTCTTATTTTAAAATTTACCAAAAAATATCTAGACAACTTTATTTCTTGCAAAATCTGCTCCCTGTATAGCCGTTCCGCCGAATAGGGAAGACGTTGGTAGTTGCCAAACTCCCTAGATTGCCTGGAATGACAGGAAAAACCATGGACCTATTAGGGCGTATTGGGTAAGCTGAATTTTCGGACGTTTGCAAAAAGTCGAAACGAAACAGAATCGATCTATTTTTGTATTTTTTCTGTCTATACGCCCAGGCAAACAACTTTGGAAGAATCAGTAATAACACTTCTGCATTTTGTGGTGTAAACAAAAAAATTGTGACACCAAATATTTTGCATAAAATTTCATATTAAAACTTTTGTTGTTGTTGTTTGCCCAGGCAAACAACTTTGGAAGAATCAGTAATAACACTTCTGCATTTTGTGGTGTAAACAAAAAAATTGTGACACCAAATATTTTGCATAAAATTTCATATTAAAACTAATAAGTAAATGAAAATACCTACCTAAACCTCAACTTAGTATCTAGTCCTAAGAATTTATAAGACATTACAATTTATCTGTTTTAATTTGTTTTCGTTACCAAGTCTACATAAACATATTGTATTTGTATAAGTACCTACCTATGTCCAAAACATGTAGGTATAACAAAAATCCTCAATAAAACCTAAAAAATAAATATTTCTCGAATTTTCGATTCCTACGTACCTAATATGCTTGTTATAATACTCATTTTATGATGTAATATAAGTAACATTACACTATATGTCCACTTTCTATAATACAATAATCTCGACCCCCCTGACTGGTGACTAGAATGGCAAAAGTGTACGCGGCGGCGGCGGGAAATTTGAAATCAATATTTTATTCTTTACTGCACTTGATACCCATGAATTCTCATTATTTCACTTCGAGAAAGTCTTGTGACGTTTTTCAATTGATGAAAAAAGGAGTAATTGGATGGACTTTGGTCATTCAGGACAGTAAAATCTTTAAGATTTTTTCGTTAGGTGTAAGTAGAGGCATTGAGTAAAAGAATATATATTTTAATAAGGTTAAATATATATTCTTTTACTCAATGGTAGAGGCAAAGACAATATATGGGATTGTCGTTGGGTCTAATAGTATCATTGCAGAACTGATTTTAGATATTTAATTTTCTGAAGTTCTGTAATGATACATACACCTAACGAAAAAATCTTGAAGATCTCACTGTCCTGAGGATGACCAAATATAGTGGTCGAAACGTCGACAGATGAATAAATAGATTTTTGAATTACTGACGTCCCTCCAATTACTCCTTTTTTCCTCATCATTTCACTCTAAATTTGTATAGTCATGTGTTTTATCATTCTTCGCACGTGGTTGTAAAAGTGTGAAGCGAAACAATGATTTTCCAGGGGGGGGGGGGGGGCAACTGCCCCCCTTGCCCCCCCTCAATTTAATGTTGAGTCCTAAGAATTGTAAGACATTACAATTTATCTCTTAATTTGTTTTCAGCCCAAAGTTAGTGTGAGGATTTTTGCGGACGTTCCAACAATGCATCTATCTACAGAGTGTTCACTTTTAAGTGGACACAAATCAATAAAAAATTGATTTGTTGGGATATTTTCAAAATTTTTTTTTGATACAAAGGTCTTCAAAATGCGCATCTTTCTACGTGAACACATTGCAAATCAGGGCCGGCAATTTTTTTTAAACCCCGATTTTCACAAAATCTATTTAGGCATTTGGCAAACTTGATCAGAATAAAATTCGAAAAAGTCTGAGCTTTCAGCAGCGGTAGAGAAATACATCCTGTATTATTTTTTCTTGCAGTCTCGTCCATCAATACTTTGGGTGGTCCTGTTAATTCTTCAATTGTTTTAAAATCATTCCATGGCACGCTTGACTCTCCAGGGGCCCTCGAAATCACTACTTTGCGCAACTTTAAGGCGCTGTAAAACCGAACTCCCTGTATATTTTTAGTTCAAATTTTGAACTTAAGGGTTTTAGAGGGTCCTAATTAACGCTGTATGGTCAGATTTTAAATAAAAAAATGCCGAAATAGATTTTGTGAAAATCGGGGTCCTGGAATTGCAATTTGACAAATGTGTTCACGTAGAAAGTTGCGCATTTTGAAGACCTTTGTATCAAAAAATTTTTTTGAAAATATCCCAACAAATCAATTTTTTATTGATTTGTGTCCACTTAAAAGTGAACACCCTGTATGTCTCCTTTAACCTATGGTAATAACAACATCCCCCTTTGTTGTTGCAGAGCACCGGCAGGGCGCCTGGGTGGATGAGCACGGCAAGTTCTACAGCTACATTCGCATCGAGAAGCCGTACTACCGCGGCAACCCGCCGTCGCTGCGACACTTCGCGAGGCTCAGCATCAACCGCGCAATGACTGACCGCATGAGCCCGCAGCCGGTGGCTGCGGCGCGTCACCGCCAGCTCCAGCTGCCCCGCGTCCTCTCCGACTACCTCCAGGAGTACCCGTATTGCATCTGAACGCGAGCCGGCGCGGCCGTGCGGCAACCCGACAGACTGCCGTCAGGCAAATCCAATATCGCTGGACCGGGGGAGATTCTTTGCATAGGAGGTCGGTTCTGAGGTTCTGTAGCAAAAATACCGTATCAGTGGTATGAGCTCTTTTCGTATATTTTGTGGCATCCCTACATTCTGAATTTTTCCAAGTAAATACCATTTTCTTTAAATCATCACTAGAGTCAAATCCCCTTTAAAAGTTAAGAAATCGGCACTAAACTAAGCTCGTTTTTTCCCTATGTATGTCTTGGCCAGTCCGCCTGTCAAACGGGGCAAGAGCTGCTTTCAGGTGCACTGTTTCAAGCTCCCATTGTATGAAACACTATTCAGGTTTAGTACTATTTGCATCCGAACAATGATTATTTTTACTCAACCACAATTTTCTAATTCCATTGTAATTTTGAATACTCTTTTATTTTCATACAAGCATAGGATAACAAAAAGTAAGAGAACAATCAAAATAAGGGGGAGGGAAAAGGAGCCGCTCTGGAAAGCAAACTTGTGCACTCAAACGCCTAAAAGCGCAAGCAAAGTAGTCTGGAGTTACTACGGAGGACTCAAAGTCTCACACCCGAGACTGGCTCAGATATTGAAAGCCTGGCCAATCAACTCTGTTACACTTTTCAACTTCCATATGAAAATTTCCCCAAAACAAGGGTCGTATGGAAAATAAGACCATGTACAGTGCAGGGTGACCGAAATTGGTTGTCCGCATAGGGTGACCACACATTCCCATCCTCTTTTTTTTTTGACACAACTTTTAAATTTTTTCAGTCATCATTTGTTGCAGTGTCAAGGCCAACTTTTCAATTATTATTATAGTTCAGTTAATATCGGAGATATTATCACCAAGTACTGAATCCACTGGTGAAATCAGATTTTTTACCCCTTCATATTTTTGAATCATGAAGAAATAAAAAAATGTGCAGAGGTAAAAAGTTTGAGGCGAAAGAATTGGGCAAAAAATGAAAAGTAGGCTGTGACTAATGACGAATGAAAAAATTTACAAGTTGTCTAAAAAAAAAGAGGATGGAGGATGCATGCTCGTTTTTTAGGGCAAATTAATATTAATGGAACTATCATATGCAGACAACCAATTTCGGTCACCATATACAGTACATATTTAGGCACATTGCTTTAAGAGCTTTCCCAATTTTTATGTGCTGTGAACTTATTTTTATGTCATTGTTTCAAAAACTATGATTTGCCAAAAAGAGAGTGAATTTCAAGTTTCAACATCGAATGTATACATAGTAGTAGTTGACAGCACGAGCCCGACAACACCTAAAACAAACTCCTTGGTTTCCGTGGAAACAGCAGGGCTCACCTAATAAAAGGCATACAGAAGTTTTTAAATTGCAACATTATGTTGTTGAGACTGATGTATTTATAGACTTCTCACAGCTATAAGTTCATGTCGCGGGAAAATGATGGCGCTGATGACTAACAATGTATTTTGCATTGTATTTCATCTGAAAGCGCATGGAGAGCCAAAAATTCTCAGACGTAACAGCCGTGAGCACTAGTGAGTAGTCTTATTAGTACATCAATCGTCAGTAATTATGTATTAAAACGGGAATATTCATTATATTGATTTAATCTAACTAACTTTGCATAAGTAGATATTGCATTTTCATATACCACTTTTAGTGGTTTCTGTATATATTTCATATATTTATTTTTTAATTTATTTCGTAAAGAAAATCCAATACTTTCTGCAAAGTGAATTTAAACTTCTTATAAATAAAATTAGCTAGGGCTGAGGCTACAATAAAACCCACATAACCGATTAATACTCTTATGAGAAGTTCACTGCCAAAAATGTGATAATGGATTTGAATGATTTATCGGGAATGACTATTTGCAAAGACAATCCCATTGCCTGTGGTTGCCGCATGGGGTTTCGCAAACGCCAAAGACTGCGTCAGTACCATATACATACTGACAGATCAGGGAACACCATAATAGTATTCTAAACTTATTTAATACTAAAGCGTCGGATATGAAGCGATGCGCTTAGGTTAGGTAGGATAACAAATTTACCATTTACAACCTAAAGATACAAAAAGTAAACACTGAATTTGTATAATGTCAATGTGCAACATGTGTTTATTAGCATTCCTTACAAATATGTAGATGGCAGAGTTTATTCAAATGACATTTTAGAAACGCGCACATATGTTTAGATTGTGAAGATATTGAAGCGAATCTCAAACATCTCTTTGTGCATCCACATATTTATTAAATTTCATGCGTTTGAGCATTTCCTTGCAGGCACAACAAGTCAAGGAATAGACATTGTAAACCTCATTGGTTGGACGAATTCGAACAAACTTTGTTAAATTATCACTGTTTGTGCCAAACCTCACCATATAATCATTATTTATCATTGTATATACTTAGCATCTATTTATTTATCATATTTGTACATACTTACATTTTCGAATCAAGCAAAATGATTATTACGGTTATGACTATCAGGAGGAATGCTAACAAACAGAACTATAAATTTAAAGTTAAAAACATGTAATCTTGAATGTATTTATTTTATTGTAAACACGGGCGTATGAGAGTATGTAAAAGAGTGATTTCGGCATATTTGTTTTAGTTAAATGTATTTATTTCTCTAGAATGTTATTAAATTATTTATTTCACTTTAGAGTGTTTTTTTTCTTCCTTGATAACCCATCTCCACAAGATTTTTTTACATTGTTTTACAATAAATTTCTAAAAAGTTCAACATAATATCAAGAATCAGAGAACGGACCAAAGGAGGTTTTGCACCATGATAATTTTCCAGAGCTAAAATCCAATTCACAGATTCTACTATACAAGTTATTGAAAATAAACACTCTACATAGGTATGTACTTATAATTACATGCTGGGTCAGGTCAGAGCATATACAATGTGTAACAAAAAATCATGCCCATAGGTTAAGGGCATACTCTTGGGGCTAAATTGACGCGATTTAACCCTATTTACCTTAGTCCAAAATCGCCTCTTTTCCAAGATACAGAGTGTCAAAGTCAAAATTTAATTTTACAAATTTGCTAATATTTCTTAAACCATTTAATTTTTTTTGCTCAAATTTTGTACAGAGTCCTTGCACGTTGGGGTGCGTATTCTGTAATTACTTTTTCCGAATTCGCACTGCCGCTACTGGTACAATCAGGGAATGGTACCCCTTTCACCCCCCCAGAACTTTTTTGAGCGTACGCCAATGGATAATCTAAAACCTTCCGTGGAATGTCTTATCAATTTAGAAGTTTTTTTACTCTCAATTTTTTTCCATTCGGGTTGAGGTTTCAGAGGAAATTTTAATTTTGTAGATAGGTGGCTTGCTAAGAGGCTCAAATTAGGGTTGCTCTATTGATGCACAACAAAGCAAAAATCTATTCATAGATAGTTGGCTTTGCTTTTTTGACAAAAAATGTCAAGTGGCCATTAACGTTAAAGATTTCTTCTTGCCTTTTTCTCAAGATATGGCAGAATATTCATATTCTGAACTAGCAGACATTTATCTTCTTTATTGAGAAGCTCATTGCAACGCAAGGGAGGCAGCAAGATTATACGCCGAAAGATTTCCACATCTGAAGGCAACTGGACAGAAGATTTCCAAACCAAGAAACTGGCTCCGTTAAAGCTAAAAAAAGTGGTTTAAGCCGGTCGACCCGCAACAAATATGATGTTGTGGTTGAAGAGGAATTAGAACAAAAAGAGTGATAGTCGACCATATACAGTACCGGGACGGTAATCCCTCATCAGTTTGGCTCACCCGACTATCAAGTGGTAGATAAACGTGCCTAGACAATAGATTTACTATATAAGGAATCAATCAATTACTGAAGCAATTAATTGATCATGGAGTATTATAATGATAGCACACCCGAAGGTGCGGGACAAAGCCACTGGTCTTGATCGGCAAAGGCTCACGCCACAATTACCGAGACCCGCCATCTACCGTCTCCACGGCGTCGGTTAACTAACCGACAACATTGATAGAACAAAAAGAGACATAGTCGACCATATACAGTACTGTTTCTGGTCGGTAATCCCTTATCAGTATGGCTCACCCGACTATAAAGTGATATAGACAAACGTGCCTAGACGATAGATTTACTATATAAGGAATCAATCAATTACTGAAGCAATTAGTTGATCATGGAGTATTATAATGATAGCACACCCGAAGGTGCGGGACAAAGCCACTGGTCTTGATCGGCAAAGGCTCACGCCACAATTACCGAGACCCGCCATCTGCCGTCTCCACGGCGTCGGTTAACCAACCGAAAACATCGATAGAACAAAAAGAGTGATAGTCGACCATATACAGTACTGTTTCGGGACAGTAATCCCTCATTAGTATGGCTCACCCGACTATCAAGTGGTAGACAAACGTGCCTAGACGATAGATTTGCTATATAAGGAATCAATCAATTACTGAAGCAATTAATTGATCATGGAGTATTATAATGATAGCACACCCGAAGGTGCGGGACAAAGCCACTGGTCTTGATCAATGGCAATTTTAAGTTGGCATTAAATAAAATGCAACTAGCAAAAACAATTTATTGAATGATAGACACAGTAAATAACATAATAATGAATTGAAACCATCAACGAGTTTTAAATAACAAATTTTCTTAAAAAATCATATCTTGCATATACAATGCAGAAGGAATAAATCTTTGGATATGTGCAATGAATTTTGCACAATTAACAACAGTTATCTTGCCAATATTGCCACGAGCGATGTTCTCTAATCTCTGCATACAATATTCTGTTTTGAGTCAGTATATATGCCAGTTTGAAATTGGTGTTGCCAATTTGATTTTGACTAATTTCATTTTGATTTTGATTAGCGCCAATTTGAACATGGAAAGGTATAGTATCTGTTTTCATTGTTATGAGATTGTCAATATGAAACGTGGGTTTTTTCCTCTGTAGTCTAAACTTTTTTAAGTATGGAACTATTGGTATGCATAGTGCCTTTGCATGCAGTACCTACCACATAGGGCCTGCTTCCTTCTTGCTGCTGATTTATGTAAGGATACTCCCAAAACTGTAAAATGATACCCTTATAACCAAGGAAATGACCAAGTAGGCATATTTATTTATTAAAAACATTACACACTCACTTAGGTATAGATCGTTTCTAAAGCCACTTGACAGTAACTATAGGCAGTGACTACCTATATAATAGTCACTGCTATAGGATAGGGTTCATTTCAATTTAGTATTTCCGAAAAGAAGTAATCTTGGGCAGACTATAAAAGTAATTATTGTAAGTAATAAATCGATTATAACATTGAAAATAGAAAGATTAGAAAGAATAGAATTTAACTAATAATATAACATTAAAATAATAAGTCACCTCAGCACAACCAGTGTCACCTCTTTACTGAAAAACTTATATCGACATTTGATAAATTTGCTGGTAAGATCTTTTATTGACAAAACCAAATCTAAGACTAACAACACTATCATTATGACTTTTTAGCAGCTTAACTTATGCTGACACGTTTCTCCTTAGCCCACTTTCTTATAACCTTTGCAATCTGATCTGCTTGATTTGATGTACAACTTCGCAGGAGTTGTAGAACATCTCCCAACATGTCCACTGGAAATTTCTGTGCCACCACACCCTAAAACGTAATTTATAATTTCCAAAGTTATTGTAAAGATTCCCAAGAAGTAAAGATGGCACGGAAAATTGGACTAGTCTAGTAATTTCACACCATGGCCATTGAGTAAAGGATATACAGAGTGTCCCATTTATGCTTAAAAAAACGTTAATGTGTTTTTGATTTTAAGGTTAATTTATGAGGTTCAGTTTGTATACCCCGATTACTGTAAGAAGTCCCGATTTTGTCAGATGACACTCTCCACAAAATCCCTAAAAAATTTCTGTTAACGATGGGTATAACAATGGTATATGTGTCTCAACCGGTTAATGACGTCACTCGTTGATTTATGATGTGAAAAGTTACCCAAGTGATACGAAAAAATAACATAATAAAATAAAAACCCTATTGCCAATCACGATTATGCCCCTACAAATAAAAATAACTATGAATACAACTCATTTTAATAATAATTTCAAACATCATGGAAACACTTTCATTTTGGTATTTTGTTAAAATCAGCCACTTGGGCCAGCGTCTATGGGGCGGACTCAGGCAAATTTTGTTTCGGTGTTGTGAAAGTGACAGTGAAGGTTTTCCGGATCGTTCAAAAGGGTTCAAACTTTGGGCAGTGAAAATATTCGCGGGTATTGTACATTTCATGAGTTTTACCGTTATCTGTGTTGTTCTTGTTCGTGCTATTAGTAGTTATTCATTGTGCAAATAGGCTCGCTACTGACCTGGACTTATGACCCGGTTGCATTTTTTGCTGCATTAATGCCAACTTAGGATGGCGAAATTACCATTTGACAGTCCCAGTAAGGACTTCTTAAAATAATTTTACAATATCAAAGTTTGTTTATCTAATAAAAATGCAAAAACATCAAATGTATACTATGATTTAAATTCCTGTATAATGCAAACCCTTGAAACAGACATACTACCTCATATATCATTGAAATTGTAAGAATGAGCAGATTTCGAATATTCAAAAATATACAGGGTGTTTCCGCACAAAAAAACATAATTTTGGTGTGGTACCGCTTTTCTGAGCAACCTGTATATGCTTCAAAATGCTTGTTTTTGCTTATACAACTTTTATTGGAAACTTTTTCTCAATTCAAAATAATGAAAATAAGGGGGTGTAAAATATACGTAAACACCCTGTACCTCTGATTTTGTCATATAACATTTTTCTCTTAGACGCTTGTTGACGGAGGTCTAGGTGAACATTTTATTTTTCAAAGTTTGGAGTTAACAGATGTTCGGGGGCACATTTTGCCCATTTCAACGCAAATGGTTATCATTATGAAACAAGAGTTGTTGCAACATGAAAAGATGCACTGAAATGATGAACCTGTAAGACCAAAAAGATAACCTCAAAAAAGTTACGAGTAAAACATGGTCCAAAAATCCAAAAACAGTGTGGGCGCCCAAGTGGCGCCCTGTGAGATATGGAGGGATTGACATCTTCAGTAATTCTCCATCCCCAAAAACACAGCAGTGCTAAATTTCAGATCAGCAGCTTGATTATTTTGTCAAAGTCAAAGGCCTGTTGCCTGTTGGTAACCCTTTCTGTGCCAATTGAGCTTGGAGATTTTTGTAAAAGCTCTTTGGAGCTTCAACAAAATAAATCTACTTCAAACTATTAAAATTCATTACCCTAACAAATTATTAGCACTTAGCAAACACACACAAACAACTTAATTCAAGAAAAGGGGTTTTGTTTCCTCCAGGGTGTGCCAAACATACATGACACCAATAAGAAGTTTCCTTACTGCCAAGCTACATTATTCATTTTGTCGCTTTAAAGAGGACCTTCAAAATTCACACTGACTTTGACATTGGAGGATGTGAACAGCTAAAATTATTTGTTTTTGATAACAAAGTTTTTTTGTGGAGAAGGGGGTGGGATGATGATGATCTCTGAGAGTGTGTATCAAGCCCCTCAAGTTTCTCAAGCATGTCTTACTTCGATCTAGTTTTGGTAGTCAACTGGTCACAGTGATCTTGACCAGTCAGGTCAACGTTCGGCGGTCAGGTCAATAAAAAACTTGTCCAAGTGGTCGAGGACATGATCAACTTGACCGCAATTTGACCAGTTTAACCAAATTTTAAATTTCCCACTTTCACATTCATCATCAGTAAAAACAATAGCTGGTGTTCTGTGCAATTAATAGCTCTTTCAACTTATATATCGTGTATATGTTTGATCTGTGTTTTGTTAAGTTAAAAATTAAATGGTCCTGTTTGCTCCACAAGGGAATTTCCAACAATGTTTATATATTTTGTACTTTGTGGCTCATTCCAAACATAGATTATAATCAGTAAGATTAATAATAAGGAATTCCAAAATCCCAAAAGGAAAGTATCATTTGGGACATTTTCGACAAAACAAACATTCGCGGTAAAAACATGCTCATAGTAGGTCCAAATTAAAAATTAATATACTAAAACGAGTAAAATGGTAGGTATGTATGAAAGTTCCAAATTGATATTTCAATTATTTACAATTTGTATGACAAGACCATTCCTGCAAGTATATTTATATAAGTAATATACAGGGTGTAACTTAAGTACGTTAAAATAAATAAAATTTATTTCAAGGTCATGATCCTCAGCCAACACTTAGAATAAAAGTTCATATAAACATGTGTCCAAATATTCGTCGTTTTCAATACACGGGTTGTTAAAATTTTCTAAAAAAATCGTCTAAAAGCTCCAAAATTTTGTATTTAATTGAGAACAAAATTGCGGCTTTTTAAATACTTACCTGACATTTTTGAAAATACTATAGCGTAGTTTTTTACTTCGGAATTTTAATTTTTTACAAAATTACTTTCTCTTTGCAGTCGGTCTTATTTTCGGATATTCGAGAATTTGCAAAAGGGAAATTTATAACGTTTGATGTATTTTCCATTCTGATTTGCCTTTCTACGTAAGGTGGATTCCTTTAGGGGCAGTGGGAATTACAGCCTATTTTTAAGAAAGGAAAACCAGAACCCGGCCGGAGCGGATTGCTCAGGCGCCAGTTTTTTAGAGCGGTATGCTCCGCTTTTATACCCAGGATAGCTTTCGTCAGAGAAAAATAATTCCAGAGTGCAATAGTGGTGTGTTTGAGGGAGAGGAGCAAAATCAAACAGTGATTCAAGACATCGTATATTGAGCACACAAGGTTCTAAACTCTTAAGAGGAACATTACATAAATAATTCCGGCAATGGGAAACTTGCACAAAAATTAAATTTGAAAAATATTACTTTCAAACGTAATTTATGAACCTCAGTTCACAAACAAATTCATTTTTTATTTTTATGTAATAAATATAAGCAATTAAAAACTGCATAATTCAAATCATTCTTGTAACGTGCCCTCCTTGGTTGTGACGTCAAGTAGCTCGTTGGTGGGTGGCGGCACCATGTATTAACTAATATGGGCGGCACATGTATAAAAACTGCAGCACCATACAAGCTTTGTTTAGAAAGAGCAACGATAACGTCCCATCCTCGTCTATCCGTTATTAGAGTCTATCTCAGTCTTGATATTGTTGATAATGTTTGAAAAGAGTGTGCTGTATTAAATAGTTATTTACATTGCGAGATGCGTAAGCGCACTTTTTCGCCGAGGAGGTTGTTTAACGCCAGTGTTGCCTCGGGTCTTAAAACTTTCTCAGAGGCCAAAAAGAGCTTACGCATCGAGTAATGTATTACGTTTTCCCTGCTACGACAATTTCATATTAGGTAGGTAAGTACTTTGAATTTAAATATACTATGGAGTAGATTGTGAGTAATAACCTTCATAATAACCATTGTCCAATGTTTACTGAAAAGGATAATCAGTGTATTATAAGAGGTAGAATGCAGTGATAATTAAAAAAAACTTCTTGTACGATTGAACCCGGGATGTACGAATTACTAGTCCCGTGGCCTCACCATTCAGTTAAAGAAGTGCTTGTTAAAATTAAAGTATTAGTATTGATATAATTCAAGATGGCGCACACTGAGTAGGTGCTGTTCACGTTGCTCCCGCAAATAAAGTAAAAATATTGCAGTTCTAGTGTAAATTATTGTGTTAAAACGTTGATACGCTGTGAAATTGGTGTGCCTGAGTGTTTTAATTATGCCTCCAAAACCAAATATAGACATAAAAAGTGCAGTCAAGGATGCATTAAAGGAAATAATAAATGACGTGATTTTGTCGAAAAACTAACATCCAAGGTTGTTGAAAAAATTCAGCTGTTGGAAGAAATGGTAGAAAAAAAACACAAACAAAATAAAGGAACTAGAAGGCCGAATCGATACACTAGAACAAAATGAAAAAGTTAAAAACATTTTTGTATACAATCTTCAAGAAGAAAGGGAAGAAAAATTGCTTGAAAAAGTCCTACAATTATTCAATAACCAAGTTAAAGTTCCTATAAAAAGAGAAGAGATAATAAAATGCTACAGGATTGGAAACGCAAATAATACCGGGCGAGGACGCCCCATTTCTGTGAAATTGGAAACTTTCACACAAAATTAAAGATAATGCAAAACATAAAAAATCTAAATGGTACAAAAATTGGAATTAGTGAAGATTTAACAAAGAAACAACTGTTACTTTATAAACGGGCGCAACAGAAATATGGAAGAAGGGAGATTTTCACAAGACGTGGAAACGTATTCAGGAAGAGTGATAACAAAATAGAGGAAATATTAAATATTGATTAAAACGATTATTATATTAAATTACATTAATTACATGCTGAATTTGCACTAGTACACAAGTAGTAATATACTGATTTGATTTTTTTTTTGTATAGGGAGCGGGTGAATAACTGTTTCTTTATTTGTCTATTTTTCTCTTTTCTTTTTTAGTTGTAGGTATATGTAAAAAAATTGATTATTGTTTGAATTGTAGGTTGTATAGCAGGTATGGAGGTTGATCTTTTTAGAGCAATTGATGGATATGGCAGCATAGGTACGGCAGTTTCAGATAATGTTGAAAAGTCTATTGCAGACATAAAGGGTAATAACAAAATCAACATATTCCACTTAAACATAAGAAGTCTAAGGAAAAATTTTGACCAACTTTTAATATATTTGAATGAATTGGGGCTGGAAAATGTAAGTGTTTTGATTCTGTCAGAGACATTTCATATTGATTCTATGGATATTTTTAAGTTGGATGGTTTTCAAATGTTTTACAATGAATCCTATTTCAATAAAAATGATGGTATTGTCATGTATATAAAAAATGAAATAATCGCTAGTGTAGATATTATTAAACTGAATCAGACCAACCTTTTAAGAGCATCCTTCAAAATATATAATGTATCATATGGTGTTACAGCATGCTACAGGTCACCATCAGATATGTTTAATGTTGATCTGTTTTTGGGTGATCTTGAGAATTACTTTGTCCGGCAAACTAATATAGGAGACTATGAAGTATTTGTTGGTGACCTAAATTTTAATATTTTAAACGAGCAAGATATACATGTCAACAGATATATGGATGTTATGTCTGTGGCTGGATATTTCTCCTGCATAAACAAACCCACTCGTGTTGATGAGAGAAGTTCATCCCTTATTGATCATATTTTTTTGAAGCATTGTCATATAGGTGAGAATAATGATTATATTACCCCAATAATTTTTCCAATATCATTAACAGATCATTATCTAATAGCCTTATCTCTGTCTGGTAACGTAGGTGACATGAACAGGAAAGAAACTATTCTTAATAGCTATAAATATATTTTAAATTACAAGCAACTTTGTGAGGAACTTGAATTATGGTTGGATGTTTTACAGAATGATGATGTAGAGTTGGCGTATACTATTTTCTTTCAAAAACTGCAAAGTTATATAAATGCCAACACAAATAAAGTGAAAATAAATTGTTCCAACAGAATAATTCTTTGAAAATTCTTTCTGCCTGTCAAAATACAGTTTTAAAAATTATTTTCTCTCTTGATCGTCTTTTTCCTACTGCACAGTTGTACCGTGAATTAAATGTTTTAAACATAAGAAACTTATATATACAAAAATGTCTCAACTTCTTGCCAAAAATTCTTAATATATGTCCACAGATTGATCACTCTTACCAGACAAGAGCAAACGCGAATGAACTACTTGCTGTTCCTCTTCACTATATCTCAGCTTCACAGAGATTCATTACCTATTATGCTCCAAAGTTTTTTAATATGCTTCCTCAGAATATAATAGGACAGGTAAACCATCCAAAATTGTATAAACAATATATACAAAAGTACCTGATAGAAAACCAAGACAAATTTTTGCATTTATTTTAAATTATATCTTTTTTTTACTAATTTGGGATGTAAAATGGTGGATTTATATTTGCCTCCATAGTTATACATTTATATGTGCTATTATGTTTTGCCATGTCCATCTCTGCTTTATTTTCTTTTATATTTGCCACTATTTAGAGGTATTTTGATTGATGTAGATCGCCTTCCATCCTTCCTGGTGTAATATTAATCTGTTGTTGAGAAGTAGCCATTATTATTATTTTATATTTAAGCGCTGTCTTTTTTATATTCCTTATAATTTTAATGGGATTAGTTTATTGCATGCAAGCTATGTAGCTTAGGCAAAGCTATCCCTTTTGTGTTATTGTTGGAACTATAACGTTGCAATAAATTTGATTTGATTTGAAAAAAATTTGATTTGATTAGGTGGTTCTTATTTTTGACCTACATCAGATTCCTCTGGAAATGGGTCGCCCACCTGTTTATTTTAACGTTCAATTTCCATTTTCCTTCTCTAATCCTGTGTAGCTGTCACTCCTGTCACTGCCTTCCGACCGATCGAGCGGTGTGACGTCACAACCATTCCCGCGCTTTTCGTGTCGTTTCTTGCGGTCACAACTTTAATTATTTTTTGCAAGTTAAATATTGCGATTTGAGGGATGATATTTGGTATGTGCTTTTTCTATAGATAAGCAAATATATTAAAAAAATAAAAAAAAGTGTTCAAGTTCCCCATTATAACAAATATATTATGCCATTTTATGGTGTACGATAATTTTACTTTGAATACGATAATTTCAAGTGTGTTTGTACGATAAATCGGGTAACAGCAGTTTGCAACTCTGTTCAGATGTGACGACCGAGAGCAGACTTTAATAATTCTATAGACTTTGTTCCTTAGTTGTTCCTTACAAGAAAGGTTCTCGTAAAATAAACTGGACCACCATTGGGACCTAGTCCCTCCACCAATTTTTAGCCATCCGGCAGAGGGCGCTGGCACCCGCCTGGATAGCCGCCATATTGTGTGCATACTAAGGTATTTAGAGCGCATTCGGCAGTGCGAATTTAGGCTTTTTGGTTAAATTAAAATTATGCTTAGACGGCGTGCAAGCTCAAAATATTCGGTTCAGATGCTAGTAAGCGAGTAAACACGGATTTCCCTACTAGCAGATTTTTCGGAGGCCTAACTTAATTTTATTTGTTTGGAAATGAGTGGAAATCTAAAGGGCCGCGGTAGGCAGAAGGTAAGGGTAAAGTTCACACTTTTCCCCCATAGAGAACAGGAAATGAGGACGGGTCAGGAGGTTGGGAACACTCTAAGCGAAAAATTACTAACCTGGAAACATCTGGATCGAAAAGAAGACGGCGGGAGAGAAGCCGGAAAAGCAGCGAGAGAGAGAGAGGGTCTCCGTGGCTTACGCAGGCCGTTTTACAGCCGGAGTCCATGTGACCAGGCGGGGAAGGGTCGTCGCTCATTGGTCGGCGTCGCAGACGTGAATTCACAAGCGATCCCCTCCACATTGGTCTCGCTGCGGCAGCTGACGGCCGGGTGGAGCGGCTAGGGGGTGAACCACCACTGGCGCGCCCTCAGCGGCGGCTCCGTTGGATTTGCTTTGCCTTAAACACCCGGTTCCTCAAAAAGAATGGTGATGCTAGCCCGTGTTTAAGCATTCCCTTATTCGGTGTTTCTACCCCCCTCGGTAAATAAATGAATTTAAATTCGGGTCAGTCTTAACCGGAAATAATCCCCACAATTAAATTCTAGGAATAAAGAATGCCGCTCTCCGCGGCAGCAGTAAGAAAAAACAATTGTCGGCATGAATTGGCGGATCACCTCCCTGAAATATTTTAACGTACTAAGTTACACTCTGTATAGGTACCATTTTGATGAGAAAATTATGGCCGATCAAAGAGCAATGTTTTTTTTACAATTTTTGAATTTGACCACTTGCATGATCCAAAATGACCTGTCACGATTGTCTGGTCAGTCATGAAAATATCGTGACTGGTCATTTACCCATTTCTACTTCGATCACATTTATACCCCAAAAATTGGAAAACCAATATTAGCAATTTTTTTTTTATAGTATTACCGTTGACTGAAGGTTTAAAAAGACCTCTCACGGATCCAGATAAAATGCCGAGCGCTTTTGGAGGCGAAGGACTATGGATATTCGATTGAATTTAAAACTTTTTCCAATGATCGTAGTCATTCGCCTCCGCGCACCAACTCCATCTACTGGTGTATAGCGGTATTATAATTTCTATTCAGCTCTCGTCCAGTACTACTGTTTAGCACCATCTATTTTCGATAATTACAATGACTCTAACAAAATCGATAATTAGACTTCAACGCCACCTAGTGGTAGATTTCGTACTCGACAATTTCGTATTCCAATACTCGTTTGTGTTCGGGGCGGGGCAAACAAGTCTAAAAATAGACATGGGGGGGAGAAGGGAGAAGGGGCCAGTGAAATAATTCTACGATTTGGCTTTTATAAAATTAGGAATGGATTCAGGGTTGGGCGTATTTCAGTTTAATATTTGACGATTTTAACGGATTGGCAGATTTTTAAAATTCTCTTTTTTATAGGATATAGTGATCTACATTATGTTGCTTCCATTTCTTACGTTGATTTGAAAAACAAAACATACCTATGTCCAAAATGAAAACTTTGAGAAAAGTGAAAAAACTGATTGCCTTGCCTCTAAAGCCTATTCATTTAATTTATACCCTGACGTCATCGATACCAGCATAACAGCGTTGCCAAACTTTATGACAAATTGCAAATACGAAGACTTCAGCTGCCACAATATTTGACTTTTAAACCATTTACACGTTAGTTAATGTACACTGTGTTTTCTTAATATGAAACCTTAATAGGCCATGTGGATAAAAATGAGGAAAAGCTTAATATCACAGCTATTCTGTGTTAATAGGTACTTAAAAATTAAAAAAAATGAAAAAAATTAACTATTTCCGAATAATTAATTTAAAAAAATTTTTGGACCATCTGATACGCCTTTATGTAAAAATAAAGCAGTGGAAATTTACAAAGAAAATATTTCCCTTAATTCAAAATCTTGGAAAATCTTGGAAAATCCATGTTTCTTCCAAGTAAACAAACTCTCGTGTTTATTCTCTTTTTGCTTGCATATGATTTCTTAAAAATTTAATACGTTTTATAGCAATATTATAGGCACCTCCATAAAGTCCACGTCGAGGATCATCTTTGCGGTACTTAAATCCAATGTTCCTCAATATTTTCCATAAAGATGTTCTACCACCATGAAAAATATCTCTTTCTTCTAATTTTGCTTTTAGGGCGTTCACTGTAAAGTGCTTTTCTAAAAGAATAATTATAAAATTAGACGCATATTGGGACAAATTGGCAAAATTCTTTAACATACTGTCCCTAAATCATCAATGTTGACTAGGTACAGGTTTTTTCTTTCTCTCCTTGCAGTTCGAGTAGCTGGTTCGTTTGAAATAATTGTTTTGACCGTGTCAAAACTAATTCCTAGAGCTGCTGCAACCCTCTTAAATAGAAACAAAAATATGATTTTTTAGAAATTATCGAAATTTATATCAGTGAAATAAAATAAAAAGTACTTACATCTTTTACAGCACAAAGCGGAAGCAGCGGACCCCCGTTTTCCCTTTCCCTCTCAAAATATTCGCCCAAAGCACGCACCATACCCTGCGCGCGTTTATCAAGATTTTGAGAACCTATCTTGCGCGGCATTTTTAAAATTAAGTGACAAACTGTGTCAAAATTTTAACGAAAAATTTGAATATTATTATTGCAACCCAGCCCTATTATGCCAACATGACAGATGAAAATTAACTATTATTTGTGTGGCATTTTTGTAGTGTCACTAGAATTTATATTGGCAGCAAAAAACACCAAACGATGACGTCAGGGTATAAATTAAATGAATAGGCTTTATTAGGGAGTATTTTTTGATGTACCTAGGCGTTTTTCTGAAAAAATGTTGAATACAGAAAGAGGTCGTTATTTATTTTTATTTTTTTAGCTTAAGTGACTAATAAAAATATATACTGTGTGTCCGGCGATTTAGTGCCCAAGGGGTGTAAACGATAAAAAAAATCTAATTGTAAGTTGACATTCTGTTTGGTGTTGCCCCAATAATTGGCCGAACCTATCACCAAAGTCTAGAGAATACTAGACTTTGCTATCAGTACACAGTGTATACAGGGTGTATTTTTGTCGAAAAAAAAAAGGCCGGAGTAAACTGTACCCTCAATTTTAAAAGCTAGCTAGCTAGGACAATGCCTGCCATTGTTAAAACGATATTATTATTAACAACAAAGATGTAAGATTGTGAGTGTAAATGTAAATACAAGAAAAAGTGATAATGGGCATAGCACTCAAAGTTAGAAAACAAAAAAAAAAACTAGTAACCGCATACACGTGTTTCATGCTATTTGGCAATCATCAGTACGGTGTAACATCAACCAAATCAAAAAGATAGGAATGATTTGGGAAGCAACAATAAAATAGCAGCCTCCGTGGCGATGTTAGTACAAGCCCCAAAGTAGGGGATGTGCTGACTGAAGCTGCAAATGTGCTGTTGGCTCCTGCCTGGACTTCGTTTGTTGTTTCCCAAATCATTCCTATCTTTTTGATTTGGTTGATGTTACACCGTACTGATGATTGCCAAATAGCATGAAACACGTGTATGCGGTTACTAGTTTTTTTTTTGTTTTCTAACTTTGAGTGCTATGCCCATTATCACTTTTTCTTGATATTATTATTGCTTATATCTGCCAAACTATGATACCACACCACTTAATCAGTGGCGGCTCGTAACTATTAAACTTAAACAGGCGGGGCCAAATATCGGAAGACATTTAAAAATCAATGTGCCTAACTAAACCGGTGTAAAGTTAGTAGCCGATTTTCTGGCAGCAAAAAATTTTCCTCGCCCTTATTTCCACAAATTTATTTTGATAAAAATAAAGTAGAAAGGGTAACTATTATTAAACCTTCTAAACAGATTAAACTGGAGAATGAAGAAAAATATTCATCAAAAAATAAACGTTGAAATTTTTGGCTCCTAGAAAATTGGCTGCTAAGTGCTAAGTTCAGTTTTAAGTAGACACTTTTGTTGAATTTACGTGATCGCGTTTTTTATGTTCTGCCGTTTGATTTTTCTCTATAGTTAAATAAGGTAACGGCCTGCCCTCTATAACTGTTTAATTTGCAGTTTTTGCTCAAATGACATTGACGAAAATGAATTTCTTAATAAAAAAAACGAACACTGTTTTATGAAATGCTACTTTTATTAGTGATATAAACAAAAATAATAAAACACAAATTTCTTGGGATTCGACCGAATAAAACAATATTTATTAAAAACTTTTTCACTACGTACGTTTCGGCTCAGGGGCCATCATCAGGTACAATTTTACATCGAGTAATTTGCTAAAAAAGGGTTAAGAAATGCTTAAAAGATTTTTCACTATATAAATAAAAACATTTAAAAATTAATTTTTAAAATACTTACAAGAATTCTCATCGGTCAAAAGAAATACATTCCAAATTAACAATGTCTAAACCATATCAGAAACATTGTAGTGTTAAATTTAACATAACTATAAGAGTATACTTTTCGCCAATTTTTACATTTAATTGGGAAAGGTTACAATTTTCACATTATATTTAAAAAAATTTAAAATTTTGGTCAGGTATGTGGAACGAAAGAATTGCAAGTGGCGCAGAACGAATCTTTTAAGCATTTCTTAACCCTTTTTTAGCAAATTACTCGATGTAAAATTGTACCTGAGGATGGCCGCTGAGCCGAAACGTACGCAGTAAAAAAGTTTTTTAATAAATATTGTTTTATTCGGTCGAATCCCAAGAAATTTGTGTTTTATTATTGAAGAAACGACCAAGAAACTAAATTTGTGTACACAAAAATAGTAAAAGTAGGTAAATAAGGATTTTTTAAACTGTTGACTATGTATGTACCTACATGTAGGAATTGAGATTTTTTAAGTAGGTATTGACTGAACACGCCAGAAAGTAATTACCCATTTTCATTCAGAATTACCTTTGAACATTTTTTCACAGAGAGGAATAAAATAAAATAGTTAAATGAGAAAACACATTTATTAAAAAAATACCTAAATACCAAATCCAGAAATATTGTCAACATAAATAAATTAAATAAGTAAGAACATTTTAACGCATATACTATTATTATACAGGGTGTCCAACTTTAAAACTGTACAAATCCGTAAAATCTTCATTTTTGGAGATAATCGCCTAAACTTTTTTTTGTTTGAAAGTTCTTCAAAAACCGCTTCTTTTGACCTTTCTGCTATTTTCAAAATGCAAATCCAGGGCCGGCTACCATTTTTTTATACCCCCAATTTTCTCGAAAACCATTTAGCGATTTTTTTTATTTAAAATCTGACCCCACAGCGTTAATCAGAACACTCCAAAACCCATATATACCAAATTTGAATAAAAAATATACAGGGAGCAAAATAGGAATTTTAAAGGCATCTGCAAAGTCAAGTGTGCCAGGGAATCCTCTCAAAACAGTTTAATGGTCAATAGGACCACTCAAGGTATCGGTGTGCAAAGGTCCAATACAAAATATACAGAGTATTCTTATCTGTGCCATCTCAAAATGCTGAATTTTTATGAAACTTTATATGGGTCATGAGTGCTGTGGAATCATTGAAAAAATATTGATAAACACAAAAGTAATGTATTTCTTTACAAAATGCCAACTAACAAATAAAAACGATTTAAATTATTGGACCTTACTCAACAAAGTCACTGTCTAAGATGATACATTTTCTGTGTGTTTCCTGTTGTGGCACACCAGCCACCTTAACTGATATGGACTTACGGACTGGCAGACTTCTGTATTTTTTAGATTTAGTTTGTTTATAGTGTGTGGAGCGGTTTTGATATACTCGATTTTTGACCCGTATAAAGTAGAAAAAATTCAGTAATTTGAGATGGCACAGATAAGAATACTCTGTATATTTTGTATTGGATCTTTGCACACCAACACCTTGAGTGGTCTTATTGACTATTTAACTGTTTTGAGGGGATTCCATGGCAATCTTGACTTGGCAGATGCCTTTAAAAGTCCTATTTTGCTCAATTTTGACACCCTGCAGATTGGAACTCCCTGTATATTTTTTATTCAAATTTGGTGTAAAGGGGTTTTTGGGTGTTCTGATTAATGCTGTGGGGTTAGATTTTAAATAAAAAAAAATCGCTAAATGGTTTTCGTGAAAATCGAGGGTATAAAAAAATCGCAGCCGGCCCTGGATTTGCATTTTGAAAATGACAGGAAGGTCAAAAGAAGCGGTTTTTGAAGGCCTTTCAAACAAAAAAAAGTTTGGGCGATTGTCTCCAAAAATGGAGATTATACGGATTTGTACAGCTTTAAAGTTGGACACACTGTATGTTATTTGTTTTGGCACTAATAATAGTCCCCCACTAGTCAATAGTTTCACAATGTGTAAAAAGAGTTTCGAGGCTAAAAAAAATTCGTCTCACCCGCAGCTCTAGGGTTTACTATAGATCCCAACGTACCCGTTGAAAATAAACACCATCTATGGAGCTGGAAATATAAAATTTTGTGTCTGTATTTTCTGCTCGAGTGTGGTTGATGTAATATACGATTTCTATTGAAGGGAAAAGGATGGAATGATACCCCTGTTTGTGTATGTTGTGTATTTGGGCGGGTCCTTTCCCCAAGTAAATTTCTGGTCGCGAAAGGGAGCAGTGAAAGGGGCAAATAATATTGTAATGAATCTCAAAAATCACAGTCCAAACTCGTTACCTTGGTTACCACCTTTATTGTTTAGCCTTCAAAAATCACAAATAAACTTGTCAGATTACTGTCATTGCCCAAGAATATTCTTTCAGCTCCAAAATTCGCACAAAATCGCTTTCTAACCTTTCACTTTCTCCAGGCCCAATTCCCAGGGCTTAATGTCAAGTAAAACCCTGTCAAAATCAAGATATTGCCAGACTCGAAATGTCCCATCTGTAATTCCTACCGAGCTATCCCAGTATACCCCAGAAAACAGTGTGCTGTTTTCTAGACTTTGCTTTCGAGTCAGCGACACCGACTGTGAATAATTGTTACTTCCGCTAGCAGCAAGATGGCTCCGGCGAAGATGCCAGAAGATTTTCGATATCGATCCGCTTTAATTTCTGGTCCGGAATGTAGAGGGTGCCAGCGGGCTCCGGAGATGTTTTTAAATCGGCACGCTGTTCCATGGGCGTAGATTCTCTTTTTAAATCTTCACCCAACGGTATTACTCTGTTATTCGGCTATTCGGCGTTCTTGAAAACCGATGAATATATTACATAATTATTTTCGAAGATGTCAGAAACACTCGATTATCTCCAACACAATTTTAAAGGGCTGTTGGCTCTTTAGATGGAACACCAAGTAGAACTTGTGAAATTTGGACGAAAAAGTTCGAGTATGTTACCTGGAACACTCCGCAAATTGCCCCCCGTTTGCCCTCCCAAAATTCGGGGTTCGGTTCCAGTCTATCCAACATATCGAAAGCTTTTGCCGCATACCAGAACTCCCCCATTCTGTAGCAATCGTTGGCAATCAAAAGTAATAGATTGAAACTATCGGCACTGCTCTCCATCTTGAGATACAGCTCCCAAGCGTCTTGCGGTTTTTTATTCATAACGTAGCATCTCGCCAGGTTGGAAATATAAACGTAGTCGGATTTTATTTTGGGGTCCTGAATCAAGAGAAAACATTCCTCGGCTTCTTTGAACTGGTTGCAAGCTGCCTTTGCTTGGGCAAAATTGAAATTGAAAGTATCATCTGAAAAAAAAATGCAATTTACACTCTTTAGTTTTGGTTAAAGTTCATGACATCACTCAAAATAGTGTCTTTTGTCAGATTATGCTTACCAGAATGAAGATAGCTCTTAATTGAAGTAAGGTAAATCAGTACCTCTTCAAATTGATTTGCCAAGAAAAATGACGCGGCCATACACTGCCGTCCATGAATCGTGTCACATTCACTGGCAGAACTTCCAACTAAATGAAAATACTCTTCTGCTGTCTTTATATGCTCCATCTACAATAAGTAAGAACAAACTTGCGGGAAATAAAGTCAGCGTATTTAGTAAGTGAAAGGCAAGTACATACCGAGTTTAGTTCCTGCCCAAGTGTTGCATTAACAACACCCTTCAAAATATACTCTTGCGGTACAGCTGGCTGCAAATCTGTTAAAAGTTCATAAGCCTCTTTTGTGTCATCGTTTCTCAGAAAATGAATCACCAGGTTTAACCTGGCTTCTGGCACTACATCGACTAGTTGTGGGAAAACCTAAACATTTACTTGGATAAGCCATTTGAAAGATTCAGTCGATAATTATTTACCTGCATAGCCCCTTCCCCATCCCTAAAAACAACCAAATTGTGCCTGACCAAGTCATACCCAAAACCAACGTTGGCACTTTGGTCAATAATGGTTCGTAATTCATTTTCTGCTGTAGTGCCGTTGTACAAACGAAACGTATTACATGCCTAAAAGTCGTATATTAGCTGACGACCAATCTGCGTTTAAAAACTACTTGTATCGCGGACCTTAACGTTGGGCTATTACTTTTTATAGTGTGATAGAAACATATTCAAGTTCTTGCCCACTTATATGTATAGAGAATGCCTGAAAACTTGGCATATACCTAAAATTGAAACCTGGTAATGTAGACCAACATCGCTAGAAGGAATTTGGTAACATTTGAAACAAAATGCTTCCAATGAAAAGGTGTTACCTTTTGAAACCACCAAAATTTAGTACCATTAATGTTCTTATTTTGCCTGTGTCCCATAAAGGTGTTTCTAGCTTAGAAGGCATATACCTTAACAATTTTAGAGTTACACCTATGAATAATGTTATAACATAGAGATGTAACAACTATTTATCGACTATTTCTAATCAAAAGTTAAAAAATTTTATAAGTAGTTATACAGGGTGTCCCAACAAGGACTCCCGTCGCCGATATCTCCGGAACAAAAAGAGATATTTTAATTCTGCAAACGCCGTTCGCTAGGACGTAACTGCTAAGCGTTCATTTTGACATTGGCATATAGATGGCGCTGCGGTGCAAAGAAACTTTTCGATCCTAGGAATATTGGAATGTGGCGCATCTGAGAGACTGGGTAATTTGGAGAAACTTTTGTTCTATGGATAATTTTCCTATTGTTACTAGTTTCTGAGATAACTGCTCTACAATGTCATTTATAAAACTGAGCTAACTCACTTAAAATTAACTTTAGAGGGATAAATTATTAAAAATATCTTTGTAGTGCACTGAGACGAAGAAATTAGCGGCACGTGTCAAATTATTACACATCCGGTTTGACCGGAAGTACCGGAAGTGACCCATTTTCAGATCAAAATGAACAAACTGTACAATTTTCCCTCAAAATTGGAAAAAAATATACCTAATAACAATAACACCTTGTAGGTAGGTACATGCAGACAACGACAAATATGGCTGAATTTATTTTTATTGACAGACATTATAGAAATTAAACATGTATGTTTACAAAAAAAATGTTCAAAATTATTTCCATACCAAAATACGAGCAGCGGCTACAGTACTGTTTTTACCGCATTCTCCAGAAACTAATACCATATTTTAGTTTATCCTCATTATTATGATTAACCATTATTACAAAAATTAATAAACTAATTAGGCAAGAAACAAATTGACAACGATAGAGGATTACCTGGGCGTTTGATGCTAAATATCATATTGAAACAATGGACAGAGACAGAACCACCTTCGGTTAATAAAAATAAATTCAGCCAAATTGTCGTTGTCTAGATGTATGTATATACATGGTGTTATTGTTATTATACGACACTGGAAATTACCTTTTTTCATTTTAAACTGAAAAATGGGTCACTTCCGGTATTTCCTTTCAAACCGGATGTGTAATAATTTGACACATGTCGCTATTTTCTTTGTCCTAGTGAACTACAAAGATATTTTTAATAACTTTTCCTCTAAAGTTAATTTTAAGCGAGTTAGCTCACTTTTTGCAAATGACATTGTAGAGTGGTTATCTCAGAAACTAGTGACAGTAGGAAAATAGTCCATAGAACAAAAGTTTCTCCAAATTACCCAGTCTACGCTACGCTCCAACGTTCCTAGGATCGAAAAGTTTCTTTGCACCGCAGCCCCATCTATACGCCAATAACAAAATGAACGCTTATCAGTTTCGAATAAAGCCCTCTTCACGTCCTAGCGAACGGCGTTTGCAGAATTAAAATATCTTTTTTTGTTCCGGAGATATCGGCGACGGGAGTCCTTATTGGGACACCCTGTATAATAATACCTTGGTTGATATCTATACTGTGTACTAAATATTAGATAAATGGGTCAATGATGGAATTTTTTAATCATCTTTTGTCTCTTCTGTAGAGTATTTGTTGATATACATACCTATGTTATTAATGAAGTCTTTGATATAATAAAATTATGTGTTGATTATTTCTTAGTTTGGATGTTTTTTCTTATTTTTTTACAAATTATATTATAGAGAAATTCCGTGCTATTCTAAAATCGTTTGTCATTTGCAACGTTGCCAAATTTTTAAATTATCATGAATAAACTTTTTTCAAATAGAAGTTTTTACAAAACATAATCTGAGACAACTTTTCTAGACCTACAGAATTCTATGTGATGTCACCACGATGCTGCCTTACACTCTTTAAAGCTGCATGTGCTTTTAGGTAATATCATTAAATGGCGTGGCACAGAGGTTAGCATGTCGAACTGGAAAACTGATGGTCGTGACATCGAATCCTGGTGCTGGCCAGTGGCGCACCCAGAAAATATGATTGGGGGGGGGGGGCAACTCGAAGTTGTAGCTTCAGGCAGAGTAAACGACTTTCCAGTCAGTACACATTTGAGAAGTGAGGGATAAGTACCTACAGGGCGGTACTTTGTCGGTGGGGAGAAGGGGGGGTAAAAAAATGGAATTTAATTCTTGTTATTATACAAATCGCGCCGCAGGCGAAAATTTGTGAAATTTTTCAAGGTCAAATATAATATGAACATACAATTTGACGCCAAGGGTAATTTTTTTGCATTATGTGGGCCCATACCTAATCATTTGTGCTGTAAGCAAGAATACTTTTTAACTGACAAAAATCCAGTAATTATCAAAAACAACACTGAACACCCTTTTGTGATGTGGAAGAAAAAATAAAAGTTAGTGCTCATAGTTCCCTATAAATTATCATATCATTTCAAAGGGCCATATTATGTCTATAATTTTTGCAACATTTTCTAATATTTTCTGGCCAGTGTAGTAGGTGTAGGTAAATTGAAATTTGTTTGAAGGTCGGGCGATAGAGATTATTGTTTTTTAAGCGGGCAATAAAAAGTGTACTTAGGAGGTCTCTGCACATTAAAAATTTTCCTCAAGCAAAAATTTTTAAAAACAAATTAATGGCAAATTCAGTTTAAATGAAGTATAATAAATAAAAAATCATGATGTCTTTTTTTCTTAGTTTTTTTTTCTCAATGGAGGAGTTCCTTTATCTACGGCTCTGACGCTCTGGTGAGGTGACCGATGAACTTGTGGCTCAGACAGGGCAAACATTCTGCTAGGCAGATTCAAACAAATTTCCAAACTGTTTTTTT
Organism: Pseudeuparius sepicola; assembly: GCA_963920635.1. Lineage (NCBI taxonomy): Eukaryota > Metazoa > Arthropoda > Insecta > Coleoptera > Anthribidae > Pseudeuparius > Pseudeuparius sepicola. Next base: position 13,388,433 of record OY987304.1, read on the forward strand.
ATAAAGGCAGGTATATTACAAAATACCAAAAAAAAACTCAGATATTAGCCAGTCAATGCGCAAAAATTGCCGAGGGTCGCACAGCGAACAGTACATCTACGATACGACCCTCGAGAATTTTTCAAATATGAAAGGTCTGGGGGGGCCGAGTGTGCGCCACTGGTGCTGGCAACCATTTTTTTTATTATCCCAAGTTTCAAATAGGTCACTTTATAACATCATTGATGATGTCATAAAATTATGTCAAGGGGTATGACATCGTGATGTCAATATATCATACCATGGAGGTGAATAATTTAAGGTAGGTAACTGACTTACTTACTATGTATAGAAAGACTACTTTTCTTATCTTATTCTAAAAATAAAATTGATCTTAAAATTTGATTACCTACTTTTTGAAAGCGATATTTTGTAGAATAAAAATGAAAAAAAAACATATTGGAATATTATGGTTTTTATACATCTGTCATTAACGTGATCTATGGGATAGAAAACAAGAAAATTGTTGAGGGAGCTTTTTTGATTCGCCTACAGCTTATGACCTGGATTATGATATTTTACTGCAAAAACTGTAGCATTATGGTGATAAAGGCAAGCCTGTTTTACATTGACAATTTCTTCATGAAGTCACTTCAAGTACAAATTAATAAAAAAAATCGTGTATTACACCAGCAATTTCTTTATGAATTAATTCATGAATTTCTTCATGAAATTACTTCACGAATTATAGCTTGTTCCGTTTTCCGTCAAGTTTTGTGTGAACTTCGGGAGTACTAACATTTGAACACAAGGAAGGTTATATTTTGATACTGGTTTGTTTCTACAATATAATTTTAAAGATATAATATTCTTATATAAAAAGGTGTGTAATGTTCACAATTTTTACGAAATAATAACAAAACTCCTCTAGGGCAGCAACGCAAGCATGTCTGGTTCTATTACCTCCTTGGTGAGAAAATCCAAATTGAAATATATAGTCTTTATCAAGCTCTTCTGGGAACTAGAACATTCGAGTCTCAAATAATTATGTCATGTGCAACCTGCCAATGTTATGGATTGCACTTTTTCCACATTCAAATTAATTGCAGTCAAAAAAAACTCTAAATCGATAGGCTAAAATGCCAAATGCATTTTCAACTACTCTTCTAGCCCGACTTAATCTGTATTTACTTAAAGATGCTTTGATTTTCGGTAATATTTCAAAATGGATATGGTTTTAAAATATGTTCTGATAGGACAAAAAAATTATTCTGATATTTAATCTCTGAATCTGACATAACGTGACAAAAAAAATCATCAATTTCTTCAACAGTGTAAAATAGAACTTGTCGTGAATTAATTTATGAATTTTCTCATAACCTTATTCATGAATTAATTCATAAAGAAATAATTGTCTATGTAAAACAGGCTTAATATATTATAATAAATATCAGTCAGATGTGGTGGGTATCACTGGGTATGACTGGATATGACTTGTTGGGTAGTCTGTCACTTGGACAATGTTAGATTGTCAACCAGGCTGACACAAATCTGGTGATGTACCTGAACTGGTATCAGTTACAAATAAGGTGCTTAAAGATTTGGACGATTGGTTTCTTAACAATAATTTGGTACTGAATTAAAACAAACCTAAATTTTTTAACTTTAAAACTGATGTATCTAATATGGGAAACATAGTATTTTATGGCTTTGACAGGCATCTGTCAAATATTACACGGTTACTGGACATCTTTATAGAGGAGAATATGAAATGAAATTGAATACCTATATGTGTGTTACATGTTGAGAGTACTACAGATGTATCTAACACAGATGATATACTTCGCCAACTTTCATGCTATACTGCGTTTTTGGGATTGTTTTCTGGGGCAGTGCAGTCGGGGTTGATAAGATTTTTACAATCCAGAAGCGACGTGTGTGTCCTGCACGGGAAAGGTTCAGCAAGTTGCATATTTTGACGTTTTATGGTGTGCACTTATATCAATGTTTAGTATTTTTTTTTATAAAAATGAAGAGTATTTCTGTCAGTAAAGGAACAACCACTTTCAATATAAAACAAGGTCTTTGAATTATAATATTCCGGTGCACAGGTTGTCTCTTTTTGAAAAGTGTGTTATTTTTATGTATTCTGTTTTTTAATATACTTATATATATCTAACTTTAATGAGTATAAAAAATGTATATTTAAGGGAATAATGAAATTGGAGCCTCATATTGTATCTGAGTAGGTATCTATGTGCTGTGGCTCAGGAGGATGTTTAACGATGTAGTTCGTTTTTATATAATGCATTTAATGTTGTTTCAAACCACTATTGTATTTTATTGACCTTTTAGTTAGTGTATTTTTTTCATTTGTATTCTATTTTATTCTACAAAATATTGTAAGTAAAATCTCACTTTTCATAGTTTTATATCGTAAATATCGGATTAATTAATATAGTTCTAAAACTGTTCTTTTTTCACTTCACTAAAACCAGTAGAAGTATATATATATGTACTTTTATGACTCTGTGAAAAAAAGGTGAAAAACTTTTGTTCACCCAAGCTTTTACTCAACAAACGCTCGCCACTGAATATCTGTTCCCTCGAGAGGCTAAACTGAAGAGGACACCTTATGTCTGAACTGAAAACGTGCGAAATAGGCTGTGCCGTAAAGATGCACGGGCTAGCTGGTTGGTCTCCTAGCTGCTACCAGTACAGTGCTACCTTATAGTATCTATAGGTACAAACCTTTAAATTTATGGCAATAACTGAATCAGAATACTTATTCAAATATAAGCTAAGTACTTCTTGTGAAACATCATAATAATCAAGTTTGTAGTAGCAGAGGGCCACATACACATTCAAAGCAATGTTGTCCCTAAAAAGTGCAATGGCAAATCATATTTTAAAGACAACACATTTAACCAATACCTATCTTGTAAAAGCAGCCTCTTATAAATATCGATTGCTTCTTGATAGTGTGCCCTCAAATAGTGTATTGCAGCTAAACTTAACTGATCCTCCAATATATCTTGTAACTGTTGATGGTACTCCATCAGTGAAGCTTCGTCTCTCAATTTATGAGAAATATGAAAATTAAGTCTAATTTTTAAGTCGCTAGGCATAGCTTTTTGAAGAATATCTTTCGATTCTTCATACATTCCTAGATAGAAGTAGCAACAAGCAATGTTAACATGGAGGTTTTTTACATCTCGTTTTGAGTTTAAGAGTTGTTCGAAGATGCTTAAAGCTTTTTTGTAGTCTCCTCTATGAAAGGCACAGTAAGCCATCCACAGATCTATGATATCTTTCGAGTATGAGTGTTGTTTAAACTTAAAACAGAACAGTCATTAAATATCTACCTACAAATAGCAACATACCTCTAGTAAGGTCATAGCGCCAGTGTAATCTCTCTTCTGCAAAAACTCATCGAACTGAGTAACATTTTTGCCACCGGCAGAGCCCTTCTTTGTTCCTTTTGCGGAATCACTGTTTGCAGAAATCGCTGGTTTTGACCTACTTAGAATCTAGGTATATAGAAAAATTAAATGTTAAGGCAAGTTTTCAAAAGATATTTGCAAGAAGTTCTCACCATTTTATACCAATTTCGGCGTTAGTTAAGGGTCATTAAAAAATGTTTGTATTTGAATTTATTAAAGTTGTCATAGTAATAACGCAAAGTTTTAAATCTATGATCTATGTTTGGAACATAACACAACTTTTTCTTATAAAATGAATTCTGCATGATGAAAAATTATGAAGGAATGTTTAACCAAAATTCCCCCAAGAAAAAACTACATTTTCAAATTTCAATATAAACACTGTACACTGTTACAATTTGAACTTTTAGGTTAGGCATTTGACATTTGATATTTTTCAACAGCAAGCCGGGCAGCTTAGACAAGAAAGGAGAGAGGATAATGAAGACTATTATGATGAGGACGTTTGAGCCACAGAATTCTGTGTTTGAGCATTGCCACCATATTTAAAAGGCACCCCCACCATTTTTTACTTCTATTATATTTTAATATTTCAAAAACAGAGGCGTATTAAAGTGTAGAGTGTACAATATATTTTCTACTGCTTTCCCGGTGGACTCCCCTATATATAAATCCTTTATCTATGGTGGACTCGCTGTGTATTGTGTATTTCGTATTATTTACGTAGGTAGCTATAGTTACCTCTAGTCCACAATTGGTTTTCTTTGCAATATTGATAATATAACAAAAGACAATCAAATAATTATATAATAAAACACGCCGCACCCCACTGACTCCACTACTAAAAATGCCTAGGGATTTACTAAATCACGAATTTCATGCGACAATGCTACTAACTCAATTGGCCCAGATCGACCCCTTGCTGCTCTCATCCCCCCTTCCCTATCAAGTCATAGAATCCCTAAACCCCCTCTTCATAATACCCTCGAGCGTTGACTGAAATATATTTCAGTCAACGCCTCGAGGACGCCAAAAATAAGCAGCCCTCGCGCGGCACCGTCGCAATTCGCAATAAGCAATAATATCATTGCGACGGTGCCGGCTCGCGGCCCTGTTCCGACTGCCACATCGCACGACAGGCCAGTGACGTGCATGAAACGCGGTCAAGCCAGTATCACAAAAATGTTGAAAATGAAAAGGTATAGTTAATTTTGACTTGCATGTAATTTGAAATATTGGTATTTATTTGCAAATAATTTCCCAAATGTAAAGCTAGTGTCAAGTGCTGAAATATATTTATTTGTGGCGATTTCGAATCAATCAAAATAAAATAAATAATGCAGGCATATGGAAACCAGCCCATATTTTATGAAACTCATAATCAATTAAGAAAATTTCAATAAAAATGATGTTAAAAATAATTATATTGGTTCTATTTACAAACAAAACAATGCACTTTATCATTCTATTAAAAGGAAGAAGGAATTTGAAGAAGTTATATCGGGAAAAAAAGAAAGTTTTAGGGCTTCTTTCATAAGTAGCTTGCTAAATATTTACCTGACCTGTAAAACGAAATCCCCGGCTCTTGGTTTTCACTTCTGCTTTTGCAACCAAACTCTGAACAATTCACCATTGTAAGAGTATATTTTCTCATTTTCTCCTTAATCACTGTTACTTTTAATTCGCAAATTCACGAAATTAACTCACAACGTACTCGCTTTGCCTGCCACATATAAAATGGCCGCCGATCAAAATATCGTAACAAAATTTATAAACGAAGGTAGGTAAAACGCGGTTTCCTCTCTCTTTCCTTGTCTAAGCCGGCCAGAGTTACTACAACCGCGTTCATATTGTATGTTCTGATTTGTTATTGGTGTGGGATTACATTTCTAAGATTGTTCAGAAAATCTGCAAAAGTTGCAGAAGGAACCTCAGACTAATGAATAAAGGGGACGAATTTGTTTACAAATTTAAGTGAATTGTTGACATGCATAGTTGTTTATTACTATCCCCATGTTTACAAATATTGGTCTTACTGACCTGCCCCAAACATGTTGTCACATTTAAGAGTAACAATAACTAGGAATATCATAAATAAAACCGGCAATTTCTTTATAGTAGCTGCATTGAACGTAAAATTGTCCCCACTTATAAAATTCAGGCGGAACAGTAAAGTAAAACAACCTTTTCGTGTTCAAGAAAGATTATGTAGCTGTTTTATTATTGACAAAATGGATATAGTAGAAGTAGAGAACACCCATTATTCTTCGCACTAATCGGCAATGTTGCGACAGTTTGACAGGGACCAAAGTTATGGCTTGCTCAACTTGTTTGTTTTCCATTTTGTTTGTTTTGGTGTGTGCTTCGGTATTTGCTTAGTTTTACCAGAGAACAAACGCTAAAATCGAGTTTTTCGTGCGGTTCCAAGTTTAAAATATTAAAAAATGGTAAAAAGGTGCATAAAGTGCAAGTGTCTTTCCTCTAAAGTGAATAAAGAGAATATTTCGTTCCATAGGTAGTGTTTGTAAATACATTTATCTCTTTCATGAAGTGAGAGGGTTCAGCTTAGCTTACTGTTTACATCTGTATAACGACGCTATAATGCGGTGTCCCCTTTATTCATTAGTCTGAGGAAGGAACGGTTTGGGGACTCCATTCAATAGCTTTGTTCCAACAAGCGTTCTAAACCAGTTCTAGCGAATCAGAATCAGAGAAATGGAGTAGGGAGAATACGCTACAAGCTGCCCGAACTGCCTAATAAAAGTGGCGGCCATATAAACCAACTTCATCAATGGGCGTATATGTTAACAGACTTGGCACTGCAGACTGCTTTAGAGGTCTTCGTCCTCGTTCGCCACGATGCACAGTAAAGGCATCAGCAGCAAAATGTTTTGAACAAACAAATTTATTTGAACTCAAAGTCTAATCAGTCCCCAAGTTAAGTTAAGAATTTTTAACCACATATTCCATCATTAAAAGTATACAGATGCGCGCCTATGCTGCCCAAAATTTCGGCGATTGTTTTTACTAAACTTACCGAAAAAATAAAACTCCCGGAGTCTCCTAGACTTATAATTCTTACAGCTTGGTACTGCACACGACATTTTCCAAAAACACTGACCATTTCTCTCCTGAAAATACAACAACTACCGCTGAGAACAAACTGCAAACGTCAAAGTGAGGACAATATGGCGGCAATTAAATTTGCCTGGAAATGGGATGCGCAATAGGTCAAAGCGCGTTCTCCCTACTCCATTTCTCTGATCAGAATGCAGAAAAGTAATTCCAGAACTTTCAATCAATTAGATCTCTGAAAACCGCAGTTCAGAACTGTTGTTGAAACAAACCCTTTACCCAAGGTCTATTATTATCGTTGACTGACGTATTTGAAAAGACTTCTCACAGCTGTAGCTTCATGTTAACAATGTATTTTACATTGTATTTTGTTTCCGTAAAGCGTATGGTGGGGCAAAAAAGTTTCAGATGTGACATATGTGACGACCGAGAGCAGTCTTTAATAATACGTCAGTCAAGGCTGTTATCATCTATAGACCTTGTTTCTTAAAAGAACGGTCTTCGTAAAATAAACTGGACCAACATTGGGACCTATTCCTCAGCCAATTTTTAGCCATGCGGCAGAGGGAGCTGGCACCCGCCTGGATAGCCGCCATATTGTGTGCATACTAGGGGATTTAGAATGCATTCTAGGGGAAAAGCGAAATTTGTGGTGGCAACACAAAATGACTTTTGACAACGGCCAACCACGACCATATACATAAAGATATGTATATGACCACGACCCAAGAACGGTAGACGCACAGGATTGCTCGATCGGGCAAATCTCTCCGCCGGCGTGACGTCACCGCTAGACTGCTATCTGCTAAGCGCGCCGGGAGCTACCGTTTAAAATATAGAAAGGGTGGGTTTTCTGTGGATGTTCTGTGTTTTTGAGCTACTTTTGCCAATCCTTTGATTTTTATACACTATTAAGAGTACAGAGAACTTTTATTTTTTACTTAGAATGTATCAAGACTAAGGGATTAATTTATAAAATTGCCAATATATGGAATAATTGCATAGAAGAAAATTTCGAAAATAGTTATTTATGTACCAAGGCACTGAAGTTCAACTTTTTATGACTTATGTGGAATTCAGTTGCCGAGGCCTCTGGCTGAGGCAAATATAAAATATTATTATTATACAAAGTATTTTGAACGTTTGAAAGACGGTAAGTATGATACTAATCTTTTGCGATATTATTTTATAAATTAATATTAAAAATAATGTATGCCAAATTTTAGTTACAATTTATTACGAGTATAATACTCTTAATAAACACTATGAAAATTATGTTTCACAAAATGTTCGATAAAAGGCGCTTATAGGACTTGACATTTGGTTTTATTGCACCTGTACTGGTACACACTCTGTGATGCCTGTTTTACATTGACAATTTCTTCATGAATTAATTCATGAATTTCTTCATGAAGGTACTTCACGAATTAGAGCATGTCCTATTTTCCGTCAAGTTTTGCGTAAACTTCAAGAGTACTAACATTGAAAATTTGAACACAAGGAAGGTTATATTTTGATACTAGTTTTGTTTGAGGTATTAGACGAGAAAGAGCGAGAGTACCTAGTTTTAAAGATAATATACTTACTTACATAAAAAGTGTGTGAAATGTTACAATATGTTTTATTTATGTATTCCGCTGCCAAGGCACAGCTCCCTCATTCACGAAATAATCACAAAACTCCTCTTGGGCAGCAACGCAAGCATGTCTTGATGAGCATGTTTGGTAAGAAAGTCCAAATTGAAATATATAGTCTTTATCAAGCTCTTCTAGGATGGAAGTAGGACATTCTGGTCTCAAAAATTATGTAATGTGCAACATGCCAATGTTATGGTTTGCACTTTTTCCACATTCAAATTAATTTTAGTCAAAAAACTGTAAATCGTTTGGCTAAAATGCCAAATGCATTTTCAACTACTCTTCTTGCCAGATTTAATCTGTAGTTAAAGAAGCTTTGGATGAAGATGGAAAGGTTAAACTCTTTTACCTAGCAGTTCACTCTGTAAATCTCTTTCATAGTCATTTTCCGTAAAATGACGAGAACAAATATGACTGTTGTTAGGGTTGAAACTGTCCATTCTTTTACATCTTGCCACCCATACTCTCCTAATCGTTTGTGAAACCATATCTTTTGGCTTGGGGAAGGTATGGAACATAATATTTTCGCCTGCTTTTTTTAAAGCGTAAGTTGTATTACAACCATAAACAGCACACCTCGTTCCTGTCATAATGTGTTCTAAAGAAATAATAAAAATAAAGTATAGGGTAAATGATAAAATGATAAAATATAAGTACCTATAATGGCACAAAACATTCGATATTAGAGAGATAATTTGACAAAATATATTAGTTCTTACGTTTTTAATACTAAGCAAGATGGTACTAATTTAGTATAAATATTCAATAATAGATTGAAAACTAAAAACAGGTTACATAAAATAAAGAAAACACAGTCAAAACCCGCGTCAAAACCCGCACCGCTGATGTACAAATAACACCGTTAGTCTAGCGCTGACGTCACGCCCATCTGCCGACTGGCGAACATTACGCTTACGAGATCGCGCAATCCTGTGCGTCTACCGTTCTTGACCACGACCCCCGTGCATTTGACAGCCAATGTCGTGTGCCCCTAATATGGCCGACTCTTCGGTAAGACATAAATGGATATTAGTGGAACAAATAATTGTATTGCAAAAGCAGTCCAGTTTATTTTACGAGGGCCGTGGTTACAGGATACACAGATAACGGTATGGGCTATGCCGGATGCCGGTATGTCAGCTAGGCGCTAGGCGTAAGGTCTATAGACATAGACCTTGAGCTAGGCGAACAAAAATTAAACTTTTCTGCGTACTACGTCACTTCGACAAAAGCTTAGGCGAATTCCCATCGCAGAGTCCATCGATGAACCTATTTGAGTGTTTTGTGGTAATGGCATCTCTATTTGTTCCATTACATAGAAAGAGAAGCTATCACTATCAGAATTCCATTGATGGCCCCAGCGTTGAATTTAGGAATTTACTCTTAGAGAACAACCAAGGAAAAAAGCCGCATTCTGTATCAAAATACAAAGGAAGACCCGAACCTGAAGCCGAACAAACCAAGATCGGGGGTAAAGGCGAAAGGGGAGCGTGTTTATTTTACCTTTAGGGTCATGGGCGGGTAGCTAAAAGGGGTATGAAATGAAGTGTATGACCGTTGATTCAAGCTCTTTTTTAATTCAGTATCACTAAGACATCTAGAAGAAAACATATTGTTTACTTGCTCTTGCTAGCTTATTAGATACATACAATTTTGCATATTTCGAGGGCTGGATTTTTAATAACTACGAGTTTACGAGTTATTCCAGTAAGCTTATCCCCAAGGTCTATCTATAGACCTTGATGAATGTGCAGTATGTGTTTTACTGAAGTTTGTTTCCGTAATAAAGATGATGAGATGCAGAAGATTAAAGGTTAATAAATGAGAAGGATCCACAAGGATACTGTAATATTGTGAAGGAAAGGATTTAAGAAACCTTGTAGAAAGGACTGAAGATTCCTCAATCAACGCTGAAGAGGAACAAATAGATTTTGAACAATTGATAGGATAGATGAACAGTAAAAAATCTGTGATATAACTGATCTCTAATGTGAATGAGTTTTGTAACGTTGAAAAAAGTATGAGAAAGGCCCACATGGAAACAGTAACCTTGGGAAGGAAAGGATTGAGAAATGAAATTAGCAAATTTGTTCAAGTGACTAAGTTGGGTGGATTCAGCGAAAGCTGGACATATCCGACTCAACGAAGAGGTGGCTAAGTTGTTCGGGAGAGCAGAGGCCATTAAAAGACGAGAAGAAGAAGAAGAAACTAACCTCACAGACGACCCACCTGTTACCTGTTCTGTTCTGTGACTGTGACTAAATCTATGTCTGTGACCGTGACCTTGATCCTGATTGCTTTCAGAGAACAGAACATTGCTATTGTGGATGGAAGATCACTCAGAGTTGCTATTTTTCTTAACCTATATATTTTGTTATTTTTCTTTTAATTTTATTTTTGTCCCCAAAATTTTTTAAGTTTGCGTTTGTGAGAGTTATCGCACTGTCCAGTGTTTCATAAATAAAGACATATTTATAAAATGTCCCAAAGTATAAAACATATAATATTGATACTCTCTGGAAAAGGCGGTGTGGGAAAATCTACAGTCAGTACACAGCTTGCATTAACATTCAAAGAAAAAGGATATAAAGTGCGAAATTCTTTCACTGCTTTTGTAAAGAACCTATAACTAGAATTTTTTGTAGGTTGGTCTACTCGATATTGACTTGTGTGGTCCCAGTGTCCCGTACTTGCTACAACTTGAAGATAGAGATGTGCATCAATCTGATGGAGGGTATGAATTATCATAGTGGCTATTTATACGTCTGACGTATTTAAAAGTTGGTATACGACTTGGCGAGTTAAGTGATTTCTTTGGAGGTACATGTAACACCATACACGTCCGAAGTAAACGTTACAATAAGTAGTGTAATGGACTTTACCGAAATTTTCAAAGATTTATGCTTATTATGCTCATAAATCTATTAAAATTGTGAGGAAGTGCATTATTTATAATAATTCCTGTATTTCGATATTCTTTTTTCGTAAGACCATGCCCTTCGCTACCGACTGCCACAATATGGGGTGAATGCCCCTTTCTTTTTTCATAAGGCAGTGCCCATCACTGTCGACTGCCTCAATATGGCGATGGGCGCTGCCATATGAAAAGAGAAGAGCATACGCGCCTTATTGCAAAGTATACTTTGGACGTATATGAAGTTAAATTGTGGTAAAATATATGTCCAACGAAGTCACTTGACTCAACTCGCCAATGATAGCACAAGACGTTTAGGTACCAACTATTATATACATCAGACCTATAAATAGCCACTGCCATGAATTATTACCAAACAAACATCAGCAAATTAATGCAAGCAAAGGCGAACACGAGCATTCGGCCTGGATTTGGCCGAATGTTGATTTGATTCGATTTCCGGGTTCATTGAATATTTAAATTAATGTTTGTTCAAATAATGAATGACCGAGTACTAATTCGCAATAATAATAATGCCACAGAATCCACGGTTAGAGTGAATCTTTGAATAAAGAACCCCAGGAAGGAGTCAAAGCTGTGTGGATATTATAAAATACACGAGACGGAAATCGTCCTGTGTAGGAACCAAGGTTAGTTTATACGAAGGTTAGGACATTCCCCCACTCTTAACCATAGACTTCTGAACAAGGGAGACTCAACCATTCATTGTTGAATAGGCTTTTATTGTGAATCAAACATTGCTATGAGTGCGAGAGAGAAAAAAGAGAGAGAGAACTTCATAATTCCGACTCCGAGCATCACGGCCCATGTTGACACCTAACCTAATATTTTGTGGTTAACACAATTCCGACCAGATATTTAATACGCCAGTGGCGAAAGATTTTTAAAAAATAATAAAATTAGTTGGGAACAAACATTATATTTCAAACATTAATTATCATTAAAAAATTTTTAGATAATATTTTGACTTTCAATATTACAACATATTAATTTTTTCAGTAAAAATAGGAAATAAGAAACACTTACTGTTACTTTTACAATCGTTTATTTAGAAAAACTATTGCGGATATAAAATATAGCGAATATAACATAATATAACATATTATACAGATCATTGGTTCCACAAAGGCACAGAAAAACAGCAAGCGCTTGCTGTTTTTCTGTGACGAAGGTAAGCAATATATTGCGAAGGATTTTTTAACTGGCATCATAATAACAATGTTTTATAATGTTATTGTGCAAAATACTGGAAATTAGTTAGCAATTATTTTACGATATGGAAATAAAACAAATTCCTGTATCAATCTAATATGCAATAATATCTAAAGAATTTGTTTAGATGCAAGTCTCTTTTTGCTATTTTGTTCTGAGGAAATATCTGTTGTGAAAATATATCATGTAATTAATTATAATTATCAATATTATTTACTTAACTAAAAATTAATTTATTATTTCAACATAAAATTTAATATGTTTCTGATTTTATCTTTTTTGTGATTTTTAATTATTATATTCATATTTGTCAGATTTACTTATTGGCCTACAGTGCCCTAGAACTGCTATGGTTTTTGCAAAAGGCAATGAAGACAAAATAATAGTGTCAACAAAGTGACATCTGTGGACCGATGACCAAACTATTCAAACTTACTTCTACTGAATCATAACAAATAAAGATAACATTATACAAAATACAGGGGACAATCAATAACAAAATATACGAGGAATACTCGATAAGATAAACATTAGATAAATCAAAGTCCAATCGCCGAGTCGGCAAAATCTGCAAAATCTACTCGATGACTGACCACCCTCGGTGGTCTGACCTGGCAATGGATCCCGCTTAAATAGCCTCCTTGTTCAGGTCGGGCTCCGAGGGGCAGACAACAGCGCCCCTGGGCACTGTAGAAGACGTCAGTGGGTCAGTAGCGGCACCCCGCCGTCGCGTCGAGTCAAGGGCGCAGCTCGCGTCCCAGTCACTGCCACGTACTATCGGTCGCGTCGGTCCACAGTCCGCGCTACCTCCGCCATGGTCCAGATACTGTTAGAGGCATATCTGTGAGTGCAAGAATAAACATCACCCTAGTTTGTACCTGCTGTCTTTCTTCTGCGCTTCGCGACTCCCGCACCCAGTGATCCCGGCAAGCTGTGAGGGTTAATCCAACCCTCCGGCACACACAAGTAGTGCGTCACATGGTAAAGGCTCCGTGTGAAGGCACTCAGTTGTGACAATAGTAATTGCTCCCCTCCTCTGCACTAGCATTAATGTGCTTTTGGGGTACAGGTACTGTGAGGGTGAGAATTATTATTATTATTAAATTGATAATAAAGCCATTTAAAGCCACGATCATAAACACTAATGCTTCCCTGGCCTCAGGAAGAGTATTTTCATCGATATTGGTACCAATATATATACGTATCTGATAAATTTCTGTCCTGTGCAGTCAACCTGCCGCCTTACTGACATCTCATCCGGCAAGATTACAGAGCAAAGACTTGAATGACTCTTTTTGTTTTAAAGTTAAAGCTGTAAGAGCTTTGTGGGTGAATCCTGGACTGCCATTGATTGATCTGTACCATTTAGACAAGGTTTCTATATGCGGTAAGGAACGGTTAAAATAGTTTCTCACAAAATTATATGCCTTAGCTGAATAAAATGCCAATGTCAGTGCAAATGACCTTAAACTTGAATCTTGAATTATTATACTTTGCGTGGAAGGTCCTTTTAATAATCTTTCAAAGACGTCTACGGCAGGTCCCGAAATTGATACCTGTAATGAAATGAAAATATTTATATTTTCGGCAAATAGGAGAAAAAAAAACCAAAAGCTTCCAATTTCGGCTACCCTGTACAGTGTAATTGGTTGGTTGGTTGAGAGATACCTACATTTGAATTATTAAGTTACATGACAACACGCTAGGGCAAAACACTTTTACCTTTATTGTGGATTCTGATGACTCCGATATGAGACATTTTTTCTTTAATAATGCAGAAGAGATTGCAGGGATGTAATTCGGAGCTTCAATCTTCTAACAGTCATTTGTAGGGTGTGACTTCGTTTTCTTTGCTTTCCAACAGTTTCTTGTACTACTGCTAAATTTCTCCTTCTTCTCGCCAGAGTGGAAAAATCGCTACTTGCCAGTCTTCTATGTGCAATAAAAAGTTTAAATTTAAACCTAATATAGTCAAATATATATCTTTACTTGATTGCCGATTTCTAGTACAAAAATATAGTTGTGGTTTCCATCCTTGTTGCATAAATAACTAATTTATCTCCAATAGCTTCTGCATCTCTTTCTCTGTTTAAGAAGCAGCAATTGTAGCTGACGAAGAGGATTGTATTCCGTCTTCAGCTTGTGCTTCCATTTTTTTGAATAGCTCTCTATAATTAAATAAAATTTGTATATACTTAGTACCCACATATCACAGAGAAAATATATATAAAAAAAACACTATTTCATATGCAGTGTGTTTTTTTTTTCAAGTCAATTCCATTTTTTTTTACTTTATTAACTGATTTTCAAAATTCTTTTTTCCGCTTGCACTCAAAGAGCTAGGTATATTTGTTGATGTGCATTTTTTAGCAACGTCGGTGCTTGACCTGCTGCGTTTAAAGAAAGTTTCCAAAAGTGACTAAGTCATATACTTATAGGTATTGTGACTGAAAAAACTATTTTTGATGTAGTCAAAAATAATGAAACGCATTATATTTTATTTAACATTTTTATACTTATATTAATCTATTTTTGAACATATTAAATAAAAAAATATTATCAGACATCACAGCTTTTTTCTTGTAAACTGAGTTTACAAGACCCTGGTTCAATACATTACTTACTGATTTTCTCTGTACAAATAAATATTAATTAATTTTCATTTCTTAATTACTTTTCAATATAATTAGTAGATTTTTTAAGAGCAACGTTTTTGTTTGCTTGAAGATAATAGTTTTTCCGTTCAAGAAACTACATTAATTTATGGGTATAGTGTTTAAGTGGCTTACTTACCTATCTTTAGAAGCAGATGTGCTCCCAGACGAAGTAAGCAACTCCTCAAATGAAATGTTTTGCAACCTGCAGAATTGCTATTATAGTTATTATTATTATTATTACTTTAAAAATGCATACTATATCTCACCTGAATTCCGTAGGTTGCTCAGTTAATTTTTGATCAGCTCCAGGTTTAACATACCGGGGACCATTTCCCTTTATAACTATTTCGCATGGATGAAATGATCCGAACAATTTTCCGAGTGTTTGGTAAACGCTGGTTCTCATTTAAGCCGACAAGGGAAAACGGAAAACCACACCTTTCTCCTTTCAGAATCCATGGGAAACCTACAAAATATTCCCAATGTTAACAAATTGTTATTTCAAATAACTGCCGAACTAAAAGCACCAAATCAACATAAAGCAAAGGCAGTACTTTGGATATTTATCAGTACTTAGAACCTACTTCCACTACCTACTTATCTACGCTACTGAAGAGGGCCAAACATTATGGTGAAAATAGCGAAAATAATACATACCAGTGAAAAGGCGGTTCCGAGTTAAAAGAGTTCAACTTTCCGCACACCTGACACCGGCGTACCATTTTTTAAAGTTTTCATATCACGTTTTTGCAAAAAATACACGTAAAAACCTGAAAATGCTTGAAAATCGAAATATTCCGACTACTAAAAACGTCGCAAACAAATCTTATGACGGCGTCAGGTTTGGTACCCGTCACGATGAAATATGTCTAGTGGGAATAAAGGGGCATTGTCGCTTAATCTTCATAAAATATTACACTGTGAAACCGGAAACGGCATCCCGTCATATGCGGGAACCATCCTTGTCATGCGCTAATCCCAAACATGCTTCTTCCTGGGGTTCTTTAGTCATTGAAGTTAATAAGAGGGAAAACTTTCTTATTCAGTCCAAGAAAGTTGTTAGTTTTCAAAAAAAATTCAAATAGGATGATTTTTTCAGGGTTGCTTAGGGACTGCCTCCTGGAGTGTCCAACCAAAAGATCACAATCAAACTCCTGGTACGAATTGAGCTATAGGGTGGTTTTCTAAACAATAGTGGTGGTTTCCTAAACACCACTTATATGACAGTGGCGTCACGTGACTTCAGAAATAAGGGAGCACATTCTTTTTTTTTTTTCTCAAGACAATAAACAGCATTCCAATATTTTTATCGCAATTATTATTTGACCTGAAACAAAAATGGTAAAAAAGAAAGCATTTAAGTACTCTTTTATTTTCATATTTTTAATAAACCAACGAGACAAATAATAACTGGTGTGAAAACAGCCACAGTTTTCTCAGACATACTTTTGATTTGACAAAGTCGCAACCCAGATTGTATGATCTGACAGCCGAAAACACGCCCTAAATGCTCAAAAGAAGATCTCCAGGGGTAGCGAGTTTATGTCAGGAGCACACGAGCTTTAAAAGCCACCTTTGAAAGCAGCCACGATTTTTTTATAATATATACAGGGTGCCCCAAAAGTAATGGGACATAGAGCAACTGCATATATTTTGGGCCAAAATATGATGATTGATGCCAATTTGCTTTATAGAAATGTTGTTTGTTTAAAGTTTAAAGTTCATTTTTTGAAATAGAATTATCCCAAACTAATCAAGCTGCTGGACTGAAATTTGGCACTGATATATTTTTGGAGATCGAGAATAAGCTGAAAATGTCAATTTCGCCGTATCTCACAGAGGGCTCCACTTGCGCTGTTTTTGGATCGTGCTTTTACTCGTAACTTTTTTGAGGTTATCTTTTTGATCCTGCAGGTTTATCATTTTAATGCATCTTTTAATTCTGCAAGAAAAAGGTACTCTTGTTTCATAACGATCAAATCAACCGTTTGCGTTGAAATCGGCAAAATGTGCCTCAAAACAACTGTTGACTTCAATATTCGAAACACAAAAAATTTTCACCTACCGCTTTCAACTGTTACAGATCAACTGTACCATTTAAAGTAAGAAAAAAATCCCTAAGAACAATGACCAATGCCCATTTGGCATTTTTTTGTAAATCATTATTAGGGTCATTTTTTGTGAAAAACATTTTACAAGACCAGTTCTGTAGTGGTAAACGAATTTTTTGTCATATAATGCCCTGTAAATCATTAGTATTAGATACAAAAAAAATATATATAAGAAAAAGTTAACCCGAAGTTCATCCTCTAAAACTTTTATTAAGGTAATTTTTTTGTAAAAAAGAATGTTTACAAGATCACCCCTGCAGCGAGAGGAATTTTTGCCATATAAGTAGTAATTGTAACTTGTTATGTATGTACTAGAGATAAGAGTACAAAAATAATTATGAAGAAAAGTTGTTCATATTTTGATCCCCTACAACTTTTATTTGGGTCATTTTGCTCTAAAATGTTTAGGAAACCACCCCTATTGTTTAGGAAATCACCCTATAGCGCAATTCGTACTAGGAGTTCGAGTGTAATCTTTTGGATGGACACTCAGGAGGCAGTTCTCAACCAACCCTGAAAAAATCATCCTGTTTGGAATTTCTTTTTTGCGTCCCCTGTAAGTCGAGCACAAGTTTATAATAATAATAATAATAATTCTCACCCTCACAATACTCCAAACTAGGAGTACCCCAGAAGCAACCACATGCTTGTGCGGGGGAGGGAGGGGGGCAATTACTATTATTTCTTCGTTGCCATTTGCGTCTAGGGCCGACTTTTTTCCTGATAGAACTAGGATAGCATTCGCTCAAGTACTACGGAAAACCCTAGAAAACCGTAGTAATCCCAGTGAGTGTAGGACAATTAGTGAATCATACGGGTAAAGCTATTTAGGAGCAATACCGTGAACCCACATTTGTCCAGGGCTCTTGGCCATAGCGGTGTTTTAAGACATGTGCATGCGCCTGCCTCAAGATCGGTGCGAACCAAGGTCGATCGAAGGCAGAAAAACATGCAGTCTAAAAAGTCAGCGCTGGTACGAGCGACGCCACCGCGGTTATATTTTACAAAACAAAAACACTTGATGACAAATAATATTGATGGTATATAAAATGAGGTTGCCATGGAGAAATTTGACATGTAAAATAAAAAAAATAATGAAAATGTCAAGAGTAAACTACCTACGTTTATTTTTAATCTTTTGAAAAAGTGTCATTACAAATAGTTGTTTGGAAACTGTATGACAGAATTCCCATTTGTGGAAAATTGGCCGACTTTGACTATTTACAAAAATGTTTGTCGATGGTTAGAGCAAATAAGAGGGAACATTTTTTTATTTTACATTGTTAGTTGTTTCAGTTTCGGCCCAATGCCGGCATTTAAGTCGGATAATTAGTTGTTTTTAAATTTTTATGTAATTGTTTCTTTATATTTTGACCAGATTATATTTTTGCAAAAAAATGTAAATCTTGTTATTTATTTTTCAATAAATTTTATAATTTATCAAAAAAATATTTTTTAAAATATCAAAATCGAATTGACTCGCCTTATAGTTTGCCGAAAATTCGGTTTTTTAAAAGCATTATTCGGCCTTGCCAAACATTCCGCAAGGCCCAAAAAGTGGCTGAATATTCGGTCAATTATTCCGCCTGCCGAATATTCGATGCATCCCTACTAAATTTGCCACAATTTGAAACCAAACTGGTTTATGTAATTTTTTTCAAATTCTGTAAATTTTAGCAATACTGTGTCGAATTTTGACCAAACAGGCCCATTTTTTTGGAAATTACCCCTTCCTCTATTCTTTAAATGGGCTCAACAAAAGTCAAAGGGGACCCTCTCCTCATCAGATTCAAATTTAAGTACAGTAATATTAATATTCTTAAAAATATGTATTGTACAGAAAATGGAAAATAATGAAATCAATGAAGTTTTTTCTTTCTGATGGTCCTGGTTGAGCAATACATCAGCACCAGCAGGAATAAGGTACATTTCCTATGACGCGACCGACGCGTGCTGTACACGCATTGCGGCTAACGCAGTTTATCTCTGTAAGGATGAAACTGCAGTATCGCACAAGTGTTTCCTTTGTTCACTTTGTTCCGCCTGTTGTGCGCTGACGCAGAACGAGACCTGTCATGTGGTGGCACTACTCTGAGAGCAGTCTAGACCACAGAGATCGTTGTATATATATACGATCTCTGTGGTCTAGATGCAGCCCCAACCAAGAATTCCCGAAATTTGTCCTTATCCGTTAATTAATAAATGCCAATTTATCAAAATGTTAAAAAGCCTTCTTAGGTTCTTCTCTCAAACATGGGGTGTTTTTTATTATTAGCATTTCTCTCGTCAGGGTTTTCTTGTAACAATGTTGTAAGTTGTAATAGTATCCTCCTCTTTGTCGATTTCGTCCAACAATAGATGGGAAACAAGGTCGCTTTCAGAACCCATGGGTTTAATTTTAAAAGTGTATTGTGCATTGTAAATTCACATACAAATTTGACCACACACAACTGACGTACGAGACAAAACACTACCCCTGTGTCGGATGTATGTCATTGGAGACAGGCGTATACAAAACATCGTAAAGTTCAGTAGGGTGAATATGCCTCTTCGAAATTATTTGACCTTGAACCCTAGAGTTCAAACTCTGAAGGTCAAATTCCGAGGTGATGGCTGATGGCATACAGGAATTTAGGTAAACAATGTCTATATAGACCATTGAAATGACAAGTAGATGGAAGGAGTGAGAGAAACTGGCAGCCAAACTTGAGTAAGTGAAATAGTAAATAAATCAGCTGATTCCGGCAAAAACCACATAACACAAAAGAGGTGTTTGTCCTAACTTTCTATTTTTGTGTCCTGTGCTTCAAACGAGTTCCGTTGTCATACGTCATTTTAATTTTCCTTCTGTCCCAAGTCCCAATACGAATAGGAGTAATTATTGTATTATTTATATTTGATTTGAGTTCGTGTCGTGGTGGCAGTTTCATATGAAACGGGGTTGAGTTTTCTTAGTTGGTGTTTGGTTTAATATTATATTTTTAGATTGGAGAGAAAATTAAATTTAGCTATGTGGCCATATTCTTTCTGTTTAAGTTGTAAATTACAAAAAAGAGGGTCAACTCCTGTTGTGTATTTGGATGTACCAAACGGGGCGGAAAGAATAAGAATAGTGGGGTTTCTTTTCATTCGTAAGTCTTAAAAATCTTTGCTAATAACTTTGCAGTTTTCCAAGAGATAAGGTGATATTAGAGACAAGTGGATTGCAGCAATAAAAAGGAAAAATTTTGTACTGTCTACAAGTATTTACTTGCATTTGTAGTCAACAATTTATTGAGAGCAATTTCATAGAGAATTTTGGGCGGCGCAAACTTAAAAAGTACCTATGTAATTACTACAGTTTTTTTATTTTCCAAGTCATGATAGAAACTATCAAGGGAAAAACTGGCAAAATATTGTGCTAATGAACCTAGCTCTTCGTAGTCAAAGATGAAATTAATCTTGAGGTTCTGGTCCCTTTAATAAGGTAATTATTTGTAATTCTTTTTGTTAGATGCCTAAACATATAAAATATATATAAAAATATATAAAAGCTACCTGTCTTACATGCTTTTCCTATTAAATTGAATTTTAAAATTAATAAATCAATTAAGATAAGTAATTAAAGTTGAAAATGTATACCTGATCCTAGATATTTTGTCGTTTTGTTATTTTAAAATAAACTTTTATTTTGTAAGTAATTTGTATTTTATTTGTCTCAATTTACTTCCAGGTACATAAAATTGCCATGTAGGTAATTTGTTTTAATCAATTCACTACTTTTTTCTGTGCAATATTTACATAATTGTGGTCATATAGAAAAATTCTCATTCCTACAAACAAGCCCCGAATTTCGGAATACAGATTATACAATAAAGAGAATTACGGAACATGCCCATTAAATTCGAGCATTAATATGCAACATCCCTATATACCTCCTTTGCCTGAATCAGCTGACTCGGTTCATTAGGCGTCCTTGTCTTACTTATTGGCGACGTTAACAAAATTAATGATTATTTTGTAAATGCGTGTAAAAAAATACCTGTCAACCCAGAATTATTGAACTTCTACAATACCAACAAAAAAGTTTCGGATACTTTTACTTTTACATTCAATGAAGTTCTCAAAGTATTAAGCAAAACTAAATCTACCTCAACGGGAGTTGACGGTATAAACATCTTAACAATAAATTTATTTATGCCTTATCTGCTCCCTTATGTATCCCATGTTATTAACTTTTGTCTCAAAAACTATACATTTCCAGACTGTTGGAAAAAGGCAAAAGTTCTGGCTCTTCCAAAAGTATCTAATCCAAAATCTTTAAATAACCTTAGGCCTATAAGCATTCTCCCTACAATGTCAAAAATTTTAGAAAAGGCCATGGAACTCCAAATCCAAACGTACTTAGACAAAAATAAAATCATACCTAACACACAATCCGGGTTCAGAGAAGGATACAGCTGCACTACGGCTCTGTTACATATTTCCGATGAGATATTTACAGCATTAGACAAAAAAAAGCTGACAGTCCTGATTTTACTCGACTACACAAAGGCCTTCGATACGCTAAACCACTCAATCCTCATATCTATCTTAAATTTCATTGGCATGTCGGACTCTGCAAGAAAACTTATTCAGAGTTCTCTTACTTCTAGATCTCAGAAGGTTGTTTATAATGACATTCACTCGGAGTACTTAGAAATTACCACTGGTGTACCACAAGGCTCCGTCATATCACCTTTGCTATTCTCAATCTATGTTTCTAATTTCCCCTCAGTTTTTTTGTCTTGTTCACAGCATTTCTACGCAGATGACACCCAAATATATATATCCTTTAACATTGACGAAGCCGACCAAGTTGTGCAAGCATTAAACTTCGATTTATTTAATCTAAATAACTACGCAAGTCAGCACTGTCTACAGTTAAACGCAGCCAAATCAATTGCACTAGTTTTTGGCAGGAAAACTGAAAGAGAGATTTTTCTAAACAACCACAAATATTCCATCTATATTGGTGATGATGTTATAGAGTTTAAAAATAGTGCGAAAAATCTGGGGCTAATCTTTGACACCGATTTGAGATTCACAGAGCATATTAACAAATGCCTATGTAAAGCGTATCTAAATCTTAAACTAATTTATCAGAATAAAAGCTGCCTTAACAAGGCTACTAAATCTATGCTGTGTGAGTCCTTGGTACTGTCTCACTTAAATTTTTGCGACGCAATATACGGACCTTGTTTAAGAAAATCCAATTCCTACAGCATACAAAAACTTCAAAATGCCTGTCTCCGATTTATTCATGGAATTCGCAAATATGATCCTATTAGCCATACTTTGAATAAATCTAAGTGGTTAAAT
Organism: Pseudeuparius sepicola; assembly: GCA_963920635.1. NCBI lineage: Eukaryota > Metazoa > Arthropoda > Insecta > Coleoptera > Anthribidae > Pseudeuparius > Pseudeuparius sepicola. The sequence continues at coordinate 13,410,822 of OY987304.1, forward strand.
ATGTCAAACCGTAGAAAACTTCACGCAGCCGCCTTATTCTTTAATATAATCCAGACACATAAACCACCTTATCTATTGCAAAAAATAAGATATCGCACAGATATTCACAATCTAAATATTAGATTTCGAGGTGTTTCTCTCACCATACCACATCATTGTACCACTTTGTATCAAAGATCATTTTCATATCAGATCGCGCATGTCCTCAATTCTTTACCCATGCCTCTAAAAACTGCGATAAATAAGAACAAATTTAAAAAACAACTCTTCCAAATACTTTTTACTTCGCAATCTTAGACCTCACATACAGATACCCGCAGGTTTATCTTGATTATGTTCCGATATAAGAAAGTTATTGGTAATTTGTGCGTAGCTCGTTTAATCTCTGAGTTCTTGAATCGATTTATTTAGGCTCTTTCATCCGCTCGTTTTTTTTTGGTTAGGTGTAAAAACAGTCATCTTTGTATTCTACAGAGTTGTACTGAACCTCGCCTTAATGTTAAACTATGCCGTTTATTACTTATATTTTTCAATAAAAGACCTTTATTATTATTATTATTATTATTATTTGAATCCTATCTCTCTCTAGAGTTGGCTGCCCCAAACAACAATGAAAGTGGTACCTGTGCGACTTCCATTGTACTTATCAATTCGTTGATATAGACCAATGAATAAAGAACCACAGGAAGGAGCCTTGTATTAAATAGCGGGGACCGATCCCTACTCGAGACTATGTGGTTGTTATGTATGGCAGATGAGATGTTTCCGGTTTGTTTGGCTTTGTGATGCCTAACCTCAAAAAAGTAATAACTACATTTATCTTTGAATAAAATCACTTGCCTATGAAATGTTACAGCCAAAAGTTTATTTCAGAGGTAAGGAACATCCACAAGCCGCGCAACTGGCCATATTGTCCTTTTTGCCTCACAGCAGGTGGGTAATCCTCACGCAGGAATAAAGAACCATTTACAAATACAAAGACGGGTTACAATGTACAAAACTAAAGCCTATTCATTTATACCCTGACGTCATCGATACCAGCATAACAGTGTTGCCAAACTTTATGACAAATTGCAAATACGAAGACTTCAGCTTCCACTATATTTGACTTTTAAACCATGTACAGGTTATTTAATGTACACAGTGTTTTCTTAATATGAAACCTTAATAGGCCATGTGAATAAAAATAAGGAAAAGCTTAATACTTAAAAATGAAAAAAAAATAAATAAAAAAAATTCACTATTTCCGAATAATTAATTTAAAAAAAATTTTGGACTATCTGATACGCCTTTATGTAAAAATAAAGCAGTGGAAATTTACAAAGAAAATAGTTCCCTTAATTCAAAATCTTTTATAATATTTTCTTTTAAAATTTTAAATAAAAGCATTTGCTTAAGTTTTATTTACACTACCCAATGAATTTTGTGCTGTAAACCATTATGTTATTATTTATTAAAATAAAAATCTCAAACAATTTTGAATTAAATTTTATTAAGTATACTTAATAACTAAATATGAACAATGAAATTATATTAATAATAATAATAAATAGAAAAACAATTCTGGGCCATTAACTCTACATGCAAAGAGAGAAAGAATAAAACCTGTAGTCTATATTGATGATTTCGACCAGACAGCAATCCCAAATGTGATATATGAAATGTATAGGGACAGTACCTATGTTAAAGAATTTCGCCAAGAAAAGCTCGTTACAGTGAACACCCTTTAAAGGCGATATTGGAAGAAAGAGATGTTTTTCATGGTACCGTAAAGATGATCCTCGACGTGTACTTATGGAGATGCCTAATATTGCTCTAAAACGTATTAAATTTTTAAGAAATTATGTGCAAGCAAAAATGGAAGGAACACGACAGTTTCTTTACCTGGACGAAACATGGATTTTCCAAGATGGGACTATCATCAAGTCTTGGCAAGATGATAGCGTTAAATCCGTTAAGAAAACTAAAATTTTTAAAAAAAGAAAATTTGGTTGATTCATAAATTGCACTCCTCTTCATCGTCTTCGTACTCACTATCCGAGTCATTATCAAGATTAATGATCAAGGGGTGTATATCTTCCCGATCAAAAGCCACCTCCCTTTCCCACCAACGACTGATTTCTTCTTCAGTGTGACGAACAGTTTTTGCCCAAACTTCTGGAGTAGCCTGCGCTAAGGCTTGCCTCCATACCAATAACGATTTCTCCACCGTCCATCTTCACCAACATGGTCGTTGGTTGTTGTAATATTTTTTGGCAATACCCCATATATTTTCTATTGGATTGAAGATGCAGTGGTATGGTGGTAACCTTAACACAGTATGTCCCTTTTCTTCGGCCATTTTGTCCGCCACATAAATTCTGTTGGTGGTTTGTCCCTGTAATAAATGAAAAATAGTACTTCAAAGGTAGCAAAGTCAATTTTCAATTAAAAAAATGTTTAACTCTTGTAATTAGCAATACCATTCTAATAATATAAGATTAAGTACCTTCTGACTAAATCAATCAGTTGAGCCTTGAACATAGACTTTTCAAATGGAATGTGATTTTCCTCCAGCCATACCTAATGATTGAATTTCACTTTTTCGAGAATTTGCTGTTGGTGCTTTGTTAACTATTTTACTATGATAGGTTGCATTATCCATGACGATGATGGAGGTTTTTTAGAAGTTGGTGTTCAAACCACTTAAAAAAATTTTCATGGTTCATTTCACCATGATAATCAGCTTGTTTAGTTTTTGAGCAAAACACCAGCTCTGCACCATCAACAAAACCATGTGTCGTTCCAGCATGCACCACAATATATCTTTAAAAAAAATACTTTGGATATTTGTTTTTATTTATATGATTAGTTACCTTTTGCCCCCAACTTCAGTTGTCTTAACGGATTTAACGCTATCATCTTGCCAAGACTTGCTGATAGTCCCATCTTGGAAAATCCATGTTTTGTCCAGGTAAACAAACTCTTGTGTTTCTTCTCTTTTTGCTTGCATATGATTTCTTAAAAATTTAATACTTTTTAGAGCAATATTAGGCACCTCCATAAAGTCCACGTCGAGGATCATCTTTGCGGTCCTTAAATCCAATCTTACATCCTTAAATCCAATGTTCCTCAATATTTTCCATAAAGATGTTCTACCACCATGAAAAATATCTCTTTCTTCTAATTTCGCTTTTAGGGTGTTCACTGTAAAGTGCTTTTCTAAAAGAATAATTATAAAATTAGACGCATATTAGGGAAAATTTATATCAGTGAAATAAAATAAAAAGTACTTACATCTTTTACAGAATAAAGCGGAAGCAGCGGACCCCCGTTTTCCCTTTCCCTCTCAAAATATTCGCTCAAAGCACGCACCATACCCTGCGCGCGTTTATCAAGATATTGAGAACCTATCTTGCGCGGCTTTTTTTAAATTAAGTGACAAACTGTGTCAAAATTTTAACGAAAAATTTGAATATTATCATTGCAACCCAGCCCTATTATGCCAACATGACAGATGAAAATTAACTATTATTTGTGTGGCGTTTTTGTAGTGTCACTAGAATTTATATTGGCAGCAAAAAACACCAAACGATGACGTCAGGGTATAAATTAAATGAATAGGCTTTATCCACCGACATTTAACTAGCCTCCAGCGAGGTTATAATAACGTGGAATGTGGATGAACAATATGGCCACTTCCGTCGTGTACTTTATTGCAGTTAAATTACATCAGGCTCCTTCCTGTGGTTCTTTATTCATTGATATAGATGGCTGACACAACTGAATATATACCTACCTGTGTGGTGCATTCCATATGAATTGTATTATGGCTGTCAACATATGGTTTAAATTTTAACTTTCCTGTATATCTGACTTTATTTTTGGGTTTCCTTAGTTTCCAATGCAAACAAGTTTGCGAACAAAAAATGCATTAAGAAAAGATCCGGGATCATTAATAAACAGAGGCGTCTCAACAATTATTTTTGAAACAGATTTGTTTCTCAATACGGGAAGTGTACTACTTCAAATAGGGTTAAATGCAACTTTCAAAAATTAAAAACATACAACTGCTCAAATATCTTATGGTTAAAGCAATAATTTGTTTGAAATAGTTGTTCCAATATTCCCTAAAGAGGAAAAAATTTAGCGTCCACAGCTCTGTTAAACTGCAAGAAGGAAAGGTTGTTTCATATACAGGGTGTCCAACTTTATAACTGTACAAATCCGTAAAATCTTCATTTTTTGAGACAAAAGCCTAAACTTTTTTTGTTTGAAAGGCCTTCAAAAACCGCTTCTTTTGACCTTCCTGCCATTTTCAAAATGCAAATCCAGGACTAGTTCTGATTTTTTATACCACCGATTTTCACGAAAACCATTTAGCGATTTTTTTATTTAAAATCTGACCCCACAGCGTTAATCAGAACACCCCAAAACCCCTATATACTAAATTTGAATAACAAATATACAGGGAGTTCCATTCTGCAGGTTGTCAAAGTTGAGCACAGAAAATGTATCATCTTAGACAGTGACTTTGTTGAGAAAGGTCCAATAATTTAAATTGTTTTTATTTGTTAGTTGGCATTTTGTAAAGAAATGCATTACTTTTGTGTTTTATCAATATTATTTCAATAATTCCAGAGCACTTCTTGATCCGTATAAGTTTCGTAAAATTTCAGAATTTTGAGATGGCTCAGAGAAAAATTCTTACCCAGTATATTTTTGAAGTAAATCTTTTCACATCAACATTTTGAGTGGTCCTGTTGACCATTCAGATGTCTTTAAAATTCCTATTTTGCTCAATTTTGACACCTTTCAGAATGGAACTCCCTGTATATTTTTTGTTCAAATTTGGTATATGGGGGTTTTGGGGTGTTCTGATTAACGCTGTGGTGTCAGATTTTAAATTAAAAAAATCGCTAAATGGTTTTCGTGAAAATCGGGTGTAGGAAGGTCAAAAGACGCGGTTTTTGAAGGCCTTTCAAATAAAAAAAAAGTTTAGGCGATTATCTCCAAAAATGAAGATTTTTACGGACTTGTACAGTTTTGAAGTTGGACACCCTGTATAAGCAAACTTTATTCTGCTGTTCCCTAAGTCAGCTCTGCATTTGCTGGTGTTGCAGTGAGTGTAAATTGGTATGTATTTTATAAATTTAACTATAGTTTGTCTTATGTTACAGGAATTGAAAATATAATGAAACGAAAGTTGGTGGAGTTAGGTTTACCGGTTAATGTAAGTTAATTTTGTTGCTCTTATTGCTTTTGACTTTAGAGATTTTCTAGATAGCATTGATTGAGTTGGCGACAGACGGTCCGGTAATGTCACTGGACAGGTTTACAAGTACAGTTTTGTTTAAAAATTATCCCTTGGAAGGGTGGTATCTGACAGCCATTTTCGATAGAACCCCGCCGGTGTTCGTAATTTACAGATTGCGGTAAAAATGTAAAATTAACTTTAATAACATTTTTTTTTAATTTTTAGGAAAAACAAGTTGGAAAAATAAATATGCCTATTTTTTATTAGTTAGTAGGTATTAATTAGTAGTTGGTAGTACATATATTAATAATGTAAGTGCCTATATTAATATAAAATATAAAAAAATATATTTTTTTAATAATTGGTTATAACATAGAGGGGAGAGAAATGATAGATAATAAGGAAAAGTTTTCAAACATTATAAATCGACAAGCCGATTTTTTAATAGATATATCGAAGTTGTTATTAATTTTTTTTTTATAATACCTTTAGTTCCTAGTTTACAGTTCTGCTTTTTTTAATAGTTTGCTTCTACTAACCCACCATGGTCCTGTTATGCACCCTTTGTCTGAAAAAATTTAAAAATATACAAACCATTAAACAACATTAAGCAAAAATTGTAGTAATAGAAAACATATCGAGATAATAGTAAATATTGATGATTATATTATAAATTGTAAGTGTTTATAAACTGTAATATTGTCATATTACTTTATATGTTTTAAATATTTTCAGTCGATTCTCATATACCAGCTGAAAAAATTAACCCTTTGTAACATAACAACCACTCCAGCCGCGATCTATCTAACTTAATAAATTGTGCTTTTACGGTCGTGTGGCGCCCTCTGTTGATTGGGGGCAGGCTTCACTTTTTTTGCGGAACTCTATCCGTAATGACCTTCATTTTGGTCACCTGAATTTGGTTCGCTTACTTCGTCGGTCGCTAGTGTACTAGTGTAACCTAAAGGAAATAGCAAGAGGTGAAACCGTAGCCCTAAGTCTGAATCCCAGACTCAATAAATTTGTGAAGCCGAACCCCCACATTTTCTTTGGACACCTGGCGCTCAAAATCCACATCCACGCACCTTCAACATCTCAAGCGATGAACACGATCTACTACGGGTAATTTATAATATTAAAAACTTGAAAATTACATTATAACGTTTTTTCTATTGTTGCAGATAGTAAATATTGCAGTAAATGTCAAATAAATCTGAACAATAAACAATGGGTAGCTCACATACGAACTAATAACCACAAAGCAAAATGTTTTGTTTCCTTGGAGGAGGGTATTGAAATTCTGAGAAGTGCATTCAAATATAGAATTGCAACTTATAAAATATCACCAAAAATTACACCCATTGATATTAAAACATTTCAAGAGATTATTAACAAAGCGCTATCTTTACTCATGGAAGAACAGCTGAGACATACTGCTATTAAAATCAACTTTGAATTATATGGTATATATTATTCGAAAGCTTATATGAAAACCTGTTTCTGGTACTTGCTAAGAAAGCTGATGAGTTTGCAGAACGTAAATCTGGTAAGAATAAATATAAACTTTGAATAATTATTTTTATTTGTTGTATAATTATTTTCATTTTTTGTATAATTATTTTCATTTTTTCTTGGCCTAGAAATTATCGTCAATAAATATAATCCTCTACGAATTTCATCATATCCCCTAAAGAAATCCAGAAAAAGAGAGCTGTAGTCAACATTCAGAACAATAATTGGGTGCTGTTTTGGATGGAGTTTAATGGCTGCTGTGCAGTTTCTTAATAAACATATAAAATGAAAATTTTGCACCTTAAATGAGAGTTTTTTAATATACACATTATGATTACTAATGCTTTACCTTGTTCAAAAGAATTTTTGCGAAATTTTAAAGTTTTGTTTAATATCGTTGCAACAAACATGAAGTTTGGGATTCCCTAAAAAATTAAAAATCTAAGTTAATTTTACAAATATGCTTGAATTTGAACAAAGTTATGCGAAACTGATATAGTTTTGATTGATTTATGAAATTATTTAGGGTGAATAGGTATTAAAACAATTTTTTTAGGAAATTATTGTTTTTGAAAAAAATATTTTTTTTTTAGGGGGCCATGTTTTGGTATTTAGGCATAACTTTTAATTCTAGACAACTTTTCTTAATAACATTTTGTGGAATTTTTTGTTGTTTGTTTAAAAAATAAGTTGTAGAAGAATTTCATAAACAAGCAAGAATACATTATCAGAGAAGGCGAGTAATTGTTAAAGGTCTTAATGATCTTTGGCAAGCATCAATGTATTCTGTAAATATGTATGGGTGCAACCAGTTAAATCGAAAAGTAGTAAAGACGTTGCTACCGCTATGAAAAATGTAGGTACTAATTCAGGCTAAAACATCACCTACACATCTTCAAACTGATATGGGTAAAGAATTTTACAATAAAGAATTTAGTAAACTTATGAAGGAATTCCAAATAAATCATTACAGTTCATTTTTGAAACGAGTATTGTGGAACGAGGAGTCAAATGTACTCTAAACAATTCAATGTGGAAACAATTTAGTTTGCAAGGTAGCTATAAATGGATAACTATATTACAAGAAATCGTCGATAAATATAACAATACAAAACATAGACCAACATTATTTAAACCTAAGAGCATTAATAAAAACAATGAAAAATCAATATTGCAAGAGGTACTTATATACTTATCACAAAATCACAAAATTATGTGTGTGTCAGTATATACTCCAAACTGGTCAAATGAAATATTTAAAGTGAAAAAGGTAAAACTCACCAATCCAATTACACATTTGTTAGAAGATGAAAAAGGTGTTGAAATAAAAGGAGGATTTTATGGATTTATATTAAATTGAAAATATTGTAAGAAAAAAAGGAAATAAACTCTATATTAAATGATTGGGGATGGACAGTACTAATAACACATGGATTGCTAAGAATCAACTTGCATAATATAATTATAATTATTATGAAAAATAAAAATAATTTTCTTTTAGACTAAATCTTTTATAACCTTAAAAATATTTTATTTTATTTTACAGGTATAAAATAATCCACTATCTAATTACATATGTAATTTGATAATATAAATTGTCTTGAAAAATTCCATAGTTGTATTCAAAAAACTTAAGCAAACATTTTCTCTTTTTTGCTGATGAATGATCAATATCTGCGCATTCAGACATTTTACACTTTATTACTTACTTAGTTTGAAAACTAGGAAATTTTGTGATTTCATAAAGATACAATGAGTGAGAGTACCTGTTACACTAGTCACTATCACTGTCACTGTCATAAAATATATCTATAAACGTGTTGATGTCCCACAACGCTGGCTATGTCTGCAATTGATATAATATATCTTCCTATTTCCTTTAAATTCTTATCAAAATCCAATCTTTTGAGTCCCAAAGCAAAACTTTTTTATATTCTATCTTCCACACACAATTCCAGAGCACTTCCCTACCTTTTTGCACGCTGGATACACTCTTCTTCGGGTACAAATTTACCACCTCCATATATCGCCTCGTGTTCAGCATCAAATTTTAAATTGGAAAAAAATTGTCTTAACGTTTCAACACCGCTTTGTAGATAATGTACTTCTGTGCTGGATATTTCGTATAACACATCCACATTTTAGTCTATACTGTTACACATCGTATGCAAAACTGAATGATGGGTGGGGGTATATGAACCTTTAATTATATGCATTAGGTATTTTTATTAAATAAAAAAATCCTGGGTAATAATAATTAATACAATTCGTATGGAATGCACCCCAGGTATGTAATCAGTTTGGTCAGCCATCTAGACATTGTTTACCTAAATTCCTGTGTGCCATCACTTCGGAATTTGACCTTCAGATTTTGAACTCTAGGGTTCAAGGTCAAATGATTTCGAAGGGGCATATGTTGGACAGGTTATCATTTTCGGGAGAATCGAAGTTGACTGCATAACCGAGATCTGGCACATTTTCGCAAGAGGTCTGACCATAGTGAAGAAATTCGTTCCATGGCCTAATCGACTGTGGAATGCTGACGTTCTCCCCTGAATAGGCCTTTTGATGCAGGAAAGTAAAGAGTTTCTTTTGGCAAAATCAGTGATATATCTCATCAAGTGCTACCAAATCTGTGTTTTCAGAAATACTCTCTTTTATTCACCTTGTTTTTCAGGTGCTCTTAAGATCATTGCATTCACAGATATCTTTTCCACAGTAATTACAGCATTTCTTTTTCTGGCATCTTTCTCTGGGCCACAAGGAATTCTACTGTTATTTTGCTCCACAGAGAAAACAGTGTTCTTTGAAATAGGATTGTTCAGAAACAGATCTCGTTCCTCTTGTTCACTTCACATCTGTGTCTCCACAACGAATAGCTGCTTTTATCAATTTGGGTTGTTGCATTTCTTCTGGCAAGCACTATGCACAGATATCTGATTTACACCTTTCAATAAACGTTCATTTTCTTTGTGCTTTAGTGAAACACGCGACGCCAGAAGGGTTTGAACCCCTTTTCCTTTCCCAACACTACGTCACCTTCACTCAATTTCTCCTTATAAAAAACACAAACTCTGGATCTGGGAGCTGACATTCTGTAGATTTTGAATTCAAATGAAACTGGAAATTACGCACAACTCGTGGGCTAGCCGGCCAGAGAAAGATTAAGGTGACTGTCTACGACGAGGGGCCTTGGATCACAGAAAATATACTTTGGAACAAAAGGTCACTTATTATGAAATGGATCCAAATCAGCGCCGGTTTTAGCTTGACTACCGCCGGGTGCTAAGTTTAAAAACGCCTTATCTTTTCTCTCAATTTTTTACTTTTGCCCACAAAAAGCTAAAAAACATTATTGAAACAAAAGAATCTTTGTGGTACAAAATTGCGCCGCAGGCGAAAATTTTTCAAATATTCAAGGTCAAACAGTTTAAATTAACGAAAATAAATTCCAAGCAAAACATATTGTTGTTAACTGGTGGTATTTTTTTTGTTCACTATGACTCATAACATTTGTAGCCAAGAAGTCCTACTCAGTCTTCTTTTATAGAACAACTGTGACCAATAGAAATTTCGAAATTTGTTTTAGTGTAAGCCCATAAAAATCATTGCTTTTTAAACCGGCTTTACAAAAGAAAGCAGAGGTGTTTGGTTACTAAAATGCACCGTAGGCGAAAATTTTTAGAAATATAAAGCACAGAAAGTTTAAAAGAGGTATAGGAAATTACAAAATCATAACAGTATAATGTATTTTTCGTCTTTTCTCAATGTAGGGTGCTTGAACCCCCAAACCATATATAGCCCTGGGCTCATGTATGGAAAAAGCCAAGACTCGTGGAATCGGTAGTTAGCTACTTGACAATAATAAGTATATTTTTCAATAAATGTATTTATGTTGCACATTATTACATGACAATTTTCCAATTTATATTCAATCAATGAATCACTGTTGTATATCCTGCGTTTAGGTATTTTCATTTAGAATTTTTTATTTTCGCCCAAAAATCCAGGGGGGGGGAGTAAAATCTTCAACGTACAAATGAATAAGATGATGAATAGGAGAACGTTTCAGATGTTATGTTTGCAGGCGACGATCAAAATGAAGGTGTCGCGTCGTGAGCGACATAGCCACAAAATGTAATTTATTTTTAATTATTAGACCAGCTTATACCGCCTCCTAAAATTAACCGCCGGGTGCTATTAGCGCCCTAGCACCCCCCTAAAACCAGCGCTGATCCAAATTCTAAAACTACAAACATCAAAGAATCAAAGTGTTGACCCTCTGGTCTGTAAGTACATTTTCTGTGCTTGAACATTACAGAAAAAGAATGGTAGGGAGAGATACACCAGAAAATTTAAGAAGTATCTCTGAGACTAACCACTTTGGTTTCAAATTGTGGCAAATTTATATTCTTTCTAACTGTTTTTCGTGATTATCTGATAGGGGACATAATATATGATCTACAGCTACTTCTCAGGTTTATGCAGTTTTAATGCAATTTGTTGCTTCCCTTTTTAACAGGATAATTGAACTGAAATAAAGTGTCAATGGAATTTTAGATCATTCAGATAATCACGAAATAATAATAATAAGTCGTACCTACTTATGTGTTCCTAGTACATTTCTTTTTCTCTTGCATTAAGAGTTTATTAACTTTTCTCGATTTTTTAAAAAAACTGGGTATAGTTTCCGAGAGTTTTTCTGCCATACATACAGGGTTGTCCTAAATTATTGCCATGTTATGAAAAATTAGTAAAAACGTTTAGCCAAACAAGTCTATCAAAATCAAAAGTACCTACCTATAAAAATGAATATATTCCTGTGATAAAATATTAAGTAACTTTTTCTAATGAACTTACTTATATTGTCAAGGCTTTATTTTTATTAAAACAGGCCTTGAAACAAGTAAAAAGGACAAAATTATTTGCATGTTGTGCATTTTAAAAATAATGCTTTGACTAAATAAGTTTATCACAAAAAGTTGACTATTTGGTTTCATTATACAGGGTGTTTCTTAATAACATGCTAATACTTAAGGGGGTTATTCTTGGGTCCATTTTGAGAAAAAATCTTCATATGGGCATGTGTCCTAAAAGCATTGAATGACGTATTAATAAGACTTCTCAAGGCTATAGTTTCATGTCCTGGAAAGTAGTTGGTGCCTATGGTCAACAATATATTTTGCATTGTATTTTGTCCGCGGTAAGCACATAGTGAGCCAGAGAACTGTCAAACGTGACAGCCATGATCAGTCTTTATTAATACGTCAGTCAACGCTAAAAGTCTTAACTTTTGAGATAGAGGGTGGTAAAATTGGACCATGTTAATGTTAATGACTTAAATACGTGACAACTAGACTAGGTAGACAACTGTCAAAACTGTTTATGTTTACAAAACAAAATCTGCTTCTTGCCAACTAGATCGGTTTGAATAATTGTTAATATCTAATTTTATACCAAGGTGCAAATGAATGAGTTTTATTTTTTTATGCGAAAACCGTACGTGAAAAAAAAAAGATCAAGAGACCGCATTTGCTCAGAAAGGAATGGGTATTTCAAAAATAATTTTTAGTTTAAGAAAAAGCAGTGGCGTGACATATTTTTATTTAAAAATATTCAATTCAACACCCGTACAGACGCCACTGGTAAAAGTAATAAAATTGTTTGTACATCAGAAAATGCATCTTGGTGCATAGAAGGCATGTACCAAATTTCACAAAAATATCTAGGGTGATACCAAAGTTATAATAAAAAAATGACTTTTTTCTTACAATTTTAGCCCCCTGTAGTTCAAAAGTTAAGACTTTCAGGACATTATGTTCACATAAAGTTTTTTTCTTGAAATCGGCATTAAAATGTCCCAAAATCGTCATTAAAAGCACAGAAATCGTACAATAATGTAGCCCATTATTGTACGATTTTTTCAATAAGTAGGCCTTGGCGAGATGTAAACATCAAACGCCAGACGCGGAGAAATCGCTCGTCAAAAGTGACCAAATATTCAAAACCCGGCCGATAAAGGCTCATTTAACTTTTCGTACACATTGCGAAATTGTTTCCTATAGAAGCGCAATCCTTCAGTATACATATTTTAGTAAATTTGAAAATCAATAGATTTGTTGTGTAGGCTGCACAAGAAGCAGCAGTTTGGTTTTTCTGTCAGAAGGTGCCGTACATCATTATACTTGTCCTAGGTAGAGCGATCGGTAAAGTCAAGCAACGCCGCGCGTAGTCGGTTCGTGGACGGGTGATCACTTATTATTATTTTCTTGCCTAATAAAACTTTTTTTTTCCGATTTCAAGAAAAATATAATATGTACCTCGGCACTGAAGTTCTTTTTATGACTCATGTGGTTCATTTGCCTCGGCCAGAGGCCTCAGCAACTAAACTCCACATGAGTCATAAAAAGTTGAACTTCAGTGCCTTGGAACATAAATAACTATTTCTCAAAATGGACCCAATAATAGCCCCCTTAAGTATTAGCATGTTATTAAGAAACACCCTGTATACGCGAGTTCGTATTTACCACACACTTAAATTTGCGAATAGGGAATTAACAACCCAAAGACAAAATAAATCAAATCCAAAACTTACAATTTTGAAAAACTTGTAAACTATGTAAATAATTTTGTTTGCTCCCAGGTACATACTTATTATGTATATTTTTACTTACCCTATGTTTAGTTAGATATGTCTTGCTTTATTTAAAGGTAAAAAGTAGAATACCTGCATTTTTATTATACATATTGTACATATTATGCTCCTTATTTTTCTACTATACCTATTACTCCTATTTTAATTTTTAACATTTTTACCAAAAACTAACGATATACACTAATGCTTAATGGTGCATAATGGAAAGTCAATGTAGAGGTGCCCCCGTATAACTTGGTGCAACCAGCTTTACAGTGATTTGTATAGTCCACCCTCGTAAATAACGGAGTGGCGAGCTGACATTGATTTATGACCGGTCACAAAAAATCAAAGGAGTGAGCGGACTTATAGTATTCTCTAGACTTTGGTATTACGGAAGGAAAATTTAAATGTTACACACTGCATGCCATTCATTTCGAGATTCATTCATAACGAGTCTTGAAATAACTAATTATTCTCTATCAAAGCAAAGTCAATATGGCTGACACATGCAGATTTATGTTCATATTTAAAAATTTTGTTACACCGTAATGTCAAATATAGAGTATATTGGCCACTGTTTTATATCAGTATTGGCCAAAAAATCTCAATCGGTCGATTCCCATAGCCACCTCCAAATTTGAGCAGCATCGCCAGAGCCATCCGTTAGTTATAGCCCGAAAACTGAAATCTAGACCCACTTTTAAGGGCCCATATCTTCCTTAATCTGGACATGTGTGCGAAAAGTAAAATCAAGGGTCCCATAATTTTATAAGTAGAATATCAGCCTTTATAGGATGGTAGTAAGTTATGGACAACCCTGTAAAACAACATAACAAGCTATCATTTTTATATTTGAATTTTAGTTGGGTCCCTGTCTATACAGATGACACCCAAAACTTAGCTGTGATGTCAATTGGATTCCTATTGAATGACAGAAACAACTCGGTAGTTTGGAGAGGTCCTAAGAAAACTGCAATGGTCAAACAGTTTCTAACAGATGTTTGTTGGGGAGATTTAGATTACCTGTTGATCGACACACCGCCAGGTATTTTTAGGTATATTCTGTTCAAGGAATGTTCATACCTACGTCACAACTCCCGTCCTTGTCTGACGTGTGAGTATATGTGACGTAGGTATGAACATTCGTTGAACAGAGTGTATATCATTTTTTTTCTTAACAAATATTTACATGTATACCACTAATAGAAAAATTTCCATTTGGGTGCAAGTAGTGCCTTGCCTGAATAGTGAATAACTAAAGCACAAAAAATGTCATTTTGGTAGATTTTAATGTAACAGAGTAAAAAGAGAATGTCACTTTAATTTTTAGCACCATCTGTTGCTTGCATCCATCCAGTATTATTGTAATATCCTTATTACATTGTCACACATTGGCTAACTAGGGTTTCCATATACAAGGATATTACTATTAAATAATGAGTTTCTAGCTTCATACATTTTAAGGTACCTCTGATGAACATATTACTGTTATGGAAAACTTGAAGTCATTATCATGCGATGGCGCTATAATAGTAACTACCCCACAACAAATGTCTATAGAAGATGTCAGAAAAGAAATTACATTTTGCAAGAAAACTGGCATACCTATTTTGGGGATCATCGAAAATATGAGTGGGTAAGTATGTATAATGATAATAATTCTCACCTTAACAGTACTCCAAACTGCAGAGGAGGAAGGGGGCAATTACTAATATTTTTCCTTCATTCCAAGGCAGTATAAGTTATTTTTTATTAAGAAATTGTCAAGGTCACGAATTTCAATAAATTTCTCTAGATATATGCACATCTGCTATTGTCAGTAAAGGTTATTCTAGAATTTCGAAATATTATGCAACATTAAATGAACAGCTCGTTTTTGAATTGCTGAATACTTCTGCAGGGTGCCCATTAGCCTGGAAACCCAGGAAAAGTCGTGGAATTAAAATAGGGCCCCTGGAAGTCGGGAAATTATATTAGGTCAAAATAAATAAAAGATCGGGAAATATCAGGGGATTTGAAAATACATATAAGCTTTCTTAGTTTTTTTTAACATAGGTCCTCAATGTACAGAGGGTGTCTATTGGCAGAGGGCCACTCGAAATGTCTCAACAAATATACATTTTTCAAACAACTTTATTTGAAAGAGAAATTGCTTTTTTGATGGGCTTGGTTTGTGTAAAAATACATTTGAGATCCTACTTTCCAGATATTTTTGAAAATCCCAAATATTATCGAATCTTCTCACCTTATTTCAAAAGTTACTGAAAAAAATTCTTCATGAAATTTGATACTTTTGTCAATTTGCTAGTTTTTGCCTATATCTTCGGTAAAGAGGAAAACCCCCTTCAAATTATCAAATTTAAGACATTCTCCAGTATTTTTTTCACAACATACTACATTGCAAATCTTCCAAATTTGAAAATACTTTGCTATTTTTATACACAACGGAAAATAATTATGTAATAAAATTAGAAATGTTAAATCGCTTGACTGACAGAAACTGCTTGCTGTGTTTTCCTCAGCCAGCTAAATTGAGTAAATTTTTTTATATGTTAAGAGGGCACACACTAAACCTTGGTATTTTCCAAAAGGCATTTTTTCTTTCAAATAAAGCTATGAAAAAATGCATATTAGTCAAATTATTTAGAGTGGCCCTCCATTGCTAGATACCCTGTATACATAGTATATTATATTTTGCATTGGAAAGCGTGAATTTGTATAACAAAAAGGTCTTTTAGACTTTGTCGCCAATTATATGCTTTCTTTTTATTTATTGGGCAATTGAGTTCAGAAGATGGAGTAATAGAAGATGAGAAACTAAAGTAGTATGAACAGAATTTACTTTAGAACCTTGAAGTGATTTACAACAGCTATTTACAAGAAGTTGGAGTTATTTACAAGATCAGTGGAAAATTATTAAGCTTTTTACAATTAAAAGTATTACTTGATCAAAAATTAGTTAAATGTAGAGTTAAAAAGTTCGGTATATACAGGGTGTCCGGAAATAAATGCACCAACTCGAAAAATTAAAAAGAAAAATGGAAAATATGACGAAAAGTTCATATGAACATGGGTCCGCAGATGTTTGGTTTTCGAGATGCAGGGTGTTGAAATTTAAATTTTATTTTCGATTTTTTTAAATAACTTTTTGAGACGACAAAATTTTCGTGCAAAATTTGGTAGTCGGGGTTTTTTTGGGATAAGAAATCATAATTTGGTATTATTTTTGGTGCAATACGTAGAGGGCGCTGCGTACGCTATCATTATTTAATTTAATTTGCCCTAACTTTTTTGACAGTAAACTTTTACGACATTTTGTGAATGTATCCTCTTCTTACACGTTTTCTAAGCAAAAAAGGTATACTTGGTGCATAACGCCAAAGGGGACCGTTTTCGAGAAATTTTCAAATTTCTGCATCGATGCAGGTGCCATATCGACACTCGTATGCAATTAAATTCTAGGCGTTAATCATAGGTGCCTGGCGTTCACAATAAACAAACACATTTAAATTTACGCCAAAAGGTGAACAAACAAAATTGCTACATTAATTCGGTTAGAATCATCGGAAGATGGCATTATCATACCATGTTTCATGTCCCCAGTCTAAACTCGGAAACTTACCTGCATTTCATAGAAAATTGCAAACAAGAAACCATGAATGTTACAAATTATTTTCATGAAACTTTTATTAAGAGTTCGATTCTTACAATTGAATTTTATTAGGTAAGTGAAATTAACCAATTTCGTAAAACGTGTTCAAAGTGGGAACCGTTTTGTTGAACACAAACCCGCAGACGTTTTACAAAATTTTGACGTATTTTCCAATGAATGTTGGGTATCTGTTTAATATCTTCAGCCGCGGCAAGGATTCGTTGTTGTAAGTGATCGCGATTTCTAATTGGCACGGCATAGACGCGATCCTTCATGGCCCCCCAGAAAGAAAAGTCCATAGCGTTTAAGTCCGGAGAACGGGGAGGCCATGCTGCGTTGGGGGAATTGTTACCAATCCAACGTCTTGGATAATTTTCATTCAGCCATTCGGTTACGATCCGCCCTCGGTGTGGTGGGGCACCATCATGCATAAACCATAAACTCTGTCTAATATCGAGGGGAATATCTTCCATAAGAATTGGTAGTTCATGTTCCAAAAGATACCGGTAAGTTTCAGCATTTAACCGAGGGGGCAAGAAATGTGGACCAATGATGTAATCTCCGACGATTCCAGCCCAGCAATTGACTGAACATCTATCTTGCGAACGAGTCTGCCTTACGACGTGTGGATTTACCATGGCCCAGTAATGAAGGTTGTGTAGATTCAGTACACCATCTTTTGTAAAACAGGCCTCATCAGTAAAGAGCAATCGGTTTACAAAATCCGGATTTTGGTTATAACGTTGAAGAGCCCATAAGCAGAAATTTCTTCTTCGTGGTAAATCCTCTGGTTTAAGTTCCTGTACTTTTTGAACACTAAAAGGATGCAGTAATTGCAGTTTAATAAAACTGTGGACTTGCATTTTAGGAATTCCAAGTTGCAGTGATGCCCGTCTTATGCTTATTTCGGGGTTTTCGTCAAATAAATCCAAAATATTTTCTTCTTGTTGCACTGTTAACAAACGACGTCTTCCTGCATTAGATTTTGTTACATTTACAGAACCCGTTTCCATAAGTTGCCGGTGCACACGTGAAAACATTGAATGATATGGAAGTATTCGTTGGGGAAATCGGTCAGAGCACAGTCTCCGCGCGAGACGTGAATTTCCACGGGCCTCTCCATACATCAGGTGCATTTGAACCTTTTCTTGCATGGATAATATCACCGTTTTTCGAGAAAAAAGTAGAAAAGATAATCTAACAACAACAAATTAATTAAACTGTCAAAAAATAAATGTGTTTGTTTATTGTGAACGCCAGGCACCTATGATTAACGCCTAGAATTTAATTGCATACGAGTGTCGATATGCACCTGCATCGATGCAGAAATTTGAAAATTTCTCGAAAACGGTCACCTTTGGCGTTATGCACCAAGTATACCTTTTTTGCTTAGAAAACGTGTGGGAAGAGGATACTTTCACAAAATGTCGTAAAAGTTTACTGTCAAAAAAGTTAGGGCAAATTAAATTAAATAATGATAGCGTACGCAGCGCCCTCTACGTATTGCACCAAAAATAATACCAAATTATGATTTCTCATCCCAAAAAAACCCCTACTACCAAATTTTGCACGAAAATTTTGTCGTCTCAAAAAGTTATTTAAAAAAATCGAAAATAAAATTTAAATTTCAACACCCTGCATCTCGAAAACCAAACATCTGCGGACCCATGTTCATATGAACTTTTCGTCATATTTTCCATTTTTCTTTTTAATTTTTCAAGTTGGTGCATTTATTTCCGGACACCCTGTATAACTAACACTGTTTAGAACACTTTTAAAAGTTCCTTACAATCCTGGACTAGGTACCTTTGTTTCAACAAAGATTGGCGACTGTCAGCCACATGCCACATTTCACTCAGGCTCCTTTTGGATGTGATCTAACTTCCCCAGCTAGCTCTTTTTTGGTTTTAAGTTATTAATGCACTCTGGAAACGAACCACTTTTGAATTTATACAGTGTGTTTCTAAATTATGGTTCCAACGTAATACGACAGGTAGAAAATGTCATTTTGAACAAAAAGTTTCCTATAAAAATGGGCCCAAAAATGCATATTAAAAAAGTTACAGGGTGATAAATGCACAATTTGACAAACATATTTTTTGCAAAAACTTCTACAGAAGTTATGCAATTTAATTTAAAAATTTAGTTAATTTTATCCTTATGGAACAAGAGTTCCTTTTGTTGTAAAATGAAAAGATGCACTAAAATGATCCTGCAAGACCAAAAAGATAACCTCAAAAAAAGTTATGAATATAAAACCCTGTCCCTCCGCCTCTGGGCGATGGGAATAATTTGTTTTTACAGGAAATTGCTGCAGTTCAGCAACTAAAGGACTGCGACTGCACCAAATTTCATTTAAATTGCATAACTTCTGTAGAAGTTTTTGCAAAAAATATGTTTTCAAACTGTGTGTTTATCGCCCTCTAACCGTTGACTGACATATTAATAAAGTCATAAAAATCATTTATTTTAATACTTTTAATTGGTTAGAAAATACAAGCAAAAGAAAACTTGGTAACTTCAACTTTTACCGCTTTAATCTTTGCTTCAAAATGCAGTAAAGTGATGTGATTTATAATTACCACCTTCTTTGATAAGCTGAATCCATTTCTTTGGTTAATTCTATTTGCTCCAGAAATGCAGCTCTCATCATATCGAGAATTACAATTTCTCCATTTTCCTCATCTAAGCCACTTTCTAAATTTAGTTTCTTCTCTTGGAAACCTAAAAATCGGCAAGAAATCAGATAATATTAATGAAAAACGATATTATTTGGCAAACAATTATACCTATTTACTTACCTATAGAATGTAATTTCACAATCTGCATGTAAAAGTATCTTCGCATTTTTCCAATGCTTTACGAATTATTATTTTTTATCGTAAATAGGAAAACGAAAAGCTATTGACCGTACAAAATATAAAGAAAAAGTCGCCATTAAAAACCAAAAAGACGCATATCTTAAAAAAGCATGTCACGGTGACTTTATGACTTCAAAAAGTATAATGCAATTTTATTCATACTATATAAAAAAAATTAAACAAGGAATAAAGTAGCCACCATTCAAACTGCCAATATCGGGTTAAAAATTACCATCTGTTTTCATTCCCTGCGCCTTGCAGCGCGCAATAGGCCCAAAACTGAATATATGTTCATATACAGCTATGTGCTTGAAACCCTCTGGCAAACACCTCTTAGAGCCTCGGTCTGCAAGGTCGTATTTCAACCTTCAAGAACGAAATGGAACTAATTTCTCCAAAAACTATTATGAAAAAAAATCAAATCAGGCAGGAAGCGTTAAACTGCAAAATATAATAGTCAGGCCAAAACATTTAGTTGACAGTTCATACTGATCTGCTGTCCAGATACATACCTCACTGTAACTAAATAGTTCATTGTTAAAAATGATTTTAAAAAGAAAGAAACAACATATCTTAATTTCAACAAGTTGGCTGCATAGTGGTGATGGCAAATAGATTGATCAGGCAATCCAAAAGTTTTTAAACCGTAGTAACAGGCATTTGAATAAATTTCCGTTACACATACAGGGTGTCCAACTTTAAAATTGTACAAATCCGTAAAATCTTCATTTTTGGAGATAATCGCCTAAACTTTTTTTTTGTTTGAAAGGCCTTCAAAAAGCGCTTCTTTTGACCTTCCTGCCATTTTCAAAATGCAAATCCAGGGCCGGCTGCGATTTTTTTATATCCACGATTTTCACGAAAACCATTTAGCGATTTTTTAATTTAAAATCTGAAAATCTGGATGTGCCGTGGATGTGTCAATTCGCGCTTATATTGAAGTGCTGGGGGAGACGGCAGAGTACTCAACTGTTGTGAGACACAGTTAATTAGAGACTGACATCCATGTTTATGGCTACTCTAATTGGTCACCTGTGACACTGTCATATGGATTTAAAAGCAATACATACCAAAATCAGAGACAGATGGCATAACAAATGAAAGTGGTCCAGTCATTGGTCTTATGTTTAAATCTACCAAAAAAATAGCTGGACAACCTGTTTTTGCAAAATATGTTCTCTGTATCTAGTGGACAGGGTGATCCAAATTTCGCGCCCTAAAACGTTCATAATCATTTTGAACTCACTTCGAATGAAGGTTCATATTTTCATATTTTGCCTTGTACTGGAAATATTAACCTTAACTTTTTGTGTGGATGGTTACATAATGACCCTTATCATTATTTTCATAATTTTTTCTTACGCTCAATTTATCTGCAAACGTTTCGTTTCCGAGATACAGGATGTGAAAACATATCATTGGAATCTGGATGAAACGTAGATTCCGGAAATTCAATAATATACTGGGTGCTCCATTAAAGAACATAAGTTTGGTTTGTCCAGCTCTTATGGAACATCCTGTAACAATTTCATTAAGAAGATGGAAAAGCTCAACAAAAATCTTAAAACTCTGGATCACTCTGTACTTTTCTCATATTCTTATGACAAATGACTAACTAGGGTACCCTACTGTTTGACCGGCATCAACATATGGAGTTAATTAATTGATTTCACTTCATACAGTTTATGCACTGCCTTCTCCCGCCATTGAATATAAGAAATACGCCCCCTATAGGCTCAATGCTAAACTAGTCTATGGGCCATGCCAACAATGAACAAGAACAACGCAGTGTAGACCCGGTGGCTAGCACCGTTCACATGGTGACGATGGCCCATATATTAGTTCGCATAGTCCCGTCGGGGCTTTGGCATCTTAAATTCAGTCGCGTATATCGTTGACTGATATATTATTAAAGACTGCTCACGGCTGTCACGTCTAACACATTTTGGGCTCACCATGTGCTTTCCGGAGATAAAATACAATGCAGAATACATTGTTAGCCATCAGAGCCATCTGTTTTCCAGGACATAAAGCTATAGCCGTGAGAAGTCTTTATAAATACGTCAGTCAACGCTAATATCTTTCTTCCATTACGAACATTGTTCGTTTCTTGGTTCCAGATTTGTTTGTCCTCACTGCACGGAATGCATGAACATATTCAGTCAAGGAGGAGGTAAGGGCCTCGCAGATTTAGCGAAAGTGCCACTGTTAGGCTCTTTGCCGATAGACCCACGAGTGGGGGCTCTCGTAGGTAAGGCTTGTGTAAAGGAAATGCCAGAATCACCTTCGGCGAAGGTATTTAATAATGTGGCCGAACAAGTAAAAAGTGTGGGTTAAAATTATTTCACAAATATTTTTCTGTTGTTTAATATAGAAATACTTTTTAAACATAATATATTTTTATTGTTTCCCAAAATATTCCGTAGAACAAAAAAATCTACCATTTGTGTGTGCATCAAGCTGTTTTGAAAGGTAAAATTAATCAAGCTAATATAGTATATTTTTGGATTTAGGTATGAACCTCAGCTCAGTATGAAGCTCAGCTCTCATCAAGCGACGGTCACGAATTGCAACTTTATTTGCAAAAACACCCATATTTAAAAAAAAATTATGACAAATACAATGGAAATGGTTCTTATCATTTTTAAAAATGACCCATTTTTGTGATCATCGTGACCGGTCAACTTGGTCAGGTTTTGTACATAGATTCAACACTTCATATTACCAGAGATATTATTTTCCAACTATGTACAGGAAAAACACTGCACACCAATAATGCTTTTTACTTGCTCCTAAATCAAACTTTGAACTGTGCAAATATAAAAATAAGAAACGCCACTGCGATCTCACGTATTTACAGTGAATTGGCCAATTTTTGCTATTACTGCTCCCCTATATCGCTGCTCAGGAATCCTCTGGCATACAATATTATAAACTTTTAAATAAGGACATACAATCTGAAATGCCATTTGTTTATAATTTATAAACAAATATTAAATCATTTACCACAATCATAATAAAAAATTAGCTTAATTTAACTTGTATTGTAGCAAAAATAACATATATAGTCATTAAATTCTTATCCATAAATTTTATACTTCAGATTTGAGATCTAAATTTAATTGAAGACATCTGTGCCATGCCAAATTTAAACTGAATATACATAAAACCACAAGAGTTATATTAATAAAAAGAAATATGTAAATTCTCGTAGGACTTTACTGACAGTTTTGTGGGAAATTATTTATTTATTTTACATTATATTACAGAATGGTATAGTATTACTAAAGCCACTTGAAATAGCATAAAAAAACTCTAATTGGTGTCACAAAAAGAATATAACGTAAAGGTTAATGCACCATATAATATTGTCAAAAGGTCTCTAAAAGGCCATATCGATTACAACTATTTACGTAAGTATATCCTAAGATCTCTGAAATTATGGCACGCCTACCACCGCATTTCGTTGCACTAGTGGCCAACCGTCAAACAGTGTAGCCCATGCAAGTATTGGTGATATTATATTGGGCGAGCATCCAGTTACTTGTTTTTACTACAATATCTGTCGTCTCTGTCTTCTTCATCTCTTTTTACTGCTGATACCAGGTGCGGTTTAATATGGGTCAAAAGTGTTTTGTCTCGTATTTTATTGCCGAGGCGCCTGTTGAGCTACCCTAGTAAAATATAAATTGAACTCACTTGGAACACAGTGATATACGGGGCGCGATCTATTTCATACCATTTACCACGCTCTCCTACTGGTAAAAATACCAGACTTATCAGCAGAAACCACCCATATAAAATTCAAACGTTTTTATGCTGTTCCAAGTAACTTCATTTAAACCATACACCATACACATTCTAAATAGTGCATCAAGAGTGAACACATATGCATGAAAAAGAGCCTGTTTTCTTCTGTTTTCTAGGCTCTACATACAACACAATAGCAAACTTGTCTCTTAGCATATATCTTGAATCGAAGCTTAAAAAAGTAATACTTAAACTTTCTCTGTACTCTCTCAGTTCTATCAATGTGACTTGATTAATTTGGACGCCAAAAATAATGGAGCAGTATTCAAGTATGCTTCTAACCAAACAGTTATATAAGGACATTGAGGTTTTACTGTCACTAATGTTCTGGGAATGCCTCTTGATGAAGCCAAGCTAGGGAAGTCTAACAAAAAGCTGATCGAGTCCAAAATGACGTCTGGGGGTCAAACAAAGCGTGGTTGGTCAAGCAGTTTGTGTTAATTTTTCAGTTTTGATTTATTTAGAACATTCGTCATAGAAATTGTAGTTTTGGTTTATTTTTGTGTGTTTCTGTTAAATAATAAGCATATGAACAGTTGATATCGACAATGAGTGATTAGTTTATAAATTTTCAAGCTCGAAATCTCAAAGCAGACACCAACTGTAAATAAAAACTAATTGTTTTAAAAAGGTAGACTCTTTCTCACTGAGCCACTCAATATTTAGTTAAATGCTGAAAATTGTCCTCCAGTACTTAATGCTTACAATAAGCCTCTTATAGGAGGCAAGAAAAAGCTTTCAAAAACATAAATCGTTGAGTAAAATATTAAGATAAGTATTTCAGGCCAAGGCTTAAATGCCTTCAAATATTTGAATTTCTGTTAGTGGACATGTGGAGCATTAAAAATCAAAAACAACATTTTGTTGTTGGAAAGATAAGTTAAATCTAAAGAAAATAATTTACAGTGGTCTTTAAAAAAATAGGAGGTCAAACATACTCAGATAATGAATCTATGCCACCGTCAGATGTGTGGATTGAATTATTTATAGAGATGAAGGAAGTATTTAATGAAGAAACTCCATTAGTGTGCAAGTAGTCTTCCCATTTTGAAAGTTTTCTTACAAGAAGTGTAAAAAACTCTTATCTAAAAATAAAACTAAAATAAAAATAAAACAAAATGTGTACAAATTGACTCACCTGTAATAAAATGTTTTGAACATACCGGAGAAAAGTTTAATTTGCTTTTTGTTATGAAATTTGCACTTTTTGTAACAATTATCCATTTCTGCCCTATGATAAAGAAAAATTCTCAAAACACTTTGAATTCGGGTAAAACTAACGTTATCTCAACTTCCTCTACTCCCTCAATTAACAACACCGCACTTTCTTCTATAAACTATATCATTTTAAGGTCTTACAAAAAAGTTACAGGGTGTTAAAGTTGTAAGAAATATGTGGACTTTATTGAATATTTACCAAACTAGTTGAGATATTTAAGTCATATTTGGGACATGTTATGGCGGCATGGGTTAGCATAATACCTGTTAATGTCAAACACCTTGAACAACCAGTGGCATAGAAGTGGGTAATTACTATAATTGTTTTTAGAAAAAAAACGGACCACCTTGTATGCCAATAAAATGTATTCAATTTCATATGTAAATTTTAATTGTAAACTAAAACTTTCTCTTAGCATTTTTTCCTATGTGTCATGGTTTCATAGCAAATTTGATTTTTTCGTATTTTTTCGAGGTATTTCTGAAAAATTAACTTAACGATTTGCTCCATAAGTAAGACTCAAAGTAGAAAAAATGTGTTTCTTACTTTAAATACAGTAACTTTTCCCAATAAACTTACCCATTCAAGGTTTTACTTTTCAAGATACAGAGCATAACATTAATTGTATCTTCCTTAAATGTTTTAGACCCTGTATCTTCAAAAGTATAGCCTTAAATATGTAAGTTTATTGGAAAAAGTTACTTTATTTAAAGTAGCAAACACATTATTTCTACTTTACGTGTTACTTATGGAGCAAATTTTTTAAATAATTTTTCAGAAATACCCCGAAATAATACAAAAAATCAAATTTGCCTTGAAACCATGACACACACGAAAAAATACCAAGAGGACATTTTTGTTTAAAATTAAAATTTACATAATAAATTGAATACATTTTACTGCTATACAAAGTGGTTATTTTTTTCTTCTAAAAACAATTATACTAATTACCCGCTTCTACACCACTGGTTGTTCAATTTGATATGCTTACCCATGCCGTTATAACGTGTACCAAATATGACTTAAATATCTCAACTAGTTTGGTAAATATTCAATAAAGTCCACATATTTCTTACAACTTTAACACCCTGTAACTTTTATATAAGAGCTTAAAATGATATAGTTTACAGAAGAAAGTGCGGTTACTTTTTGGTTTTCTATCACCTGTTGAAGTGTCGCAGAATAAAACTGAATCACCCTGTATATGTATGTATTTTAATAAGTTAAGAGAATCAATCCCTAATTAAAACTGTACACAGTTTTTCTCGCCGAAGGTAGGGGTCGCGGTCTGACGTTCAGCACAAGAACTATAGAACGGTTTTCGGCCAAGGAGCAGAGAGCAAAATTGCGTATCGAGTTAGTCTTAATAAAGATACCTACTACTTCTTGTGATGTAGGTATAGTCACTCAATTTGTAATGCTAAGTTAGATCTCATGTGGTGGGCATCGGCAACGTTGGGTTTATACCAAAAATTGGGAGAAATACAGTGAATTCTGCTAGTGGTTATTAGATGGCGCAACACTTGGACATTGGACACTTATCGAGTATTTTGTACGTTTGTCGAATTCGCAGATGACAAGACCTGTGCACGTAGATCCATTTGGATTGTTTCTCTAGTATGTGCCTACGATGTTTTTAAATCTTTTTTAAATATATATATTTTTTGAAAATCTGCCCATAAATAAAAATTGTATAAGGGTGGATAGGTCTTCAGTGGGACACCCTGTTTATATTCGCTTGATTTTGTTGTTAATAAATAATACTCATGTTTACATCAAAAATGTAAAGCGCATGTTTTCTACACAAGGTTTCTACTCATCATAATGGTCGATGATCAGTTATTTTCCATGCATAACTCGATTAAGTAAAGGCTCAGGTGAGAACTATTCGATTAATTGTCTTATAGTATGCGCAGCGAAAGAGTGGGTCTGTGGTGAGGAAAGTAAGAGGGGTGGAGATCGGCCCGTGGGCAGAACTAGTGCCGAAAGAAGCAAAGACGTGCAGAAAGATTACTTTTTGCCAAAGTAAATAAATTGTTATTTTACTTAAACTTTCATATGCGGAAATAATTGATAGAAAAATATAATATGAGATTGCGCTTGTCTATGTATTGTACACGTCGAAATTACTACTAAGTTTTCAAAAACTATAAATTTCGAGGCGCACGCCTAAGGATAATCACTAGGCCTGAGACAAAATATCGATAAAATCGAAAGTATCGATACTATCGATTTTATCGATACTCGATATTCAATTTCGATAAATCGAAATATCGATATTATCGATTTTATCGATATTTTCGATATGTTCAATTTTATCGATCTTTTAGATTTTATCGATCTTTTCGATTTTATCGATATTTTTGATTTTATCGATCTTTTCGATTTTATCGATATTTTTGATTTTATCGATCTTTCCAATTATATCTATCTTTTGAAATTATTTGCAAAAATAAAGGAAATTGCTGCACCCATTGCGTCCAGACCGCGCCCGCAGCAAACCGATCGGCCTTTTTTTGTCTAGCTTCTTAAATAAAATTGATTATATCGATTTTATCAATGAGATCAATTATATCGATATGATCGATTTTATCGATAAGATCAATTTTATCGATATGATCGATTTTATCGATAAGATCGATTTTATCGATAAGATCGATTTTATCGATATGATCAATAAGATCGATTTTATCGATAAGATCGATTATAACGATAAGATCGATTATAACGATAAGATCGATTTTATCGATAAGATCGATTTTGTCGATAAGATCGATTATATCGATAAGATCGATTTTGTCGATAAGATCGATTTTATCTATAAGATCGATTATATCGATAAGATCGATTTTATCGATTTATCGATTTTATCAATATTTTTTCAGTATCGATTTCCGATACTGAAATTCGGAGATCGAACAGCCCTAATAATCACTACTCCTCTCAACGTCGCTTATAATTGCGAATAGGGAAGCACGCTACATCGCGTTGTTACGGCTTGCCAATAGCAACAAAGCGCACCATGCGCTTCTCCTCAGACGTATTCTTTCGATGCGACTACTTTACATATTTGAGCTTGAAGCTTTTGAACGGAGAGAGACCCAAACAATTTTTCTCATGAAAGTTACACACACATTCTTAAAAAAGTAATAATACAAAAAACAAAGTGAATTTAGAAGCACTTCCTGCTCACAATGGATGGACCAGACTTATTGTACTCTTGTTTGGAGATCCACATATTAGACCGTCAGATAGTGACAGATTTAGGTGCCCCATTTTCGCATACTAGCCTCGAAGAGGGTTGAAGAGTACATCGATGCTGAGTAGAATGAAGTGAAATTTACGAGTGGCCCCTGGGGATAACATATGGAAAATTCGATTTTCCTGAACAGAAATAAAAGGTGTCTGTTGCCCATATTTCCACGCTAGCCATGTTCACTAAATTATTAATTAATAGAACCTGGTTTCGGAAAACCAAAGGCTTGAGTGTTGCAGGTGGCTAAAGGGTTGAAATAAGGGCGTAGTTTTGTAAGCAAAAATCAAAATTTTGACCGATTTTTCCACACAAGCCCATCGAAAGTATAAAAACGTACAACGTCACTAACCCGAAAAACATATTGGCTTGAGTGGCGCGAATGGATAAGTACATTTTGAGGTCGCAAAATTTAACGGAATTTTTTTTCGATTTTTCAGTTATTTTTCCATGCAAGCCTTTGAAAGTATAGAAAGTTGTTGATGTGTTAGACATTATAATGAAATTGGCATAATTATCGGATGTGGACGGAACGAAGACTTGCTTCGGAAAGTTGCAGGAAAATTTATGAAAATTGCCATCATTTTCTCACGCAAGCCGTTTGACATATGCTTAGAAAAGTGATTCTAAGACTATATAACAAAAGGCTTGCGTGTCGGACATGGTCATCACATTAATAATTATATATAATTTAAAAAATCTAGAAATTTCCACCATTTTCTCATACAAGCCGTTTAGCATATGCTTAGAAAAAGTGATTATAAGACTATTGTAGCAAAAGGCTTGAGTGAAATTGAAAAAAAGTTGAAATTGGCAAAATGTGTCCCAAAACACCTGTTGACTCTAAAGTTCGAAAAATAAAATTATCGCCTACCTCATTTAAATGTTACAGATGAATTGTACGTCCAAAACTAAGAAAAAAATGCCTAATAGGCATTGACTAAAACATCACTGGTCATCATATTAATTATACATAATTTATTTAACAAAGAGCTCGATCCAAGAAAGGAACAGAGCCAGAACAAGGTACCAAAGAAGTAGAAGAGAAGAAGATAGACATGAAATGAATGAGCAAAATGAGTATGTAAGAGGGTTACTCCTGTCATATAATCTATAAATATGGAAGAAAAGAACCAAAAAAGCAGCTGAAAGTGATGATCAAGACAAAGCCAATCTAATTGGAGAAACCTTAGAGAATATCTATATGTCTACTCAAGATATGTCAAATGAAGCAACAAGACAAGAAATCGAAGATAAATACTTAGATATTGTCGGCAGAAACCCGCCAAGAAATAGAGAAAATTTTATCCCACCCGAAAAATTAAAAATCGTTATTAAAAGGAAAAGGCCCTACAAAGCACCCGGAGAAGACGAACTAACAATTAAATTGCTAAAAATGGCACCAAAGAAAACCATAATCCAATTATATTATATATTTAGAGCATGCTTTGAAAAATATATTTTCCTAACCAATGGAAAAATTCCATAGTATGTCCCATTAAAAAACCGGGGAAAAATGCGAAAAATCCTGTAAATTACAGACCGATCGCCCTTACCAGTAACATTGGAAAATTTTTCGAAAATATACTCAATGAAAAAATAAAAAAATACCTCAAAGAAAACCAATTACTAAATCCAAAGCAATTTGGTTTTAGAACAGGTAAAAATACTGCCCTACCTATAGCCAGAGTTGTTGATAGAGCTACGAATATGATGAATAGTGGCAAAGTAACTTTAGTAGTAGCACTAGATGCACAAAAAGCTTACGACACGGTATGGCAGAAAGCGCTAGTTGCAAAAATGGACGATTTAAATATTGAAACAAAAATTATTCAAATAGTTGACAGATTTTTAGAAAATAGAACATTTCAAATCCAAATTAATGGCAAACGTTCTGAAAATAAATTACAAAAAGAAGGCCTTCCCCAGGGAAGTGTTCTAGCTCCTACCCTATATAATATTTACGTCAACGATATACTGAACACAAGAAATACTGAGACAGTGCTTTTCGCAGATGACATTATCATTAGTACAAGAGCAACTAAATAAACTACAAAAATATTACAACAAATGGAAAATTAAAATAAACCTGGAAAAATCTGAGAGCATTTGGCTAACAAATAGAAGAATTATACCTAGGAAGATACCAAAATTTGAAAATAGTGAAATTGTTCCAAGTAAAGAAATTAAATATTTGGGACTAATCCTGGACAAAAATTTAACTTTTAAACAACACATAAAAAAAACCGTCAATAGAGGAAGAGGGGCTTATCGGGTCATTTTTCCCTATATAGTCCCTGACTCCCCACTACCACCAACCCTAAAACTAGCACTATACAAAGTTTATATTAGACCTATATTGTTATATGGTGTAGAAATATATAGTATGGCAGCAAAAACCAATGTCAACAAAATACAAATAATAGAAAATAATATTCTGAGAACAATTAGGGGAAAAAAGTCGTATGAAATTACCCTAGAAACATTATTGCCGAAACAAATACAAATCCTATACTAAACATAATTAAAAAATAAAACCAGAATATTTATTGACAAATTGCCAACTACCCATGGTATGGAAAATATCGCAATTTTCAACAGGAACAACAATCCATATAGGAGGAAAATAAGGTTACTGGGTGATATCTTATATCGATAATAAAAATCATTGAAATAAATAAACGAATATCATACCTCAGCTCATAAAACTAAAAATACTCATCAAAGCTAGTATTGGTTGAACCATACCCCTATTCCCTAAATTAAAAATCAATAACCATCCCTAAAAGAAGGGTTGTTATAAAATAAAAGATAAAATAAAAATACCAATCCAAATGTTAAAAATAATTATAGTCAGGTGCAAGAGGCGGAACTGACAAAAGTTTAAATTATAATAAAGCTAAAGTTAAAATTGGAATAGCACTAATTATAATAATAATAATAAAAATAATAATAATAAAAATAATAATAATAATGAAACAAGCTCAAAGGATAGACCATCGAACAATGAAGACTGATTTAACGAATGAATTCATCAAGAGAGTAAGACAAGTAGTGCGAACTGATCTTAACAGCAGGAATTTGTTTAAGGCCCTGAACACGTATGCGTGCTCTGTACTCAGCTATTCGTTCGGAATAGTGAATTGGACCAACACGGACATCAACAACCTGCAACGAAAAGTTAGGACACTACTGACAAAAGCTCATAAACATCATCCCCGTAGCGCCGTAGAAAGAACAACTCTGCCACGTCAACTAGGAGGAAGAGGATTGGCAGATCTCAGCAAGCAATTGGACCAACAAATATTAAATCTGCGTAATTATTTCTACAGGCAGGCCAACAGCTCCACACTACATAGGGCTATATGCGGAGCAGACGTCTCAACACCGCTACGTCTGACGGAACACGAGCGTCAAAATCACCACCGAACCGACAACGATAAACTACAGAGGTGGTTGGGGAAGCCGCTGCACGGGAGACATCCTAATGAGGTTAACCAGGAACATGTCGACAAGTTAGCGTCGAACTATTGGCTGACCTCGGGACGAATGTTCCCCGAGACGGAAGGCTTCCTACTGGCCATACAAGATCAGGTTATACCAACTCGCAACTACCTAAAATTCATTGTAGGAGATGCATCGGTAGTGGATGACAGATGCAGATACGGGTGCCCAACTTCAGAAACAATCCAGCACATAACAGGAGGATGTCAGATCTTCGCATCAACGGAATATAAGGAACGACACGATTCGGTTGCCAAGATCTTGCACCGGGAACTGGCGGAAAAGCTGCTGCTTGTGCAGACAGAAAGGGTCCCATATTACAACTACACACCTGAGCCTGTTCTTGAGAACAGCAACTACAAGATGTACTGGGATCGTACAGTTCTGACTGATCAACGAGTTGCCCATAACAGACCGGACCTTATAATAGTTGATAAAATTTCTAGGAAGACAACTCTGATTGATGTGGCCATCCCGAACAACAACAACCTGCGTGTGAAGCAAGTCGAGAAGATCGCGAAGTACAGAGACTTAGAAGAACGAATTAGAAGGCAATGGGAAATGGAGAACGTCCAGACGATTCCAATCATCATGTCAACAACTGGCGTTATACCAAAAAGTTTGCTGAGAAACATCAAGTAGCTGAATCTAACTGATAGTCTTTACAGGTCCATGCAGAAAGCGGTACTACTTGCGACAGCCCGAACCGTCAGGAAATTCATGGGGAATGCAGGATCGTCCAAGAACATCAATGTCACCTAGGGCCCGATAACATGGCAAGGGTCTCGTCCGAGCCAGATCCTTTTGGTATCCGGGATGCCCGGGATCTGAGTGAATGTTCCCCGTAGAGGGAGTGCGAATGCCTTTTGGCTAAGTCGATATAATAATAATAGGTTATACCAACTCGCAACTACCTAAAATTCATTGTAGGAGATGCATCGGTAGTGGATGACAGATGCAGATACGGGTGCCCAACTTCAGAAACAATCCAGCACATAACAGGAGGATGTCAGATGTTCGCATCAACGGAATATAAGGAACGACACGATTCGGTTGCCAAGATCTTGCACCAGGAACTGGCGGAAAAGCTGCTGCTTGTGCAGGCAGAGAGGGTCCCATATTACAACTACACACCTGAGCCTGTTCTTGAGAACAGCAACTACAAGATGTACTGGGATCGTACAGTTCTGACAGATCAACGAGTTGCCCATAACAGACCGGACCTTATAATAG
This sequence comes from Pseudeuparius sepicola, assembly GCA_963920635.1. Classification (NCBI taxonomy): domain Eukaryota; kingdom Metazoa; phylum Arthropoda; class Insecta; order Coleoptera; family Anthribidae; genus Pseudeuparius; species Pseudeuparius sepicola. The sequence continues at coordinate 13,443,739 of OY987304.1, forward strand.
TTGATAAAATTTCTAGGCAGACAACTCTGATTGATGTGGCCATCCCGAACAACAACAACCTGCGTGTGAAGCAAGTCGAGAAGATCGCGAAGTACAGAGATTTAGAAGAACGAATTAGAAGGCAATGGGAAATGGAGAACGTCCAGACGATTCCAATCATCATGTCAACAACTGGTGTTATACCAAAAAGTTTGCTGAGGAACATCAAGGAGCTGGGTCTAACTGATAGTCTTTACAGGTCCATGCAGAAAGCGGTACTACTTGCGACAGCCCGAACCGTCAGGAAATTCATGGGGAGTGCAGGAACGTCCAACAACATCAATGTCACCTAAGGCCCGATAACATGGCAAGGGTCTCGTCCGAGCCAGATCCTTTTGGTATCCGGGATACCCGGGATCTGAGTGAATGTTCCCCGTACAGGGAGTGCGAATGCCTTTTGGCTAAGTCGAGAAAATAATAATAATAAAAATAATAATAATAATACAAAAAAATCTAGAAATTTCCACCATTTTCCCGCACAAGCCGTTTGACATATCATTATGATTAGAAAAAGTGATTGTACGACTATTGCAATAAAAGGCTTGACTGCCGGACATGGAGCATATTATTATATGTGCAAAGAAGAACTGACAAAAATCTAGAAATGTTTATGCAGAGTTATTATTTTGAATGTATAATTTAGCATACTTGCTTATGTATAATAATGTTTTATATTATGAAAATAGTGCGGTGGATATTGCCATCATATAAAAAATATATCTACAATTTATTTTAAAAATATTGATAATGAAATGAGTTACTTTCTTGAATAATTTTACAAACTGGATTATATTAAAAAATGCGGTTTCAAATTTTACAGAATAATTGAACAATTTAAAGTGACAAAAAAATGAACAATATACCAAAAATTGTTCGCTTTCAAAATGCAACGAATTGAGCTCGACAAAATTTTGACACCCTATTTCAAGAAAAGCAGTGATGTTTTAGTAAATGCCTATTAGGCATTTTTTCTTAGCTTTGAAAGTACAATTAATTCGTGTCGTAAGCTTTTTGTGCATCTAGTGCTACTACTTTTTCTTTGAGGTATTTTTTTATTTTTTCATTGAGTATATTTTCGAAAATTTTTCCGATGTTACTGGTAAGGGCGATCGGTCTGTAATTTACAGGATATTTCGCATTTTTCCCCGGTTTTTTAATGGGACATACTATGGAATTTTTCCATTGGTTAGGAAAATATATTTTTTCAAAGCATGCTCTTAATATATAATATAATTGGATTATGGTTTTCTTTGGTGCCATTTTTAGTAATTTAATTGTTAGTTCGTCTTCTCCGGGTGCTTTGTAGGGCCTTTTCCTTTTAATAATGATTTTTAATTTTTCGGGTGGGATAAAATTTTCTCTATTTCTTGGCGGGTTTCTGCCGACAATATCTAAGTATTTATCTTCGATTTCTTCTCTTGTTGCTTAATTTGACATATCTTGAGTAGACGTATAGATATTCTCTAAGGTTTCTCCAATTAGATTGGCTTTGTCTTGATCAGTTTTGGCTTCTTCGCCTGCTGTGGTCTGTAAAGTTGGTAAGTTGAACGCATCTGGGTATCTTTTCCTATTATTAATGGCTTTCCATATGTTTCCATCACTTTCAGCTGCTTTTTTTGTTCTTTTCTTCCATATTTCTAGATTATATGACAGGAGTAATCCTCTTACATATTCATTTTGCTCATTCATTTCATGTCTATCTTCTTCTCTTCTACTTCTTTGGTACCTTCTTCTGGCTCTGTTCCTTTCTTGGATCGAGCTCTTTGTTAAATAAATTATGTATAATTAATATGATGACCAGTGATGTTTTAGTCAATGCCTATTAGGCATTTTTTTCTTAGTTTTGGACGTACAATTCATCTGTAACATTTAAATGAGGTAGGCGATAATTTTATTTTTCGAACTTTAGAGTCGACAGGTGTTTTGGGACACATTTTGCCAATTTCAACTTTTTTTCAATTTCACTCAAGCCTTTTGTTACAATAGTCTTATAATCACTTTTTCTAAGCATATGCTAAACGGCTTGTATGAGAAAATGGTGGAAATTTCTAGATTTTTGTCCGACACGCAAGCCTTTTGTTATATAGTCTTAGAATCACTTTTTCTATGCATATGTCAAACGGCTTGCATGAGAAAATGGTTTCAACCCTTCTATTAATTAATCATGGCTAGCGTGGAAATATGGGCAACAGACACAGGGGCGGATGGGCACCCAAAATTCTTACCGGGACAGAGGTGGCGAGGCGGCCCTATAGAAATTTTTACCGGCCTTTATTTTTAATTCTTTCTCCCTCTCCCTCTCCGTCTTCCTCTCCCCTCCCCAAAAAAAAACCTGAATAAAACAATGAAGCCAAATCATGATATTTAATAAATCCGAAAACAAAAAATAATATGTCTCTACAGGGTGGTCCAAACTTTATCAGCAATACTTTAAAAAGTGCTAGAAAATTTCCAAAAAGGAGATTTTTTCATATAAACATGTATCGAAATCATAGCGGTTTTTGATATACAGGGCTTAAAAGTTCAATTTATCAATATCGAAAACCGTTAGGATTTCCATACATGTTTATAGGAAAAAAAATCTCCTTTTTTGAAATTTTCTAGCAGTTTTTAAAGTATTGCTGATAAAGTTTGGACCAACCTGTATAAATAAAATAGAAAAACAGGTTACTTTATAAAAATAAAATTGTCATAAATAAATAAATATTTTTAGCCGGCCGCGGCGGCCGACTGACGACCGGCCCATTGGCCCACCAAGTAGGCGTCCCACCAGGAAATCTCCCGGTAGTCCGCCTGTCCCATCGGCCCCTGAACAGACACCTTTTATTTCTGTTCAGGAAAATCGAATTTTCCATACGATATCCCCAGGGGGCACTCGTAAATTTCCCTTCATTCTACTCAGCATCGATGTACTTTTCAACTCTCTTCGAGGCTAGTATGCGAAAACGGGGCACCTAAATCTGTCACTATCTGACGGTCTATATGTTAGAAGGTGGAGAGAAGCAAGGATTGATCCTCCGATCCATACATAGTATTTCCCTTCGGGGGTAGCAATGATCTTGATCTACATCGAGGATAACGCCAATACGGTAATTTCCTTCTGCATACGATCAGCGATACCTGGGTACATTGTGGTACCTCCAGAGAGCGCGGTATTGGCGTACAGGTTTATAAACATTGAATACAAAAAAAAAGAATGTACATGGCCGGTGTACATGGTGTGACGACGCCATGTTCGATGGGGTACTTCAGGGTGAGGATACCTCTTTTGTTTTGTGCCTCATCACCGACGTAGGAGTCTGTTTCATGGTGACCATGACGCCCTGATGTCTTGGGCGACCAACGATCAACGGGAATATGACCTGGGAAGCATTATTCCCAGCGAAACCAACCTTTCTCTCACTGGAACCATTGTTAATAACAACCAAGTGATAACTTCTTCGTACATACTACCAGCCCAAACCTGTTTTTGAAGATTACTTCAAACATAATACTACCAGAAAATTTAGGTACATTGTTTTTGCAAACCATACAACAGATTTTTTCTGATTGTTTTTTGTCCAAATAATATATGTAATTCAAGAGGATTGTGTTGGTGGCATAGCAAGTAAAGGATAGGCATTAAGTCACTATATGTTAAATATTATAGGTAGTTCACATATTCAACAATAGTGAATGGTTACCCTACACTCTGTTATGCCATAAAAACCTCCCTCTTGATCTGTGTCGACTTGTCTATAGTATATAAATGAAATTCCAAGTATACTAAAAAAATTTCAGTACAAATAAATGTTTACTGATGATACCCCTTATTTTTACTAAAAGTAAATCTTTACCTAATGCTATTCAAGACTTAACTGAGGACTTAAAATTGGTATCTAATTGGCTCAAGATACCAAAATAAATTAAAATTAAATGTTTAAAAATCAAAAACTAGTATATATTATTACACCAGCATAAATATTTTGGCTGATAATGAGATAATGCAATATGGCCTGGGAAGTATTCAGTATATTAAGTATGTAGGAATTTATAAGAATTTTTGAAAATATATTTGGATATTTAAGTAAGGCATACAACACTATATCCACACTTTTTATATTGTGTCATTGAGTAAAATAATGCTTTGCTCAATGGTAAAACCTCATAGAAATAATCTTTAGTTATTTATAACTTACCGTTTGCATTTTGGACTCAATTTTGTTTATAAGACAGTAATTCACGAAGTTATTAGTGCGGGAAAAAGGCTTCACTATTAATGGGTACCTATCTATAAATTTTGCATAATAATATACAGTGTGTCCCAATTATTTTCGTTATTTTTAGAGTAAAAGCAAAATTCAAAAAACAGTCTCATGTTAATTTTCCAGAGAATTCCAATGAAGTCAAATCATTGAATAAAGGAATAATAGTCCTTTACTCAATGGCTCAATGGTCAGTGTTAATTTACTAGGTGTTAAAAAGTTAACTGAAATTATACACATGGGCTTAAAATTTTGAAGTTGAATTTTAACACGGATATTTGTAAAGTGTATAGCTGTAATAACGAAAACTGCCAGTTCCCATTTCTGACTTCACGTTTAACTGGAAGTGAGCATCGGTTTTTTATACACCTCGCAAATTTGCAATGTTTACAAGAGGTAAGGCGTTCTTTCAGATATTTCAAATACTTTGGTTGAGCAATTTTTGTCTGAACAAGGTAAGTTCAAGCACGTTATTACACAATAATATCCTGAAATCGAAAAATCTGGTGAATGCACCAGGAATAGTGTCTCAAAATTGTTGAACATTCAGTCTAGAATATATTATATCCTTTACTCAATGCTTCAAGCTAAACGCTTCAAGTCTGATTTTACCTTGTGCTCAGAGAAGACCAGAATACAGAGAGTTCATCTGTTTATCTTGTCAAATATGTCAAATGAAGCTCAACTTTAAACGGTAATTCATCCATTGTAGGTCACTGTGGATCTTCTTTCTCAGTTTTAAATTAATCTATAATAAATGAAGAACTCTACTTCATAGCACAGACCTATATGTGTTCATAGTTTATCCCTTGTCTATCCTATCTGAAGGATCATCAGGTGTGTGAAAAATTACGTAAAAGTTGGGCTCCATTTGACATATTTGATAAGATGGACTCTGTATTTTGGTCTTTTTTGTGTCTTGTGATGTGTGATACCACAGACTGTTATCTGTGGTAATCCTGATTACAAATTACATACCTACCAGTCAATACATGATATTATGCATAATTTATAACTACTTACGTATTTTATTATCGTATTATAAACATAACCACAGTATTTCCATGGGCGCCGTTACGCTTCTTTTCTATGCCCTCTTTAAAAAATAATATTTTTGTGGGCTCACACGAAAACAAATTTCTATTGGCGACACGACTGATACTGAGAAAGAAAAGGGAGTAGGTACTTCTTGGCTACAAAATGATTATGGGCCCATATAATAATAATAATAATTCTCACCCTCACAATACTCCAAACTAGGAGTACCCCAGAAGCAACCACATGCTTGTGCGGGGGAGGGGGGCAATTACTATTATTTTGTCTTCGTTGCCATTTGCGGCTAGGGCCGACTTTTTTCCCGATAGAACTAGGATAGCATTCGCTCAAGTACTACGGAAAACCCTAGAAAACCGTAGTAATCCCAGTGAGTGTAGGACAATTAGTAAATCACACAGATAAAGCCATTTAGGAGCAATACCGTGAACCCACATTTGTCCAGCGCTCTTGGCCATAGCGGTGTTTTTAGGCGCCTGCCTCGAACCAAGGTCGATCGAAGGCAGAAAAACATGCAGTCTAAAAAGTCAGCGCCGGTACGAGCTACGCCACCGCGGCCGGATGATTTTTTTAGGTCTACCACCGCCATTTTCTCGCTTATTTTCCGCCCTACAAAAAAGCGTAAGAAACAAAAATGTTGCAATTTTGGACACCTAAGTGGTGCTGCTAAAGAAATCGGCATCCATGGCCAACTTGTTGCGCAATATTAAAAAAACCTCAAATTGAGCAAAACTATTAATAGCCGTGGAATGTTTATTTTAAGAGACAGAGGAAAACTTTTATATTGACAATTGATGGCACTGAGAAGCTTTATCCATCCATGTAGTCAGATAGTTTCAGCAAATTACACAGGGTCTTCGGCTCTCGAGACCATGAAAATTTTTGTCGATTCTAAGTTTTCTTAGTACAGTGCGAAAAGTTGGGCATGGAGGCCCATCCTTTTTTAAAGTCGCCTCGCTGACCAAAATTGCCAATTTTGTTTTCTTACGTATTTTCTGTGCGGCCTAAAATAAGCGAGAAAATCGCTTAATAAGAAATAAACAAAAAAATTTCATAGCCTCAAGAGCCTGTATAATTTGCTGCGAAACTATCTGACTACGTGGATGGATAAAGCTTCTCAGTGCCATCAATTTTCAATATAAAAGTTTTCCTCTGTCTCTTAAAATAAACATTCCACGGCTATTAATAGTTTTGCTTAATTTGGGGTTTTTTTAATATTGCGCGACAAGTTGGCCATGGATGCCGATTTCTTTTGCAGCACCACTTAACTGTCCAAAATTGCAACATTTTCGTTTCTTACGCTTTTTTTGTAGGGCGCAAAATAAGCGAGAAAATCGCGGTGGTAGACCTAAAAAAATCATCCTGTATATCCAAGTTAGAGAGGTAGTGAATCAAAACATTGGCAATCACGTGGTCGAGTTTCCCGAATATTTTAGATCGTATCGCGAGTAGTATATTCTGTAAATTTATTTTGCTAGTTAATTTAAAGAAATTTACAAAGATCCACTAAAGATAAAAACACCTATTTTTAGAACTTCTAAAATAGTCCAGATAATATGGGCCCGATCATTGTTATTTAAAGAAGTTGTGGATAATTTTTATTTTTTTAATAGGTACAACCCTTGGGTACAACCCGTCCCACGAACATATTTACTACTTTTTCGCAAAAGTCTTTTGGAAAATTCGAAAAGTGCCGTTCTAAAAATCGAAGAAGATGGTAAATTTCTTAATTGGGTCTTGTACTTTCCTCCAGTACTAAAAGAAATCTCGAAAATCCCGATTTTAAAGTTTCGAGAAACGGGACGGCTGTAGAATTAGCGAAATTGACGGGAAATCCTGAGGAACCGCTCTTATAAATTGCGTATTTTTTCTCATTTTTTAATTTTTCGGGGGCACCGGAAACATCTGCACCTCACCTGAAGACTTGAGGGAAGCTTTAAAAATTCCGACCCCAGAGCCCCGAGCCGAAATAACTCAGCTGTAGCTCGGCGAAAAGGGGCAACTTCTGACAGTTTACGTACTTTGGATTTTAGGTGACGGGAAATACCGGCCAATCACGTAAAAAAGATGCATCCCACCTGTGTTGGTCGTTTTTTTCGCCGAAAATCCTTAATAACTCGAAAACGAGAAATAATTTATACCTAAAAAAGTTTCTTTAAATATGTTGACCCGTTCTCCGGCCATCTCGCCATACCATCAGATCTCGTGAAAAACGCGCTTGAAAAAAATTTTCCCTGTGCATCTAGCGGTATATGGCACTGGCTGTATAGCGGGACTTCACACACAACTCGCGTCTTCGAGGTCCAGACTTGCCCCCGTCTTTCGCGCCGTATTAACCAAGGAGTCCTTTTTTTTATTGTTGCTCCATGGGTCTTCTTTCCGATGGTAGGTACCTATTTTGTTCTATAATCATATGAGAGTAGATTTGCCTAAAAATTGACCGCAACTTCTTTAAATAACAATGATCGGGCCCGATGGAAAGAGTCGGTTATCATACCTACCTATTTTCAAATCTGGTGAGTCTTGCGATTTAAATAATTATCGTCCAATCTCGACTATCAATAATCTAGCAAAAATCCTTGAACATACTGTCAAAAACAGACTGCTACAATTTTTTGAATGCAACAACGTAATTACCGATAGGCAATATGGATTTCTAAAAAATGCGAACACAGAAAAAGCAATATTAAATCTCGCGGAAAATGTGTCGGGTGCGCTGGAGAGATCGCAAAGATGTCTTGGAGTGTTCCTCGACCTGGCCAAGGCATTCGACACCGTGTCGCATAGATTGCTTCTCGATAAGCTATGTAAGTACGGTGTCAGAAGCCCGGCATATAATGTAATAAAAAATTATTTGTCTTCGAGGAAGCAATGTGTGAAAATAATTGGTAATCAGTTGAGTGTTGAGTGATACCTCTGAAGTCTCCATAGGAGTCCCTCAAGGGACAGTATTAGGGCCATTGCTATTTCTTGTGTACATTAATAGTTTATTTCGTGTTACTAACACTACTGGGCATATAATTTCATATGCAGATGACACAACAATAATATATACTGCAGATACATGGAATGAGGTATACGATAAGACGGAGAATGGTTTGAAGGATCTACGAATATGGCTAAATTATAATTTTCTAAGCTTAAATATTTTAAAAACTAAATTTATAACTTTTAGCCTCACAAAAACAAATATTCATTTAAGAGATACTTTACAGATTCATCAATCAAATTGTAGAAGAACGCCTAGGTGTAATTGTCCAAACATTGAACTGGTTAACAAAATCAAATATCTAGGTGTTATAATTGATTCACATTTTAGATGGGATGAGCATGTATTGTTTTTAATAGCCCGAATAAATTCTCTTCGCGAAATTCTATTTAAAAAAAATCTGCACTTGATCTACGACGCTCTAGTGCAATCTGTATTAAGATACGGGATCTTGGTGTGGGGTGCTTGTTTTGGAAATGCGTTGGACTCTCTGCAAATTACACAGAATTCAATAATAAAGATTTTATTCAAGATTGTATTCAAGCAGTTTATTATACTCTGAAACTGAGATCTTAAATGTCAGAAGTCTCTATGTTTATTAGTGTCTTTTGTGGTATTGTATATCTAATGGTGCACAATGAAGGGACTTACCAATCCAGATTGAATACTGCCAGGCTGCCATTATTTAGAAAATCCCATACACAAAGACAAAGCTAGTTTTTATGGACCCAAGTTATATAATCTATTGCCTTCCCACCTAAAAGTCTTCAAGAGGACATATTTCTTTAAAATTAAAGTTAAACCGTTTATTAAGCATAACCAGACCAGCATCAATAATATATTCTAATGTTGCAACGAGTGTTCCTTTTCTTCTCTCTTCACGTTGTGTGTACTAGGGTTTTATGATTTCATTGTTTACGTCAAATCTATATGCCTCCAACTCTGTGAGTCCCATAATGTCTTCGGCATACCATTTTTATGTTATATTGTTTATTTATTATCATATAATTCATAGGGATTTCTAATGTGTATCATTAATTAGAATAATTGCGTAATTTATTGGTTTAATGAGGGTATACGGTGTAATCTGCTGCTTGCCTGAGGATCAGAAGACAAGCACCCTTGTGCTTAGGTGTGTATATGACCTTTTTGGGGGCAGCGGATGATTAAATTTATTGTGTTTTCTTTCTTTGTAGTGCTATTTTGGAGAATAAATGAATACAAATAAAAAAACACAAATAAAAAAAATAAAAATTGGGGCAACCTACTCGCTTCAAGTAAAGAAATTATACTCTACATTTTACACACTTATTCTATAAGCTTATGAGAGTTGAAATCATGCAGCCGCAGTGGCGTAGCTATCATATAGCGGGAGTAAGCAACGCTTACGGGCCAAGGCCCGTAAGGGGTCCATGTCCATACCAAGTTAAATAATAAAACTAAAACCAAAATCTGGCAAAGCAAGCTAAGCCCAAATGATTGAAATACTACTATATTCATGTTCTCATGTGCATGTCAACAACTGGCAAGTCTGTCAGCTGTCGGGCTTACTAAAAATAAGAGGGAGCGCTGGCGCCGTCACTACGCATCATCAAGAACCGGTTCAACCGGTTCTATTATTTCAGTCCGTGGTTGTAAAAAAGCATTTTGATAATTTGGCGGTGGATCATCGTTTTGAAACATGCGAAGACAGTTTTAGGGTCTGTGTAATTTTTTACACATTGGATGTTGTAAATAAGCAGCTGCTCAACAGATTTAAAACCTTTGATTCTATTGCAGAACGTTTTGGTTCTCTAAATTCCCAAGGCTCTTCTGAACATGCATGACTGAAAACGAGGCAATAGAACGTTCACGAGAACTATCCAGCAAGTATCCAGAATTGCTATCGGAAAAAGTTACTATGCAGTTTATCAACATGATCTCAATTATTAAAGATGATACTAATGAAAACATGCCAGTTAATGCATTTGTGCAAAAAGTGTTAATAGAGAAATATGCAGTACTACAAAGTGACTCATTTGAAGTTTTGTTATGTTATACCAGTTTCAGTGGCTACAGCCGAGGGATCATTTAGTAAGCTTAAAATGATAAAAACTTGCCTCCGAAATGCAATGTCACAAACTCGTTTGCATGATCTATCGATTTTAGCCATTGAACACCAGGCGGCCTTAAAAATGAATGTGGAACATCTAGTCAATATTTTTGCAGAAACGAAAGCTCGTAAGCGAAATTTCTAGCTTTGATTCTGATTATTTTTTATTACAATAAAATATATTATGGGTAAATAAGTAGTTACCCAAATATGACTATTTTTTAAACAAGCTGTTCCTTACATTGACTGAAGCTTTTGGTCTTTTGTTCCTGTAAGTAAAATTAGTTACCTACTTTCAAATAAGCTGTGCTGTTGTTTATATAATGGATTACTGATTACTTATATTCGTTTTTTTTTAATAAACTGGTCATTCCAAAATTTGAGTTGTATTGCTTTTCCTCTTTAGAATTTTGTTTGGGGGTTTGCCGTTTGTGGGGGGCCCATGGGATTATTTGCTTACGGGCCCGACAAAGTCTTGCTACGCCACTGTGCAGCCGGCTCTCGTACTAAAAGAATTAGTTGCAAGCCACTTATGGAATCTCATATTAGTTAAACCCTGGTAATCGATCGCAAAGCTTTCATGTGATTGTGTTTATATCTACTGCCGCTGTAACTTGGATAGACTATAGTATAGTTAACAAGGAATAAATTACCGCCAGTTGACGCAGTATTATTTTTTGCTTCGAAAATTTTTTTCATTATTTTAAACATTTTGACCTTTAATATTTGCAAAATATTCTTTAATTTTTTTAATTTGTGTCCCCCTCCCAACGACAAAGTTTAACTACGCCCCCCCCTGACATGTGGTAACGGCGCCCATGGATATTGCTCGTATAACGTTATATCAAAGATCATTAATATTCTTGATCTTTGGTTATATAGGCTCTGGTTATATCAAACCAGCTTTTGGTATTTATTTAGATAAAATTTTTAATAATTCAAGATGCCTGTGAGAGCTAGATCGTCCCGTATTATATTTGTTTTAATTTTTCTAACAATCAACAGGTCAGTACCTATATTATCAAAATTGAATAGGTTTCGGCTGTGTGCACGTACAATGTTAATGAATGAAGGATGAAGTGTATTTTCGTGCAAAATATAATTCTGCAACTCATATCTTGCGGATGTAAAAAGGGCTGTGGAAAGCGTTGTACATGTGTAAAGGTTGGCCTGCACTGCTCTACAATGTGATCTCATTGTCATGGGCAGAGTTGTTTAAATTCCATCGAGCAGGACCATTTTGCAGAAGCAATTGATTAAATATTTATATTTCATTGATGGAATAGGCCTATATGTCCCCTAATACTTTCTCCAATATGGATCTTGTAGAGGAAGAACTGCTCTAGAATTTTGCTTCTATACATTTTTTTGCTCCCGCTACTACTTTTCGAGATAATCGACGCAAAAGACGGCTCAAGGCTTATTTTTTGTTCGCCCTGAAAACTATGCTTATTTTCCAAGGTCATTTATTAGCGTTGGGTGGGAGATACGCAAACAAATTATATAACCATTTTTGTGGAGAATTTAATGGAGAACCTAAAAAGTCCTATAACTTTTTCTCGTCAGAGTTACGGTTTACGTGCAAAACGCAAAAAACACCGTCAAGGCCACGTTTGGGGGTGTTTTTTTGGGCAAAAGGGGATGAAGCTCCCCCCGGGGGGGTGGGAACTCTTCGGATTTGTAATCGGGTTCACAGTGGGAATTCACAACCAAAATTTCAAAACTTTATAATTTTTTTTCTTCTAAACGTCGTTTTTTTATCTAACTTGCCTACACTAACACTTTTTTTCTTAGAATTGGCAAAAGATCACCATCCTGAAATATTTGATCGTACTTTCGTTACAGCCACAATCATTATACCTATAACCTATAACTAAAATCAAGTAACTTTTACGCCTGATGTATAAATCGCATGATATTAGCCAGAGCCGCACTCCAGGCACGACCTTTATTAAATTTTACTTTTACAATGTTTACGTCAAAATAGTTAAATGGTTAAAATGGTTCAAAACATCGATAAAATTGTTTGAGGCAGTGTCTAAATATTTAGCTGATGACAATTTTTATCTCAATACTGAATTGCATATCCCCATGTTTAATGGGTTAATAGAAAATTAACATTTATTATTTAATTGCGTCTTTTTGCCACCAAACTGATTAAAAGACAACTTTTTCAAGTTGCCTTTAAAATTCATAAATTCTTAACAGTAAATGAACGAAACTTTGAACGTGTAGGTACTTAACTCAAAAAATAACTTCAACAAATTTGTTTCCTGAGCTCTCGGAGAATAAATCTTCCTCCTATAATCTTCCTGCAACTGAAGTCAACCTAATCAAATGTTTACCGTTTTATTGCTCTCGACTTCCACCTATTCCACCTGTTCAATGTAAAGAATTTCCTCCATTACCTCCCCCTCTAGATATGCGCCTGCCGCCTGCCCATAGGTCACTGGTCAGTAAAACGTGTTTATGCAAAAGTTAGATATACCAATACATATTATGTCTATTTGAAATAAATAAATTCCTTAATTTTTTTAATAATTTAATTTTATAGGCACTAATATTTATACAGTGCCCTCCAAAAAGTTGGAACCATAAGGGATTTTTTTTATTTTTGGGCTAAGATGAAACTACTCTGTGGCGATCATCTCTGCTTCCAAAAAGATTCGAAGACTTCATTTGACATACAAGTCAAAAATGGCATTAATTTCAATAAATGGCCAAAATACGCTTTATTTGTGATTTTATCGAAAAAAGTTATTTGAAAAAGTTGCTTGGAATTTTATTTTACTTCTATATTTTCAGACAAAAATTCTGACAATGATAAAATTTTAATTTTTTGAAAAAATATAAAACTAATAAATTTAATTTTTTGCGGTGTGCCATATTTGACTTTAGAATTGTTTGCCTATCATCTAAACGTGATATTTTTTAGTTATGGACCCTTTTTGGGTCGTATTCAGCTAGTTTCAAGAAAAACTCAACTAACAAGGTGCAATTTTGGACGATTTATTTTTTGTTACAATGTATTGCCTGATGTATTTGCTCCTTGTTGGTTGAGTTGAGCTAAACTAAAAAATATCACGTTTGGATGATAGGCAAACAATTCTAAAGTCAAATATGGCACACCCAAAAAAATTAAATTTATTAGTTTTCATATTTTTTCAAAAAAATAAAAAATATCATTGTTAGAATTTTTGACTGAAAATTTGCACGTAGAGGTAAAATAAAATTCCAAGCAACTTTTTCAAACAACTTTTTTCGATAAAATCACAAATAAAGCGTATTTCGGCCATTTATTGAATTAAATGTCATTTTTGACAGGTATGCCAAATGACGTCACGACGTTTAATGATCTCATTTCGAATCTTTTTGTAAGCAGAGATGATCGCCCCAGAGTAGTTTCATCCAAAAATAAAAAAATTCCCTTATGGTTCCAACTTTTTGGCGGGCACTGTATTTTTACTTCCACGTCACTTAGGGTAATGACTGTTGTTATTGATAAAAACTAAATTGTTGCCAGTTACACAACAACAATAAACATTAACTTTGTTAATGCTTTTCTATAAAAGAAAAGAGCCTACTCTTGGTTACTTCAGAAACGATTATGGGCCCATAGTTAACAAAGAAAAACACCACCACTTGATACTTTTTGCTCATAATATAGGTAGGTATACCTACGTTACTTAGATTTTTGTTTCGTTCATTTTTTAAACTGTGTGACCTGTGCGCAATTTTCACCTATAGAAATTTTTGTCTTCGACGTAATGTTTAGCTGCAATAATTTTTTCATTCGTTTACTGTTATGATCTTGACAATTAATTTAGCTAAAATTATAAGAGCTAAACAAGGAACTTTTTTAGTTACTGTGCAGCCATGGAACCTATCTTGCTAGTGCACGGCGGCGCAGGAAATATCCCCCGGTCTAGATTTGCCCTAAAAAACCAAGGGGTGAAGAACGCCCTGGAGGCCGGTTACTCAATACTGAAATGCGGGGGAAGTTCTCTGGATGCCCTAGAAGCCGCCGTTAGGTCCATGGAGGACGATGAAGCCTTCAATGCAGGTTAGCAATACCAATACCTGTTACCAATACGCAATACCTACAGATTTTTTTATATTTTGATGATTTTTATACAGGTTGTCTCAAACTGGTGTCGACCTAAACTCGATTGTAAAAGTACGATCCAAAAACACCGCAAGTGTGAGATACGTATTATATAGAAATCGATATCTGCAGCTTATTCTCCATCCCCAAAATCACATCACATTATGGCTACCGACATTTTTGATACTTACAGGGTGTCTACTTTCAAACATATATAATAATACCTAATTCTCACCCTCACAATACTCCAAACTAGGAGTACCCCAGAAGCAACCACATGCTTGTGCGGGGGAGGGGGGCAATTACTATTATTTTGTCTTCGTTGCCATTTGCGGCTAGGGCCGACTTTTTTCCCGATATAACTAGGATTGCATTCGCTCAAGTACTACGGAAAATCCTAGAAAACCGTAGTAATCCCAGTGAGTGTAGGACAATTAGTAAATCACACGAATAAAGCCTATTTAGGAGCAATACCGTGAACCCACATTTGTCCAGCGCTCTTGGCCATAGCGGTGTTTTTCTTTAAAGACATGTGCATGCGCCTGCCTCGAACCAAGGTCGATCGAAAGCAGAAAAACATGCAGTCTAAAAAGCCAGCGCCGGTACGAGCGACGCCACCGCGGCCAAATCCATAAATTCTTTATTTTTGGAGATAATCGCCTGGACTTTTTTGTTAGAAAGGCCTTCAAAGCCGCTTCTTTCCATTTGCCCATGAAAATGCCAATTTTCCAAATCCAAATTCAGGGCCAGCTGCTTTTTTTATTACCCCGATTTTCCTCGTAAACCAATTAGCGATTTTTTTATTTAAAATATGACTAACAGCATTAATCAGGACACCCCAAAACCCCCATATAAATATACCAAATTTGAACAAAAATATACAGGGAGATCCATTCTGCAGGGTGTCAAAGTTGGGAAAATCTGGCGAATCAAGTGCCACAGATATATAACATACCAATTTTCACAATTTTATCCACGTAGGTACTTAGCTAATGTTAGTTCCGATGTAGATATTTCAAGTACTTTTTCAAAACAAGTTTTATCAATTAAAGTATTTTGCTTCCAAAATCCGTTATCTAGTAAAGCAAAAATATAATGATTAAAGTTCAAATAGAATGATTTTAAGTGCTACCATCCCCGGCTTTTATCTGTAACCTATACCCCCATTTCTCAAATTACAATAGAGCTTAAGTTGCTAATACAGGGTATCCCAACAAAAACTTGACCCCCCCAAAAGTTCGAAAACCGAACAGTATTTGAAAATTCGCCGAGACCCGTCGATTTTTGTTTTTGGGGGGAGCTTTTTTGACAGTCAAGCCAACCCGATATGTTCATCCCCCTAATCCCTAGCAAGCCCAACTTTAGAATTTCAAATGGAACTACCCCCCTCGTGGCGCATCATTTTAAAGCCCTTTTTTATTGCTAATACAGTGATGTATCGTTTTTAGAATTCTGTTGAGATTTGACAGAATTATCCCGCGTAGCAAAATAATGTGGAAACCATGTGGAAGTCACGTTGTGCGAAACCACGTGGCTAGAAAAAAAGTATCACTGGGTGGCTGGGACGCTTAATGCTCCACTTTTCCACGTTGTCTCTAGTGATGTGTTAAAAAGCCACATACCTTCCTCAATAAATTCTAGTGAAAATATTATGGCATAATGGTGGGTTTTATCATGAAATCTTTAAATTTCCCACATTTTAAAATATTATTTTCTCATTATTCTTGTATGTTAAACAACATAGAGGTAACAATAATTATTATAATTGAAACGATAGTTGCGACATTAAAATAAGATAGTTTTATCCAGAAAAACTCCTTTATATCTCGTATATAGAATGTCTAAAAAATCTACATTATTCCTTGGTGGTCTAATGGTGCGTTTAGATCTGACACTAATGGCTAGTTGCTCCAATGTATCTTAAAATTTAAGACAGTCTTAACCACTTGACAACCATTGTTACAATAATCGTTTCAGAATTATGCAAGGTACATATACCTCGATGTCTAACGAAAAAAATTCAAAACGTTAGCCAGACAGAACTGTCTCTAAATTGGGAAAGAATTTTAAAAATATGCCTTATGAAGTGATTTACTCTGTAAAAAATAGAAAAAATGAAATAATTTACAAATTGTAAAAACAATTGAAATCAATAAATGTTTGTTAAATCTCACTATGTCGCCTATTTTTAAAATAATGCAGTGTATACCTATTATTTCTGTTAGATGCATGTTGCCTAATTTTATTTAAAACTACACATTAAAATCCAACAAACACCTACATAAAAATATGAAATATAGATTACTATACAGGGTGAGTCACATCTAAAGTCAGAGCCGAAAACACGAGGTAGAGTTCGCTAAAATAAGCACATATGCTTAATAAATATTAGCTCAAAAACGCTTGGTTCTCCATATACAGCGTGTTGAAACTTTTCCAAATATTTTTTTAATTTCTTTCAAGCCTGTTTAGGAATTCCAACAAAATTTGATACATATTATGGGTTGTCATTTTGTGCAATAATTTGGCCCTGTTCAGATGAGCAGCGGCGTAGATACAATAATTTTATTTTAAATGCCAGCATAATCACCTTGGCACTAGTTTAAAAAATCCGAAATTACGAAGAAACTGTACCAGAAATAAAAAAATACCAAGAGGCGCTTTTTGTTCCAAATTGAATGGGCTATCCAAAAAAGGCAAATTTTTTTGTTTTGGCACAGGACCGTACTACTTTTTTATAAAATTATTTACAGGTAACTATTTGTATCTACGCCGCTGATCATCTGAACGGGGTCTAATTATTGCACAAAATGGCAACCGTCCAATGAATAATGTGCGAGTTCTACTTTGTGTTTTCGGCTCTGACTTTAGATGTGACTCACCCTGTATAGTTTATTCCTACGACTTCGTCCTCGTGGAAAGACCTCTTTCTGAACGTCGTATAAGATGAGAAGTAGCTGTCGAATGTCAAACGAACTAAAAGATAAAACAAATCTGCCCAGTGCTTCATACACTTGGTTGGAATCACTGAAAATATCTATTGAAATTAAAGAAGCATTTTTTGAAGTTGCTATAATAATATAATCATCATAATAACTCAACATTATTTATTCAATGGATAGACAAGGATTCAATACAATTCTGGTTCAACTTGGCAGGTTATGGATCCGTTCTAAATATCGACGGCGAAGTAGAGATGGACGCCAGCATAATGGTTGGCGAAAATCTCAGTGCTGGTGCTGTAACCGTGGTAAAAGATATCGCGCATCCCATCAGGTAACCACACTATCTTAGCAAATATTTGATGTTTTGGTAATAAACAGGGTTGCTGATTTTTTATCTTTTTACAAAAAATCAAATTAATCAGATTTTTTTTATTTAAATAAAAAATCGGATTTTTTTTATTTACATATAGAATTTTTGGTTAAAGTGGTTTTCTTTTTATTATTTTATTAGAAAATTATACTGGATTTTTTTAACGTATAAATAGATAATGAAAACGTTTTACTTATGTTTTTTATTTAAGGATTTCAGCAGAAAGACAAGTTTTGCAGACTTCTCGGTACCTAGCTTATTTCCTTAATTTCCTAATATGAACCGAATTAAAAGATGAAATAATACGCTCTACTCCTGCTGAAGATACTACTGCAGTATGCAGTGGCTTGTGTATGCTCATTTCCTCTTCAGTTACACAGCCAGTGGCGTGTTTTTTTTTACATAATGAAACTACATTTAAATTTTGATTTAAATCAAATGTTTTTTTATTTTAATCAAACGATTTAAATCGCGATTTAAATCATTGATTTAAATCAATTGATTTTAATCGAAGCAACCCTGGTAATAAATCGACTTTTCCTTTCCAGCCTGGCAAAATTGGTAATGGAAAAAACCCCACACGTGGAACTGGCTGGAGCTGGCGCAAATAGATTTGCCAAAGAACAGGGCATACCAACCGTTGCTAAAGGACAGTTGGTGTCTCCCCATGCTGTTGCTTCGTGGCAAAAATCAAAGAAAATTAGGCACGACGTTACTGAAACAGGAGGAACGGTAAAATTCTACATATTACGGTTTTCTTTAGCTCCGAATCTTTTATTATAGAACCTTGGAGAGGCAGGGACAGTGGGAGCCTTAGCTTTGGATAAAAACGGCAAACTAGCAGCTGCAACATCAAGTGGGGGAGTCAACGGAAAATTGGTTGGAAGAAGCAGCGGCACTTCCATGATTGGGAGTGGAACATATGCGGATGATGAAATTGGGGCCGTTTCAACTACAGGTAAAATAAGCTTTTCTTTTTTACATTTTTATATCTAGATATTTGTTAATTTCTTGTTAGGTCATGGTGAAAGTATTGCCAAATATTGTCTAGCCCATGCCATAATAAAAGCTATGGAATACGGCAAAGCCGCCAACACCGCCACAAATGATATTCTGAAGAAAATGACTGAAAGACTAAATAATACTGCAGGTAACTATTATCCAGTGTGTATCCGGATATATGAAATGACTTTTAAAAGACAAAGATGACTTCTCTGATATTTTGTTCTTTTTCCCTTTTTTAAAGAAAAATGCCTTTTCTCTAGTTTTCACATCAACATGTTATTAAGGAAGCTTGTTCGTGATGAAAAACTGAATAGGTGTGAAAATGTTCAAAAGCCTAGAACTACTTTGATTTTTTGCGTTTTAAATATCTAAAAAGTAGGCCTAGACTTGAAAATTTTCACACGTACTTAGTTTTCATTCTGTGCAAGTTTCCTCAATAATATTTTGTCATAAAACCTATAAGAAGAGCATTTTACTGGTGTGAGTTTGGAAACTAAAATTAAGCCACAAAACAGTCAAGGCTGAACCCCAGAAGCTCTAATTATTTCAACTCGATTTTTTTTGCCTTTTGCAAGTCGTTTCACCTATCCGGGGATAGACTGTACCTAGGTATACTTCTAAAAAAATACTGCAAACATTTTTTTGTTAATTTTACTGGAAAAGGTTTTACTTTTATAAACAATTTTGCTCGTTCCGATACACTGCTGATACAATTTTAAATAGACAAACTTTCACATATACCTGTGTATTTTATTTTTCTACATTTAAAAGTCATAGTAAGTCACGGCAAGGCAAGAATACTGATATTTGTAAAAATGTTTCAATAGAATTACACACACAAAGTTTTGTCTATTTAAAATAAAATGAACAATCCTGTATATTTCTATTTATAAATGATCCACTTTAGGAGCGATAACTCTATCGAAAAATGGTGATATTGGTATTGGCTGGACTAGCAAGTCAATGTCGTGGGCATATAGAAAAGGAAACGAAATACATTATGGTATTTCTCATGGAGAAGATAATATGGAAAAGGTATAAAATCATATGAAATAAATAAAGATACAAAGGAATTTTTATGAAATTTAGCCTTTTATTTCCTTTTCTTCATATACCTATACCTATCAAGTACACCCCCAGCGCAGACCTATATAGCTTCGCTAATATAGGTCTGTGCCCCCAGGCAAAATATAGCTAGACGAAATAAATCGTGGAATCTATCAGCCTGCTGTTAACTGTTTATAAATGGTTGCGTTTAAGACTCCCAATCTTAATCATACCAAGCGCTTTGATTGCAGCGCTTTCTTCTTTCGTTTGCTATCGCTAGCATTTCGTTAAACGGCTATTTCATGACAGAAAAGTTGGATTTATAAACTCGACGTTTGCGTTGGCGCTCGCGGTTGACGGTGACTACAGTGGCTTTATAAAGCCACTGTAACGGTGACCTTCGTCGTTGCCTTCCGTTTCCGTTATAAACTTTCCGTTTCCGTTTGCGTCCAGAAATGTCTGCTAAACAAAATACCACATGACCGCTGAACTTCATTTTTATTGGACTACGTCGAATGGCTACGAACGGCGGGACGTGAAAGATGAAATTGGTTTATCGGATGGCATCCGACGCAAACGGTAACGTTCGACGACGTTTATAAACGGTTACACGTAAAATATAGGGATTGAATTTTCGCAAACGGCAACGGCGAGCGCCAACGCAAACGTTGAGTTTATAAATCCACCTTAAAGCTAGCGCCCGAAATGTTGAAATATAAAAATACAATAAGCTCAAACACAAATAAAACAAATAAAGCCAAAAACGGCAACTCACAGAACAAGATAAGGTTAAAATGAACCGCAATTCATACGCCACTGGTATCAAGCTGAAAGCCACCGTCAGAGATCATATACAGGGTGTCCAACTTTAAAACTGTACAAATCCGTAAAATCTTCATTTTTGGAGATAATCACCTAAACTTTTTTTGTTTCAAAGGCCTTCAAAAACCGCTTCTTTTTACCTTCCTGTCATTTTCAAAATGCAAATCCAGGGCCGGCTGCGATTTTTGTATACCCCCGATTTTCACGAAAACCATTTAGCGTTTTTTTTATTTAAAATCTGACCCCACAGCGTTAATCATAACACCTCAAAACCCTCATATACCAGATTTGAACAAAAAGTACACAGGGAGTTCCATTCTGTAGGGTGTCAAAGTTGAGCAAAATATTAATTTTAAAGACATCTGGTGAGTCAAGTGTGCCATGGAATCCCTTCAAAACAGTTGCATGGTCAACAGGACCACTCAAAATGTTGGTGTGAAAAGATTTACTACAAAAATATACAGGATATTTTCCTTTGAGCCATCTCAAAATTCTGAAATTTTATGAAACTTACCTATACGGATCAAGACTGCTCTGGAATCATTGAAAAAATATTTATAAACACAAAAGTAATGTATTTCTTTACAAAGTACCAACTAACAAATAAAAACAATTTAAATTATTGGGTCTTTCTCAACAATAAAGTCACTGTCTAAGATGATACATTTTCTGTGCGTCTCCTGTTGTGGCACACCAGCCACCTTAACTGATATGGACTTACTGATTGGCAGGCTTCTGTATTTTTTAGATTTAGATCGTTTATAGTATGTGCGGAGCGGTTTTGATATACTCGATTTTTGATCCGTATAAAGTTCCAAAAATTGAGTAATTTGAGATGGCACAGATAAGAACACTCTGTATATTTTGTATTGGACCTTTGCACACCAACAGCTTGAGTGCTTCGGTTGACCATTCAACAGTTTTGAGGGGATTCCATGGCATACTTTACTTGGCAGATGCCTTTAAAATTCCTATTTTGCTCAAATTTGACACCCTGCAGAATGAAACTCCCTGTATATTTTTTATTTAAATTTGGTAAATAAGGGCTTTGGGATGTTCTGATTAACGCTGTGGGGTTAGATTTTAAATAAAAAAATCGCTAAATGGTTTTCGTGAAAATCGGGGGTATACAAAAATCGCAGCCGGCCCTGTATTTGCATTTTGAAAATGGCAGGAAGGTCAAAAGAAGCGGTTTTTGAAGGCCTTTAGGCGATTATCTCCAAAAATGAAGATTTTACGGATTTGTACAGTTTTAAAGTTGGACACCCTGTATATAGGTAGAGTGGTGAACAAGTCCCTTTTTATGGCAAATTGTGAATTTGCGCATGGGCCTATGGAACACCAAATTTTACGAAAAAATTTCAAGTAATATGTAGATTTTGTAGAAAAATTAAAAATGCACATTGGGTACTTATTTATTTCAAAAAGTCGTATAGTTAGCCATAAAAGAGAAAAAAAATTAAACTTAACTTGAGGATATTAATATTGGTCTATGCTTCTACAGAACAAAAAATTGAAAATTCAATCACAAAAACTACCTACTAATTTTTTAAAATATTTTTATATTTAAATTTTTTAAATTTGGTACTGGCCCGTTTTGAGGGTTGCTGAATCCAGAGGCCAGAGGGGTGTACAGATTTTTTCTAAAAAATGCTAATGTGATTTATTCAAATGTCGCTCCGAGAGACTGGCACAGTAGGTAGGCCAGGGATTTTGTATGAAAGAGGTCATTTTTACTCAAAAAAATTTAGTTAATCAAGCTCTCTAATTTAAAATATATATGTGGGTCAAATTTCACAATTAATAAACTTTTAACAGGGTAACCCGAAAACAAGTGGGTTACACTATACATACACAGTGTGTCCCACTTATTAAGGACTGACCACTCCTGTAAAATTTTTATTTATACCGTAGTTCTACGGGGGTTCCAAAAAATTTAAAAGGAAAAGTAGGTACTTAAGGCCGGATTCTTATACGCAGTGAGATGTTCGAAACAAAAACGTACCAATTTGTAACTAATGTTCGTAATTTTTGGTAATGTTTTACACTAAAATATTCATAAGGAACTCGCGCATTTATTAGCCAACAAAAATATATTTTTTTAATTATTAATAATAATAATAATAATAATAATAAGTTTATTTGATAACAATTATGCAACAACAGTAACAATTATGCAACAATGCAACAATAATGACCACAATTATACAACATTTTTTTTAATCAAAAAATATCAACAATCTAATCTAATATCAATCAATAATTTATGACGACATATGAAACTGTCATAACAAGGCAGCAAATAAACTGTAGGACGTCCACAAAAGAAACCTTGTGCGTGGACTACCGACAACAATATTATCCACATTTATGCGATCATATAAGAAAGGTAAGTCATTGTAAAGGTACAACAATATATTGTTATTATTCTGAGATAGAATTTTTTTATCAAGACCTAATCAAATACAGCGTAAGTATTTTTGGTATCAATCATTTGATTAATTTGTATAGGTACGTGGTACTGAATGAATCCAAGAAATAATGTTCTTCTTAAACAGGCTCGGTGTACAAATTGTATCTCTTATTTCCGGAGGAACTTTGTTGAATACTTTAGGAGTGAGATAAGCCAAACTTTTCGCTGGCCGATAGTTTTTTCAGTTTGTAACAATGTGTTTCTTTGCCGTGTTGAGTGGCATCCTATGTATAAAAAAACATCGTCCAGCACTCTACCATATATATACATATATTATCTCTATGGAGGGGTAATTCAGCATTGCAACGTTGTCAGTTGAACTCCTTTGCGACCGCACGTATTGGAACGATTTCAAGGGCCGCACCTGTACTTGCTTATCAACCAATCACTGTCCGATAAAATTAATTGGTTCCTATTTTTATAACTATTTTAAAAAATAAGAGGTACGCCACTGCCTCGCAATCGTTAGCACGAGATCTGTCACCATCTGTCACCCGAACTGTAAACATTATTTTTTTATTATGGGAACAAACTTGCCAATGCAAGAGACCACATACCTGTATATGGTATATCTCGATGAAGAGACCCGACGCAGAGGAGGCGAAGGCCCCGAGTGGCTAAATTGATCGGAAGGGCAGAGGCCGGAAAAAGACAGCACAGTTGAGGGAACACCAGATCGGTAGACGCACAGGATTGACTAGCGTATGGAAGTCAACCCGACTCCCTGTTTTACGCATGCGCAAAAGACGAGTCCTATGTGTTACCCCACTCCCTATGTTTAGTCTAGTCCGTCGATGAACGGTCTAGTCGTAGGAATAAATGAGGAGCTAAATGGGCGCTGCCCTATGAAAAAAATAAGAGGACAAGGGGGCATAAGCCGACTGCCACCATAAGGGGCGTATGCCCCCTTCTTTTTTCATTCGGCAGCGGCCATCGCTGTAAAAGGTGGCGCATGCTCACTCACCGTGACCGTGTCGGCTCCTCATTTATTCCTACAACTAGACTCGTCTTTTGCGCATGCGTAAAACAGGGAGTCGCGTTGACTTCCATACGCTAGTCACAGGATTGCTCGATCTCATAAGCGTAATGTTCGCCAGTAGGCAGACGGGTGTGACGTCAGCGCTAGACCAACGGTTAATAATTTGTATATCGTGCGGTGCGGGTTTTGGCGTGTGTTTCGTGTATTTTATTTAATCTGTTTTTAGTTTTCAAACTATTATTGAATCTTTATACTAAATTAGTACATCTTACTTAGTATTAAAAACGTAAGAACTAATACAGGATGATTTTTTAGGACTACCACCGCGATTTTCTCCCTTATTTTGCGCCCTACAAAAAAACGTAAGAAACAAAAATGTGACAATTTTGAATAGCTAGGAGATGCTGAAAAATAAATTGGCATCCATGGCCAACTTGTTGCGCAGTATAAAAGACTTAAAATTGAGCAAAACTCAAAACTATTATTAGCCGTAGCATCTTTATTTTAAGAGATAGGGGAAAACTTTCATATTAAAAATTGATGGCACTAAGAAGCTTTATGCAACTGGGTACTTAGATAGTTTCAGAAAATTACATAGGGTCTTCGGCCCCCTTGCGAGGCTATGAATTTTTTTGTTTATTTCTTATTAGCGATTTTCTGGCTTACCTTGCACCGCACAGAAAATTCGTAAATAAACAAAATATTATGACGATTTTGGAGCAATACTTACTAAGAAACCCGCAAAGAGACCACAATTTGAATGGCTTTAAGAGAGCCGAAGACCCTGTGTAATTTTCTGAAATTAACTAAATACCCACCCAGTGCTATTGTTAGTGCCATAAATTTTTAATATAAAAGTTTTCTTCTATCTCCTAAAATAAACGGCTATTAATAATTTCGCTCAATTTGAGTTTTTTTTATATTGCGCGACAAGTTGGCCATGGATGTCAGTTTCTTTTTCAGCGCTACCTATCTCTCCAAAATTCCCAGATTTTTGTTTCTTACGTTTTTTTTTTGTAGGGCGCAAAATAGGCGAGAAAATCCCGATGGTAGGTAGTCCTAAAAAAATCATCATGTATTTTGTGAAATAATCTCTCCAATAATAGGTATCGAATGTGTTGTGCCATTATAGCATAGAAGTTAGATTTGAGATCTCCTCGTCATTGTCCTCGATTTTTTTGTAGGTATTGGGTGATTTAATACTTAGTCTTAATACATTCTAAGTAAAAAATAAAACTTCTCTGTAGTCTTAGTTATCTAAAAACCAAAGGATTGGCAAAATTAGTTCAATAATACAGAATATTCATACTATATTTTAAAATTTTAAACGGTAGCGCCCGGCGTGCTTAGCAGGTAGAGGTCTAGCGGTGACGTCACGCGTGCGGAGAATTTTGTCGGATCGAGCAAACCTGTGCCTCTACCGTTCTTGGTTTTGTCTAGAGTCCGTGGTTCGTGGTTCACGGCAGATATATATCTCTGGTTCATGGCCAGGGCCCAGGCCCAGGGTCAGGGACCAGGGGCGTATTTAGCATTTAGCGTGTCTGGCGAAAATGTCAGAACTTCTGACAGAGGCCTGCCTAACCTTCTATTCCCAAGTCCCCAACCCCTTGTGTCCCCAATCATAATAAATCTATTATACAATCGTAATAGACCGCCCAACCCTGGCTAAATTAGGGTTTTCAACAGTCCTGTATTGCGCAGGACGTCCTATATTATTTGAGGTATGTTGTCCTATCTCCTGTGAAGACCTTTTATCAAAATATCCTGATTTTACTGAGCTTGTAAGTTTGCTCCTTTCCCTGTTCATGTATATTATGTTTTTGTGTTATTTTTGTCTGAAATAATAGTCTCTATAGTGTAATGTTCTGTTTTTTATTTTAAATTTTATTAATAAAAACCATTCCCATTGGAAACACTACTTCCAATATTACTCTTTTTAATCCTCTTTTGGTTCTTCCGGATACATCCTGCATCAATATCAATGGAGTCAAGTTTAGGTCCACGGTTACATGGGACATCCTCAGGGCAAGACGATAATGTGACTGAGATTGGTTCAGTCCAGACTGATTGAAACGTTTTATTTGACGTGATCAAATATAGGTGTAGATATTGCCATTTGAAGAATTGCTGATTAGGTACATCATAATATCTATATAGAACAACAATATTGTCAAAACAATGTTATGACTCTAAATCAAATCAAATTTTAAATGAATACCTAATAAGTTACGTATAAATTACCATTGTAGATCATAAATTTTATTTTCATCCAAGTAATATTAGTATACCATGAACAAAACAGCAATTATCACAAGAACAGTTTTGTGCATAGAGAAAGGAATATTTGTCTATGGTTTTGTGAAAAGGTAGGTCAATATACCCCAAACTTTGAATTCTGGCTTACCTTGAAAATCTGAACAGCTTTTCTTAGTAACTTTTCCCGTATTTTCAAAATTAAGGGAAGTTTACTCCTTACCTTTTTGTTTTTCGGCACATCTTAATTTGAGACCAAGCGGGAGTGATCCCCCCAGAACTCCACATTTTTTTATCATTTACAAATACACATCTATTGTGCACTCAATCATCGGACACACTGTATATGGGGTAATGGAGTACTTTTAACTAAACTCTCAAAAATAATTAGTTCATTCAATTTATTTTTTGGAAATACAATGTATTCCGCTATTTAGAACTCCCACCTATTATTATTTTTGGCCTTTTCGTAAAAGTCAATTTTGAAAATGCCGTAATTTAAGTAATTAACTAGGTACATGCACCTCTCTTTTTATCGATATTAAGAAAAAACGTTTTGAATAAAAAGAAAACGGTACGAAATCTTCTACAATTATTGTGGGAGGATATCCAACATACCTGGTGATTTAATATAGAAACGCCGTATATATTTTTGAAAAAAAAAAATTTCTTAAAATGTTGGTTTTAGATTCACGAGTAGGTACTGTGTAAATGCAAATAAACATAGATCAAACTGCCACCTTTGTAATTACTTACAAACTTTTTTAAAAGCAAAAATCCATAATAAACGATTGTTCTGGGTCGCACGTCTTCTTTATTAGTTGGTGAGTTTTTGTATACTTTGCACTTTAACTTTCAAGCTATATTTAATGAAAACTAATATGAAGATTAAATTTTATTTTGTTCAGGGTAGGTACATTCAGTTGTATAAAATTAAAAAATATATTTTAGTACCTATATATAGGTACCTATTTCTTACGTATTAAGCAAACAAAGTAGTGGTGCTTGCAGTTATCACAAAAAATGTCGGTTATTAAAATGATAAGTCATGGAATGCCACTGCAACACTTCTTATGCACAACATCCACACCACACTCCTCATATTCTATCTTCGAAACACACATATTGTTAAAAGTCGATAGTGATGCCAGCATCGATCCTCCAATCCAAACATGTTTTTCCCTGTCTTTATGATTCTCTATAATATTAAATTTTGTATTTGGCGTCACTTTTGCTTGCAGTTCTTTAGTTAATCTTTCGTCCAATCCTTTGAAATTTGCAGAACCTCCCGAGAGAATTATATTATTCCAAAACAGCCGTCTCGAATCTATGCTACATTTCATTATAGATTTGTAGATCAATTCGTGGATTCCCGGCATTTCTCTGTCAAGTAACAAAGGATTAAAAAGCACCTCAGCACAAGAGTGTAGCTCGTCTGCTAGTTTTATAACAGTGGAATCAGGTAGGATATACTCTTGTGATATTACGTCAAAATTTGACTTTTCCGAAATATAACAAAGACTTTCCTTAATATCTTGGGCTGTTTTCAAGTCAATATCGATGTTTTTATCCTCTAAAGTCTGCCGTAAGTATTCAGAAACATCCCCACCCGAAGTGTTTGATTTTAAAATAGCTTCCGGAACTGGGTACATGCCTTCGATGGGTACTACACTTGTAACCCCATGTCCAATCTGAACTATAAGTCCTGCGTGCCTACCTGATGCTAAATGTGACAAAACTGCATCAATTGCAATGAATGCGTAGGGAATCTTGAATTTTTCAAGCATCACTTCTATAATTTTTTCCTTATTTTTCTTTGGGCTATGTGGTGGTTGGGCGAGAAGAACAGAATGATTTTGGGGCGAAATTTGTAATTTGTTTTTAAATGTTGCCTCCCACACTTCTTCCATGTCATCCCAGTTAGAGATAATCCCATTTTTAATCGGTGGTTTGTCAGCAGAATCTTCTCTCAGTGTAGGAAAGGTGTACAAAGGTGTTTCTTCCCCAGCTAGTCCAGCTTTGGTGAAAGCAGAACCATTGTCAAAAACAACAGCAATATTTTCTTCGCACATTTTGCACATTAGTGTTGTTTGTTTCAATAAACCACAGTGACTAATAATTCAGCTTGATATCATGATATTTACCCAAGATAACGCGACAATATATTTGTTTAAACGCCCAGAACGTTCCGCGTCACACAATTTACATGAAACTGATATGACCGGTTGAAAACCCATTGGAAAGCTAGGTCATCGAAAGAGAGAAATGTAAATGTGTGTGGGCAAAGGTATAAAGTCAAATTCATTAATTGCAGAAGGTATTATTAGCCGTGCGACAATCGTAATTATTCGCTCCTAAAGTACCTAATTAAAATTGTTTGGATAACATATTTTTGGGAATCTGAAAGCTACAAGAAAATCGAATAGCTTTGTCGTTAATCGAGTTCTAGGTACATGCAACGGTACTTCAAAAACTATGTGCCAACGAATTCAGTGAACTGGAAAGTATGTACCAGTAGGAGAATAAAGTTATCGCGCCTTGTTTTTTAATTTTGGTGAATGCTCTGGTTTACCAGATCTCGCCTGTCTTGTCTAAAAAAATGTTGAGTTGCCTCTGCCGAAAATATTTCCGTCCACAGAAAATATACGCTGTAGTCGCTGCAGTCTATATTTTCTGTGCTTCCGTGGTTTTTCTGGAAAAATATTTGTCATTTGAACTTTAGTAAATTAAATATACAGGGTCTTAAAAAAAGTAAAACCAATCCATTCACCAAATACAATATAACTACTGTGTTTTTTAAGACATTTAAATAGAAAAGTGGTGTACATTTTGACCCAAACTTTTTTCTGCCTAGGCTATATTTGGTTTAAATGAAGGGTTACTTTAAATTCAGCGTTTATTTTCTGTAATTTTTTACTCTTGTAATTTTTTTATTTTAGATTTGGTTTACAAGGTACTTCAACTTATTGGGGTACATACCTATTGATTGGATTGGATTGAAACACAATCTTGTAATTTTCCTAACATACTTTCAGAATTTTGGGCATTGATAGCAAGAAGCTGGGGGGACAATACGTTTCCAAAGCCTAACAAATCTTTTATTAATTTTTCATTTTAAGTTTACGCAAATTATAGAAGTTTGTGTTTATAAAAAACTCATACAAAATTTGAGCTCGACATAAAAATCTCAATAACTAAGCAAACAGATTGCAATATTTCGTAAACCAAATTCTAAATGAAAAATTTACAAGAAGAAAATAAGGGAAAATTCACACTAGAATGATTCATTTAAACATCTTCAAAAAAAAATTAAATTGTTTTTTTTTATTCAACTATAACATCCTGTACCTATGAAACTGAAACAGAAGTGTCTAAATGAAAAATTCCATAATAAAGTTGAAACACTATTTTAACCCAATCAATTGATCTACTTTTTTGTAACACTGTGTATATAATAATAATTCTCACCCTCACAATACTCCAAACTAGGACTACCCTAGAAGCAACTACATTCTTGTGCGAGGGAGGGGGGCAATTACTATTATTTTGTCTTCGTTGCCATTTGCGGCTAGGGCCGACTTTTTTCCAGATAGAACTAGGATAGCATTTGCTCAAGTACTACGGAAAACCCTAGAAAACCGTAGTAATATCAGAGAATATATTTTTTGTTTTAATACCCTGACTTGGACATGATGACATACTCTCAGCTGTAACCAGAAATCCAATGAGAAAATAACGTGTATAGTTTCGTTTCGTCAAATTTAGAGGGTAGGTATCTTTTACTACCTATGACCCTATAGTATCCGGAATAATACGTACAGACTGAGAAACTACGAATTCTGACTTACAGTACAAGACCACTCGGAAGATTCCCAGAATATCACATTTTATTTTAAAAAAATTTAGCCCCCTAATGATCAAAATTAAAAAAGGTTGAGCTTTGGTAACTGTGTATAGTTTTCTTTAAAAAAGGTTGAGCTGTGGTTAACTGTATATAGTTTTCTGTGCTTATGAATCAACAGTAACTAGGGAAGGAATTTGATCTTATATTTTCAGCACAGAAAATATAGCTTTGTGGAAATTGTGCTTTCAAATTTTGAGTAAATTTCACTCAAATCTATTGCTATTGTTAGATACATAGACATGACTTTATGGAATATATCTTATATACATATTATATTCTATACACTGTGCTTACAATAATTTATGGTTAGATATAATTTAATATCAGTTTTATTATTCACAAGAGAAAAATCAATAAGTTATTGACATGTTAATTTGGGTGATGTCACTAAGAAATAAAACATTCCCTTGGTTTTACAATTTTTTTTATTTTTATACTATACCATAGGTATTATTAGCCTAAAAGTAATAATAATATTAAGGAGTCTTCTGCTCATGTAAATAAATACAAAAAAAAATAAGAACAGTAATACTTTGGCCTAGTGTATGTTCTGTCACTTCCCATTAAACATGGCAGTTCTCGCCGCATGTCACGGCACATTCGCTTTTTGTAATACAAATTGAACGCATAGAATATTGGAATGCAGGCGATAAAAAAGTAATAATACAAAAAAAAAACAAAGTGAATTTAGAAGCACTTCCTGTGCACAATGGATGGACCAGACTCATCGTACTCTTGCTTGGAGATCCACATCTGTTGGAAGGTGGAGAGAGAAGCGAGGATTGATCCTCCGATCCATACGGAGTATTTCCTTTCTGGGGGAGCAATGATCTTGATCTTCATCGTGGATGGGGCCAATGCGGTGATTTCCTTCTGCATACGGTCGGCGATACCTGGGTACATTGTGGTACCTCCAGACAACACGGTGTTGGCATACAGGTCCTTACGGATGTCCACGTCACACTTCATGATGGAGTTGTAGGTGGTTTCGTGGATGCCAGCAGCTTCCATACCCAAGAATGAGGGCTGGAACAGGGCCTCTGGGCAACGGAACCTCTCGTTGCCGATGGTGATGACCTGACCGTCGGGAAGTTCATAGCTCTTTTCGAGCGAGCTAGAGCTGGCGGCGGTGGCCATTTCTTGTTCAAAGTCCAAAGCGACATAGCAGAGTTTCTCCTTGATGTCACGGACGATTTCTCTCTCGGCGGTGGTGGTGAAAGAGTAGCCACGTTCAGTCAGGATTTTCATGAGGTAATCAGTCAAGTCGCGACCGGCCAAATCCAGACGCAGGATGGCATGGGGAAGGGCATAACCTTCGTAGATTGGTACTGTGTGCGACACACCATCTCCGGAATCCAGCACGATACCGGTGGTACGACCGGAGGCGTACAGGGAGAGCACGGCTTGGATCGCTACGTACATGGCGGGTGTGTTGAAGGTCTCAAACATAATCTGTGTCATCTTTTCCCTGTTGGCTTTGGGGTTGAGTGGGGCTTCAGTAAGCAGAACGGGGTGTTCTTCCGGAGCGACACGAAGTTCATTGTAGAAGGTGTGGTGCCAGATCTTCTCCATGTCATCCCAGTTTGTGACGATGCCGTGTTCGATGGGGTACTTCAGGGTGAGGATACCTCTTTTGCTTTGCGCCTCATCACCGACGTAGGAGTCTTTCTGTCCCATACCGACCATGACGCCCTGATGTCTTGGGCGACCAACGATCGATGGGAATACGGCACGGGGAGCATCGTCCCCGGCGAAACCGGCCTTGCACATACCGGAACCATTGTCTACGACCAATGCGGCAACTTCTTCGTCACACATGTTGATTAGTTAGTACTGAAAAGAAAAATCACAATTATTATCTTTGCCACTTTAAAAAAGACAAGATACATTTTCATTTTTTGCAGTGGTGCTTCTAGTTATATTAAAAAAACCCAAAGATAGGTACCAGTAAGATTTAAACAAAATTATGGCTGTTTTGTGCTAAAACTAACACATTATCAGAACACTATAAATTATATACAGATGTTACCGTTTTAAAAATAAATTATCTAAGTAAATTCCAGAAAAAATCGCTCAATAAAATAAAGAAGCACAAAATTTTAAAAATTAAATGTCTGGAAAGCTATTTAAAGGTTGCATTAAGGCAAACAAATTCTCAAAAAACGGTAGGAAAAAGCATTTTTCTTCAGCAGAATTTTGACTTGATTTAAATCGATGAATGAAGTCAAGTTGCGGACGTTGCAGTGATTTAAAAAGAAAACAAAGAAAGCCGTTATACGAACCGGTATTTCTACAACGGTCTGCCTGTTACATATTTAATGAATTTTGCGGTACAAAGTAAAAAACCTGCTCAAGGAGAAGCTGAATCGAAATTCTAGGTATAAAGGCGCACGGCACTATAAGGGTAAATTTTTCAATGAGAAAATTCACCATTCACAGAAATTCACACAATAAATTTTGAAAAAAAGCACACAAGTAGTCAGGCATCTTCGGATTCACTGTAGAATATCCAAGAAGGGCAAATAATCATCATGAGGCACGACCACACCCCGCGAAATATTTCCGAAGAAACACCACTATAACCGAGCACCGTTTCAAAAAATATATAAATGGACTTACTTTGGTAAAAAAGTATAAATATAATAAATAAATTTCTTGTTAAAGCACAGCTCCTAACCGCTGTACTTGCACTAAAATATCACAAGACAGAATGTCTGAAATTCAAAAGTTTCTAGCCATATATATGATTATTTGCCCCTCCCTAGCGGCGCGAACCGTCAGCGCAGTACACGACTCCCATCCGTCGAGCCAATAGCGAGTAACATTACCATATAAGGCATTCGCATTGCATCGATTTTCCCCGTTCCCCCAAAATATCATCACGCAGGCACACTTCTATAATCATTTTTTAGTGGGAATCATAGGTTTTTCATAATGATAATCCCTCCCTTATAAGATTTCTTATTAACACTGAGCATTTTGCTGATTAGTTTATAGAGATCGAGCGTTTGGCTAACGTTCAAAAATATAGTCTCAATATTAAACGCATTTTAACAGCCGCAGGGAAGAGTAAACGCGTGCTATTTTTACATTTTACTACGACCACTTGCTTGTTTAGATTCTGCTTTAAAATAAGATTCCGGTGTGTAGCCGCTACGCCCCTGACTCGAGCATGAAATGCCGGTAGTTGTATTTTCAGAAAATAAAGACCGGAATCGTTGCACAGTAATCTAGGGTGTTTAATAGGGGTTGCTCTACTAACATTGTTAAGAAAATCTAAGAAAAACCTGTCATTTTCTACGTTTTCTTACCTTTCGAACGGGACACGTCACAAAACAGCAGCGAGTAACTAACGAATGGAAGATGCCGGCACTCGATTGAAGGATCTTGCGCCGTCGGAAGAGGTGTGGCGGGAAGAAAAATTCAAATTCTTTTCGCTTAAGATCGCCTTGAAACTCCTCAAAACTTCAAGTAATTGTTAATTTGGGACAGTTTCGGCTGTCAGGGAACTGTCAAAACGGCCCAATTATTCGAAAAACAAGGAAAAATACAGGGCCGGCTGGATGGCCTCCCCCCGGCCGGCGAAGTGGACTCGCCCGCCCCACCGCGTTCATTCACAATCGTGACCATATATGGGCATAAGGCGAACGGCGCGCCGCGATTGGCTGGCGGCCGGCCGGCAGCGGGCCCTAACCTAACTGGAAAGACCATGGGAAAGACGGGGGGGCCGGGGGGCGAGGGGCCCGCGGCCCGCGCCGCCGGTGGCCTCTTTCCCGATTCATCTTTCGCGGGGCCCCGGCCTCGGGCCTCGCCGAGCGCCGACCTTGACTCTTGTCATCACAGCCAGGGCCTGCTGCTTGGCTGGGCGGGAGCCATGCGTTTCGGTTTCGGCACGGGAGATCGGGACCGAAAATCGGGAAGAACAGGGGAGAGTTGTTATTAGAAATTTGTATTATTGATCATTTGGATATCAAGAGCGTTTTTTTAAGATGCAAAACTTCCAAGCTAGCTAGGTGCCTGACAAGGACAAGTACAAAGGACAAGGGGTGGGTTCTACCGTTCTACCCCTACTCCGCCCTTCAAGAACAAGAACAACTGCGACGTCCCAGCATCTCCAATACCTACCTACCTAATGTTTTTAATTAATTCTACTTAAAAATTAACTTCCTGTTTTTTGACCTAGGTACAGTTGGCGTCAGACGAAACCGAACGACGTAAAGCCATTTTCTAGATACCTACTTTTGGGGTAATAATACCTACCCAAAATCCATTCAATAAACAAGGGATTCAAGCTCAGACCGAGAGAAGAAGCGTCCGACGAACGCGACGTTGCCAAATGTTAGAACAGAATCCAAATATTCCAAGGAAATAAATTTTTAGCGTTCGGTTTCGTCTGACGCCAACCGTACCTCATCTATAGGTAGGTACCTACCTACCTACTCTATTATCTCGGAGAACAAACTTATACTTTATGCCACTACCAGTTTACAACTGAATTAGGTCTTCCCCTCGACCCTCACCAGTCACCAAAACCACCGCATTTTTAATTTTGTAGGGAATTTTTATTTTATTTATAAATTCTTATAAGTACCTCCCTATAATCACACCTCCTTTCCCTGAACAATCACCAATCCCCAATCATTTCTATATTTAGGTACCTACCTGTGTGTCTGTCAAAATTTTGACAGGATATTTTGAAATAGACGACTTTTATTATGCTTTTTTGTAGGAAGGTGTGAAATTCTGTAAATTTCCGGAAGTAAATTAACTATGGAAAGATATTACAAGTTACAAGTGTACCTACATATTTCTCACCCAGTGCAATAAATGATAAACGAAAAATCTGTTGTCTCGTCCTTTTGTTGACTTTACCAATGGCGTGCGGAAAGGCGGGACATGCCTCCTTTTCAAGATAATTTCTAAGGCCATGCTTTTTTGACAAATTATCCGCATTTTTTAATTGCCCAGTAATTTCCCTATAAAAAATGTCTCTTGTAAATTTGGGGCCTAAGTGTAGGTGCCTATATGTTTGAATAAAAAATCAATTGCCAAAGTTTGAAAGGAATTGGCAATTTTTTGTTGATTTGAAATAATATACATATAATATAATTATAAAGAATATTCTAATTTGTAATTTATGTATTAAACCGGACTTGTATAACCCGGATTTATTAAACAGAAGTAACCAGAAGTTGAATATAATATAAAGGATTCGGTTTATACTTCGAACCGGGGCCCGTAGATAAGGGATAAGGGGGTGGGGGTTTGAGGGTTCACACCCCCTCATCCTCATTGAAAGAAAAAAGAGAGGAGGAAATATATCATGGTGATGTAATTTTATAATTTTCTATTATTCACTATTTTTCCTTAACATTTACTCACTTCACTCAAGGAGTTCTGAATGTCTGTCTGTCGTTTCTCTAATTGTACTTCTTATGATTCCTGCATACTTAAATCATTATGGATCCACAGAAAACAACGAAAACATGACCATCAGTTGACTTACCTAAGTAATATTTTTGATAATATTATGTTACTTAACATTTTTTATTCATTTAAACTTTGTGACCATGAGAAATTGAAAAATTTTCGCCTGCGGCTCCATTACAACAAAAGTTAAATTAATATATATATATATATATATATATATATATATATATATATATATATATATATATATATATATTTATTTATTTACATTTACACTCGCTAATCTTACATCCTTATTATATATATATATATATATATATATATATATATATATATATATTAAAATTTGTGAACCCCACCCTTCGACAAAGTCTATCTACGGCACTGCTTGGAACATTTCAGCGCTAATTCTTCCATCGACGATTTCAGTCAAAGATACGATTCTGTTATTTAAAAATTTTATAAAAATGTTGTACACGCAAGGCGACAACTAAAAATTATCATATCTTATCTATCAATGTGTCGTTCTGGGTAATCAATTAAATCAAATTACATCATAATTTTATTTCATCCATAGGTGGTAATATCATCCTATCGAATTTATCACGATCACAGATTTTATTTGAAATAAAAAAAACATAGTTAAGGTACTAAAATAAAACGTTTCCAAATGTGTAGGTTTGGGGATGATTTTCTTGTTGCTTATCTGCTCCTGGATTTCCACTACTCAAGGAATATGATCAGGTGAAGAGAAACTAAGAAACATAATCTAATCAAGATGTTTAAAATCGATTGCAAGACTAAAAAGCAGAAAATTAAAAGTTTAAATAAGAAATTAATTTACCACGTTTTTAAAACAGACTAAAACGTATACAATATTTTTTCTACGACTGTAATGAAATTGACTCTGTTTGTGTTCGTTTTTAATTGGAAAATGTATAACATTGTACACGTTTTTTTTTTGCAACCGGTGCGGGAATATCAGTGTGCACGGGTTGCCACAGCAACTGGTGCGGGAATATCATTGTGCACGCCACACGGGCCCGCTATACAAATTTGAGTGAAGTAAAGTATTGTAGGAGGCCACGAAAAACAAACGTGTCTATAATATATGGGCGCTGGTGAATGTGACAGTTAGACCGGGAGATAGTGACAGATTTTTGGACGTGATTTTACTCAGTATGCCTTGCAAAGGGCATTATGTGGCACATATTCTCACAATAATAAGGTATGAATCAGAGAGTTATCCTGGGTTCTTCATGTTTCAAAAACTGAGTTTTCAATTATTCGAAAAATGTGGGTTTTGATATGATTTTATACAGGCTGCCATGTGTTTTATAATGAAGTTCAAAATATAAATTTCCTCGGAAAACCATAGGCATACCGTTAGGGTGGGTCCAAAGGGCTAGTATTGCCACGTGATCTTGTATTTTAATGATTATTTTTTCCACGTTTCTGAACAGGCTGCCAATGAGAAGTATGCAAGTTCTTATTATGAAAATGCTGAAAAAAGGATGGCATACCTAGCATCACGCTATTTTCCGGTTTCCTGTTTTAAAGAACGTTTGTCGTGTTTATTGTGTTTTGGACTGTGTTTTTTAGTAATATAATAGGTACGTGGAGTTTTATTAATCTGGTGTGGTAAACCAGCAGTGATTCATAAAGTGATTAAAATTCAATTTTAGTTTATATAGGTTTTAGGATGTGTCTAATATAGTTTCGGACGTTGTTATTACGTTCCCAACTGCAAGGGAAACTACAAAGGCGGTCCTAGAGTGTCCCTTTTTTCCTTCCCTAAAGACCCCATTTTAAGGGAAAAATGGGTTAAGACCATCAAAAGAGATTTTGTTCCAACTCAGTCTTCCAGGGTAAAAGTGGTTTTGGTTTGGACTGTTTAGAGAGTTTTATACCTAACAATTTTACATGATTAAACGTAACCACCCCAAAATCAGGAAGTTCTATGGTTTTATTCATTAGTTATATTCTAGGCTCGCAAATAAGAAATAATTGGCATTTATGAAAATTTTGCTGGTAGATATCAAAATGCATCAACAGCCCTTGAAAAAATGTGACGTTCACGCTCGCAGATTATTATCCGTGTTGTGAACATTCATTTTATAGTGTTTTTTTTTTACCAAATTTACCAAGTTGACATCTTGAAATTTGAATTTGGCGCCATTTAGGTCCACCTCCCTGGGATGACTGATCGCTTTCAGCTGCCGGGCCTTGTTATTGCGACGGTGCCGTTTTGAGACACTTCACTTCCAATTTCAAGAAAAAAATATTATGTATCAACGCGAAACTTGCGTCAATTTTAATAGGCTTCACAACGATCGTTTTACAAACTGGTTTTGATCTAAAATAACACGAATTATACCAAAGAAAAATTAATAATATCAACGTATCCCTGGCGTCAAACAAGAGGAGCCCAACAGACCAAATTTGACAGGCACCTCGTTAACCGCAGGGTGAGACCACGCGACTAGTAATTCGGAGTTCCCTTGTTCAAATCCCTCACAAAACCCGACTTTTTTTATTTTTTTTTATTATAGCTACATTTTGCCTCTTATATTTATCACTGATTTGATTATCATTTTTAGTAAAACAAAGGTTATTATGAAGATTATTGTGAAGTCATAGGACTACCATTTTAAAAGTTGAAAATATTTTTTAAAATAGGTACTTCCTGGGTCAAAAAATAAAATAAAAAAGGAAATAGCTTGATCTATACAAACAATTTTAACTAGACAAATAAAAAAAAATACGAGGGAGGGGCCCTCATTATTGACAGTACCCACGGCCAATTATTGGGTCAGATTATAATTAACTTATTTCATACTAAATGATGACAGAGAAAAATACTTATCTAAAAAGACAAGTTTGAAAAAGGAAAAAGAGAGAACAAAAGTAAAATTTTATATAGGCGAAGAAAATATTGATATTCGTGTTTCATAATGACAACTGAATACGGATAAAATAGAAAATACCTAACTAAAAAAACGTACGCAATTCAAGTTATTATGAATTTTAAATCGTTTGTGACCGACTATTGGTGGTGCTCGGCTAACCGGGGCACTCACCATACTTTTGTTTTTAGAAAAGTGTTCAAAATGAAAAGAGTTTTGTTCAAATGTGATAGGTAGAATAAAACTTTCTCTTTTCGTTGCGATCTATCGAAAAAATATAAGATAAAATACTCCATAATATCATCCTTCGGGTTTCAGGTTGATGCTACGTTTCTTTAGGAGAATCTCTTGATACACTATACGCCGTTTTTATATTAGAACAAAACAAGTTTTCTTCTCCATAAAGAGTGAAACGACATCTGGGAAATAGGTACTGCCAGAGTTAGTAAGGAATTCACAATAACTGTATATTCGGTATGGAATTAAATATTTACAGTAAAATAATTATTGATGAAGTGCGTCCATTCCCACGGTTTCAGGTTCGTCCGATTTTGTTTGAATTCTATTTAAAAAAATCAATTATTGATGAAATGATTCACTTAGAAAACAAAAAGATAGTTTTTCACAAGACAAGATTTCTTGTCTTGCTAGGCCTACTCTTGTCTTGTCTTGCAAGCAAGACTTCTTGCAACTTCTTGTTCCTGCATTTTTTTGTTTATTGATGTCATCGCAGACTCTACCAAGACTCTTGTTAGCAAGGCTAGGAAGTATTTTTTTTAATGTTCTCATGATTTTCGATTCGAAATTCTACCTCTTAAGTCGAAGACTTTCCTTTCTGTTAAAGTTATTTTGATGTCTGTGGCTTTCGATATGTGTGGACAAAAATCGCGAAACCCACTCTCCCAAAATGACCCGATCCCACACTCTGACACACTGATATGTCTTTGCTAATATGAAACGCAACAAAGCATTAGGAAGTCCAATAGACCCGAGAAAGAGCTAGTCTATAGGTAGTTAAGTATTTTAGAAAAAATACGCAGTTAAAGGGTTACTTTATATTATGTGGTTAACGCAAACTTATAAAAATAAATTAATCCACTGTATAATGATTTTGTTTGTCGGGAGTCGGGAAGTATGCATTTCCTGTCGTGAAGGCGGCGTAATGCGTTCATTCTTAACTTCTTGTTGAGTACCTTTAATGCCTGGAAACATGGATTAGTATTACTAGGCTAGGAGTATTGTAAATAATACATATACGAGTATACTAGTATATAGGTACAGTAATTATTCTTAAATAACCTTTTATATTTATGCTCATTTTTTAAAATCAATATTATCGTCACCTATATTAATTATTTCTTTTATTAAAGTTTTACAGAAATTATAATTACAGAGACCTAGTGATTTTTTTCGTTTCAATAATAATCTAGTCGGCGGCGCCGACTAGTGAAGATATTTTCATTTTCTTATTGATTGCACATACAAAGGGAACATAATATGAACTTGACAAGAAGTAAAGCTGCTGTCAAAGATAAAAAGTATAAATAGCTTTAAATGATATCTTCAGAATGCAGACATGAATAATAATCTCTTACGCCGTTTTGTTATTTCATTTATCAGAATGACACATTGGCGTAGGCACCATTGATCAGAGTTCCTAAATAAGAGTTTGTGATGAAAATATTGATATTGGCATCAATACCCCAAATACATAAAATAATGTGTTTTGTTAAAATTTTAAGGTGTGTCCGCACGTTACCACCCTTGTAAAATATTCATCTGTCGACCGATTTGATAGCTTTTTTTGTTAGGTAGGTAGGTATTTTGTCTGCTAACAAAAATGTTTTTCAAAGTAACATTTTTTATTACAAAAATACACATATTAATTGCAACTTTTAAAAATTTCAAAGTTAGATTCTGTTTGGGATTATTTTAGAAGAAAAAACTGAATGCAGATTCTATCCGTATTGTAACAAGCAAATTTTACTAACAAAAAAGCATGGGTACATTTTTTCGACATTGTAGATGGAGGTGGCAACAGGTTATATTTGAGCACTTGCATGGAATAAATTTAAGGAAAAATATCAGGGGTAGAATTTAAATCTTCACCCAACGGTAGAATGCTTTCCTGCATTTTTTCGCTTGGGCAGAAAATCGTAGTCCTCTACCGAAACGCTTGCTTGAGTATAGGTTTTAGTTCCGCCACTGACAAAATGGTCATTGAACATTGAGCGGAAGGAATAACAACGACATCTTTTATTCATTTCATCTTTTTATGAATGCCATATCTTATTGGGGTTGAAGACAAATTTGTATTCATGTATACCACACGCTATTCGTTGGTAAGAATGTTAATTATATTAGTTATTAGTTTTATTTTAACACACGAGTTATCGACATTTTTAAAAATGCATACTTCCCGCTTTTTTTAAAGAACACACAATAACAATAAAAATTAAGTAGAAAATTAGTCATGATACAACAACTTTGCCGTATCAATTATGGCTTATGACCAACATGTTACAAACAACCGATAGCATGAAACTAATAAAGCGGCGCTGACTAGTGAATCAGAAATATAGACGCTATTCTGCATGTTAAAAACAATTAATAAAATTCCAATCGTTTTCTTCCGGTTAGGTGTTTGCGTACTGCTAAATCGTGCATTTTGCCTTCTCGATCGATTATAAAAGCTAATAGCAATAACAATATGCAACATGATTGCCTTTATGACGAAGAATGCCATAACATTATGACGGAATTGCAGATTTGCTACAAGACTGGGTCTCGTTAATAACACCTAGGAATTGTTGCACCCAATAAGGGGTTCTTTATTCATAGGTTCCACCCAGTGGCGTCGCGTCGGGGGGGCCAGGGGGGCACAGGCCCCCCCAGTTTTTTTTAGGTGGGATTTTTATAAAAAATATACGCGCAGCGTGACCTAAGGTAAAAAAGGAAATAATTCACAGCAATGTAATTTCCATTGTCGACCATTGTGACGCAGGAATCATCGTTCGTGATATTCACTACCTATAATACGAGTATGTGTGGGTCGAATCTTGCAAGCTGAATTAGAACCACTTCTTGACATCCGATTGAGCTAAAATTTTGCGTACACCTTTAGTTCTGCAATATTAGTTCTACAATATGCAATACTCAATATTGTAATACTTTCAAAAGGGCCGTCGCCACTAGATGGCGGATGATGTGTTTTTTTTTGCCAAGTCCCTTAATATGGGTATCAAATGAAAGGGCTTGAAGAGTATAAAACGATAAAGTTAGTGACATTACACTAAATTCATTATGGCGGCCGCCTGAAGATGGCGCATTACCTTTGCTCTGGTAAAGAACATG
This sequence comes from Pseudeuparius sepicola, assembly GCA_963920635.1. NCBI lineage: Eukaryota > Metazoa > Arthropoda > Insecta > Coleoptera > Anthribidae > Pseudeuparius > Pseudeuparius sepicola. The sequence continues at coordinate 13,485,749 of OY987304.1, forward strand.
GGTCGGGCAGAAAAGAAATATCTTGAATTTTCATTACCTATTTCTGCACGAGTACAAAACAATAAGGTAAGTGACGTCATACTAAATCCAATCGAGGCCTACGATAAATACAGGCCCTGGCGCACAAAAATCACGTGACCATGTTAGTCCACATGTCATTTGCCACATAACTGAAAGCGGCAGCTTGGGTTTTGAGAAGTTTTAATGTTTAAAGTGTTTTTAAACGCCTTAGTTTATATTTTAGAAACAAGTTTGTGTCGAGTGCGCGTGTGTCCTGGCGGAGGGGAACCGCCCAAGTGTTATTATGGCCTCTGGGTGGGAGTCGTGCCGTCCAGGAGTATTGGTGCCACTCGAACCGACGCGTGAGTGCTGTAAGGGGAATTCTCCCACGGACTACAGAATAGGGGAACCCGGAATGGACTATGGACATGGACAGTGGAGCCTGAGACACAGAGTGGTGAACTGCTTACGAGAGATCCGCGAGTTCAGACGGTCCGGGTGGCTGGAAGCCGTTCCCGTTGACCACGTTCGGGTTTGTGTATTTATTGTATTCACCATTCACCTTGTGCGAAATAAATCAGTGTTGTAACGTACTCGAGGATTTTCGTTGTCGACCCACGCCCTGATACGGTTCCTATTCGGCCTTTCACGCTGCCGATCAACTGGGACCTCGTCAATATTTACAGTATACCTACTGAGGTTAGTTTTCATTTTTATTTCGTAAAAAATAACCTAAATACCTGTTTATATTATATTTATACATATTACAAAAGCCATGAAGAAAATGTCACCATAACAACATTTTCTTTGCTTGCAATTTTTGAGAATGTGCCAAAATATTTGAGTGCAGTGTCGTTTAACACTCAGCCCAAAACAGCTGAGGCATGTTGAAAATTTTGAAAAAACAATTAGAGAAAGCCTGGATGCACACAACCAATAATAGATGAAAGAAAACTCGCGAAATTGTTACGAAATTTGTTTTTTCTACTTATCTTCAAAAATGCCTTTTATTATACAGGGTGTTCCGTAATGATGTAACAATATTTTAAAGGGGTGTTCTACGAGCCATTTTAGGGGGGGTTCGTCATATAAAATTTTTCGATTTGAGGCTTCCCTGTCGAGATATTCAACTTTGAAAATGGCCGAAAAATCTAGATTTTATTTTTTTCTTCACAACTGTAAAAGTTAGAGATTTGAGTTTTGGTACACTTTCTTAGTTAGTTGAAGCCTATTTTTAGGTGGTACTATTTTTTTCAGGTTATGTTTATGATGGGTATAAATTGACCACCCCTATTTTTATTTCCTCCAGAACTTTTTTATACGTTAACTAATTTAAATTAAAAAAATATTTCTTAAAACTTCCTTCAATTTAGAAACTTTTTTTACTCTTTCCATTTTTTCGTATACTTAATAGTTTGTACGAAAAAAAATTTTTTTATCAAGCACCGTATTGAAATAATTATTGGCCGCACCACAGACCTATATAGCTTCGCTAGCTATATAGGTCTGTGGCCGCACTAATGGTTTATTAAAAACATAGTAGGCGGCTGTCACTGCTGACACTCTTTGTCACAAGTCATTGCCTTTAGCCTTGCTGTTCAAAGTTTTTGGCGGAAGTTTATCCAAGTTTCGGTTAGTTGATTTAGACAAAATATGAATAACAATCACTTTACAAATGAAGAATATGCCGATATGCATTTAATTTATGGTGAATGTCGTGGAAGTGCGCTTCAAGCCAGAAGAATGTATATGGAAAGGTTTCCCAATCGTGACATTCCAAATTATCGAACGTTTATTAATATTAATATCAGATTAAGGGCAACAGGGTCCTTTAAATGACAACAACGTAATGCAGGAAGGGGAAATGCGGTCAGTGCTGAACAAGAATATGCACTTTTAAATTTTTTCGAACAAAACTCTCGAAGAAGCATTAGAGAAGCATCTTAGGCATTTCAATATGCCCTCTACCACTATCTGGAGAATTTTGTCGAGAAACGGATTGCACCCATTTCATTTCAGAAGGGTTCAAGAATTATTACCTACGGATCATAATCTTCGTGTTGTGTTTTGTAGAGAAATAATGCGCAAGCGAAATAGGAATCCACAGTTCACCACCAAAATACTTTTTACTGATGAAGCTCTATTTACACGAGACGGTATTTTTAATTACCATAATATGCACGAATGGTCCCATGATAATCCCCACAGTATTATGACTGGGAAACACCAACATACCTTTTCCCTCAATGTTTGGGCTGGTATAATAAATGATTTTTTAATAGGACCATTCATTTTGCCTAGACGTTTGGGAGGTGCAGAGTATTTGGAATTCCTACAAAACAATCTTTTTGAGATATTGGAAGATTTGCCCCTCCAACTTACACAGGAAATGTGGTTTATGCAGGATGGAGCTCCTGCTCACTTTTCACTAGTTGTTCGGCATTGGCTTGGCGAACATTTTCCAGATCGTTGGATTGGAAGGGGTCAGGATGCACCCATACAGTGGCCTCCGAGGTCTCCTGATTTAAATCCTCTCGACTTCTATTTATGGGGCCACATGAAAAACACAATTTATTCGAGAGAAGTCAACACCATTGAAGAACTTCAAGAAAGAATTTTCAATATTTCCCAAGAAATAAGAGCTTCTGTGCACACCTTACGTTCTGTAAACTTTAATTTCATTAAAAGACTACAGTTATGTCAAGATTGTGCTGGTGACCACTTTGAACACTTATTGTGAATTTGATTGCTGTTGATTAAAAAGAATCTTCACAACCCCTTTTTACCATGTTTTTATAATTATTTTTTAGTAGTATACACAAGGATTTTGTTGACAAAACGAAGAGTGACAGCCGCCTACTATGTTTTTAATAAACCATTAGTGCGGCCAATAATTATTTCAATACGGTGCTTGATAAAAAAAAATTTTCGTACAAACTATTAGGTATACGAAAAAATGGAAAGAGTAAAAAAAGTTTCTAAATTGAAGGAAGTTTTAAGAAATATTTTTTTAATTTAAATTAGTTCACGTATAAAAAAGTTCTGGAGGAAATAAAAATAGGGGTGGTCAATTTATACCCATCATAAACATAACCTGAAAAAAATAGTACCACCTAAAAATAGGCTTCAACTAACTAAGAAAGTGTACCAAAATTCAAATCTCTAACTTTTACAGTTGTGAAGAAAAAAAAATAAAATCTAGATTTTTCGGCCATTTTCAAAGTTGAATATCTCGACAGGGAGGCCTCAAATCGAAAAATTTTATATGACGAACCCTCCCTAAAATGGCTCGTAGAACACCCCTTTAAAATATTGTTACATCATTACGGAACACCCTGTATAGGGCTAAGTTGGTCACGTTGGCCTCGAAATCCAATATAGCGGATGCCCCAAGATGGCATAAAATAAGTCTAGGTTTTCGTTAAGATAATTCAATGCCAAATTGCGTCAAGTTTTTGTAAATCAAAAAGCATATCGCGCAAATATTCATAAAAGTAGGTAGGCACCAATTAATTTTATTGGGCAGTGATTGGTTGATAAGCAAGTAGGTACCTATTTGCCAAAGTATGTATTTTCTTTACAATTCGAGCGACAAGCTTTTTGATTTAGGTATATAATCTTGTCGTAATTTGGCATTGAAATATCTTAACGAAAACCTAGACTTATTTTATTTATTTTAGTACATGGCTTAAATAAAAGATTATTTTTAAAAAGGTTTTTTGCATTTTATTTTATAGATGTTATTTATTTTTTGTTTGTATTAATGATAGGACAGTCCATACAAGTTGTTTAATTTTGGAAGTGTTTGTTTTTGTTTTTGACAATGACAGTACGAGTTGTTTTATTTCGGAATTTTTTTTTGTTTTTGTTTCATGTATTATTTGTCTCGTTGGTTTATTAAAAATAGGAAAATAGAAGAGTAATTGTTTTCTTTCCCATTTTGCTTTCATCTAAACTAAAATTGGGATAAAAAATCTAAAAATGCTGTTCATTGTCTTGAGGAAAAAAATAAGATGCCCCCCTGCTTCTGAAGTCACGCGACGCCACTGGTTCCACCCACAGACCACGTTCCACCGCACACTCTTTTGTCGCAGGGTACATTGAAGCCCCTAGCCCTCCCCAAAATTCCGCCCTGTCCCAACATACTGTTTTTCGTCGATTAACAAGGCACTGCAGTGGTGATTCATTGTCTACACACTCCACCCTTGGCTAGACGAAATCGAAACTTAAATGTGTCTGTCTGGTGAAAATGTGAATCACCCTAGAAAAAGAATATTGATGCAGGTTACAAGTTTTTTGTTCTGTTTGCAAAATCTAGAATTTAGGCTACCTATCCTTGAACAAACTGATGGCTTATTACGTCGATGGAGGATTCCTCAATCAACGCTTATTATTACAGAAAAATGTGTCCAATGTTTTAGTTTGGAACAAATTTAATTCGCTATTATCATTAACAATACCGGAAGAGGGTTGAACGACAAAATGGTGATGCAAGTTTCTAAAAATACTGCCGAGGAACTCTTTTTCACTTTTTCAAAAAAAGATAGAAAGTGGATCACTGCGAATTTCTTCAGACCAGAATCCGAGGGTCGATTCTCTGGTCAAAAAACGTACAAAACTTCCCTCTGAAAGGGAAGTTCTGGGGGATTTTCCTAAACTTCCCCACACTTCCCTAAACTTCCCCGAACTTCCGCGAACTTCCTAGGACTTCCAGTGGACTTCATCCGAATTTCCTTGAACTTCCCTATAAATTTCCGCTAAAATAAAATTTTTTATTTGCGCACCGATTTTGAATTTTTTTTTGTTCGGTAGGTTTCAGTTTTAGGTAACGCGACACTTGGAACGGCCCCCTCCACTTTCCTCCTAGGCCCCGCCCCTTACCTCGCTGGCCAATCACATCGCTCTAACCCATGTCGCGCGCATTGACACGTGGTTCTGGCGCCAAATTCAAAATTTCGAAAATAAAAAAAATCGCCAGCGATTCGAACCTGCGATCATCGATTTACAAGGTCGACGCTGAGCCATTAATGTATTTGAAAATATTACCTTAAAATGGTGTAAACTAGAATGTCGGTGACGTCACAGAATTAAGAATAAGGAAAATACAGGGTGTCTCAAAAGCAACAGACATGCCAAAAATGTATACAGAGTGAATTAAAAACTTAGGAAAGACCTTAATAACTTCATCGCTTTAAGTCACAGATTTTCTTCTCAAATAGCATAGGGTGGACAACAAAAAATTCATATACAGGGTTTGACAAAAATCCAAAGCCAAAAAGGCCTAATTTCATCACGTGAACTAAAATACTACCGCTATGTATCTTGTGAACGCTTCTGGCTTTTAACTAAAAAGTTAGGTTAGAATGAAACGATCTCGTTTTTAGGAAAATGGACTCGTCCAAAGCTATGGGCTTTCCCCGGACTTCCCTGTGACTTCCTTTGATTTCACCCAACTTCCCCGGATTTCCTGAAACTTCCTCGAACTTCCTTGAACTTCCTGGAACTTCCTTTGGAATTCCCTGTACAGGACTTCCCCCTCTGAACCGCCCCTCGTCAGAATAACACAGGACCCGTCGCGCGTCGGGGCGTTGGCATCTTAAATTCAGTCGCGTAGGTATACTATAAGGCAGTGGCGCAACGAGGGGGGGGGGCTGCCGGGCTGCAGCCCCCCCCCCGAACTCGTACCAACCAGGCGAAAAAGCGCTAAGCAATGCTAGATAAAAACAATGTTATAGAGGAAACATATCATGGTGATATACCTAACTTTACAATTTTCTATGCCCAGTTAAATTATCTGTCCTTAAATTTTTTTAAAAAAAATTGACTGCGGCGCATTTTAATAAGCGCACTCCTCATTTTAATTCCCGCTTTTAAAAAACAATAATCATTATAAACCCACCAGGAAATAAATTCCTATAGGTAGATACCTATCTATTTTCTACATTTGGCCCTTTGAGGGGATACGTTAATTTATAGCATGTGACAATGAATTTGTAGGCACTAACTTATATTTTTACTTCCACATCACTCAAGGAATTCTCTCTCGGACTTTTATGTAAAAGAAAAAAAGAGTATCCACTTCTTACATTTACTACATAGTTAAATTATTATTATGGTTCCTAATTAAAAAAGAAAAAAATACAGTCAGTTTACTTGCACAATATTTTTTGCTAATAGTAGGTTACTTAATTTTTTTTTAGTTCATTTAAAATGTTTGACCTTGAAAATTTGAAAATTAATAAGCTAGGTAATTACTTTGTTCTCTCAAAAAAGCCGAAGACTATACCTAAATGTTTAATTTTCAAATTAAGGTTTTACAGCAACTCACTTTTATTATTATTATTAAGTAATTCTACACAAAAATATTAGTAACATTGTCAACCAGCCCCCCCTGACAATAATTTCTGGTTGCGCCACTGCCATAAGGATCTGCCTCGGACGAGACTCTTGCCATGTTATCGGGCCTTTTAGGTGGCATTCACGTTGTTGGACGTCCTGCATTCCCCATGAATTTCCTAACGGTTCGGGTTATTATTATTATTAGGGGCGCACCAAATACTGAACTTGGGCATTGGCGGAAAACCGAATATTCGGCCTAGCGATTTTGGCCTATTATTCGACTAACTCTTCGGCGGAATATTCGGCTAACTAGGTATATATTGGACCGACTATTTGCTTAACCCTCTATGATGATAATTGATGATAATTGAACACTAAACACACACATGAATCATGAATATAAAAATGACAAGGAAAGAAAGGAGAATGTTTAGAATAGATGACGTAGAGGTGCAGCAAATATTCAGCACACTGAATAATTATTGGCCGAATATTCGGCCAATCTTTTGGCATTGCCAACTATCCGGCAAGGCCGAATAATCTTTTTACGGCTAGCTGGGGATGCGGCTGACAATTAAGGTGGATAATAGTTGTTTTTAAGTTATTTGCAATTATTATTGTTTGTTTAGATTTTAAGTAGGTCACAAAAAACGTAAATCTTGCTATCCTATTTTTCAATAATTTTTTACATTTCTGGATATAAATCGATCTCTAATATTTTTTAAACAGACATGACATCTTCTAACAATCCAATTTATATTTCATACAATTTAATTTATTAACGGCTTAGGTATAGGATTATAGGATCCAATAAAATAATGTTCTGCGTTCAAGAAACCAATTATCATTTAAGCAGATTATATTTCCATTTGTTTGTAAAAATAAATATATAAGTAATAAAGATGTGAAATTAATGATGCCGTTCGTTCTAACACTTCTCTGGCTCTGCTAATTTAATAAATTTGTTGAACTCAGTGGTGTAATTTTTAATTAGTTTTAATCTAACAGCAGTATGAGCCTGATGCAGGCGATATCATGTGTGTCCTTTCATTATGTTCGCTATTTTCCCAGAAATTTCATTACTTTCATTCGTAAATTATTTCCCTTTTAAAGTGGGACAAACATGACAATTATTGTATTTATGAAGAGAAACAAAGCTACTCGTATAAAGTTTTAATTTACTGAACCTTCTTCTAAATTTGCTTAAATTTTAAAAAATCAGGCTCCAAAGCAGTTTCCTATAGCGACAGTGTTTGGGGCAGGGGGGCGGGGGGGGGGGGGGGGCGTTATAGCCCCCAAATTTTTCTGGATTGTAATTTAAACTAGCCACTTACTATCGACAATTTGTGCATAATTTTGTTTATAAATATGAATGACATCTGTCAAAAAATAATTTTGCATTTGTTTTTTCAAAATAAAATAGCTAAAATAAAGCAAAAAGACCAAGAAAAAAATTATCGCCGGTTGATTCACATAGGTAATATTTTTTTGTATATAATAGGTCACTTCGAGTTGTTTCATCTCTTTGACATTAAAAATTTAAAAATATTTTGCCTAAGGCGCAAAGATTTTGGTAACATAGGCATAATTTTCCACCCCACCCCCTCCCTTCCTAGGAAAGCACCTGCCATAAACCACCATTTAGTAAATCTGTCGCGAAAGTACAAAAATGGTTGATTTTCAAAATTGTCCAAGAGTAGTTTTTTGCTCAGAAGTAATGTTAATGTTAGGTATAATTATTATTATAATTATTATACCTTCATACGAAAAGGACCCACAGAGTGAAACTATATAATAGCGAAATTTTAAAAAAATGTGCAGATAGATAAGAGAATTTTCTGTGCGATGTAGGGAATAATTCAATTTTATTTCCAGTCTGGCGCGCTATATGAGAAGATAATTTACAGTACAAGTTTTGAAAATAAAAAGCATATACCCATCATTTTTCCCCCCGCACTCAAAGCAGAGTTGTAGTGTATATTCTCTATTATTTTTGTTCATATTAAACTTTTTACTCCTATTCTGTCTGGGATATTCTTTTTCAATTGGGACGCATTTTTCAAGGGTCTTGTAGTCTCGTGGGAGAATATGAATGATGCATGCTGCAATATGATATTGTTTTAAATGAATGCCATATATCCGTCTTTGATTGGCATTGTCAAAAACTCTAGTCATTGACTGACATATTAATAAAGACTGTTCACGGCTGTCTCGTCTGACACTTTTTTGGTTCACCATGCTTTTTCCGGAGACAAAATACAATGCAAAATATATTTATTGTTAGCCATTAGCGTCAGCGCCATCTGTTTCCCAGGATATTATGAAGCTAAAGCCATGAGAAATCTAATAAATTCGCCAGTCAATAGGCTCTAGTGCTCTATTTGGAGAAATGTCGAGTAGCGTGCCGTAGGGGGGGGGGGGGGGCACGGGGGGGGGGGGGCGTGGTCGTTTCGCAGGTTAAACAAAATTTTGAATTTCCAAAGCCAAAGATGTTCAATGACTCAGGAAAGGACAAATAACTTATCATTACTTAGTATTGAATCAGAAACTGCGAAATTAACTGATTATGACTCAGGAAAGGACAAATAAGGGGGGGCGTGCCCCCCCCCCCCTCAGCTCTAGCCCGCCCTTTGTGGTCTAGTGCAATTGCAAAATTGAACGTACAATCACGACAATATTATGGTCTATTATTTGTATTATTTTTGCGTTTTCCCCGGAAAACATTTCCTTTAAAAAAGCGGTTGGCAACGCTGCTTTGCTGCGAAGCCTCTCTTGATTTTCCTCTTTCCTTTCAGTCTTTCCTCGCTCTTCGAGTCGTCGTTACCTCCACCTCACAAGTTCATCACTCACCGTTAGCTCTCCTACTCTCACTGTTTTGTTAAAAATATTTTCCACCATACTTTGCATCTGCCCTGGAGCAGAAAGGTCGTTTAGCAGGTTAAACAAAATTTTGAATTTCCAAAGCCAAAGATGTTCAATGACTCAGGAAAGGACAAATAACTTATCATTACTTAGTATTGAATCAGAAACTGCGAAATTAATTGATTTTGATAAGACAAACTTAAATCTGTAAAAACTACAAGATTATTATTTTAATTAAGTAGGCAGTGTTATTTTTTTGTTTATAGCTTAACTCATAAACTCATAAAATATTATATATTTTATTTTATTTTTATTTTACACCTTTCTTCAAATCTTCCTTTTCTGAACACATTGTAAATTATAAACATATTTTTAACCCTTCTCAAGATATTTCTTATCTTCATTATTGTAACAAAGGTGTTACTTTAAACTTACCTACTTGAGAATTTAGAGATTTTTAAAGCTAAACATTCAACTAATGTCCAAATTGTAAACGCTCATCTAGAATTTTCCAATTTATAATTCTATAAGTCCTTGAAATTTCTTATTTCTACCAATGACTAGTTCTTCTTTTTTATTGTTGAAAGCGACTTGATCTTGATACCTATTTCTAATTTTTTTTTAAATTGTTTTATTTCCTCAACATTGCAATTTGGCTTATTTCCCCTTTATTATTATTATTAATATATATATTTTTACCATCCCTATAAACTGGAGATTTCCCTTCAAAAATTTTATATTTGTCATTTTATTCCTCTCGACCTTTTTCAACCAAATTTTATTTACACAAATATTTTCTTTAGAAGACATTTGATCTCCTGGAAGGTAAGATTGATTTTATAAGTTTTTTAGTACTTTGACCCTCACCTATACATTATTCTTCTAGCTTTGTCAATTTTTCTTACAGTTTTTTTGTAACCGGTACAGGGTGATCCATCCAAGAGGAACACCCCCCTTAACTTCTTTATTTTTCAAGTTAAAGAAAAAATTGCAGAGATAAAAGCTTTAAGGTTTCTCGTGAGCTTTTCCATGAACTTACTGAAATTGACACAGGGTGTTCCGTAAAAGCTGGACAAACCAAGCTTATGTTTTTTCACAAGAACACCCTGTATATTATTGCATTTTTGGAATCTACACTTCGTCCCGATACCAACGACATATATATGTTATATGATTTCTCTAGTCGTTTTTACAATACAGGGCGTTCGAACTTCATATTTTCATGTTTTCACATCCTGTATCTCAGAGACGAAACGTTTGCTGATAAATTGAGTATAAGAAAAAATGATGAAAATGATGCCCCTAAAACGATAATAGTCATTTTGTAATCATCCACACAAAAAAGTTGAGGTTGATATTTTTCTAGTCTAGGGCAAAATATGGAAATATGGACCTTGATTTGGAGTGGGTTCAAAATGACTATGAGCGTTTTAGAGGCACATTTTCATCATTTTTTCTTATACTCAATTTATCAGCAAACGTTTCGTATCTGAGATACAGGATGTGAAAACATGAAAATATGAAGTTCGAACGCCCTGTATTGTAAAAACGGCTGGAGAAATCATATGACATATATATGTCGTTGGAATCGGGACGAAGTGTAGATTCCAAAAATGCAATAATATACAGTGTGTTCTTGTGAAAAAACATAAGCTTGGTTTGTCCAGCTTTTACGGAACACCCTGTGTCAATTTCAGTAAGTTCATGGAAAAGCTCACGAGAAACCTTAAAGCTTTTATCTCTACAATTTTTTTTTACTTGAAAAATAAAGAAGTTAAGGGGGTGTTCCTCTTGGATGGATCACCCTGTACATACCTATATCATTAAGCACGGGTTGCCATAGCAACCGGTGCGAGAATATCATTGTGCACGGGCCCGATATACAAAGATTTTGACTGAAGTAGTATTATAATGGAAAACAATAAAACAAACGGCCGAATACACAAGGGCGCTGCTGAATGTGACAGTTCAGTTTTGTTGATTTATGATAATTTTCACATATTTTTATTAAAGTGAAAAATAAATTAGTTTCTTATACCTAACAAAAATTGACAGTTCCATCCACTATCTATGTCGCATATTTTGGAAGCTGCAAATGTGGCATCAGAAAATTTAATTCCATAAATTTCTAAAGATTTTTTGTATAACTGTAATAATATAATTTAAGATTGTAAGTAATTAGAAATAAGAAATATTTAGTTGACATTTACCTTAAATTTATGACCTTCTTGTTCAAAAAAAGTGAAAAGTCAAAATTTAAACTCAAACACCTATAATAACAGTCATAGAAATAGTATAGTACATAGTACCTATATAACCAACACCTCTGTATTAGAGACGGTATTGGTATAACTCCCACGGAATGTTAATTGCTAATTTGAGAATTTGCAAGTAGTACAGAATTGGCTTTTTAAGTTAAATATACAGGGTGGCTTAGTGACCAACAAAGCTAGAAAAAGGTAAAACAATTAGTTGTTGTGTAAAAGACGCCGAAGTCTTCTACATATCATCGCTGCTACTGACTATATCAGTCAATTGAATCAAATACAACCAAGTCGATGGAACCATATGTTGCGGTAGCAAGGCTAGAAATAAAACGTTTTTAAAAGGATGTTCGGTTGCCCGTATCAATAGAATTTTATTTACAACTAGCTGGAAAAACTAGTGAATTAAAAAGATTTACAAAAAAACGGGCTTTTTTAAAATACTCATAGATACTAATGACACTATTTTAGAAGTTATAGCTGCTAGAAATTAAAAATATATACGGGGTGGTCACTTTTTCAATGCTCACCATTTTGATTTCAGAAACGGTAAAAGGTAGAAGGGTAGTTGATTTAGAGAAAAATTGCGCACTTTAGTCCTCCTTCTTTATCTGAAATGAAATCGAAGATAGCTCAGTCCGTTTCTGAAATATTCTGAAAAAACTGAAAACCGCCGGTTCTGGAAATAGCTCATATCTTTTTGATGAGAACACCCAACTTTACGATTTTTTTTATTTTTATCTTTTTTCACTAGTCATTAGCAACTATGCATATTTTAAGATTTTAAATAAATAAATCTTTCAAATTCACTAGTTTTTCCAGCAAAAAATAAAATTCTATTGATACAGGCAACCGGACATACCTTAGGAATCCACTGTTCGAATCCGTGCTGGGGTGCATTTTTTTCAACTGATTATCCTTTAAGTACCTGATATGCTTCCAGTACAATATTTTGGTATTGTCATTTTTGAGATAATTTGCTATGTCATTATTACCTGGTCTTATAATAATAATTCTGGATTAGCTATGTGACATTCGATTACATGCATGTAAACCATTTTATTTTAAAATTTTGAAAGCCTACTATGTCTACTTTAATTTAACGTCATAATCCATTATTTATTAAACATGGGTAACTAGAACTTATACCAATCAAAAAAATTTTTAAAATTAATTTTCCTAACATTTTAAAGTAAAAACCTTTGAATAAAGAATCTCAGGGAGGACGGAAATCGCCCTGTGTAGGAACCAAGTTTTGACACAATATTTTGATATCTGACACGGTGATGGGTATCAGTATGAGGTATTTATATACTTTTTCGAATTATTACGCTTAGCTGTGCGGCTTGTGGCACTTTCCTGACCGCCAAAACTAAAATGTTTGAGGATAATAATCCATTGGTAAGTAATTTTGTAATTTGAATTAACTTTTGAGGCCATGCAACAAAGTGGGATAGGGGTTTGTGTACCTAAGTACCTAATACTTCATAATTGGACATTAGAATTATTGCTATATTATCAAGGATTCCTAAACAGCCTTACAAATTTTTGCCTATATTGTAGGTACTGATTTCACAAAAAAATAAGGATTTCTGCCTCGATTAGTTTGTCGAACAACTCAAAGGTGCGCGCCACTGTAAAAACGGAAACGGCATCCAGCCATATTATGCAGAGACTGTGCCGGTCGCATATAGGCACAATCTAGCATTGATTAGCAATAGGATATAAATGTCTTCCTCTCATTGGTTGTTGCTAATCACTAATCGCAGATACGATTTGTACACGGATTGCTCATCGCAGGTAGACTTGTCCCAATTTGCCTTAGAGGTATGAGGTATGATTTGCCTTGGTTTTGGTAATCAGCGGTATGGTTTGTCTATAAGCTTTTTTTGCTGCATCATCTTTCTTTGTTACTGCCATTTTAGTTTTGTTGTTCGCGTAGTGCATTGTAGGCGTATTGCCAGTGTTCATGCAATTACTGCGTTCTGCAATTGCTATCAAAACAGTGTTTTGGGCTGATATTTATTCCAGTGAAAAATGTATTCTGGATAGCAGAATTTTCTGCCAAAACTAATACTGCATTGCGCAGGTCCAAAACTGCATCAAAGAAAATAGTATGCAGGTAAGGTATTTCGTTAGGTACCTACTAAATTTTGTACCTATAGTTCAGATGATCCAGTATTCCTAATATGATAATTGAAATTTTAGCAGAGAGTACAGCTGCCTTATTTCGTTGATTGCGGAATCCTCCATCGACGCTTATTTGCAGACTTACTGGGAGCGACGAAATGCCTGGTGTTTAGCATACAGGGATAGTAGTACACATGGACATAAAACTATTTGAATAAGTATCTTCTTTTGAGATTTTTGGCACTTTTAGTCCGTTTAGAATTTATGGTCTTCAACTGTTGCGGTAAGGTAAAAAAATCGATGAGTAGATAACATACGCATTTAGAAATGAGACCACATTCACACTACCATGCATCGTCTACCTCCACAAAACACAAAAGTACGTAATACGCCATTAGAATACCACCACATTTGGCATGTCAATTAAACCTACATTTAAGAATGGATCATAAACTTATACTTGGCAAATCTTTGCTTGCGCACTCACTCCTCTTGCCATTTTCGCTGTTTGTTTTATTGCGTTTTGCCCACATATCGCATGTTACAAATACATAATGGGATTAAGGCTGGTGTGTTTATTTTTTTATGCTTGTAAACAGATGGACTAAAATACCGTTTACATGTACACATTATGTCTGGTAGTCATTAAATAAGTGGCCTGCAGTTTAACAAACATATATATTACTAACTGTCTAAAATAGGTATATAAAGTTTATTTTGTGTGGAACCGAATCCAAAAATAAAAATATTTTCCCAATATGTGTCAAATTGTAACAACAGGATTATTTTTCTTTAAAACCGCCAGATTTTAAGAAAATATCCGTCTATAAAAATGAATCCTACGTAAAAATAAACAAATATTTTACCGAAGTCGAAAATATTCACGCGAAAAAACAATTGTCTCCAAAACGAATCAAGGTATCAGGATGCGGTTTGAGACATTCTCTACAACCGAGCCCTGCGGACACTTAGCTAGTTTTTGTCTATATCTTCGGGAAATAGGGAAAATTTCAATTTGGGACACCCTGTACAGGTCTTATTGCATGCCATTCTGTAACTTCTACAATAAATGTTTTTAGATCGTGTGTGTTACCACGAATTATTATCCCAATCAGTCAGGACAGTCAGTTGCAACTGGGTAGCAAACGAACAAAAAAACTACGAAAGAATCATCGAACAGCGAATAATAATAATTTTATATATTGAACGTTGAGAAGAAAAACCATTCCCGCTTCAACCACCATTCTTCCCAAGAAGAAGCCTTGTGCCGTTTGGTACTGGTCCCATCAAACGGGCTCGGCACAACTCTATAAATAAACGATCGACCACAACCAAAAGATCTCGATGCCCATAGACGTAACATCCGTTAAAAGCAAAAGTGGCCGTAGACACAAAAAAGACGCGAGCGTGCCTCGCATAACCGAAGAACCAACGGCAAATGCTGACCTTGGTGAGAACCGCGCTTGCTTAGCCTGGCGACGGTTGGAATACGTTATTATAGGGACTTGAAGCACCTCTGCCGGTCGTCAGGGAATAAGTATTACCTGCTGTTTTGGGAGACAGGTAGCTATTTAAAAAGTTAGCGGTTGACAAACAAATAGCCAGGGTCAGATTGCTTTACGTTTTGTTTACTTCTAATACGTGTAAATATATTCTTCGAGCATCAATAAAAAAATGATAAAAAGTATGAAATACCTAAGTAATCAGTTATCTTTAACCATGATACAATATACAATGTGTTTATTGTATCATGTCTTTAACTGTGAAAAATAATTTCGAAATGACTTTTGGTGTATAATAGATATAAGTAGCGTTGGTTTTAAAATTTGAACCGGTCGTGCATTAAGTTTTCTCCACATCACGGACGCCACAAGCATTTATGGCCCTCATCACAAAATATATAGGTTACTCATAAGCCTAAGCATAAAACATAAAAACTAAGTAAATATTTCTAATTAAAAGCTAGGAATCTTTTCACGAAAATATTTTTTTATGAACCGCTAAATTGTTGGAATTTTTAATGCTAAGGAGATTCATTAAATAATTTAAATCCGCTATAAAAATAGCGGAGCAAAATAAATGTAAAATTTTTAAAATTAATTTTAAGGCTATTTTGGAAATTATTTAACTTCCCAAGATATGTACCTAATATTTTAGTAATCATTACGATTATGCAATACTAAATGTTGCATACTAACCAAGTCTCGATTATTATTTAACATTTTGACACGAATAAAAATGGAAACGTCTATAGGCATAATAATAGTCTTCCTCTCTTTCAATTTTTTTTTCTAATTTGGTGTTATAAATCCCCAGACCAGGCGATTTGAAATCAGCGTTCCTCATTCCGGCTGGTCACGGCTCCTTCCTTTTGTATTGATTTTTTGCATTTTACAATTCTTTGATAAAAATATAATAATAATAATTCTCACCCTCACAATACTCCAAACTAGGATAAGAGTAGGTACCCATCAGATAAACCGACAGCGTCCATAAATATTTATTAATTATCTCTTTGATGCCTGGAAAAGAAAACGGCGTTTTTTGAGGCATGGCGGCGTCCATTAGATATTATGACTTGTTTTTAGATGGCTGTTTTAAAACAGCGATGCACCACACAAAAAAAAAACAGATTAGCGGCACTCTCGTCAAAAGTGACCAAATATTCAAAACCCGGCCGATAAAGGCTCATTTAACTTTTCGTACACATTGCGAAATTGTTTCCTATAGAAGCGCAATCCTTCAGTACACATATTTTAGTAAATTTGAAAATCAATAGATTTGTTGTGTAGGCTGCACAGGAAGCAGCAGTTTGGTTTTTTTGTCAGAAGGTGCCGTACATCATTATACTTGTCCAAGGTAGAGCGATCGGTAAAGTCAAGCAACGCCGCGCGTAGTCGGTTCGTGGACGGGTGATCCCTTATTATTATTTTCTTGCCTAATAAAACATTTTTTTGTTCGATTTCAAGAAAAATATAATATGTACCTCGGCACTGAAGTTCTTTTTATGACTCATGTGGTTTATTTGCCTCGGCCAGAGGCCTCAGCAACTAAACTCCACGAGTCATAAAAAGTTGAACTTCAGTGCCTTGGTACATAAATAACTATTACTTCAGTACTATCTGCGACTGCCCCTAGTTTTGGCCGCCCGCGTGCGTGGCACGCGCTATACACACCTGCTAGGATCGGCCGTGAATAATATTAGAAGCGATCCGTTAAAAAAATAGTAAAAGTTACTATCCGTACGTGATCCGTACCCAAAAGATTATCTTAAAATATTTAGATACTTTCTCTGTAAAACAGTTATACATACAATGATAATGAATAAATCTTCTTAATGGATAAGCGCACAATTCTCTTGTGCTACATTTATTTTATATCTAAAGATGGAACTCAGTACATTAGTAAGATTAAAATCTTCTGGTCAACTTATTGCTTTTGATTATAAATGCCCACTCCGCCACCCCCATCAGGTGAACATTATACCTATTATTGAAGAATAATTAAGGGAAAGATAATGTTGCTCAATGATTTATCTTGGGAGGTAGGTACCCATTAGAGTTTGTTTAACAAATTCTAAATTCTAGTATTTTCTAGAATTTTAAAAAGAATATTACTTATTATTACCACACATTCATTCAGAATATTGCTTACTTTAGGTAGGATTTGTGGGTGGAGTTGGTGATAATAATTTTGTGAATAAAAAAGTAGGATGCATATTCATTATTCATACCCTTGTAGATTGCACTTTATACTCACTTAGTAATTTTTTGCATTGTTTTACGTATACATTTGTTCATTTTTGCCGATTTTAATAAACCCTTTGTACGTACATGTGTTTATAAATAAAAAAAATTGAGTAGGAGTTTGAAAACATTTTAATTTTATTTTTTCATAAATTTCGTTCTCTAATTACACTGAACACTACTTTGAGAACTACACATTTTGAATTATCTAATAGGTACAATTTTTCGATATAGGAAAAAGTCAGAAAAAATACATTTATATAGTGTCTCACTTAATAGTGAAATAAACTTATAACTTTTTTGATTTTTAACCAACTAGAACGAAATTTTTACCAAAGGTAGATGGCATTGTTGACTACTTATTTCCAAAAAATTTGTTGCCTACTCCAAAGTCAAAGCCACCTGCGGTGCCACTATCAAAGCTAAAAATCCGAAAGTCGTATTAGGCATTTTTTCTTTAAAAAAATTTACCAAAAAAAGTTGTTCAGAATCGATCCAGAACCATAAATCTAAAATGTTGTCAAACAAAAATAAATAGAAAGAATGAAGTCCAAAAATAGCAATTTAATAATTTTCTGCGTTTAGAAAAGTGATCCATGGAAGTTTTGAAGACAAGTTGTTTGCTGTTATGCCTATTGCCATTCATTGGATTTATTAAATTAAAAATTAAATTTTGGATTTAGTGTTCTGGATCGATTCTGAACAACTTTTTTAGTAAATTCGATTGTGGCATCGCAGGTGGCTTTGACTTTGGAGTAGGCAACTAATTTTTTGGAAATAAATAGGCAACAATGCCATCTACCTTAGGTAAAAATTTCGTTCTGGTCTGTTAAAAATTAAACAAGTTATAAGGTTGTTTCACTATTAAGTGAGACACTCTGTATACAAAAATGTTTTCCACGCCACGGTCATTTTGCAAGCACTGTAAGTAGTAAGCAGTATTTCTGAACAAACCATTACATTCTTTATCAATAATTCGAACTGCGGAAATATTTGCTCACGAATAACTTTTGAGTACCTGTACCTACCTTATACCTACTTAGTAAATATTTGAAAATTTGATGGATCACTGAATTTTTTTTATTTGGAAAATAAAATCCCCCCCCCCCCAAATGTTTTTAACGATATTTTTTTATGTTATTTTTGCTCTAGACATATTACCTATGTCCACTGTTTTTTCGACCCACTCTGTAATGATGGTCAATATTGATATAGCGTGTTCTGGAGTTATAATAAATAATTGCATTTCTTCATATTTTTTCCCTGCGGGCTAAGTACGGTTTTTATGTTCATGTTAGGGGTATTGAGATTTATTTAAAAAAATCAGAAGGTTCTTCTAACGAAAAATTTATAATTTTTACTTTTTTTGCTAGGAAGTTTTTCTTCATATTTTTTCCCTGCGGGCTAAGTACGGTTTTTATGTTCATGTTAGGGGTATTGAGATTTATTTAAAAAAATCAGAAGGTTCTTCTAACAAAAAATTTATAATTTTTACTTTTTTTGCTAGGAAGTTCAATTTCACAGTTATTAAAAAACGCTTTTTTTGGAAATTTCAATATCCTTATGAAAACCGTAGCGCTTGCAGGGAAAAATATGAGGAATGAAGAAGTGTAGCCACTTTTAACTCTAGAACATGCTGTATAGATTATATTGACCATAATTTCTGTTACATCCTGTATATGCGAATTATACATCTGTATAGTATCCTGGGTAGGCGAGACTATAACCCGAAACAAACCTCTCACTCGCATTGCGCCAAGAAGAAGAAATCGCTCGGCAATGATGAACTTGCTCCTGCTCCAGTTTGTAAACGCGAGACTTTCATGCTGTACCTGCGATAAGTGGGATATTTACATTTGTTAGCCGAATTAGTGAATTTCACGGGCTCTTTAGATAATTATGGGTTTTAGAGTTCGTTTACCGCAGCGCGAACATTTGCAGGTGACGGATGATGAATTTTGTGGCTATAGGTATATGTTTTCAGTTTTTTTTAAATATACTCGTCATTACGGTTAAAACGGTACTCAAAGACAAATTTCTGAAACTTGGTATGTGATATACCTGTGAGATTTGACATTCACAGAGATAGTGTGTCATTCTTCACCATAGGCGTCCCAAATGGGGGGGGGGGAGTCAAGGGGTTTTGTGTGTTTTTTCATGATTTCTTCTGCTATCGAAGGTCAACAGGAGCACAATTTTTTCGTATAATACCCTGAAATTTCATAAATTTGTCCCATTTGGGACGACTATGATGAAAAATGTCAAACTATCTCTACCTCGGTAAATGTCAAATCTCACAGGTACATCAAATTTCAAATTTTATCTTCGTTCTGAAAATATAAAAAAAAAACAAAAAACTGTTTGCCATTTCGGGGGCTATAGCCCCCTTAGGGGGCATTTTTGAGGCCATGTTTTTAGGAAGTTTTGTAACTTTTTTGGGTCGCCGGCTAATTTTGGGACACCCTGGATTTAAATTAAATTTTTTGGAAATAAATAGGCAACAATGCCATCTACCTTAGGTAAAAATTTCGTTCTGGTCTGTTAAAAATTAAACAAGTTATAAGGTTGTTTCACTATTAAGTGAGACACTCTGTATACAAAAATGTTTTCCACGCCACGGTCATTTTGCAAGCACTGTAAGTAGTAAGCAGTATTTCTGAACAAACCATTACATTCTTTATCAATAATTCGAACTGCGGAAATATTTGCTCACGAATAACTTTTGAGTACCTGTACCTACCTTATACCTACTTAGTAAATATTTGAAAATTTGATGGATCACTGAATTTTTTTTATTTGGAAAATAAAATCCCCCCCCCCCCAAATGTTTTTAACGATATTTTTTTATGTTATTTTTGCTCTAGACATATTACCTATGTCCACTGTTTTTTCGACCCACTCTGTAATGATGGTCTATATTGATATAGCGTGTTCTGGAGTTATAATAAATAATTGCATTTCTTCATATTTTTTCCCTGCGGGCTAAGTACGGTTTTTATGATCATGTTAGGGGTATTGAGATTTATTTAAAAAAATCAGAAGGTTCTTCTAACGAAAAATTTATAATTTTTACTTTTTTTGCTAGGAAGTTCAATTTCACAGTTATTAAAAAACGCTTTTTTTTGGAAATTTCAATATACTTATGAAAACCGTAGCGCTTGCAGGGAAAAATATGAGGAATGAAGAAGTGTAGCCACTTTTAACTCTAGAACATGCTGTATAGATTATATTGACCATAATTTCTGTTACATCCTGTATATGCGAATTATACATCTGTATAGTATCCTGGGTAGGCGAGACTATAACCCGAAACAAACCTCTCACTCGCATTGCGCCAAGAAGAAGAAATCGCTCGGCAATGATGAACTTGCTCCTGCTCCAGTTTGTAAACGCGAGACTTTCATGCTGTACCTGCGATAAGTGGGATATTTACATTTGTTAGCCGAATTAGTGAATTTCACGGGCTCTTTAGATAATTATGGGTTTTAGAGTTCGTTTACCGCAGCGCGAACAGTTGCAGGTGACGGATGATGAATTTTGTGGCTATAGGTATATGTTTTCAGTTTTTTTTAAATATACTCGTCATTACGGTTAAAACGGTACTCAAAGACAAATTTCTGAAACTTGGTATGTGATATACCTGTGAGATTTGACATTCACAGAGATAGTGTGTCATTCTTCACCATAGGCGTCCCAAATGGGGGGGGGGGGGAGTCAAGGGGTTTTGTGTGTTTTTTCATGATTTCTTCTGCTATCGAAGGTCAACAGGAGCACAATTTTTTCGTATAATACCCTGAAATTTCATAAATTTGTCCCATTTGGGACGACTATGATGAAAAATGTCAAACTATCTCTACCTCGGTAAATGTCAAATCTCACAGGTACATCAAATTTCAAATTTTATCTTCGTTCTGAAAATATAAAAAAAAAACAAAAAACTGTTTGCCATTTCGGGGGCTATAGCCCCCTTAGGGGGCATTTTTGAGGCCATGTTTTTAGGAAGTTTTGTAACTTTTTTGGGTCGCCGGCTAATTTTGGGACACCCTGGATTTAAATTGGATTTGTGTAAGGTATAACTTTTGTTTGAAATAGTATATTACACACCGAGGTGGAAAGTGTTTCATTACTGTTGAGAGATTAAATAGTTAACCGAGGTGCGAAGCGCCGAGGTTAACTTTATCTCGAGAATTTTATCTCCGTTTACTTCCCGCCCTCCTGGGTGGAAAGTAAACTTTCCACCCGGGCGGGAGGGCAGGAAGTAAAAGTCAAAAAATTGACACTTTCAAACTTCTAAAAAGTCAGAAATGTCAACATTACATACGTGGTTGTAAATAAAGTATTTTTGTATCTCAAAAACTAGTAGAGTTAAGCGGGGGGAATTGTTCCATGGGACGCCCTGTTCTGACATAATAGACATAGTGACAGATTTTTGGACGTGATTTTACTCAGTATGCCTTTCAGGCTGCCATGTGTTTCATAATGAAGTTCAAAATAGAAAATTCCTGGGAAAACCATAGGTATACCGTTAGCGTGGGCCCAAAGGGCTATTATTGTCTCATGTGAACTTTGTGAACACTTTACATCGAATAGATCGTTGAAATGATTAAATATAACATTCTGTTGGTATATAGCAAAAATGTATTCGCAGAATGTTTAGTCTAAGGACAAAATTTATGTATCCGCTAAATCAATGGATGGCCTTCTTGCTCTACAGAGAAGAAAAATATCATTATATTTTTCTTCGAATTATTGATATGTGAGCCCAAATTGCGGAGCATGAAATAACGTACCAACACCGCCAGTTAGTTAGTTCTATTGAAGCTTTTGTACTGAAAAGAGCAATATAAAGTTTACACAGAATTTTCTCGCGTTTTTAGTCTGATCCACCATACCTTTTAACAAAAGGTTATGGGCCCAGACATCGCGTCTGACCGCGAGTGAGTGAATTAAAACTTTTGAAACAATAAAATTATTAAAGTTAATAATAATGGCAAATAGTGGAAGTGCGGTTAAGCGAAATCTAAGACTATTTGATGGAGAGAATTATTTTATGTGGAAATTCCGATTGCAAGAAATTATAGAGCAGGAAGGTGCTAGCAAAGTACTGACCGAAGATCCTCCAACACCAATCACAGATGAGTGGACAAAATGGGAAAGATTTGCTAGAGGAACACTGATTGAATTTCTAGATGACTCAGTAATATCCCAAGTGCCACCAGGTCGTGCAACAGCTCGACAAATTTTGGAGAAATTCGACGGTCTATATGCTTGCAAGAAGATCTCGACACAGCTATGTCTCCAGGATAGATTGTTTAATTGTAAACTAAAACCAGGCACACCGCTAAAAAAGCATATGTCAGAAATTGATGAGTTGGTTCGTGATTTGGCTGCTTGCGGCATGGAGGTCAACGAAATAACTAAAGTGTGGTACACACTAAACTCATTACCAATGAGTTATGCACCAGTGAAAGCTGCAATTAAAACAATGAGCGACGATAGGATTACCTTAGCATTTGTAAAGGGAATGCTGCTAGAACATGAGGAATACCTATTAAGAGAAGGTACAGACACTAGCATGAAAGCCCTTCATTTCCGTACTATAAGTTCCAACGAAAGTGTCAAAAAGAAAATGAAGTTTACTTCGAAAAATAAGCCTGCATTCAAAAAACATAAACAAGTACAAAAATGTTTTCATTGTGGGCGAAAAAATCACTTGAAACGTGATTGCTATTTTTATAAACAAAGCTTGCAATATCAAAAGCAACCCAAAAAGGCTGATAATCAAACAAGTGCGTCAACTGCCACCAATAGCGAATCTTTTGCTTTTATGTTAAACAATGAAGACGAATCTGAACTACAATATCGTTTCATCTTAGATTCAGGTGCAACGGAACACATCATAAATGACTTAAGTCTTTATAGCCAATACAAACAGTTGACGGAACCTACACGAATAACAGTAGCGAAGAAAGGAACGACGATCGAAGCAACACACGTCGGGAAAATAGAAGTCAACACTACTTTGGGCTACGAGGGAGAATTGAACAATGTTCTTTATAGCGAGAGTATACCGGCCAACCTCATCTCAGTACGGCGTATCCAGGAAGCTGGGATGTCCGTAGTATTCCTGGAAACTGGCGAAGTAGAAGTCAGGAGAGGAGGCACGGCAATAATAAAAGGTAAGCGCATAAATAATTTATATATTATTGAATTATTAGTACAAAATGCGCACAGTACAGTACGGGCCGCGAGCCACGTAGCTGAGACCAATATTGACAAAAACAAATTATGGCATGAGCGTTTAGGCCTTATAAATAAAGAAAAATTTACTACATTAAAAGTAAACGAATTAGTTTTTGATAATACCTGTTTAAAAGACATAATCCCTATTGATTCACTATGTGAAGCTTGTATAAACGGAAAACAAGCGCGTCTTCCTTTCGCCAAGGTAAAAGATAAGGAATATATTCAAAGACCATTATTTGTTGTGCATTCGGACGTGTGTGGGCCGATTACACCATCAACAATAGATGAAAAGAATTATTTTGTTAATTTCATCGATGATTATACACATTATACAGTAACTTATCTTATGACAAATAAGTCGGAAGTATTCACCTGTTTTAAAGATTATGTTGCAAAAGGTGAAGCTCTCTTTAATTTGAAATTAGTTCATTTGTATTGCGATAATGGTCGAGAATATTTATCGGGCGAAATGAAAGAGTTTTGTAAACAAAACGGCATAACATATCATCTTACAGTGCCGTACACGGTTTAGCGGAACGCATGAATCGAACTTTAACTGAGAAAGCACGTGTGATGATACACAGTGCGGGTTTAAACAAATGTTTTTGGGGGGAAGCAATTTTAACTGCTACCTATTTGGTAAATAGGTCACCAACAAAAGCCATAAAATTACATAAAACACCGTATGAAATGTGGCACAATAAAAAACCAAAGTTAGGTCACTTAAAAATATTTGGTTGCACAGCGTATGTACACAATAAAACGAGAAAAGGTAAATTTGATAGTAAATCATCTAAAGGTATTCTCGTAGGTTATGTACCAAATGGGTACAAAATTTTTATACCAGAATTAGCCAAATACATAGTTGCATGCGATGTAATTTTTGACGAAGTTACATATAAAATTTCTAGGCAAGAAATTGATAATCTGGTAAATAGAGAAATAAATACAGATAACATTTCAGTAGGGGGTGCTACTGATGGTAAATCTGTAGAGATCACATCTGGTCAAACGGACAGTAAAAGATGCAAACAAACATCTTATGAAAAAGATGTCCCTGAAAATTGCATTCAAGGTCAAACGTCCTCAATAAAGGATGTCCCTGAACCGACAAGTAGGAGCTCAAACAGTGATGATGAAAGTCCGTGTATCTCTACAAATAAGTTGAGAAAATCAGAAGGAGTACAAGATGTGAGGAGAAGTGATCGATTAAAAGGTAAACAAACAATATCTTATAAAGATCACGATTTTGATGACAGTATTAGTAATTTTATGTTATGTGACCAAACTTTTGAAGCCGATATTCCCAAATGTTTTCAAGATGTTGCAAATAACGCGTATAGAAAACAATGGGAAACGGCCATAAAAGATGAATTAGAATCTTTAGAACGAAACAAAACTTGGACCTTAGTAACCAAGCCAAATAATGTAAACATCGTCGATTGTAAATGGGTGTTTACAATAAAAGGCGATGGCGAGGGCAATCGAGTAAAATATAAAGCTCGCTTAGTAGCGCGCGGTTTTAGTCAAAGAAAATTAATTGACTATGACGAAACATTTGCCCCGGTTGTATGTACGTATTGAAACTTTTAGGTGTATACTTGCACTGGCAAATCAATATGAGTTGTTGGTCCATCAAATGGACGTTAAAACAGCATTCTTAAACGGTACACTGAAAGAAGATATTTATATGAGGGTACCTGACGGTGTTGCTATTCAAAACAATAATATTGTTTGTAAATTGCAAAAATCTTTGTACGGATTAAAGCAATCAGCTTTGTGTTGGTACGAATGTTTCAATAATGTGTTAATTGAAAAAGGTTTTGTAAATTCTTCAGCTGATAATTGTTTATATTTCTTGGACAGAGGTGATGTTTACAAAAACATCTATGTAATTTTATATGTTGATGACTTAGTAATCGTAACTAAGGACATAAAAACAATGAATAATTTTAAAAACTTTTTGAAGGAACAATTTGAGATGGTCGATCTGAAAGAAATACATTATTTTCTTGGAATTCAAATAAAAAGGTCTAATTCCGAAATTTCTCTTGATCAGACTGCATATTTAAAATCAGTATTAAACAAATTTAATATGAGTGAATGCAACCCGGTCAGTACACCATTACCTATAAAATTAAATTATTCAAGTTTAAATTCAGATGATAGCTCAGATGTACCTTGTCGAAATTTAATAGTGTGTTTAATGTACGCAATGCTCTGTACACGTCCAGATTTGTGTACTGCGGTAAATTTACTCAGCAGATATCAAAGTAAATGTAATCAAGAACTATGGCAATGTTTAAAAAGAGTATTAAGGTACATTAAAGGGACAATTGATCTAAAATTAATATATAAACGTAATATAAATTACGAGAAAATATTAATAGGGTATGTTGATGCAGATTGGGCAAATAATGAATTAGATCGTCGTAGTACAACTGGTTGTTTATTTAAATTATTTGAAAATAATTGTATCACTTGGATTACACGACGACAAAATTCAGTTGCTACCTCATCAACTGAGGCAGAATACATGGCCGTATTTGAGGCTGTGAAGGAGGTTTTATGGATTAAATCTTTATTAATGAGTATTAATGTCAATATGGCAGAACCAATAACATTGTATGAAGACAACCAAAGTTGTATAGCAATGGCAAATAATCCAATTAGTCATAAACGTTCTAAACATATCGACATTAAGTACCATTTTATAAAAGAACAAATAAAGAACAACATTGTCTGCTTAAAATATTTACCCACAGGTGCTCAAGAGGCTGATCTACTGACAAAGCCTCTACCACCACAGCAGTTCAAGGAACTAAGAGGGAAATTAGGACTCCAAGAGAGATTTGTAGCCTAATATTAAGTTTCTTTATTTTATTTTTATTTTGTATAATTTTAAAATTTTTTTCAAAATTGATATTTGGTCTTGTTAAGGTTTTTGTGGGGTTTTCCCTTAACACTTGCAACGAATGTTGGACCAATAATGTAACTTCCCCGTAAAGTGTAAACTTAGCTCATACATTTTTGAGGGGGTGTGTTGGTATATAGCAAAAATGTATTCGCAGAATGTTTAGTCTAAGGACAAAATTTATGTATCCGCTAAATCAATGGATGGCCTTCTTGCTCTACAGAGAAGAAAAATATCATTATATTTTTCTTCGAATTATTGATATGTGAGCCCAAATTGCGGAGCATGAAATAACGTACCAACACCGCCAGTTAGTTAGTTCTATTGAAGCTTTTGTACTGAAAAGAGCAATATAAAGTTTACACAGAATTTTCTCGCGTTTTTAGTCTGATCCACCATACCTTTTAACAAAACATTCAATTTAAACTGTACTTGGACATGCGCAAACGATATGCCATACTTTTTGCAGCAGTTTCATAACAAGAACTTCCATACTTCTCATTGGCAGCCTGTTCAGAAGCGTGGAAAAATTAATTATTTATGGAATTTTCTATTTTGACTTCATTATAAAACACATGGCAGCCTGACTAAAATCATATCAAAACCAAAACGCGAATAAATGAAAACTCACTTTTCCAAATGAAGAACCAGGATGACTCTCTGATTCATATCTTATTATTGTGAGAAAATGCCCTTTGAAAGGCATACTGAGTAAAATCACGTCCAAAAATAATATGTCGAATATTTTGAGTCTATTTTATTTTTATATATTGTATCATTGAGTAAAGTAATATTATTGTATCTACAGAGTTTTTCAAATACCTATTGGTTGGTATTTCAAGTTTGTTATCAACATTTTTTTTTGCTGCTATTCATCGTTGAATCGGCATCTCAAACACGAACATTTCAGTGATTCATTTATTACTCATATTAGTGTTTCCGGACAAGTATTTCCTCAGTGACTCACCGCGAATCGATTTCGTACACAAGAATCTTAGTCAACAGTGGTGGGACCAGGGACCAGATAGATAATAAGTGCGTAGTCGCGTTCGCGAGAAGCGCGCCACGGTTTCTCGTGAAAATAACATGTGTATTATGATTAATTTGAAAAGTGCCAATGAAGTAGGCCTTGACTCTGAAAAGTAACAGCTGACTGCCGGAGAATGCGAGAGCTATCAATGGTCGCGTCTACCGCCGCCGTCCTCGATCGTCTTCCGTTCGCCAAGGTTTGCTTTCGCCTTTTGCTCTCTCGTCTGTCTGCTGCTTTCTGCCCGGCTCCGGCTGCCATAAATACTTATCACGTGTTTATAAATACTTTTTTTTATTATATTTCTTTGAAAACACCTTATTTTCATCTGTTTTAGCAATAATGAAAGATGGGGTTTTTCGGGCTAGCGCACGGAAACAGCGCATGGAAAAACTTTCCGTGCGCTGAATAAAAATACCGAATATATGGCTTTAAAATAGAAATATACAGCAAAGTAAACTAAATTTAAGAAACTCTATATGCTCCCTGATATTTGACATGTACCTATTTTGTATTTTAATTCGTAAGTGTTTCAATATTTAGATACCTACATTTCTGTAATATTTTTGACGTTTTATTCACCTTATCTGACAATAACTAATTTACAACAAAGCACCTTTGAAATAATTTGAGAGTAACCATGGAAACGCATCATACATACCAAACACTATATTGTCTGCATTGTTTATTTTTTTCAATTAAAATTATTATAATATGCCGATAAAATGTTTTAAGTTTCCGTTTTCAAAGAAGTATAATAAAAAATATCGTTCATTACACGTCCAGAAATAGATTTTTCCGTGCTTGCATGAGCCTGCGCCTCACACGGGAGTTTGTCACGCGCGCACGGAAAAATCTTTATTTCCAGACTCGTTATGAAATATACTATTTCACATAGGTACTGACAGTCTATTTTGCCGCTTACATTATTTTAAAACTAATATGACATTAATTATTTGATAGAAACACTCGAAAAAGCATTGTATAAAATTATTCTCAGATTTTGTTTTAAGTTCCAATTTTAGAAAGAAGATAACTGGGTAGAAAAAATTGAATGGGATAAAGGAAACATTTTTTTAATGAAAGTATCACGTTGCCTACCTGTGTCAGAAGTCAGCATATTTCCTGGCTGACTTGATTTGTCATAAATTTGGTTTTATTGTTTGGCCTACTCAGATCGAACATCAGACACCGACCATGAGACCATGTATCTAGTTTGATGGAGAGCTTCTCTGATAAATATCTCGGAAACGGTTGGAGATAAATAGGTCAAATTATATATCGTTGGATTCAGAATTAAAAAAGGAATCCTGTAATGGTTAAGAGAAATGTGTAAGTTGTAAAATAGAGAAAACCACTTTCATTTCCGCTATAACCGGAAGTTATATTAAAAAACTGAATATTCGGGAATACTACTTAAAGGTTCTCTAATGGATGTGTAGGTAAAAAAATATATTTTTTCGCTCGAATTCCCCTTAACATTTACTACAACCTCATTTTTTGAATGACGATTTTATGTTAACCTGACTCCACGTAGCACACTTTTTCCGCTTGGATGGGCCACCCTGTACTTTAAAGTTGCAAACAAGTTAATATTAACTTAAATTTTGCCCATTGAAACTTTAGCCTAGATCCTATAGAAGTGGTTTTCTTCGCATAAACCGTAACTTATTCTTAGTACGTCTTCATCTTCACCTCGAATTCTTATTATAGGCCGACTCGGTACCCCCGTGTGAACCATTTCCAAGCCCAAGAATAGCCGGGCACTTGTGCAGCGGAGCGCGTCGAAACCAGGCCCCTCTATCGCTTTTTTCCTACTGCATCCATCAGTTGGCGGCCACCAAACTATGGCCATATATGGGTCCCCTTTTTAGACCCGCGGTCTTGTGGTAAAGCACCGATATGGTATTGGGATCGCACCGCTCTGGAAACTGTAAAAGGAATTCGCTCGGTCGCGCTCGCTCGCTGCACCATGTTCGGATCAAAATCGGTTTTGGTACCGATTTGGATTTTTCGCCATGTTTGGGTCGAAGAGATATGGTTTCGGGGAATGGTATTTCGAAGAAATGCTCATACTTTCACTAACAAGGTGTTAAATGGTATAGCAACATTTCTTAGAAGAAGAATAAACCATAGAAAACGACGAATAGCTAACACTTTTCCCTAGAAATGAAATTACCCTATAAGATGTTAGAGCAAGACGAGGTTTACCTTAGTTAAATTAAACTTAATATAATACGTGGGTATTGAAGAGAGAGTAATAGAAAAATTTGAGAAAATGTTTTCTTTTTGGAATGAGCAGAAATGTATACCTGTTATTACCTATCTAGGAAACCTAGGTAATTTGAGCAAACCAGTTTTAACACTATTTCAAATTGAACTATAATTTTTTGAATCCTTCAATTGCAGCACAAAGCTAAATAAAATAGTTTACACACGAAAACTCCCGACTCCCTATTGCTTCTCTAATTTTTGCTGATAGTAGATTAAAAAAGTTTTATGTAAACGGTACACTAGTATAATATTACGTAGGGAAACGGAAAACCTACTTTCATTGCACTCGAGGCCTAGGTTAGGTTATATCGGTTGTCTTTCAGGGTATAATGTATAATAAACTCTTTCTGTCACTGTAGTATAGTATAAATGAACTCACTTGGAACACAGTGATATACGGGTGATATATATATTTCACAACAATTTGAAAAATTTCATAATAGCAAAAAATTAAATTATTCATTTTTTTATTTTGTGAATCCTCCCCGTCCCATCTACAAAGTCTATCTACGGCCCTGGGTACACCTCTCGAAATTAGAAAAAATCCGGAAAAAATGGTCGCAATTTTTTTCTCAGAAAAGAGTTGAAACAAAATCTAAAAGGACTAGAAGGATTAGATTGTCAGATTACAAACTTACTCCTACACAATATGTAACATCATCATTCACTTCAATCGGGAACTTTTATTTCCTCCAGCAGTAGGTACTTTTTTTAATGAAGATGAATTCATCCATCTACCATAATTCATCTGTCCACACTGTTTAAGTTATTTATCTCATCACTACATGTGGGATCGAAGGTTTCAAACTTAGAAGAAATAAAGCTGTATGTTCTTTTTAGTAAACATCACATGTTAAAAATCGACAAAAATATTTGTGAACCAGTGCAATGTGGTAAGCATACGGATACGGGTTTCTTATCAAGGTCTAGTAGGTATCTGCTTACCAATCTGGGAGGTCAACCATTTACGGAATGTTTTAAGAACAAAAGACAATAAACTGATTTGATTTGTGTTTTGTGTTTCACTTTTTATTATTCGGCAAATTCGACCAGGTGAATTAGTAATGCTTCGCGTGCTAGAAAAATTAGTTCAGATTTTGCATAGAATGCAATAATTTTGCGGATATTCGAAGGAAGAGGAATAATGGCAATAACTCAAAAGTGTAGAAAGTACCTATATCCCTACGCGTAAAATCCCATGTAGATAGTTAACAATCATTGTTTTATCATAATGCGATAATCATCAATTTTTAGTACACTTGATTATATTATAATAGATAAGAAGATCTGTATTCAATAATAAAAACAGGATATGAAATTAACTGAGTTAAATGCCTCAAAGCGTTTGATGACTTCAATAAATGCAGGCACTCATTCGATGCTTATTTAGTTCTGGAAATAATATTTTACATACACATATTCAAATCTGGTCCATTTTTTCCTTTTGTACAGACTTCGGCAAAATCATGGAATAATAGGTTCTTAAATATACAGGGTGAGTCACATCTAAAGGCAGAGCCGAAAACACAAAGTAGAATTCGCTAAAATAAGAACTAATACGCTTAATAAACATTAGCTCAAAAACGCTTGGTTCTCCATATAGAGCGTGTTGAAACTTTTCCAAAAATAACACATATTTTTTAAATTTCTTTCTCGCCCGTTTAGGAATTTCAACCAAATTTGGTACATATTATGGGTTGTCATTTTTTGCAATAATTTGGCGTTGTTCACATGACCAGCGGCGTAGATAGGTACAAATAATTTTATTTTAAATGCCAGCATAGTCGCCTTGGCACTAGTTTAAAAAATCCGAAATTACGAGGTAGAAACTGTACCAGATATAAAAAAAATACCAAGAGGCGCTTTTTGTTCCAAATTGAATGTGCTATCCGAAAAAGGCAAAAAATTTTTACAATTTTTTACAGTACCTAACTATTTGTATCTACGCCGCTGGTCATCTGAACGGGATCAAATTATTGCACGAAATGGCAATCTTTCAATGCATAATGTGTACCAAATTTGGTTGGAATTCCTAAATGGGCTCGGAAGAAATTAAAAAAAATGTTTTTTTTTTTGAAAATTTTCAACACGCTGTATATGGAAAACCAAGCGTTTTTGAGCTAATGTTTATTAATCATATGTGTTTATTTTAGCGAGTTATACCTTGTATTTTCGGCTCTGCCTTTAGATGTGACTCACCCTGTATATGTTTAATAAAAAATATATCTTTTTAAATTTTACTGCAACTTCTATATAAAATACTTATTATTTATTTTGATAAGTTCAGTATAATCTTAAAAGCTCCCATTATTTTCGAATTATAATTCCTTGGTTGAAGCAAACATTTTTTGTTATTGTAAGGATCGTTTGTCTCTTGCATAAAATACACAAACTAAAGTTAAATAAATTTAGTATAAAACTTGAAAATGAAATAATTCTGAAACGGCAAAAAATAATGGCGTAAAGTTTTATCATTGTAGCCGTCATGACGAGTAGGTAGGTATTATACCTATGTGGAAATTTGGTTTGTGACGGTTTTATGTAATATTGTATTCCTAGAATTCGGTATTACCCTAAAAATATACAATTTTGGTATGTAAGCTGCTCTTAGAAAGATGTTTTTATTAAAGAAATATTTAAAAGTTATATTATACTTTAGTCGATTTTTCAGAAATACATCGAAATTGTAAAAATAAATAAAATTTGCCATGATTTCCTGCCAGTGGCAATATGAAACTAAAACTAAACTAGAGAGTTAAAGCAAAGCCCTATACGTAAACGTAAAAGTAAAAAATGACAGCTACGCATGCGCGTTAAAGAGTTTTCGACTTTCTGTTGACGTAAACTTGCGTGTACGTAAGTACACCCGAAACGTAGCGGTATCGAGCCGAAACCTTGGTGCGGAAACACCCGACTTGAGCCGAGTGATTAGAATATACGTCATCCGTAAATAAGCAACTATAGAAAGTGTATTTTAAAAATATGTGATTTGAGCGATTTTGAAAGGGACAAAAAACGTCCATCAACCGTCAATGTGTTACGTCTACGTAATAAATACGTATATATTGGGCTTTGCTTTATACTGTCTACTAACTACTAACTCAATATGTATAGGTATACAGGTGGAATAACAACGATATATACGAGTAGATACATGACCCTTTATGATATGAACTTTTTGTGATATTTTAAGGAAAAGAAATTCCTATAGTTGGCAGTTAGCTCACTTCGCTAAGATCCACAATGTTTTAGAAATTTCACATTTGGTAGAATGTAGATTTTGTAGTTTTTTTCTCGGGGTCATTTGGCCCTCATGGCCTTTGTTCACTGCGACCTATAGGTAGATCTTTTTGTGAATGACCCTAATCTAATAAAAACCAAGATCATCTAAGCCAACAAACAAAGCTCAGTATTTTCCTTGGGACCAACCTTTTCGAAGTGCTTGAATCTGCTTCGAATTAAGAGAGAACACTCGCACAGTATGCCCTCACTTACTAGTCTCATCCCGTTCGTTGCAGAAACTAATACTCCATTATCTGTTTTGCCCAGGGGCGGATTGGCCCATCTGGACACTGGAAAAGAATCCCGGCGGACTGAATCATACTAGTCCGAGTGGACTGCTCCATAATATTACATAGACTCACGAGAGAAAATCTGTCTGCTTTCACAATAATTAAATATTAACTAAGTAACCCTAAATGAGATTGACAGCGATGCAATAATTGACAAAGTTGCAGAAAACAATAACTTGCTTAAAAAATAATTGCTATATGTTTTCCAACAGATTTTTTGATTTTTCTGTGTAATGTTTATTATACGGGCCCGCCAAAAAGTTGGAAACATAAGGGTTTATTTTTTTTTATTTTTGGGCTAAGATGAAACTATTTTGGGGCGATCATCTGTGCTTCCAAAAAGATTTGTAATGAGGCCCAAAGTTAGTTCATAGGAAGGTTAGGACATTCGACGACTTGACAGGGAAGGGGGCGAGTGAAAGAGACAAAGGGAAGAAAGGCCGAATTTAAGTTGGTAGCATTTACACGTGCATTGGCGATTTAGTAACTCCCTAACAGTTGCCTCTTCCAGCCATAGGCGCACACGGACTTGTTGCTGTTTTCGGTTATTTCTTCGTTTTAATGTTTGTGCAATGAACTAACGGAACTTTGTGGAGTATGTTGGTGCATTGCAGTTTTGTTTTATTTTCGGTTTTCAATACCTGTGTTGTCCCTTTTGTTACGCCACTGGTATCAAGCTCAAGACCAGCTGGTGAGAGCGGCACCGTCGAGCGATGTTGTCGGTGCAAAGGGACTACCTCTGGTTTTGTTTAAGAGTGGGGAATGTCCCAACCTTCCTATAAACTAACCTTGATGAGACCATTAAACATCGTGCCGTCATTTGACGAACCTGTCAAAAATTACGTTAAATTAAATAAATGGTCAAAATAGGCCTTATTTGTTATCTTATCGAAAAAAGTTGTTTGAAAAAGTTCATTGGAATTTACCCCGATATGCAAATTTTCAAGCAAAATTTCTGAAAATAATTTACTTTTTCGGAAAAATCTAAAAACTAATATTTTTCTTTTTTTTGGTGTGTCATAGGTTGGCCTTAGAATTGCTTGTCTATCATCCAAACATGATATTTTTTAGTTTTTGACCCTTTTTGGGTAGTAATTATCTAGTTTCAAAAAAGGTGCCATTTTGGACTATTTTCCTATTTCTGAACCGTTGCCAATTTTTTTAAGTTAGATGATCTTATTTTCACCTACCTCTTTCAAATGTTGCAGAGATCAACTGAACAAAATATATGAAGTTGCTCCATGTACCATTATTAATGGAACACCCTGTGGCCTGTATACCTGTATTCTGTATTTTATATAAAATTAAGTTCTAAAAGTAAATATGTAGGTATTTTTATTTTATTAAAAAATATATTAAAAGAAAATATTATTGTGGTCTGCTTGACCTACATTCCCGGACCGTCTTGACTGTCTCAATCCGCCCCTGGTTTTGCACATTTTTTAAAGATATCTTTAGGGGCAGTGTCCACTGTCCAGTAAGGAGATCTGTGATTATCCTCTTGTTTAGAGGGAGAAACTTTTTGGTGTTCTCAAGCGAATCTTTTCGTTTGTCTTTGGCCCGGAGTTCCTATACATTACGTAGGTACATCATGTACCTACATACAGGGCAGCATTAGAAAAAAATGAACGAAAAAAAAAGTAATTTTCAATATAATTGTCTCAAAACATTTTAAAAATATTTCGTGTCATACATCATGGTATTTGCAATGAAAAGTGCTTTCAAAATCTGCAAAAAAAATCTAGGTCCGTATTTAAAAAATAAAGTTGAAGATAGTTTCTCAAAAACTAAAAGTTGTAGAACAAATCTAAAAACAGCCCGTTCAAAAGTGACATAAGAAAGTGTTTTCCTTTTTTTTCTATCTGTGATAACAACTTCAGAAAAAAAATAAAATCGAAAACGCAAAATTTTACTTTTTTCAAAATAACTTAAAAATTGCGCAACTTTTTCCCCATTTAACCGTTGCCCTATCTCTCACCGTTTGCAATATCCCCATGCTGTTCATTCTTATCCGGGACGCAGTGTATGTGTCTATTTACAGCTGAATTGCACAGATGCACAGGGTCGCACCAGGAAGCGCGCGGGGCGCGCAGATACCCATTTCTATTTATTTTCTGAACTCTACTACATTGCGGTACGTCCCTGTGTTCGTCTTTAAGTAAAATTTGGAAGTATTATTACTCAATTAAATTATTTTATCTACCTATCTATAAATCTTTTGTCTAGCTTGCCTATCTATAAAAAAATTAAATAATGGTGATCCGCGATTTTCAATATTTTATCACGTTATTAGGCATTCGTTTTTATTGTACGCTAAAATAACGTGCGTCGTGCGTCATGCCACACGAGTTGTTTCATCAAACACAACAGATAAATGATAAACCCAATGAGATCACTCCTCGTTTCATGGGTTGGTTCTAAGTTGAGTTTTTCAACCGTGTTTTGCATAATGTATTGAAGTCTTTTAGCAATCTGTTTACAACGGCTCTTGCCATCACCGTGCTATTTATATAAGATTACTTCATATAACGTCTTTTCACACAGGGCATTAAGAATTAAGTATACTCGTACTGTTGTTTTTGGTAGATACGATTGGGTGAAGGGGTCAAAAAGATATTTGCCCTGAAATATTAGAAATTATTTTTTTATATATAGCGTAGGAAAAATAACAGAAGGTGCTACTACTGCTATTTACATATTATCGTTAAATATTTGAATTATTTGATATCAAAAACCTCCCCCAATCCCAATATCTCAAACTTTCTATGGCTAGCATACCATACAAAACTAGAAATATTCCATTAGCCAATAACGACGGTGTTGATTACCTTCCCTCAAGCCCATATAACTGCTATAAACAAAGAACATAATAAAGAGAGGCTTATTACATCTAACAACTCATATGACATGGTCTCCAAGATATTTTGCCGTAATTTACAGCAGGGTCTCAAGCATTTTGGAAAATCACCATTTATGTTATGCTCTGTATCTTGAAAAATAAAGTCTTGAATGTGTACGTTTATTGGAAAAAGTTAGGTACCTATTTTGTTTAAACTAGGAAACATATTTTTTATACTTTGAATATTTTAGTTAATTTCTCAGATACTTATACCATTAGGGTGTATATAGAATTTTTTTTACTACTAACATTGAAATATTCCCATATTTTAGTCATTTCTCTTCAAGCTGATAAAATGACACTAATTTTTAAATGCCACATAGAAAATTTTTCATTATTTACCTAGGTATTTTTTTATTATCATTATTTACCTAGGTAGAGAAATATTACTTCTCATTAGAGGAATGAGGTAAATAATGGTGATTTCTCAGGTTAGTAGTAAAAAATAATATATTATCAGTCAACGCTAGGAGTTTCGGCATTTAAAAACTGAATCACCCTGTACACTTTGACAATAATTATTGGGGTATTTCCTGGCCAAACAGCCCTGCACACTGCAGACAGCTTACCAAGCTGTGCTGCAGAGTTTAGGTAATCAATCTATTGGTACAGCTTAAATATGCTATTGGTCCACAACTCTATTTTAAAAGCTTTTATTTAACTTGCAATGTATGTATGTATGTATGTATGTATGTAATTTGTTCGGGTGGAATCTTGCAACTCAATTTTGAAGCAGATATCTTCAAACGATCGAGCTGAAATTTTGTACACACGTTTAATTTGGATGACAATGCATGATTATATGTGTGACGTCATTCTAAATCCAACATGGCGGATCACCCAAGATGGCGGACTAGTTAAATTTCAACCGATCGAGCTGAAATTTTGTACACACGTTTAATTTGGATGACAATGCATGATTATATGTGTGACGTCATTCTAAATCCAACATGGCGGAACACTCAAGATGGCGGACTAGTTAAATTTCAACCGATCGAGCTGAAATTTTGTACACACGTTTAATTTGGATGACAATGCATGATTATATGTGTGACGTCATTCTAAATCCAACATGGCGGAACACTCAAGATGGCGGACTAGTTAAATTTCAACCGATCGAGCTGAAATTTTGTACACACGTTTAATTTGGATGACAATGCATGATTATATGTGTGACGTCATTCTAAATCCAACATGGCGGAACACCCAAGATGGTCATTAGAAGGTCTCCTCATTGAAGAGCTAGACTGTTCTAAACTAACCGGCAAACGACCTTGCAACAATGATGCGTTAACTGAGATGAATAGACTCAGACACCTGGCCAAACTAAAAATTACAAAATAAATTAAAAGTAAAAAAATATTTTTAAAAAAAGCTTTTATTTAAATGCGCTAAAAAGAATAAAATAATCTTTTCTTTTAAAACTTTTACTATCAACTTATAACGTCATTCCACAATTTATATGATATAAAAGCTTGTCGCGAGATTTAAGTTTTCAAACTAAGTAAATACCACTACTTAAATCTCGCGACAAGCTTTTATATCATATAAATTGTGGAATGACGTTATAAGTTGATAGTAAAAGTTTTAAAAGAAAAGATTATTTTATTCTTTTTAGCGCATTTAAATAAAAGCTTTTTTTAAAAATATTTTTTTACTTTTAATTTATAATATACAGTGTGTCCCAATTTGATACTGGACACCTCACAACTATATGAAGGACAAGGAAAACAAATAGTCTTTATATTTTATTGGTGGTCCCAAGGGAGAGTATCTCATATAGGCGGTGGTATTTCGATAGGGTTATTATTTCATGGCCTGCTATGATTTTTCAAAATAGCTAATTTTCAAGAAACCATATTTGCGATTTTTTACGACAAAATGTTATTAAAAAAACTTGTTCGGAATGAAAAACTGAGTAGAATTGCAAAATTTCAAAAGTCTAAGCCTACTTTGATTTTTAGCTTTTTCGCCTTATTCTCCCACTTTTTTCTTAGAAATGTGTCCTTTCTGGAGCTTTCACGTCAAAATATTATTAAGGAAACTTGATCATCGTGAAAAAATACAATTTTAACGTGAAAGCTCCAGAAAGGACACTTTCTAAGAAAAAAGTGGTAGATAAATCTAAAAATCAAAGTAGGCCTAGCCTTTTAAAATTTAGCGAATCTACTCAGTTTTTCATTCTTAGCAAGTTTTCTTAATAACATTTTGTCGTAAAAAAACTCTAATTGGGTTTCCTGGAAATTTTCTATTTTAAAAAATCATAGCAGGCCATGAAATATTTACCCCATCCAAATACCACCACCTATGAGATACTCTCCCTTGGTACTACCAATAAAAAAATAGAGACCATATGTTTTCTTTGCCCTTCATATATTTCTGAGGTGTCCAGTATCAAATTGGGACACACTGTAATGTCGGTGCTATGCCCCAAATACCCATTTAAAAAATGAAACTCACAATGCTCGTAAATTTTTCGCATTTCTCTAATTTCCCATACACACGCCAAATGGCAAGGCAATTCGGCGTTAAAAATTGTAGGATCTCATTAGAATTCTCGGGGCTTTTAATTAAGGAACACACCGTTAATTAAAGTGTGTAATTAATTCCAGGAGAACCTCGGCTTCGGATTTTTCGTGTTCACGCCCATTAACGTGTATAATAACACTTAACGAGGAACTTCTTGCCTAGCCGACTGATTCGTAAATTGTTTGTTGTCAGGCATTTTTCTAACACGGATCGAAGGAATGCACCGTGAGATGCGAGTACGTTTTGATCAATCGATGCCAATGCCTCCGACTACAGTAATAAATTACTTGAAGTATGCTTCCATATCGAACGATTACGTTACCTGCTTAGTATTATCTTGGCCTTGGCCGTGATCTCACTCAACGCCGTGATCTACTAGCATGTCACTTGTAAGCTCAGTAGATCCTTACCTCATCCTTCTTTTAAAAAAAAATGTTACTTGTTTATTTATTTCCAATGAATAGGTAAGCACATCAACAACTGTTATAACAAATAATATGCATCAGTCGCAGTCGCAGACAATGTGCACCTTAATTTTTTTTACAAACTACTTTTACTTAGGTATACTATCTCATGCTTATATTATAGTTATCACAGGCAGTTAATTGAAAATTCCGTAGCGTATATTTTCTTTGGGAAATCCCTGCAATACCTGCAATCTCAAATAATGTTATTAACTTCTAGTTGACAAGTCACTATGTCGGAATTTGGAGAATTTAAAATAAACAGTAAATTGTACCAGCAAAGATTCACATTTTTTAGCCCGAGAATAACGAAAATAATGGGAAGAGTTTATTTAAATTGGGACATAGATCACTTAGCACAAGTTTTTGCATAAGTAAGTACTTACATAGACATGATAATGATAATCATAATAATAATTTTCACCTTTACAATATTCCAAACTAGGAGTACCCCAGAAGCAACCAAATGCTTG
Source organism: Pseudeuparius sepicola (assembly GCA_963920635.1). Classification (NCBI taxonomy): domain Eukaryota; kingdom Metazoa; phylum Arthropoda; class Insecta; order Coleoptera; family Anthribidae; genus Pseudeuparius; species Pseudeuparius sepicola. Next base: position 13,525,488 of record OY987304.1, read on the forward strand.
TGCGGGGGAGAGGTTGCTATTTACTATTATTTAGGTTTATTCATTGTCATTTGGATAGCATTTGCTCAACTAGATCGATCGAAGGCAGAAAAACGTGCAGTCCCAAAAAATAGTTTGCGACGACTCTTCAAACGTCGTCACAGCGTCTTATCTTGACACTTTTTTTATATCTGTCACAGGTCACAGGTCACAGTTGTTTCACTGTAAACTTTGTTTTTAGTTACGTTAGCATTGATTATAAAAATCAGCTAAGAAAATACCTTTTCTTCTACTAAACTAGAAAAATATATACGTAGGTACACCTACAGGGTTATACTAAATTATGCCAAACTAATATGGCAGATGGAAAATGTCATTTTAGGCAAAAACTTTCTTTTAAATATGTGTTGAGAAATCACCAGAATTCTTGAATTGCAAACAAACAAATTCTACTTGCTGCTCCAAAAAAGAGAAATGGAGTCAACTCTGTATCAACTTTATATTAATAACTCTGTATTAATTCTGTATCAACTATGTATTTTGAAAATTGCCAAAGTTTTAATGGAACAGACAACTTTTTAATTTTTATTTATAAATATAAGTAGATATGCCATTTTGATAGGTATGCCAGCGGAGTACGCTGCCTCCAAAAATTTTCCTATTCATTGCACACGATTTATCCCATGAAAAGAGCAAACAAGTATTTATAAGGCCTCAAAATGCCCTATTTTCTTAATGCAGAGATGAACCCATTTCCGAAGTTGTAACTTTTCCGGAGCAGCAAGTTAAATTCGTTTACGAACATTTGTCTACAACAAACATTGTTATCGAGAAATGAATGTTCAATTCAATCTGGTGCAAAAACAAGGGGGTAGAAATTATTTTTCGAAAAGGGGGCCTGTCAGTGATGAAGGAAATGCTATTTTATTTTATTGCACTATATACCGGCATCCAGTGTAGCAAATTGTAAGTTAAAATGGTTTATCGTTTCTGACATCTTATTAAAAAAAGTTTTCCAATTTAAAATTTAACACCCTATACATTTTTATTTAAGCATGTATATAGGAACCGTCTTGCCCAAAATTACATTTTCCAACTGCCACATTAATTTAGAAACATCCTGTGTTTTTGCAAACTTTCTTGGCGTACCTCGTATTACAATATTAGATAATTAACGCAATAACGATAACTGAAATTATTAAAAAAATGCTTGCAAAATCCTTCGCTAATTATTACGTCTAATAAGAATATTATTCAAAACCAATTCGAACCTAACTTTCTCCACAAACATGGCATTTTCTGCGCGTCCATCATTGCATTTTTCTCGGACGCACTCCGATCGATGGCCAAATAAGTATAGGACGTCGAAAACTGGGGAAAAATTTCGAGTCCCCATTTTGGTCGTAAGGTCAACGCGCTTTCTAAGCATACTTGCCCACATAAACATGGCCTACTACGTTTTTTCGGCCGTATCAGTAGGTGGAGCAGACATGCGATACTCTTCTCGGCATGACGTAACGAGATGTCCAAATTTATGGGTACGAGAGAGGAATGCGACGTTTATTTTATTTAGGTGGTGGTCCAGAGATTCCGTTCACATTAAAACGGTCTTTGTCACATTAAAATCTGTTCTCATCAACAGAGGAGAACACACACAACAGAAGAACTAGAAAATTGACTAATAGAATAAAATATATACCTAGTATTTTACTCAAAGACGAGAAGTACACCGGACACCGGAAGCGATCAGTGGCGTAAGTACTCAAAAATTTAGGAATGGTAGGAGCAAAGTAAAGTAAGTACATACTTTGCGACATAAGAAGGGATTAAGAATAAAAGAAAGTCTGAGAACCAGCCGACACCTATGGTGGTTCCGTGGGGTTTGTTTTGAACGACTTGTAAGCTTTTATATTGGCACTTGATTTTTTAAACTATTTTTCTGGGCTTGCCTGTTGGGTCTCCTACGACATATTGAAGAGGTTGTCCGCTATTTTCCAACCACCCTGTAGATAATTCCACATAGGTACAAATAAAAATTGCATTTCCGAGATATAAATGAAACTTCTGACTTTTTTTTTGTCTGTTCAACAAAGTGGACATCTTATTAAGGAGTAGATTTTCTTTGAGTTGGCCATCAATGATGATAAGATATCTTATATCTTGCAAGAATCGATCTCCTGAGTAGACATCAACCCCTTTCTGTTGGATGAATAAGTTCTTCAGAAATTTTGTACTTTGGGTTGTTTCTATACTATATCCAAGTTACAGAGGCAGTGAATCAAAAGATTGGCCACTACGTGGTCGCGATGTATGTACAGCGTGTCCCAAATAGTTTGTCCTACACCCTGGATCTCAGGAACCGTAAGAGATACGAAAAAAACTTGAATACAAAAGTTGTAAGGTTAGCAGTGCACGTAACCCCTCTTTTATTTTCACAAATACAGGGCGATTCGTATTTGCAGGACAAAAATAAAATATTTAGATGTTGACAATTGCATTAATCCTTTGGAATATTTGCATTCTACATGAAATTTGCTACAGAACCCTTTTTTTTTGTTTTGTATTTTGGATGCATCGTTGCCAAGGTAGCGAATTTTTCTTGGAATTTAGGGACTTCGTGGGGGTTATTTAAACTGAATGCTGTATCTTTATTTTAATAGTTATCAAAGATATATTTTAGCCGAAGTATGACAGCAAAACCGTGTGTGGTGTGGTATGTCGAAATTGATTTTTGCATATACAGTGTGTTCATAACAGGCTCTCAAAATCAGATAATTTCAAACAGCAATAACTTATTTTTCAAATGGAATGGAAAAGTATACTTTTCCGCACGCATTTTAGTTTAGAAAGTGTCACTTTTCCGCACCATTTTTCCGCACTAGTGCGGAAAAGTGACAATTTCTAAACTAAAATGCGTGCGGAAAAGTAAATGCGTGCGGAAAACTGTACTTTTCCGCACGCTTGTAGAAAAAATAGTGTTCCTAACTCTTGCGGAAAGTGTCTTTTCCACACTCGATTTCTTGGCTGAACTCCGCTACGCGTCGTTCAGCCAACTGCAATCGCGTACGGAAAAGTGGCACTTTCCGCACTTGTTAGGAAATATACTATAACAATATTGTACAATTATTTTTATTCTTAGAAACACCTCAATTCATCAGCACGAGAAATAACACACAAAACTTATTTTCACTGATTTTCGCCACCGGGAACTAATTTTTCTAATAGCAATATTTCCAATTATATAATATGATAATGAGCAATCACTCACAACAACAAGAACAAAAATTAGTAACCGCATACACGTGTTTCATGCTATTTGGCAATCATCAGTACGTTGTAACATTAACCAAATCAAAAAAGATTTGGGAACTAACAAATGCGGTTACTAATAATTTATGTTGTTTTGAATGATTGCCCATTATCCCATTATCCCCTTTTCTTGTAAATACATTTACACTCGGTATATAATATGTTGATATTTCCTTTCCTTTTTACTTTAGCATGATATGTGGACTTATCACTAATTTACTATTTATACATTCATCAAAAGTTCTCAGCTAACTAGCTAACCATAATAAGGGAGTTCCATCCTGAAAGGTGTCAAATTTGAGCAAAATAGGAATTTTAAAGGCATCTGGAGAGTCAAGTGTGCCATGGAATCCCATCAAAACAGATGAATGATCAACAGGACTATTCAAAGTGTTGGTGTGCAAAGATTCAATACAAAAATGTACAGGGTCGTTTTTTCTGGGCCATCTGAAAATGCTGAATTTTTGTTAAACTTTATACTGGAATTATTGAAAAAACATTAATAAATACAAAAATAATTTATTTCTTTACAAAATGCCAACCAACAAATAAAAACAATTTAAATTGTTGGGCTTTTATCAATAAAGTCACTGTCTAAGAAGATACATTTCCTGTGCGTTTCCTGTTGTGGCGCACCAGAAACTTTAACTCATATAGACTTACTGATTCTCAGGCTTCTGTATTTTTAGACTTAGTTCGTTTATAGTGTCTGGGGGCGGTTTTGAGATGGCACACAGAAAGACACCCTTTATATTTTCTATTGGATCTTAACACACCAACACTGTGAGTGGTCCTTGGTCCTATTGACCATTCAATGCTCCCCATGGCACACTTGACTTGCCAGATGCCTTTAAAATTATTCCTTTTTTGCACAATCATAACACCCTGCAGAATGGAACTCCCTGTATATTTTTTGTTCAAATTTGGTATGTGGGGGTTTTAGGGTGTCCTGATTAACACTGAGGTGTCAGATTTTAAATAAAAAAGTGCTAAATGGTTTTCGTCATTTTATATTGGAAAAAAATTTCGTAGTAGGCCTTGGAAATGGTGATTAAGACCTGAAATTTTGTACCAAAGTAGAGTTTTTTGTAACCTATCTTTAGAAAAATATCACATGAAAAATAAACATTTTACGGGGTTGCTTCCATTTCAAATGGGTCACCATGTATAACTGTAAAACTTGCAAAATCTGTCCCCTGAATCTACTGTCATGTGTTTATGACAGTGTCAAACAATATTGGCTAACTAGAGTAGGTATCCATAAACAAGGCTACTAGCGCCTGGTAGAATAACTAGCGTTGTTTTTTGTTGCACGTTTTTGGGGCACGTTTTGCCAATTTTAACGCAAACGGTTGATTTAATCGTTATGAAACAAGAGTTTTGCAAAATGAAAAGATACAATGAAATGATGGACCTGCAAGACCAAAAAGATAACCTCAAAAAAGTTTGAGCAAAAAAATTAATAGGGTTGTTAGTTTTTAACCCCTTTTTATGGCACTGTGGAAATGAATAAACTATCCTAAGGCGTCTTCCAGTAAGTAGATAACACATACCAAATTTCAAATTTTTAAGTAGCGCCGTTATTGAGATATAAATAAAAAAATACTTTTGGGTCACTCTGTAGACCCGAATCTTGGCAAAGAAAGCCCAAAGCCCCCCTTAAAACCACCTGCCGAACTATACATTCTGACTCACCCTGTTTAGGTTTTATTAATATAATTATATAATATAATTAAAGAATTAATTCTAAAACTTTATATTAAGTTATATTAAACGATATTATTCCATTGCACCGATTGTTATTATTATTTTCTAATTAAATTTACTGTTATTTTGACGAGAGAGGTTAGTTCATGGGAAAACCATTTTCCCGAGCAGTGCACCGAAAATGAAGGTGATCGGGAAAAGCACACTTTCGATATCCAAAAATCGACTCGAAACAGGGTGATTTCGAAGAGGTGTAATAATTAACTTTTTCCGTGCGCTGTTTCCTTGCGCTAGCTTGAAAAAGCCTATTTTACATTATTGAAAAAATGAAAACCTCCTAACGTTACTAGGAAATTTCAAAGTCAGGAAGCCAATATAAATTAAAATTCACAACTTTTTATGAGTCATGTGGAATTTAGTTGCCGAGGCCTCTGGCCGAGGCAAATAAACCACATGAGTCATAAAAAGGACTTCAGTGCCGAGATACATATTATATATTTTTTTGAAATCGGAAAAAAGAATGTTTTATTAGGCATGAAAATAATCATACGGGATCACCCGTTCATGAACCAACTACGCGCGGCGTTGCTTGACTTTGACGATCGCTTTACCTAGGTCAAGTATGACCAGACACGGCGCCTTCGAACAGAAAAACCAAACTGCTGCTTGTTGTGCAGCCTCCATAACAAATCCATTGATATTCAAACCTACTAAAATATTTACTCTGAAAGATTGCGCTGCTATAGATAACAATTTCGCAATGTGTACGAAAAGTTAAATGGGCCTTTATTAGCCGGGTTTTGAATATTTGGTCACTTTTGACGGGCGATGGCTCCGCGTCTGACGTTTGATGTTTACATCTCGCCAAGGCCTTACTTATTGAAAAAATCGTACAATAATGGGCTCCTTCAGTGCCGATTTCTGAGCTTTTAATGACGATTTTGGGACAATTCACTGCCGATTTCAAGAAAAAAATATTCTTTGACTATGTTGTCTAATATTGGACAATATCTACCTACGTGTTTTCGTTACCCTGCAGTTCTATTTGCAAGGTACCAGGGGAGGAGCAAAATTCCGAGGGGGGCAAATACAGGAACATTATGCACCAACTTTTAATTTTTTTTCAGATATGTAATATTTGTGTATCTTTAGTTATAATAATGCAAATTTTAGAATTCACATGCAGGTACGATTGAGTACAAATTACAATATTTAAAACTTTCCACATTGTTGTAACAACTTTATACGGTTGGATAATAAACTTGTTTGCTACTTATCTGTAGCAATAATGAAATGTGTATCGACATTGCCTTATATGGTAAAGGCCACTGCAGGAAGAACCATTTGCCGTACAATCATTATTACATACAAATTCCAACAATTATTTTCCTCGTTTAAATCCGAAAATTGCTCTTGTATAATAACGCCGCTAATTTTATCTAATTAATTAATGAAGTCATACTTATATTGATTTATTATTGTTCGATAGTAATCTTTTCAAACCCGCCTCGATTGTAAAGTATAATAAAAATACAGCATATTTAAAAGTACCTAGGAATGCTGTGGAAAAAGTGGGTATCTATCGTTGAGGGTTGAATAATAGTATATTATACACTTAGGTTGAGAAGTGAGCCAGTATATACCGAGCTTTTTTATATCCTGAGGCGCGTAGCGCCGAAGGATATAATATGCGAGGTAAATAATGGCCTTCTCAACCGAAGTGTATATAGAATTTTTTTTTACCAGTAACATTGAAATGTTGCCATATTTTAGTTTATTTTAGTCATTCTCGCTTTTTTCAAATACTTCGAAATATCAAGTAGCCTGGGAGTTCAGTTGTCAAGCTGATAAAATGACACTAATCTTTAAATGTCATATAGAAAATGTTTCATTATTTACCTAGATATTTTTTAATTATCATTATTTACCTAGGGTGAGAAATATTACTTCTCATTAGAGGAATGAGGTAAATAATGGTGATTTCTCAGGTTAGTAAACAAGCAAAAATCGGATGAAAAATAAAAAACTACGGGGGTGCATCCATTTAGAATGAGTCACCTAATCGTAAACTGAACTTGGAAAGTTGCACATATCTCTTCCCATGAAAGAAAAGTGGCTTCTGCCTCCTTTTGGCATGCCACTGGATACCAACAACAAATATGGTATCCTCACAAAAGGACTATTAAATATTGCCTCTGGAGACCGGTTGTGTGCAATTAAACCACATTAAATAGCGGTTTTAGCAGGCAGGTAACTGTAAAAGCAGTTGTAATCGCTATATGCTGTAGATCGAGACATTTTAAATAAATCACAAAAACTTGAGTGCGAGCGAGGGCAAGTCCAGCAACAACTGGCAGAATTCCTTTTCTCAGCAAGCATAAAAATTATAATTAAATTATGATAAAAAAAAGCGAGATGCAAAACTTGATATTAAGATATTTTTAAAAGTGGTAACAGGGATGAAATGACAAATTATCGACCGATTTCCGTTGTTAATAATTTTGCAAAGCTTTTTGAAAGGTGTTTAAATAACAGACTTTGGGAATTTTTGTATAAGCACAATATTATTTCAAAGAATCAGTTTGGCTTCCAGAAAAATATTGGTGCTGAGCAACCATTAGAAATACTCACAAATAAAATATTGGAAAATTTTAATGATAATAAAAAGGGTATTGCTGTATTTTTGGATCTGCAAAAGGCGTTTGACACAGTTTCGCATATAATATTGTTAGATAAACTACAAAATATAGGTATCAGAGGCAACGCATTAGAACTTTTTAAGAACTATTTAAAAGATAGGGCGCAGTGTGTAAAAATAGCATCTGTACACAGCTCCAAGCAAATAGTCAAAATTGGCATCCCCCAGGGAACCATCCTCGGTCCAACAGTTTTTTTGATATTTATAAACGACCTTTTGTCCTATAATAGATGCAAAATATTGTATTACGCAGATGATACGGTCTTACTTTGTGAAGGTGCATCTTGGAATGAAGTTTGGAACACAGCACAAAATGTATTAAATGATGTGAAAAAATGGCTTAACACTAACCTATTAAATTTAAACATATCCAAAACAAAATATATAGCATTCTCTCCAACAAAGACTGGTTTAAATATTAATTTATCACCGTTGAAAATTGACGGGATGCAAAACCAGGTTAACCGTACAGATAGTTTGAAGTATTTAGGGGTATTAATAGACCAACACCTTAAGTGGGGAGCTCATATAGAATACTTAGTAATAGAATAAAAAAAATATGTTACAAATTTTATACATTACGCAATATTTTATATGCACGCCGCACTCAAGTTTGTCTATAGGCAGAAAGATCTAAAAAAAATTTGTCATGCTTACTCCACTCGAAGCAACAATTCTAGCCTATACATATATTTATAATAAACACAATAAAACTATTAGTCAAAAAATTGTTTATTTTAACGGCATAAAACTTTTTAATTCTATTCCTTGTGAATACAAACGATTGTCCTTATTTATGTTTAAACGTAAAACAAAAGAATACATTATTCTTAATTACAGAGATTTGCTCTCCAAACTGGCATTATGTACACCTCTGCTGGATAGTGTTCATTGCTTCATTGCATTCATTGCATTTAATCTTGCATTTAATCTAATGTTTTTTGGGGATTTGTGGATTTCTTATGGTTTCACAGAGTTTTTTTCTCTTAAAAAAAACTGTTTTATGTATGAAATTTCCTGTTTGTGTGTGGCTAATGGTATGGTTTCTTTTTTCTTGTTCTTTTTTTCTTTTTTGGACACAGCACAAGCTAGTCTTAGGTGTCCTAAATTGTTTATATCTAGTGCATTATTATTGTAGCCATCAAATATTTTTATTGTATAAAAGCTATTAGCTAATAAGGATGCTTTCCTTGTATAGATTGTTTACATTTGGTGCATTGGATTATTATAATGTAATTGTTATAATGTAATATATAATAATAATAATAATAATAAAAAAAAGATCCTCAAATTTTCCACCGAAGTTGTTTCAGTTTTGACCCGATAAGACTGTAACATTTCCGGTGTAAATCTCACTAACAAAATTGTGTATATTCCTAGTAGCCAAATCTAACTTTTAATTCCCAAAGTTGGTAATATCAGTCCCTAAGACCAATATCTTTTCATTCGGCTTCGATTCTTTGGTAAGGTTTAAACAAAAAATGGTTAATTCCGGACCTAGATATTACAAATAATGGCTCACTTCTCAACCTAGGTGTATAATATACTATTATATTTACATAAAAGTAATAACAATTCTAATAATTAAATAACTATAAATAAAACAACTTATCTAAACCCTCTAAATGAGGGATAGTACCAAGAACTGAGGCCGCATTTCCCCTTTGGATAGCTAAACCGATTCTTTGGGTGATGAAGTTTTTTGCCCTTTTGTCATTTAATTTTTTACAAATATCTTCGATACATTTTTTAGCTTCATCACCCCAAGGACCAAAAGTCTCCACTCCAAAGGGAACAAAAATAAAACGGTCTTCCAACTCTTCATAATTTTTTCTCTTTTGATTTTCCCCACTACAGACAGCTTCCCCTGCCTTCCCTATAGGAATCGGCCAAAGTGATCCTATATAGGAATCGGCCAAAGTGTCACTACATGTAGCGTCCCACACAAGAGCTTTTCCCGCTCTCCAAGGCACTAGATTCAGAGTCATACCAGCCGCCCGTTTTCCATCAGTGCGACAAATCCCACTTGGTTCTAGAATTGAGGGAAATTCGGCAACTACCAAAGATCTTTTTATAATATCATTGATCAACCTGTGGCGGGACAAACGACCTACACTTCTATTGCGGCTTAGCCCATGAAGGCCATAAATATCAACTGATTTGCCGCAAGTGCAGGCGTTTTGTTCACAAACAGGCTGACCAAGTCGTAATGCGATAGAAATTCAGAAGCTGGAGTCATCCAAGAGGGTTCCCAGTGAAGCAGCGGGCGAAGCTTGAAGCCATGCACTACTTTCTGGCTTTTGAAGAGCTAGAAAGGCGAGCTTTATCCTTAACATCTTGGCAATCACAGATAAAGTTGTCAAGAAAAACCTGACACATTCTCCTATCAAAACTTCTCTGGCACTTTCGCATATCATCTGGAATTTTCTTAATTTTATTTAGAGATAACCACGAATTTAAAGCCTCAGAATAACCAAAATCAGAGAAGCAATAAATATTTGCGGGAAGAACTGACTGAAGTAAAGTTGACACATCATTAACAGAACCAAGAAAAGCCGAAAAACAAAGGGTCGAGGTATCTCGGATTCCCAGATCACCTATTTAACACGCAATGAACATAATGACCAAGCTTTGCTATCAAAATTACAATTAGTTATATTTTCTAAAGTATCTTTTAAAATACATTCAAATTCTTTTAGGCATTCTGAAACTCTCCAACAAGGTGCGCAACGCATCAAATAAGTAATTCGAGAAATCGCGAAAAAATGTTTGAGAAGAAAGTAAGCAGTGTGAGAATTGAGTAAAGAGAGGTTTTTTGAGATTTGAGAAAATGTGGCAATCTTTGACTTAACATTTTTACGTATTTCTTGATTAGAAAAGGGGCATCCAAGTAAGTTGAGACATTCCAGGTATACTCGCGAGAAATTCTTATCAAATTCTGATACAGAAAAAGAGGGAGAAAAATTTGAATCGTAAGAAATTACCGAGAACCCACATTTTTTAAAATTTACTTTTAAACCAATTTCCGAACAGAACTCAACAATTTGTTTGAAGTCTCGAAAAACAGTATTAGGGTCACCAGCAATGGTGCCATCGTTCAGATACCATAGATTAATCTCAGACTGTAAACTGGATAAAAATGGATGAAGAGCCAAACAAAATAAAGGTGGACCCAAAGGATCGCCTTGCTGTACCCCTCTTTGAGAATAAATAATTTTGTCACCAAATGATAAAAAAGAAGACTCTTGGTAACACTGTAAAATTGTAAAATTCCGGAATATATTGCATCACTCTAGAAAGGATTGTATCTCTATTAATCATATTAATAGCATTATAAAAATCGATTTTTAGTAGTACCACAGACCTATATTTTCCCAAAGAATTATAAATTTTTGAACAAACTATTTTAGCCATTAACCTACGTATACAGAGTCCTACTGCAATAGGTCGTATGTCGTAAACCATCATCTTTCCTGTTTAAGGCACATAATGAAACACCAAAAAAAGGGAAGAAAAAAGATTTGGGACCGATCCACTAATAATATGAGTTGTTATTGCAGAAAGGGCCAAGAGAAGATTTGAAGAACAAGTGCCAAGATTCTCACCAGTTAAATATTTCAAATGTTGCGGTCTCGGGGAATCTAAGCCTCCAGCAGATCCAGGTTTAAAAGAGCTGATAGCATTTTTCACATCTAAAACTGATATTTCACTAAAAGCAATGACGTCAGAACCTATAGACAGGTTTGTTTTGATAAACGCTTGACGCCCAGAACTAATCACAATCTAAGCGCTCCATTAAATTATTCCGAAAATGTCGCGAGATTGTCAGAAATTGCCCCTTTTTGTCGAGCCGTAGCGAACTTATTTCGACTCTGGGCTCGGAGGCTGGCGTCGTTAGACCATCCCCCGAATCTTCAAGTGAGGTTGCGATGCTTCCGGCGCCCCCAAACAAGAAAAAACATGCGATATCTAAGTGTGATTCTGGAGGAACTATAACCGAGAATCACCGGGTGTATAGTTGGTTGATGGTTGACTTTCTGTCTTTGTTTGTGGCATGTTTTTAGAGTAGTATGGATATATTTAATCTTGGGGTCAAAATAAAGGGCATTTTAACAATGGGGCGCCACGTCTATAGGTTTTGACGTCATTGACTAAAAGCAAGTTTTTCATAAGAAAAAATGGGAAAAACCTGAACTTTGTTGTGTGCAGGATGTTTCTCTTGCAATTTTTTGTAAGTCTCTAAATCTTTTGACGTTAAAATATCTTCAGAACTAACTAGTCGAATTGCTCCCTTGATGTCTCCATCAGATAATTTTGATTCAACCTTTCTTGATAAATCATTATTTTTATTTTTTCCTGTCTTCATCGATGTCTTCTTTTCCAGTTTTGAAGTTACTCCATATTTATCCTCTTCTCAAAATTTCTACATTATACTTTACTACTGTTGTCAGGGATTTATATTTATTTGTCTTAGATTTTTCTGGAACCTTTAAAGCAGAGTAGAGAAACAAAAATAGATTTAACCAAGATCGAAAATTATTATCAGAAGTACATACATTTATTCAAAATCGACGTAAATTCTTCGGCCATGCAATTCCGGGCACCTTTTGAAATTCGTCTTAGAACAGGAACTGAAGATTTCAAACCAGAAATTAACTTGTGTAAAAAAAATAGAATCATCATCATCAATGCTTTGATCTAAAAACTGTCTATGTAGTCGGATATGCTGCTTTAAACCTTAATTTCCTTTAAAAAAATTTCCACAACAGATTGCATTTACCTACATTTATCAAAATTTTGCTTGAAAAATTGAGTGGAATAAAATGATGACTGTTCTTGCCTAAATAAAATAAAAGTATTTCAGAAGTCTGATATCTGATATCCAGGCATAAAATTGAAAGCAGAACACATTTTCTACAGTGTGTTCCAAGAAAAGTGAAACAAGAGGTGCGAAAACAAAAAAAAAATGAGTTTATCGTTAATTCGGTTTACTTTGAGAATTTCCTTTAACAATAAATTCAATGATTTTTTTTTGATTTTGATAAACTAGATCTAATAAAAATTTATCCAATAAATTTTGAGAATGGCTTGATTTTTAAAATCTTATAACTTCTTCGATTAACTTGTATTTGCAATGCACCTTTATTTTTTAAGGGGGAGGCGATAATAATGTACTTTCATTTGTTATTCCAAAACATAATCTTATCATATTTCATATAATTCATAGGTACATAAATATAATACCTGTATACATTTGTATTCGCACAAGGCACCTTTGCGATGTTCCTGAAATTGTAGGTATATTTTATTGTTGTGATGATCTAATTTCATACATGTTCAATGCCGTACTCCTTGGCACATGTCTCTATAAAAGAAGTACAAGGCGTGCTTATTTTTTTACCTGATAATTTCCTTTAATGCATGTTTGACTCGTAAACAGGATTTGTAAAATATCGAGTGAAGATGCCGCTAAATGCAATTAACGAAATACTTAAATTAAATTTCATTAATTATCATCATTTTTCGGAAATGCTATTTTTATTTAGAGCGTTAAACACCAAGTTTATTAATGTCTTTCAATTAAAATTAACCTACCTAAAACGTCGCTCAAGCACAAAACTAAAATTGCTGAAACGGATTAATTACCAATTAGCATTTTTGTTTAATCGGAATTTCTGTTTCTAAATCGCTACAATGACAAATCTGCGAAAAGTGCACCTAGAACATAACAGTACGTTAGTTATTTTATTTAGATGAAGATGAATGATTCTCTATCCACACTAATATAAGCATTTAGTTTGAAATTACTATTCGGAACAAAAATTCTAGATTTTAACTTCACTATATAATAAACAATTTATTCAGAAATAATAAATTCGCTATATCTTGATAGCTTTCCTGTACTTACAACAAGTAAATTGTATTGAAATACCTACCTCCTGAAGCTAAGAATATTGTTGAGAAAATTGGAAAATCGATTTATTTTATGTCAACTTATTTATTCAGTCAAATAGTATATTTCCTAACAAGTGCGGAAAGTGCCACTTTTTCGCACGCGATTTCAGTTGGCTGAACGACGCGTATCGGAGTTCAGCCAAGAAATCGAGTGTGGAAAAGAGACTTTCCGCAAGAGTTAGGAACACGGAACACTATTTTTTCTACAAGCGTGCGGAAAAGTAAAGAAATGAAAAGTACACTTTTCCGCACTCATTTTAGTTTAGAAAGTGTCACTTTTCCACACTAGTGCGGAAAAGTAGTGCGGAGAAGTATTTTTCCGCACGCTTGTAGAAAAAATACGTTTATTTATGTATCATCGGACGCTCCTAATTTGCAAAGAGGTCACCAGACCTATTTCAGACTTAGATTTCCATTATTTTGTTTAATAAATTGTTAAGCTCACAAGGTGACACAATTTTTGTAGAGGTCATTGTGCCTTACCTTGAGAAAACGCGTGCAAATCCGATCAAGATTTCCTTTTTCGGATGCCATACACGCTGTGGACATTTATGGACAAATTGCTATAGAGAAGCCAAACGCATTCTTGTTATGTGAACAGCCAGAGAAAATTAAAAGGAATTTTCATAAAATAGAAACTAAAATGCATTGTAATTATTAGGTACTTATACTTATTCAGATTATTCCGAGGTACCTATTTAAAATAATTATTTTAATATCATTCTATGAGATAGAGATATCAGGTATGTTTAGGATTTTTGCATTACCCACCATCCAAATAAGGCAAGTCATCACAGTTTTCCCTGATGACAAACTTATCTGTATCGATAATGAAATCCCCAGAACAATCTATTCTGTGGTCCTTACGTGTAACGTGTAACACATAATTTTTATGTAAGGGTTTTTAAGAGATAAGAAGTATGAATACATTATTAGTGTTTGTCATCTTTATTTTCAACTTTAAGCTGATACAAATCCACCGTCAATAGGCAAGCAGGATCCTGTGACCATACCAGCGCTGTCGCTTAGAAGAAATAAAACCACATCTACTACGTCTTTAACTTCACCAAATCTAAAAAAGGAACAGAAAACTGTCAACAAATTATTAATTCATAAATATGTAGGTAGCAAACGCAAATTCGATTTTTTAGAAAAAATAATTTGGAAATAGTTTCTATCTTGAGGAATGCAACAATGATTTAAATAGTTTCCACGTAGTTCGTGAGTGAAATATGTTCTTTTTTTGTAAAAAACAGCCTCCAATAAAGTACCTACTATGGAGGCTTACTTTGATAATTTTTCTAAATTCGCCATGAGAAGGACGGGAAAATTCAACTTTTGATTTACTTTTGCCGAAAAAAGCAAAAGTAGTAGCTATCAGGTAAATAGGTATGGCATCCCAAAACGCGTTGACGAATATTATTGCAATGATATTCGAGGAATGCAAATTTATGGCACTATACTCCCATTGAATTTGAATTTATTTTATATTCCCTTGAACTTGAGCTATCAAAAATTAGATGGTCTAATAATAATAATAATAATGCCTTTATTAGCCCAACAGAAATTACATTCCAATTATAGAGCTACTTAGCACGATACATATTATAGATACTAGTGTGTTTGTAAATCCTATATTATGCAAATCAAGCAAACAAGAAAGATTATTAATACAAATTACCTGGTAAATTATCAACAAAGATTCTCAATGCAATTAGTCGAAGTTTCAGCCGAAGTATGAAACAGATCACAGACATCATTCAGCTTATTTGCATTGCTACACATGAAATACAAGGGAGATTTCCACAACAAATTCGTGTTGGGAGTTTCTAAATAAAACATTTTGTTCCGTCTTGCTTCAATTCGAGGTACATAGAAGTTAAGTTGAGACAAGATATCAGGACAATCCACCTCGTTATGCAGAACTTTATACAAATATTTTATCGATTGGCCGTGTCTCCTATTTTCTAAAGATTTAATATTACAGATGGTCAACAGCCTAGAATGGTCAAATCCTCTCTCCGGATAATTACCAGTTTCTTTGAACACTCTAAACTTTAAATAACGTCTCTGAACTGCCTCCAATGCTGCTTTATGAGTCTCATAATAAGGATTCCATATTCTAAGTCTAATGAGACTTTCTATTATGATTTCAAGCTATTCTACGAGTTGCAAGGTTCTTTGTGTTTCATACGTCGCAAAAATTGCTTTCTTGGGATTTAGTTGCATACCACAACGTCCACAACCGATTTAAATAATTACAAAGCCATCAACTGAGAAAACTGACAACGCGGCATGAGCGTCCACGGGTCAGTCCTGTCAGTTGATTTGAAAAGTGCGTGACATAAGTAACTGATATTGTTGTTCGAATATTACGATGAGGCAGTGTTAAACTAAAATATTTGTATTTAGACTGAAACAATTAACTATGGAATTCTAATCAGAAGTGATTGCTTCGGAACATTCAGTTGTCTGTTGTTTATACTCCTCGGAAAATTATGTCGTAAGTATAAGTAAAAATAATCCTTTGCCACACGGCGCAGTGGAAAATTTCCTACAAAAACTCGACTTACAACAAATGCAGTAACTTCTATTTTCCCAAGGTAGGGGACATCAATACAGGGTGTTTCATATAAATATTTTTTCCTAAGATGCCCATTAACGGAGATTATATGAAGTTCGAAAGGGGCAACCTGCGATTTACCTTTTCGACTCTAACTTTCAAACTACCCCGTATAATGAAATGAAGTTTTGAGGGTAGGTAAACAGTGTAAGGACAAATAACGCAATGATACACCTCTTACTTTCAGAGAAGCCAGAGACGGACTGGCTCCACCATTTAAGGGGACAGAACTTTCCTATCGAGCCCAAAATGCTGTTATTCGGATTCGGTGACTTGGATTTATCTAAAGAAAAGGTACTCTACATTTGATTCGATGAAACAAACCTTTTTCAAGATAATTCAATTCTTATGCAATTTAATTAAGTTAAAAAAGTAAAGAAATAGTATATTTCATTACGAGTCTGGAAAAATCTATTACTGGACGTGTAATGAACGATATTTTTTATTATACTTCTTTGAAAACGGAAACAAAACATTTTATCGGCATATTATAATAAATTTAATTGACAAAAAATAAACAATGCAGAAAATATAGTGTTTGGTATGTATGATGCGTTTCCATGGTTACTCTCAAATTATTTCAAAGGTGCTTTGTTGTAAATTAGTTATTGTCAGATGTCAGATAAGGTGAATAAAACGTCAAAAATATTACAGAAATGTATCTAAATATTGAAACACTTGCGAATTAAAATACAAAATAGGTATATGTTAAATATCAGAGAGCATATAGAGTTTCTTAAATTTAGTTTACTTTGCTGTATATTTCTATTTTAAAGCCATATATTCGGTATTTTTATTCAGCGCACGGAAAGTTTTTCCATGCGCTGTTTCCGTGCGCTAGCCCGAAAAAAAAACATTTTTCATTATTGCTAAAACAGATGAAAATAAGGTGTTTTCAAAGAAGTATAATAAAAAAATGGTTTCCATACTTCCGATATACAATTTGCTTCTCTTTCGAACTGCATCAAACTATATCAGATTATCCTGTTTTAAAACATTCATTTGCTACGCGACACGTGATAATTCTCAAAAAATTCGTGTAACTACTCGAAAAATTTCCGGCAATAATTCAAGCACTAGGGCGATTACTAGTACTAGTGAGAATTCAACGCCTTCCAATATGAACCAATGAAATGATATGATTTTTGAAATATTAATCAATCAGGTGATGATTTCAGCGATAATACCACTAGTGGTATTTTCGCTGAAATCCTACTCTCTTAGTTACGTCCCTAGTTACGCTAAACCAATATTGTGGCAGCTAAAACTGATAACCCGATAACTTCTTCACATTACCAAATTTAATATAGGACTAGAATATATGTTTTCAGTTAACACATTGATCTTTAAATATCTATTAGCACAAAAAAACATATTCAGAACTGAAAGTTCAATCTAAATGACAGCTAGCTGTCAAACTAACTATTTGCAGTTGTTTAATTCTTTTTTTAAATACAACTCGTGGTATGCCTAATAATAGATAATACCTTTCCTTAATTTATCACTCATTATAATCCCAATGCTAATAAAATACCACTCCTGCTGGGCAGTCGTGGTATTTCCAACTTTGTGATTATAATTCGTAAAATTAACGAAAGGTATTATCGATAATAGGCAGAGCACTTGTTATATTACCTCTGATAATACCACAGCATTAAGTAAGCTGTGATAATACCACTACCTAGTGGTATATACATACCATCGCTGAAATCATCGCCTGATTGGTTAATACTTCAAAAATTATGTCATTTCATTGGGTCATATTGGCAGGCGTTGAATTCTCTATATAATGTTACCTAAACACAAAGAAACTTTTACCGTTGGGTGAAGATTTAAACCTTCAGTCAACGCTTTTACCTCCAGACTGCGAGACTACTTAGGTTATAACCACTACAGTGTTTTAAAGTCTCCATACTTTTAGGTATTCAAAACTCTCAAAAGAAGATATGCTTATTGGAAATGGAAAAGCAGCAACCACTCCTCCAAAAAAAACTCTTGCGGATATTGGATATAGAAATAATATACAAGGTAGATACTTAGAAAAAAGTCAATGCTCGAAGAAATATTGGAACATGAAGAATCGGTCGCATCAACGAGTAAACGCTTATGCACAATTACGATAATTTAGAAAAAAAACTGTACCTACAACAATATAAAATATCAAACAGAAAACCGCATTTTTTAACGCCTATGTCGCATTTTGTATTGTCTCCGGCATTTAAATTTATAGAACAAGCCTCATTGGCGTAACAAAGGGTGGCCACGGGCACACTACTTGTCCTTACACTATCTATCAACCTACACAAATTAATCATAATAATTTCATTATGTGTCGAACATTTATTAACTATAAAAAATAAACTAAGCCAAAGTGCAGAGAAGTTCGTCTAAGAGGCCGATCGCCATTAGCCTCACTAGGCTCATGATTTATTGTAATCATGCCATAGACTTGTTGAACATGCCAATTTAAGTCGGTTATGAGCCCTATGCGTATAAAATAGAGACTTTGTGGTGAAATATAGACGGAAGTTGGAATTTTGGATTTCTCCTGTTTAGTAATTGTGATTTAAAAATTCCACTGGTAACAGTCTTTATAAACCACAAACTTTCGAAATTTGTGATAGTGATAATACAACCGCGAACGAATAATGTATAGAAGTATATGCAAGCATTACAAACATAATATAATATAATATAACCCTCATAAGCAAAAGTCGAAGCAAAGATGTATACAACCGTCGAAGTCATTCAGCTTATAATAACATCGTTGGGTCACTCTTCAGTCAATGATAACATTGTTATTTATAATAATAATAATAATGTTTCGACTGATCCTATCTCTTTCGCCGTAATTTGAAATTAATATATGTGTGAATTAGTGTGAAAGTATAATAATAGGCTTATGAGAATACACAAATAAAATGTTTGAATGACGGAATTTATTAATTTGTTTGTCAAAAACATTCAAAAATATACCCAATAATTATGTTTGACTTATCACTGGAAAGAGGAATTCGACGTGCATTTGGTATGAAGTTTAAATACCTACTTATAGGATTTTAATAATAAACCAACAAATCATATTTAATTGTAAAAATATGCACAGGTATTTTACTGCAAATTTCATTTTTCTCTTAAGTTTCCTCGACTTGTTTACTATTTATTCCTGATTTCAAAGCTGGCGTTTATAGTATATAGTAAGTACTCCGAAGCGGAGAACTTTTCATAAGAGCCAAGGGAAACATTATATTAGATCCAGCGAGGCTCATAGCAGTGTTTAGGTAGGTTTTCGGCTATGCTCATAGTGCCGAGGTCAGCAGAGGTTGCAATGAAACTTCCACGGAGACCGAGTATGTACATATACCTATCTATTATTTTTACATATACCTATCTATTATTTTTTTATTATAAATAATGTTGTCGATATTGCACAAACTATCGATGCCAGGCGCCAGGGGTGTCTGAGGAGGACCACCTAGGCCGAGAACTTGATGGACTCCAGATGGGTTCAAGTGGAGGGCCAAGGGCTTGGCCCCGGTGAACCCGGAGGAGCGACACATTCTCTCTCTCGCTGGTCGCTTTCTGTTTCACTTGTATATTTTTCGCTGTTGTAACCATTTAGCATTATATGTTTATATTTCACCGGTCGGGTTTTATTACGTCAGACAACATCAGAAGTGGGATAATAACCCCGCGCAGCGTCGTACGAAAAAAAAAATAGTGAATCGGGTCTCGCGTCGCGGTACGGGAAAATGAATCGCCAACAGAGATCCAGGGATAGGAGTGGACGCTCGGTAGATGTCCCTAGTGCCCGTAGTCGTTCGCCGATTAGTCAGGATGACGGATTCAATGGGGAACGAGAGAGGGAGCGACCGGTGCGGCGACACAGGGATGAGACGCCGGAAAGGAGTTTTACACCCCCGTTGGCGGCGTCCTCTCAACGGCAGGAAGGTAGTGAGGTTCATTCGCTAAGCCAGGCTTTGCTTGAGGGAATTAACCGAATTGCAAATAATAGGCCATCTGGTGCAGCAGGTATGATTGATAAGAATATTATAAACGAATTTAATCCGCTTCATAACGATATAAAAGAGTGGCTCGGGTCAGTAGACGAGTTCGCATATATCAATGAATGGTCTGATCAAATTACGTGCCATCTAGCACTAGGTAAACTACGCGGTCCTGCGGAGATTTGGTATCGGGCATTGCCTACACGTCTTTTTACATGGCAAGAGTGGAAACAGCTGTTGCTGGAACAGTTCATACCTAGGCGAGATTTACACTCAGACATGTCTAACATGTTAAATTGCCTTCCAAAACCAAATGAGTCTCTATATGAGTACTCGTTTCAAAAACTGTCGCTAATAAATAAAATGAAAATCCCCCTCAGCGACGGAGACAAGGTAAATTTAATAATGGGCGGCATAACAGACGAACAAATTAGATTTTCTGTAGAAACCGCGGAAATCACAAATCCGGCTAAGCTAGCGCGTTATCTTAAAATTTTTGACACTCCCAATAATAGCTACCGCCGCCTTTCAACAACCAGCCCAAATGCACCGCGAGCCATTACCAATACCGAGGGTGCAACTTCGAGCGCAACCCGCAATAAAAGCCAACAGGTGGTACCAAGTAGTGCAAAAAAATGTTACCGCTGTCAACAAATAGGTCACGTTAGAAGTCAATGTCCCAAACCGTCGTTCACCACAGGCAAAGAAATTGTGCCCTACCGTAATAATTTATGACCCGTCCCTCGCTCAATCGGATGTTTTAATAGTTCCATGCAGAAATATTTTAAAACCATTTTACCTACTAGAAACCACCCCAATCAAATGTTTTATCGATTTCGGGAGCGAGTGTTCGCTTATAAATAACGCTATCATCTCACCTTTAAATTTACAACTTCAAAAACTGAAAGATCCCGTCGCCATTACGACAGCATCCGATTCATATTTAAAAATCTCGTATAGTGTAACTGCGACAGTGACAATTGACGCCATAACAAAACAAATTTCCTTATATGTTATAACAAAACAGATTATGAACGTCGACGTACTCATAGGTCAAAACTTTACGGATCTAGAAGACATCACATATTTTAAAATAGGGTCAGCGTTACAATTTAGTGTACGTCCGGTTGGGTTGTTATTGCACAAAGCCAATGTTAACATCGGGGTTGACGACATAGGCGCGGTGAAGTCTCTGCTAAGTCTCTTAAATAGGTACAAACGATCTTTTGCGGGAAACAGTTTCGATGTGGGGACATGTACGGAGGAAATGCGGATAGAGTTAACAACAACCACTCCGGTTACGCATAGGCCCCGAAGATATCCCGAAAAAGAGCGGGAGTTAATTAGAAACATCGTAGAGGAGCTGTTAAAACATGGTATTATCCGAGAGTCAGATTCACCATACGCGAGTCAAGTTTTGTTGGTTTCCAAGAAAAATGGCGAGAAGAGGCTATGTGTGGACTATAGGGCGCTAAATAAAGTCACTGTCCCGAACAGAAATCCTCTTCCGCTAATCGAGGAACAAATTGATCGATTATCCGGATATAATTATTTTTGCAACCTTGATTTGGCTTCCGGATATTACCAGATAAGAATGTCGGAAGATTCGATATCTAAAACCGCTTTTGTTACCCAGGACGGCTTATACGAGTTCTTAAAAATGCCCTTCGGCCTCACAAATGCACCTTCAATATTTCAGAAAATAATAAACAGAATTTTGGGAAAATTACGATTTTCTAAAGTTTTGGTTTATTTAGACGATCTCCTAATACCGGGACAAAGCATTACGGACGTTTTAACTACACTGGAAGAAGTCTTACAACTCTTTCAACAATATGGCCTTACCTTCAATTTAAAAAAGTGCAGCTTTTTGCTAGCAAATACGATACGAGTAAAATATCCTATCAGTAATAGTTGTTTATGGGCCCGCGCTAGAAAACCTCTAGCCTAATGGGATTCTCGGGACATCAGAACCTGTACTATCTCACCAGGTTTGTAACCTTGAGATAGCTTCCCCGGTTCCGAACCGCCCTACCCTTAACTAAGAGCACTACCGGGACATCGGAACCTTACACTGTTGCACCGGGTACTTACAACCCTGCTTTAGCTTCCCGGTTCCGAACCGCCCTGCTCTGGAAACGGGAGCACCGGGACATCAGAACCTGCACTATCTCACCGGGTACTTACAACCCTGACATAGTTTCCCGCAGGCCCGAACCGCCCTGCTACCAAAACTCCCGAGGCCTTTCCATACCATTCACATCGACCACTTAGGACCGTTCGTTAGAACAAAAAGGGGCAACACCCAACTTATAGTTGTCGTTGATGCTTTTACCAAGTATGTCTTACTTTACCCGGTCAAAAATACAAAGATATGCCATG
This sequence comes from Pseudeuparius sepicola, assembly GCA_963920635.1. Classification (NCBI taxonomy): domain Eukaryota; kingdom Metazoa; phylum Arthropoda; class Insecta; order Coleoptera; family Anthribidae; genus Pseudeuparius; species Pseudeuparius sepicola. The sequence continues at coordinate 13,548,148 of OY987304.1, forward strand.
TAACAGATACCTTAAATGAAATGATCAAGTACTTTGGGGCACCCCACCGAGTCATAAGCGATAGGGAAAGGTCATTTACCTCGGGCAAATTCAAGAGGTTCTGCGAAAGTCGCGGTATAACTCACTACCTGAATGCGGAGGGACTGCCACGGGGAAACGGACAAGTGGAGAGATACAATAGAACCGTATTAGACTCGTTGTCCACCATGGGAGCCAATTTAGAAGATGACAGCTGGGACGGAAATCTGGTCAACATTCAGCTGGGCCTAAACGGAACAGTAAATAGGGCACTAGGGGCGACATCGAGTGAGGTGTTAATGGGTTACCGAGTCTCCGGACAGGTGGCATTTGTTCCTACGGACGTCAAGGACAACATAGACATAACCGCGTTGAAGCAAAAAGTGTGCGACAACTACCCGGACTATCAAGCGCGACAAAAAGAACATTTTGACGCGAGGCGATGCGCGGCCAAAGTGTTTCAAGTAGGTGACCTTGTACTACTCAGGGTTACAACGGTACAGGCGACAGGTTCCAGCCGAAAACTGCTACCGAAATGGCGGGGGCCATTTAGGATATCTCGGATTTTGGGAAATGACCGGTACGAGGTCAGAGACATCCCGGGAATGACGAGGGCAAAGACTCCATACCTGAGCGTAGCAGGGGTGGAAAACATCAAGCCTTGGATTCAGTTTTAACAACAGAGGTAGACCAGGTAAACTAAGTAAGGTTAAGGTGTGGAAACGGCGATGTGGTGTCCCCAGCCCGGTTCGCATTGGTAGCAGGGCGGTTCGGGCCTGCGGGAAACTATGTCAGGGTTGTAAGTACCCGGTGAGATAGTGCAGGTTCTGATGTCCCGGTGCTCCCGTTTCCAGAGCAGGGCGGTTCGGAACCGGGAAGCTAAAGCAGGGTTGTAAGTACCCGGTGCAACAGTGTAAGGTTCCGATGTCCCGGTAGTGCTCTTAGTTAAGGGTAGGGCGGTTCGGAACCGGGGAAGCTATCTCAAGGTTACAAACCTGGTGAGATAGTACAGGTTCTGATGTCCCGAGAATCCCATTAGGCTAGAGGTTTTCTAGCGCGGGCCCATAAACAACTATTACTGATAGGATATTTTACTCGTATCGTATTTGCTAGCAAAAATTTCATTGTGAATATGGTTGCTGTCCTGTCTTTTACTGTTACCCCTTTATTTTATTATTTTCCCATTTATCACGCCATTAGTAGGCTTAGGTTAGCTAAAGGCAGGAATGGCCGGAGCGAAGGCAGAAGCAGAAATGGCCAGTAGCAGTTTATTCTCATCATACCCACACGTTATAAACCTTGACGCCCACTGATATTTTATTTATTTCTATTTCACCTGACACCGACGTGTATATATGTTGAAAAAAAACGAAGAAAAGGGGAAAAGGTTAATTTTGTTTTATTTCTTAAGGTTTGGCGAACCTGGACGCGGAGTGAGGGCACTCAGTATATCAGGAATGGCCGTGTTGTCGATATTGCACAAAATATCGATGCCAGGCGCCAGGGGTGTCTGAGGAGGACCACCTAGGCCGAGAACTTGATGGACTCCAGATGGGTTCAAGTGGAGGGCCAAGGGCTTGGCCCCGGTGAACCCGGAGGAGCGACACATTCTCTCTCTCGCTGGTCACTTTCTGTTTCACTTGTATATTTTTCGCTGTTGTAACCATTTAGCATTATATGTTTATATTTCACCGGTCGGGTTTTATTACGTCAGACAACAATAATTATATATATATTTATATTATAGACTAAAATCGTCATAAAAAGTTGGTTATTGTCATACCGAGTATATAGTATATAATACATTAAAAATGCATTTATCAATCACAGTAGGTACCTAGGCTGCGAAAAAATGTAATACTGTTTATTTCATGTTTATTGGATGATTCAAAGTCATATATTAAATGATTTTTTTAGTGATATAATAATATATAAATCGGATTTTCAAATATCTCCCCTTAATTATGGGACTTCCTGTTTGGACCTACCGATAAAGTGGTAATAATTTTGTTGCCAGAAAAGAATTATGACCAGCATGCAGCGCCATCTATTGGCGACTAGCACTATTTATTAAAAGCTATGCAGTAAACACACTTTTCCGGCTATAGTTTGATTTTATTAATAATTGTCTGCAAACCTTTTCAGAGGAATCTTGTCCAACATTGGCTTGGCTACTTTAGGATCAGACCAACCAAGCCTTCCCATGTCCGTCATGATAACAGTGGGGTTCACAGCGTTTACCCTTATGTTGTATGGACCATACTCAAGTGCCGCAGCTCTTGTGAACGCATCCACAGCACCTTTGCTTGCACAGTACACCGTGTGGTTCATCAGACCCGCCAGGGAAGCCTGAGAACTTAGGTTCACTATTGAACCTGGTGATTTTCGTTGCAAAAGGTTTTTGACTATGATACGAGTTACGTTGATAAGTGCTTTGGTATTTACGCCGAAAACGCTAAAAAGAAACCACATGTTAATCAGTTCTGTTTTGTTCTATACACGCACGCTAGTATCACAGACCTAAATAGCTTCGCTAATATAGGTCTGTGCTAGTATTGAGGGAAGTGAAATGATGTAGGTTTCATTGAAACATGGATAGGAAAATAAAGTCGACGTATGTACCTGAAAGTACCTACTATACATTTATAACGAAATCTAATTACACGTCAATTCATATTTCATGTTCGTTTACTAAATACTCACTCGTCACAATCTTTCTCCGTGACATCGGTTAAAGATTTAACCCATCCCATACCAGCATTATTGACAAGCAAATCAATTTGCCCAATTTTAGTCAAAACCTCATCAGTTTTCTTCCAGTCAGAGATGTCTAACTCTATAGTTTGGATTGACGGAACTTCCCTCTTCAGTTTGTCTACAGATAAGATTGTTTCTATAGAGTAAACGATAAATTTTATTACTACCTACCTAGAAGTTCCTTCGATCTTCCTACTGCTACCACTTGTGCACCGCTTGCTGCTAGTGCTATGGCTATATCTTTTCCAATGCCTGAAAATGCGTAGGTATGACATAATTATCTGATTATATTATCCCATATTTTTGAGCTAGATTTACCCTTTGTGGCACCAGTAACCAATGCTGTTTTCCCATCAAATCTGATCTGCATTTTGACAAAGCGGTGTTACTTTTAGTCTTGATCCGTGTTGAAAGAAAACAGAACTAAAACTGTTCTAAGCTTTGTTGGACCAGAATTATCTACTCGTAATTTTGGAGCCTCTGTCTTTCGTTTGATTACGTTATCTTTATTCACTGCAGTTTTTTGAACTACTATGTTTAAACAAACAAACAATTATCGAACGGTGGTTTGTGGGATAGAAAAACTCTCTGGGGAAAGCTACAGGGCGATTTTACGTTTTGTTTCATAGTATGTCTACAGGGTGTCCTTTATGTGGTTTCTACTATTTCCAGAAGTGATAGCAGACAAAAAGCAGCTAAGTTGTCTAGAACACGATTTTCGAGAAAAAAAGAAAAGACAGAAAAGTGCATCCTGATATTATCTCGATTAGTTTGGGAGATATTTTAGTTTTTTCGCTTCTTCTTGTTCTTTTCGTAAACGTGCCACAACTTCTTGTTTGTGAATATTTTCAATTCGAGTAATAACATTTTGTGTTTCATCATGTTATGTCAGCATGTAGCAAATTTAATAGGGAGGCTATTTTGAGCCTTACGTACAGGGTGATCATTTTTAGAAGCCCAGCCTCTCTTGGTGGAAAACAGTCAAAGATATGGAGATATTATATATGGGAGATGATATATAGGGTGTATAAAGGAATAAATTGGCCCATTTAGCGAGTCTTTGCAAATACGACGCTAGGCGTCGCGACCCCAAGAAATATTTTTTTCCCACCAACATACCACTTTTGTTACATTGTTCGAAAGCCTTAATGTTCTGTACATTTTTCATTATTGCCATTTTTCTTTATTCTCCTCCGTTAAAAAACTATTCTTCAAAAACGCATTAAAATATTAATTTTTGATATCGCAAATGACGTATAGCGTTTTCAATGATTTTGTTTTTGCGGATATTCCCCCGACCCTTAATTAGCTTGAAAGATCTTCAAACCGTTGTCCAGGACCGGCTACAATTTTTTATACCCTCAATTTTCACTAAATTCGTTTAGCGATTTTTTTATTTAAAATCTGAGACCGCAACGTCAATGAGGACATCACAGAACCGGCATATTATACCAAATTTGAACAAAAAGTATACAAAGGAGTTTTATTCTACAGAGTACCAAAATTTAGCAAAATGGGAATTTTAAAGGCATCTGGCGAATCAAGAGTCAAGTATAGTCCGAAGCACGAAAGAAAACGTTTCTAAAGAATGCGGGCAGTGTTGCGAGATTTCCTATAGGAGTAGTCGTTCTTTATCGGCAAATACAAGTTTTATCATATTGAAGCCGAATTTCTGAACTCTGTTATACCGAAAAAATAAAGCTCGCATCACGGGACCACTTACCCATTTTTGTTTATCATTTATTTTTAACGCGGTGTGATAAAACACCTATTATATTTTTTTCAACATCGTCGCGTCTACCATCGCCTTTGAAATACGGCAACACAGCACTTCTACCAAGCAGTCGGCTGACAAAAACAGTTAGCCAACGCGTTTTGTGCCTGTTTCTATAGTACGTAAAGTTAACTGGTATTTGGTCTACCATACAGACCTCATTTTTTAGGCCGCTGGCAATTTTTTTCCGCCGGCTCAGAGAGCTCAGTGGCGTTTCGTATGTTCGAGAGTTAACGTGTGCAAAATGAATAACCAGGGAAGAACGTTGCATTCTCAAGCACGAGAAATAATTGCCAATGTTATAAGGGTTTGCCTTCCTCCATAGTCTAAGGCATCACCGTTAAGAATAATATTAACAATAATAGTTAAATAACAATTATATGAAAATTAAGTCAGTGAGTTACACAAAATTGAGCTGCGCCCCTGAACTGTGACTAATTTCTATAATATTTGCGAGTTCTTCCCCTTTACGTCGCACGCATGCCGCCGTAAGGACTATATAACATGGAATTAGGTACTTCAAAACAGTTGAACTAACAGTTGACTCTACAAGGTTGGTTGGTGTGCAAAGATCCAATAACAAATATACAGGTTGTTTTTCTCTGTGTTATCTCAAATGGCTGAATTTTTTAAAACTTCACATTTGTCAAATGCACCTTAGAATTATTATAAATTAATGACTCTTGGCCTGCCAGATTCCTTTAAAATTTCTATTTTGATAAAATTTGGCGCCCTGTAGAACAGAACTACCTGTATACTTTTTGTTCAAATTTTTTATAATAGGGGAGATCTGTGGTGTCCTTAGTAACGCAGTGGTGTCCGATTTTAAACAAAAAAATCGCTAAATATGCATTTGGTGAAAATTGGGGTACAAAAAAAGTGTAGAAGGTCAAAGGTCAAAAGACGCTGTTTGACGATCTTTCAAACAAATAAAGGGTCGGGGGAATATCCCCAAAAATAAAATCATTGAAAATGCTACGTTCTTTTTTGCGATTAACAAAAATTAAAAGTTGAATGCGTTTTTGAAGAATAACTTTTTAACGAAAGAAAATAACGAAAAATAACATTAATGAAAAATATTGATAAATAGTGGAAAAAATATTTCTTTGCGTCACGAGTCACGACGCCTAGCGTCGTATTTGCAAAGAGTCGCTAAATGGGCCAATTTATTCCTTTATACACCCTATATCATCTCCCATTATATAATAGATATCCCCATATCTTTGACCGTTTTCCACCTACACAGGCTGGGCGCTGGGCGTCTAAAAATGATCACCCTGTAGAGAGGCCTGTAATCTGTAGTACACAAAGTTTGTTATTAACACCAAAATTATTTTATAGCAATACTCTGGGCATTCTTATCGTATTTGTATTAACAAATAACGTATGAACTTAACATTATACATATATAATTTACAAAAGACAAGTCCGGTTCGTGTTAGAATAATAATGGATCCGTATTTCCGTGGAAAACGAGTGCTGGTCACTGGGGCGTCCAAAGGTAAACCAAATCTGGTTGCTTATGAGTAATTTAAACAAGAACAAAAACATTTTAGGAATTGGCAGGGCTCTTGCATTAGAACTATCAAAGTTAGGAGCCACTGTAATTGCTGTTGGAAGAGACTTTATTGATTTAGGTAATATTATCCTTGTTTATGGAATCCCTAGTTAGCCAATCTGTGACAAAAGTCTTAAGGATACGAGAGCAATATTGGATACAAGCAACATAAATATGACGCCCAAAATTAAAGTGATCCGGTCATTGCTTACTAATTTTCTTATATCAAAATCTGCAAGAAATAGCTGGACAACTTTATTTTTTGCAAAATATGTCCCCTGTATCTACTGGATTTCTGTCATATCCTTATGTCAGTGTCAGATATTGGCTAACTAGGGTATCCATAAATAACGTTTGGAATTAATTTGCCATTAATTTGCCATTTTTTTGTGTTATGGAACACCTTGTAGGTATACAGGGGTGTCTGTTGATGGAGAAATATCTTGACAAATATGTATTTTCGGAGAACTTTAACTGAAACAAAACATTGATTTTTTGATAGGCAACCTCATTCGAAAATAATTTCCTACTTTCCGAAATTTTTTGAAAAAAACCCGATAATTGCCGAAATTTCTTCGGCTTGTACAAGAGTTACAGAAAACATTTCTTAGTGACATTTGTAGGTAAATCTGACTTATTTAAACCTACTTTATCATAATTTGGAAAAATGTCCTGGTTTCTCGGAGAGTAGGCCATGGATCTCAAATGTATTTTTACACAAAACTAGCCTATCAGAGGTATTTTTTTCTTTCAAGTAAAATTATCTTAGGAAAATGCATATTTGTCGAGATATTTTCGAGTGTCCCTCCATCAATAGACACCCTGTATATAATTTTTAGAAACTCTAACAAAAGAGGGAAGTTCTATAGAGCCAGTAGTCCTAGACATTGCATCTGATTGGAGGAATACCAAAGAAACGCTAAGAGAAAAAGCACCTTTTGATCTGTTAGTAAACAATGCTGGAGAAGGTCTAATTAAAAACTTTTTGGGTGTCGACGAAAATGATATAGACAGGTAACGTTAAAGAGTCGCTTCAAAATTGTTCTCAGCCTACAACCTACATTGTTGCCCTTGTAGAATTTTTGCTATTAACGTTAAAGCCCTGATCAACGTTTCCCAAGTAGTAGTTGAAGATCTTTTCAAAAGAAAATCATCGGGTGCAATAGTTAACATATCATCCCAAGCAAGCCTTGTGGGATTGTTGAACCACACTACTTACTGTGCTAGTAAAGGTGCCGTAGATTCCTTCACAAAATCGTTGTCTCTAGAACTTGGACCACATAATATCAGGGTGAATTGTGTGAATCCAACTGTAATCATGACAGAGATGGGCAAAAAATGGTGGAGTGAACCATCAAGAGCTGCTCCAATGCTGTCAAAGATACCTCTTGGAAGGTAATGTAAATTAGAAATTGAATATTTCTTGAAATGTTAGGTATTTTTTTGTAGGTTTGGTGAAGTGAATGAGGTTGTCGATGCTGTAATATTCCTTTTGAGTGACAAATCGAGCATGATCACCGGAACATGTCTTCCAATCGATGGGGGATTCACTTCTACATAAATATTGTTATGCCAAATAAATAAATCTTTTATCCAAGTTTGCAATGTTTTCTTTTATGATGTAGTTGTAGAAGAGTGCAAGAACTGCAGCTCCAAGTCCAGTCGTGTGATCAGAACATCCGTCTGCAAGAGTGTTTGACTCCCGTTTCTGCCTACGATAAATATCCGACATTTTTCTTTTGATTCTCGTTTTTAAAACATCCGTCAAAATTGCTGGAAAGCACCCAGTGTTACGTTGAGATTTTATGACGTAATAAAGCCGTTTATTTTTCAAAAACTCTTTTCTGCCTTCGTACCCGCATAGGAGGACTAAAATACAAAATCAATATTTAATATCCAAACAAATAGCTAATATAGTTATTATATTACTTTCTTCTAGCAACAAGTCGAAAAAATCATCTTGTCTATAAAAATATTCGATGTTAAAGACTTCAGATAAAATTCTAGAACAAAATTTTTGGACTTTCATTTCATAGAAATTATCGTTGTTTAGGCAACCTGTAGCTTTTGCTAACTGCCACATCATAAATCTGAAACAGAAATGAGATTTAATAGGCATATACTTATTAGAATTTATGGGATTCGCTTTTATGAAAGGATAATTCCTTTACTCAATGATATAAAGAAAATTGTGAAATCGACCTGAAAATATAGATTTTTAGTGTGAACATAAACATAAGTTTTAGCCCAATAAAGTTAAGGTTTAATATTGCAATTCATTAAGTAAGAAAATTTTTTTCCATCAATATTACACCATATAGAAAAAGTTTTCGACCATCAAAGGTTTTCTGCAATCTTGAATTTAGGGGTAAATTAGTTTTTGGCGGATAACAGTTGTTGTATTTTTAATTCTTGAGATTTTCTTGAATTTTGCGCAGTTAAAAGAAAATAATCGGAAACAAGGGTTGCAAATTTTTTCACATCTAATATCTTTTTTCTGCTAACGAAACAAAAGTTGTTCACTACAAAATCTCCTAAGATAGGAATCCGATTAAATTTACTGGATTATTTATTTATACTCCTTAGTGAAAAATATTTTGACTCCTTTCACTCTCTCAACCACCTGTAATTTATATATGTAGATTTTTCTATAATTCAACCCCTCAAAATCCCCCCTCTATGAAAACACGGCACTGGCGCCCTGCCAACAACCGAGTAGAAAATGGTAAATCATCAACTAAAGTCTATCCAAGTTACAGAGGCAGTGGATCAAAACATTGGCCACCACGTGACCTATTCTCTTATTGGTCTGGCCGTCATAAAATGTGTTTACGCCGTCGATGGAGGAACCGGCTCTTCCGTCAGTCGAGTTTCCTGCATATTTTAGATCGGATCGCGAGCAGTATATTCTGTGAATTTATTTTGCTACTTAATTTAAGGAAATTTATAAAGATCCACGAAAGGTAAAAACACAATTTTTAGAACTTTTAAAAGAATTAGTTCAGAATTACAAGCCACTGGGAATCTCATATTAGTCAGACCCTGGTAATCGATCGCAATGCGGTCATGTTACTTTGTTTATATCTACTGCCGCTGTAACGTGCATAGACTATAGTATAGCATTTTGAGACCGAGTTTACGCTATTCTATCCGCTGTGTATGAAATAAATGTTGGTAAATTAAAAAAAAATACTTAGAGAAAAATTTCGGCGATAGGAAAAAAAATTATTAAGAAAAGTTGTTCAGAATGACCATCTCTCTTACCCAAAAAAAGGATGCCAGTTATTTCAGACTCACCCTGTACACTGTACCGTACAGTCATCACGCGAAAACCCCGACCCCCTATTATTTTTCTAATTTTTATGAGAGAAAAACGTTTTATATATATAAAAGTTTCACAATAACGATATAGTAAGTATATTGCAAAAGTGAGCCAATATATATATTTTTTGTTTTTACGCTCTGTATTTAGATACATTTGTAGATATTTTGAAACTAGTAATTTTTATTATTGCATAATGTAAGTATATAAATATAATATATGTTCATATTATATTATTATACAGGATGGCTTATATAAGTGGCTCACGTAAAATATCTCGGCTATTTTTTGACAGAAAAATTCGGTAGCAGATGCGATTAGGGTTTCTAGTCCCGGTATTTAGTATCGGGATTGTCCCGGGATTTTTTCATGGCCCCGAAACCTTAAAAGTCCCGAATTTTTTTATTACTTCATAAACACACCACCAATTCCTATGAAGGGTAGGAGTCATAGAGGATTCACTGACATTCATCTTTTTTAGCATTTATTACGATTCTAGGCCGTGAAGGCCGTGACACTGTGGCCTGTGACCTTACCGCTTAGTGTAATACAGTACCGTGTGGTTGTATGGTGTGGTTAACCATGTCCTTATATATTATATAGTTCTTATATACCTAATCATTATTACGATTTTTAGATTTTAAACTGAAATAAGAATATTTACTTGTATACTTAATCATACATTTAAATTAGTTGGAGTTGGAGTTGGAGTTGGAGCTACTTTAGGTGTGTGTTGTGTTTTTTAAAGTAATCTCAGTTTTAGTTTGTTATTTTATGTTTGGTATTTTGTAGTTGGAACTACCCACATCTAAACAAAAATATTTCATTTTTATAAACTTTTTCTCACAAAATTTGTTGTAAAGAAAGAAAATTTTGATTTGGGGACCATTTTTTGGGAATTTTATGGACTAGTACCGGGACTTAAAATTTGGAACCAAAGTCCCGAATACCTTTTCGGTCTCGGGATTTGGGAACCCTAGAGGCGATCGATAGCCCTTCCAAGCAGCCTTCTTTTGGCATGATGAAAATTGTTGTACATGGCCATCTACGAAAACTACGGCCAAAAATCGGAAAAATTCTAAATTTTTAAACTGCTGCAACTTTTTATTTTTCGAAACATGGCAAAAAGTTTAACGTGAAAATTGTTTGCAAGAAGATTATCTGTGTTTTGTAAAGCAAAATGTCCCATTCAATTTGAAGTGTCACACTTGCCCGTTTGTTCTGTATTTTAATTAAAAAGAATTAAGAAATAATATTGGTAAAAATTATTTGTGGTTGACATAGGATCTAATTACCCACAAAAATAAATGATAGCGTTATGACGTTGGCAATGACACCCCTTTTTGAATTTTGCATATGGGGTTACCAAGTATTACTTAAATTAAATTGAAAATATTAAGTATTTTTTTATTATTTCCATAACAGAAAATAATGTCTATGAGTTTCTCATTTTTTTATTATTTAAAATAACAATAATTCTAGATTAGCTATTCGACATTAGATAAAATGCATAAAAACCGCTTTATTTTCAAATGTTGAAAGCCTACTATGCCTACTTTAATTTAACATCATAATCGATTATTTATTTTCATGGGTAATTCGACCTTCTGCCAATCACAAATATCACAAATAATTTTTCGTAATTTCTTATAGTAAATACAGAACAAACTGGCAAGAGTAACATTATCAAATTAAATGAGATATTTTTCTTAAAAAAGGCGTCAATATTTTTTTCAGATAATTAAATTTTTGATCCCAAGAGAGCCCAAAGTTAGTTAGGTACATCTAATATTTGAAAAATTTTTTTTCAATTTACAACAATAATTATTATAGTACCTATATACTATACTTATAACTATACCTAATGTATGTATAGACAATAAATGTACAAAATTTCATCAAAAATTTACCGGTATCTATATCTAGGTAGTAGAATCCTGAACAACTATGTTGCATATACAAACATGTACGTTTATAATAAATGATAGTTGTTGTCAAAACATGGTTCACCTTTCAGAAACGTATACCATAGATACCCATATGAAAAAGTAAAAGTAAAAAGGTAGGAAGAAATTTTGAATATTTATTGCCAGTTTGTTATTATTTTAATATTAATGTCATGGCTAACTGCGATGTTCTAAATGATATTTTTGTAAATTAATTTTGCGTTAGACGGAAAAGCAAATATATCAACATAATATTGTACGGGTAAGTCACATCTAAAGGCAGAGCCGAAAACACAAGGTAGAACCCGCTAAAATAAGCACATATGTTTAATAAACATTAGCTCAAAAACGCTTGGTTCTCCATATACAGCGTGTTGAAAATTTTCAAAAAATATCATATTTTTTTAAATTTATTTCGAGCCCATTTAGGAATTCCAACCAAATTTGGCACACATTATGCATTGGACGGTTGCCATTTTGTGCAATACTTTGACCCCGTTCAGATGACCAGCGGCGTAGATACAAATAGTTACTGTAAATAATTGTGAAAAAAAGTAGTGCGGTCCTGTGCAAAACCAAAAATTTTGCCTTTTTTTGGATAGCCCATTCAATTTAGAACCAAAAGCGCCTCTTGGTATTTTTTTATTTCTGGCACAGTTTCTTCGTAATTTCGGATTTTTTTAACTAGTGCCAAGGTGATTATGCTGGCATTTAAAATAAAATTATTTTTATCTACGCCACTGCTCACCTGAACAGGGCCAAATTATTGCACATAATGACAACCCATAATATGTATCAAATTTTGTTCGAATTCCTAAACGGGTTCGAAAGAAATTAAAAAAATATATGTTATTTTTGGAAAAGTTTCAACACGCTGTATATGGAGAACCAAGCGTTTTTGAGCTAATGTTTATTAAGCATATGTGCTTATTTTAGCGAATTCTACTTTGTGTTTTCGGCTCTGCCTTTAGATGTGACTCACCCTGTATATCATTGCAATGAGAAAATATAGCTCTTTCAAAATATTCACAAATATCCCGGGTGTTTTTGGCCCACTTTTACGATTCACCCTGTATAATTCGCCAGCCGACCGTTCTACAGCTCGATAGTTATTGTGCAACAATAAAACTTCATCAAAAATCAGAGAAATAATAGGGGGACGGATTTTTTTTGCGTCTGTACCAATATTTTTTTAATGTCTTGTCCGATTTAGAATATTTTAAGCGGTTTTAGGATATACAAAAATAGTTAGATACTTTTTAATATACTTTACTTAATATAGAACTAAAATTCTAGCCACATTTTTAGGTACCTACTCGAAAAACTATGTGATTATATGGAAAATACTATATTACTTACCGATGAGTTAAAAGGTATCCATGAGATCTATCATCCAAGAAGTACTTTTCCCAACATTTCTTACTAATGTAACAACTTGTCTGGTTCTTAACGTTTCTAAAGTTCTGTGAAGCATTGAATATATCTTCAAAGCAGTCATTTGTTGTTGGAGAGCTAAAAGCTTCATCAACAGGTTTTAAAATCCCCCCAATAACAGATATATTTGGATATATCAAACTTCTATCTAAGGTGTCACTTTTGTAAATAATGTTTTTCTGCCAAACTTGGGGATCTATTAAATACGATGCCACTACAAATAATCTGTTATATCTTTATAAAATAAATCGTTTGTTGTCACCTACGTAATGGTTCGTTAAAACTTCTTAAACTCTTGTATTTTTGAAGAATGTTTTTGGCTTTATTGAGCAGCCGTAAAGTACTTTTATCCATCACATGTTTGCCATTTTGAAAGGAGTCTTGCAACAAAACTGTTGAACACACAATTAAACATTTTACTTTTTTTTAGAATGTCTCACCTGTAGTAAAAACAACTCCCATGAAACAATCTGCGTTCATTTTTTCGAAGTTTTCCTCAATGTAACCTAGGTTCAGATCCAGTCCATGTCTGACGCTGGTGATAACTTTACTCTGGAAGGGCGTTTGATGTGTGAAAACAAAAGAAAAATAAGAGATCGAGAGAAACAATCGCCATGAAGGTAGACACGACATTACTGGACAACTTTTCCAGGTAGGAATGGATCTTATGTATTTTTCTCCCAAGAAAATATATCTTACAATGGTCTGGACTAACCAGAGGCGTAGCTCCCATTTTCTTCGTTTGAAGCAGTAGTATTTAGTGAACTCTTATAAAAGATATTGGGCATCGAAAAAGTAGTTTACAAATTGCTCCATTAGTAAATAACGAGTCTAATATCGCTTTAAAAAGCTGTAAGTTACACAGGGTCGTTTTGTGTATTTTGAGATACAATCTTTATTGTTTGGAGCTAGAAATTTTTTTACAGAATAGTTGTAGACTTCAACGTTTTCAACAATATGCAGGCCTACGTGTAACTGCATACATTTTGGGTCAAAATATTACGATTTGTATTTGACTTTGTTTCGAACCGTCTAAAAATTATGTCCGCGGTAATGGCGCTGCCATGAAGGAAACCTCTACATTAGGTACTTTTATCTTAGAAGGGGCGTTATTTGGCTTCATTCTTTATACGGCAAGATAAAAACTACATTTTATACACCCTTATAAAAAAGGCCCTTAGGAGAGCACCTTCCAAGAAATCAAGGGCCTATTTATAGAAGTTCATACGAGTTCCAAAATGTCCAATTTTTTTTGTTTTCTATATGCTGATGTTCTTGAACCCTACTACACCCCTGCCCGGCTAGATATTTAGTATTCAGAGGGCGAGTTTCTCCACTTGTCTCAGATAAATTCAAATTAAACTAAAGCACTAGGTACCTAATGAAACCGAGATTTCGCTTCCATGCTTTTTGCTACCCTAATTAAATTTGGTGGAGTTAAGGGGATGTACCTCAAAAAAAAACACTCGTTTTCTCCGGTGGCAACATTAGTTTAGGGGTCCATTTTGAAAAAGCATGAAATTGTTCTAGACCTACGCCCACCCCTTCTTTGGCTAGTCAGAAATAGTATCTTATCAGGAACTCTCAAATAAAATTCAATATGAATTCAACCACTTTTGAAGCCATCACGTAGAATTGTCGACAAATTTGAATACAAGGGTGGGTGTTTCCATGGTCTTGTTGAAATCGATACAGGGTGTTCCGCAAAAAGGGTTCAAACCAAACTTCGTTTTTTAATATTGTATTGTATATTGTTATTATTGAATTTTTTGGAACCTACTTCATCCCGAAATAAGTATTGACCAAAAGTTTAAAATTATGCGTGCTGCTTACTACAAACAAATAGGGGAGACCCGGGTAATTGTGGCCCCTGGAGTAATGGGAGCCACCTCATTTAAAAGCATGGGCTATAATTACAGGCACAGCTCATGTGCTGCCATCCGTAGGTGAGTGGCCTGAACAACCTTTTTGCCAAGATGGCTGACAGGGACAAACAGCAAGTAGAAAGTGGTCCCAAAAACATCTGTAAATATTGTGCCAAAAGTGTAACAAATGCTCAAGCAGAATGTGTTGAATGTAAAGGTGTCTATCACACATCATGTGCACTAAGAATACCTGGTTTACGGGCTGTTGGTAAAAGTAACCTGGTAAGATGCTGTCTGGGTAAACAAGAAGAACACAAGGCCTCCCAAATGGGTAAGGCAGAGTTTATTAATAACAGTGAGCACACAAAGTTGTGGGATGAACTCATAAAATCCAAGGACATAATTATTGAAGAACTTAAGGAAAAAGAAGTTTTACTTAAAAAGACAATCAGTCTATTAGAAGAAAAACTTTACTCAGAAAAAAACAAACAAAGAAGAAAAAACTCGAGAATCTACCAGCAAAAAAACAAAGGACCAAAATAAAAATATAAACACGCGGACGACAACTGATGCTACACAGTGGACCAAACAAAACCAAACCTCTGAATTAACAATCAAACAATCAGCAGTTATGAACAAAGTAATCAATCTAACTAATGAACCCCCAATGGATACTACATCTCAACCAACAAAACATCACAACGCACGGAAAAATGAATTACTTAGTCAAACGAAGACCTCAAGTCAAGTAAATCCTGCAAATAAAAGAAATACCTACAATAGAAATAGCTCGATGAGGATAATCGGTACCAGTAGTGCTGCAAGTGAAAATGGTTTCGAGGGTAAAGAGAAAATGGTATGGCTTTACATCTTCAGGGTCAAGAATCATGTCACTTCTGACATGATACAAGGATACATTAAGAAGAAACCTGGATTTGTGGATACTGAGGTTACAGTTAGGGAACTACCTGGGAAGAGTTCTGAAAACCTCAAATCTTTCTGCATCTCCGCACCTTTCGAACAGAAGGACGCGATGTACCAATCCGACTTCTGGCCACGTGGTGTGGGTGTGAAGCGTTTTAGTTTCATCCGATACAGAGAACTGAACAGAGATGCTGATTTTTTATAATAGACTCTAGAACCAGACAAAACCGTGAAGGTGTAGGCAACTTACCTCAGAAAAACAATCTTAGAGTTCTCGCGCTAAACTCACAGTGCCTGAATCCCAGAAAAGCATCTATACTTGAGTCATACATGATTGACAAGGATTATGATTTCCTATGTATTTCTGAGCATTGGATGACTGATTGTGATCACTTAAGGGCTATAAACATGGGTGGTTTTTCTCTGATTAGCGCCTTTTGTAGGTCTACCTATATCCATGGTGGCTGTGCTGTCTTTGCAAACACCAAACACTCTTGTAAATCACTTAACCTTGAGACTTTCTCAATTGAGAGACACTTTGAGATCTCAGGTGCATGTTTCGACAAGTCACAAATAATAAGTGTCTATAGGTCACCATCACCTCATGGCAATTTTGATATTTTCTGGGCCAGGTATTAAGTAACTTAAATTACAGACAAAACATAATATTCGCTGGCGACTTTAATGTACATTTTGGTACAAATGAGTATGAGGCAATTGCAGTAGAAGGTATTTTTAACTCATTTGGTTTGTCACGCACTATCTTTGACACCACTAGAAAAGCTTCCTGTCTGGATAATATTTTCTCTAATATTGATACCAATAACTATAAAGCAGAAGTAATAGATTTTTCCATCTCTGACCACAAACCTCTGTCTTTCGAGCTCCAGTCTGAGTCTGTGCCTGTTGAGAAGACAAACATAATTTATCGGCCTATAACCGATCAGGGTTTAATGGCTTTGTATGATTTATTTGATGGCTACGATTGGGAGTTCTTGAATGATATAACAGTTAGTCCTATTACGCAGTTTGATAAGTTTATAAGCATTCTACAGAACGCTTGTGATATAGCATTTCCCGAAAAGAGCAAAACTGTCAATATTAATTCTGACAACTCATTTAAGATACATTGGTTCACTGATGAAATACGACAAAACAGGGAGAGTCTTAAGCTCTTAACAACTATTCACCATCGTAATTCTGAAATAGTGAGTAGTGGTGCATTGAGGAAATATAGGCGTTTTTATAGGTCTCAAGTACATAAAGCTAAGAAAAACGCAAATGACATGCATATATCCAATTCTAGAAACAAAAATAAGGCAGTGTGGGATGTTATCAGGAATAACAATCCTAGGTCAAAGGAACAATCGTCGCCATCTCTTTCTGCCCAAGATTTTAATACACACTTTGCTACTATTGCTGATACTGTTAGACAGACTCTACCTAATAATGTCAGAGATCCACTCACCTACCTCCATGGAATTGATGGAGCCGTTTCAAGTGCGGGCTTGACCTTTTCTTTTGATTCTGTTAGTATTAACGATGTAAGAAATGCTATGGCTTGGCTCAGTAATAGCCCTAGCAGGGATGTGTATAATTTCAACATTAAAATTGTGAAAGCGTTAAAAAACTTAATTGTCTCTCCTCTGTGCAGATTGATTAATCAATGCATTGCTGGAAATGTTTTCCCTGACTGCCTTAAGATTGCTAGGGTTGTGCCCATCTTCAAAAAGGGGAATGTCTGCGAAGTTAACAATTATCGCCCAATCTCGATTGTGCCCATTTTTGGTAAAATCTTTGAGCATCTATTGAACACACAACTGGTAAAGTATTTTGAGAATAACAACCTCTTTGCTCCAAACCAGTTTGGTTTCCGAACAGGAAAGTCGACTTCGAGGGCTGTTCTAAGTTTGGTACAGCAGGTTCAGCGATCATATGATGACAATAAGTTTGTACGGGTATGCTTTTACGACCTGACTAAGGCCTTTGATTGTATTGACCATCAACTCTTGATTGAAAAACTGACCAGGTATAGCTTTAGCAGAGACAGTTCTCACTTGATTGGATCCTATCTTGGGGGTAGAAAGCAATATGTCTCGGCCAATGGTAGTAAGTCTGAATTGGTAGGTTTAAAATATGGAGTTCCCCAGGGCTCTATCCTGGGCCCAACACTGTTTTTAATTTACATAAATGATATCACATTTATAGATAACCTCAATCTCGTCTTGTATGCAGATGACACAACTTCCATAAACATATCGGATGCTCCCAATACTGTCAACCAAAACGTTGATGATTCTGGCTTTCGTATTGAGCAGTGGTTTCTTTCAAATCGCCTCTGCATGAATGCTGGTAAAACACAAATTCTAGATTTTTCCTTGAAACCTGCAATCACTAACTTCAGCCCTGTTAGCTTTCTTGGATTGTATCTGGACAGCAGATTGTCGTGGGAAGAGCAAGTTAATCAACTTATTAAGAGGCTGAATAGAAACATGTACCTGATTCGTAATCTCCTAAACAATGTCTCAACCAAAGTACTTATGGACACCTACTATGGACATTTTCATTCTCACATAATGTATGGCATACTGCTGTGGGGCCATTGCCCACATGCCACAAGAGCGTTTGGTGTGCAAAGAAGATGTATCAGATTGATGGCGGGTATTGCATTTCGTGAACCTTGTAGAGACAAGTTTATCTCTTTTGGTATTCTTACTCTACCTAGTGTGTTCATACTCGAATGCCTTCTCTACCTAAAAAGCAACATTGATGACTTCAAAACAAACTCACATTTTCATCATTATAACACTAGAGGAGGTGAACACCTGTGCATTCAATACCACAGGGTCAATAAAGCTAGAAGTGGTCATAATTATCATGCCATTAAATTCTATAATGTGCTCCCCGAAGTTGTCAAAGAGCTACCCACAAAATTATTTAAATCTAAACTGAAAAGTTACTTAAAGTCTAAAACTTTCTTTAGCATGGATGAATTCCTTGTTGCAGACTTCAGTGATTTGTCGTTGTCAGTCATGGCAGGCTAAAATGTGATGTGTGAGGCATCTGTATGTTGGTCTCCTTTTAATGTGTAATCTCCACTAGTTTATATCCTATTCATTTTTTTTTTGTTGGATCATATTTATATAATTAACTAGGTTTTAGTGTGTATGTGTCATTTACTGCTTTTATCTTATTTTATTCTCATTATTTTATGAATCTGACTTGTGAAAATACTACTATGTATGTATGGCATCAATAAATAATAATAATATAATAACCGTACGAATTTTGAAGCTCAGCCGGTACATAATGGGGAACATTTAGTGACTTGAGTGTTTTGTGGTCGTTTCTTTTAAGAATACCTCGATTTTGACCCTACGAGAATTTCTGAAATATTCATTAGTAATTGAAAAGGAACTGCCTCAATTATCATCAAGGTATGTACTTATTATCTAGTCCTATAATTCTTCAATATCTAGTCTTCTACTCTTTTTAAAAGTTTTGATTAAAAATATGTGTTTTTGGGGTTATGGTAGCCACTGAACATGAGGTAATTGTGGCCGGCCATGATTACCCCATTGCAATATATTTATAAGTTAAGCTTGTTTTTTTTTTCATATTTTTCTAGATGCCGAGACGCTATAACAGAAAAACTGAAAAAGCTAACTACAGTGCGTTACATCTGCAATCCGCCTTAGCTGCAATTAAAAGCGGTAGAGCGATAAGATAGGTATCTCGAGCTTTTCATATCCCAAGAGCTAGGTACTCTTCAGAAGAGAATAAAACAACAATCTGACTTAGGCCCCACTCTGGGACGAAAGACTGTCTTCTCAGCTACAGAGGAAAAAGAACTCTCATTGCATGTGAAATTTAATTTCAAGGGGTAATAATGGCCACTGCCATAATTACCCCAAGTATGAGGGGTAATGGTAGCCAAAGTGAATTTTAGTTTTTTATTTATAAAAGAGTTATTTTTTATTTTGTTATGGTTTAATAAAAGTATTACATGCAATTTGGGTTCTGTTACCGGTTAATATTTTTTGAAACAAAAAATAAAGTAAAATATAATTGCTGCAGCCAAAAATGCTTAGGGGGCCACAATTACCCGGGTCTCCCCTACCACCTATAAATACAATCAAGAGGGGTGTTGCATCGACACGTTCTGCGTTCTGATATTTTTAGTCGACATAAATTAGCAATTAAAATGGCAAAAAGGAGAAATAATTTATAGTTTTAAATATTTGGATGCAGACTCTTAATAGACATTCAAATACAGATCAAAAGATAAAAAAAGCTTGTGTATTTTTCTGACCATAAACTTGTTCATTGTAAATTAAAACTAGATATTCCAAAATTAAAACCTAAATTTATTGACTTTAGAGAACATTGCCCATGGTACCTGTTTCAACGACTTAAACAATGTTCCCTGGCATCACTTTTACAGACTTCAGTCAATCGATGAGGAGGTGGCCTTTTTAACATAAACTCTCGTAGCTTTATTCAATGGTCATGCACCTACTCGAAGAGTTAGAATTACCAAATCCAAGACCCCATGGCTGACTGATGTTTTAAAATTGATGATTAGAGAGAGAGAGAGATCTTGCACTGGTGACGTAACTATAAACAATTGCGCAATTTGTGTTATCAATTATAAGGCGTAAAAAACATATGCTGCTAGGATGTTTAGTCTGAGTAATAAGAAGGAGTGGGGACTAAACTCAAGACCGGGGACTATACTCAAGACCGGTCAAGGATTTGCCACATGGGATTTCAGAGCCTAACTATGTGAACGATTATTTAGCCAATTTTGTTAACAGCCGCAGTAATAATTATTGTGCAAATACCGTTGATTTTTATAATGTGTTGCCTTGCCCTTACAACATGAGCTTTGTACTCTGTCTTGTTTCAACTGATAATTTGCTGAGGGTTGCGTGTTCAATCAAATCTAATGCATTTGGTAATGATGGCACTTCTAATAATCTGTTGAAATACTGTGTACCAACATTAGCTCCACAAATCTGTTATGTTGTAAATCTGCGTCTTGAGCGGGGACACTTTCCGTCGCAGTGGAAGGATGCTATTATGTGGCCGATACCAAAAATTGCAGATCAAAACTCTTTCTTCTTCTTCAGAGGGCGTGCGTGAATGGTGGTATGTCTGAGGTGAAACAAGTCACATCCGGGTTACCTCAGGGATCTATTCTGGGTCACTTATTGTATTTAATTTACACATTTGATTCATTTTCGAAACTTAGAACTTGCTCAGCTCAGGCTATGCGGATGATACTCAGATTTTCCTGAGATTAATGATGAGAAATTTCCGTATGCATCTACTGTAAAGAATCTTGGAGTTAAGGTTGACAATAACTTGAGATTTTCTGAGCTCGTCGCTAATCTGCTTAAACGCACTAGAAATGTTGTATGCTAACAGCAGGGGATACTTTCATTTGAGCTACAAATAAACTGTGTGAATCGCTTGTGCTTTCAATATTTAACTACGCTGACATTGTTTATGGGCCTTACATTGACAGTCACAATAAAAAGTAGAATTCAAATGGTACAAAGAACTGTTGCAAGATTTATATATGGATTGCGTAAATATGATCCCGTTCCTAACCAAATTGTTATCTCCGTTTGAAATTGTTATGTAGCAGTACAATAGACACGATGTTCCTGTAAGATCTCGCAACCACTTAAATATGCGAAAAGTCAGAAAATCCATGTGTCAGCGGTCATTCTCTTTTGCCGCTGCTAAATTATACAATAGCATCCCTGATTTGCTGAAAACGTATCAGTCTTCAAATTTCAAGGTCAATATTAATGCATTTTTTTATATCAAAGTATACAGTGTGTCCCAATTTGATACTGGACACCTCAGAACTATATGAAGGACAAGGAAAACAAATGGTCTCTATTTTTAAAAGCTTTTATTTAACTTGCAATGTATGTATGTATGTATGTATGTATGTAATTTGTTCGGGTGGAATCTTGCAACTCAATTTTGAAGCAGATATCTTCAACCGATCGAGCTGAAATTTTGTACACACGTTTAATTTGGATGACAATGCATGATTATATGTGTGACGTCATTCTAAATCCAACATGGCGGATCACCCAAGATGGCGGACTAGTTAAATTTCAACCGATCGAGCTGAAATTTTGTACACACGTTTAATTTGGATGACAATGCATGATTATATGTGTGACGTCATTCTAAATCCAACATGGCGGAACACTCAAGATGGCGGACTAGTTAAATTTCAACCGATCGAGCTGAAATTTTGTACACACGTTTAATTTGGATGACAATGCATGATTATATGTGTGACGTCATTCTAAATCCAACATGGCGGAACACCCAAGATGGCGGACTAGTTAACTTTGACTTGTGTAGTTTGGTGAGATAGGCGTCAACAGCATTGGTCTGCAACCTGTCTCGTTGTATATTTAGGCTCCAAGCTCTTCGAGCCTGGTCAAGCATACGTGGCCTTAAGTAGGGTTAGATCATTAGAAGGTCTCCTCATTGAAGAGCTAGACTGTTCTAAACTAACCGGCAAACGACCTTGCAACAATGATGCGTTAACTGAGATGAATAGACTCAGACACCTGGCCAAACTAAAAATTACAAAATAAATTAAAAGTAAAAAAATATTTTTAAAAAAAGCTTTTATTTAAATGCGCTAAAAAGAATAAAATAATCTTTTCTTTTAAAACTTTTACTATCAACTTATAACGTCATTCCACAATTTATATGATATAAAAGCTTGTCGCGAGATTTAAGTTTTCAAACTAAGTAAATACCACTACTTAAATCTCGCGACAAGCTTTTATATCATATAAATTGTGGAATGACGTTATAAGTTGATAGTAAAAGTTTTAAAAGAAAAGATTATTTTATTCTTTTTAGCGCATTTAAATAAAAGCTTTTTTTAAAAATATTTTTTTACTTTTAATTTATTTTATTGGTATTACCAAGGGAGAGTATCTCATAGGCGGTGGTATTTGTATAGGGTAATTATATCATTGCCTGCTATGATTTTTTAAAATAGCTAATTTTCAAGAAACCTTTTAGGGATTTTTTTACGACAAAATGTTATTAAGAAAACTTGTTCAGAATGAAAAGCTGAGTAGAATTGCAAAATTTCAAAAGTCTAGGCCTACTTTGATTTTTAGCTTTTTCGCCTTTTTCTTAGAAATGTGTCCTTTCTGGAGCTTTCACGTCAAAATATTATTAAGGTAACTTGATAATCGTGAAAAAATAAAATTTTGACGTGAAAGCTCCAGAAAGAACACATTTCTAAGAAAAAAGTGGGAGATAAATCTAAAAATCAAAGTAGGCCTAGCCTTTTGAAATTTTGCGAATCTACTCAGTTTTTCATTCTGAACAAGTTTTCTTAATAACATTTTGTCGTAAAAAAAATCCCTAATGGGGTTTCTTGAAAATTTACCACCGCCTATGAGATACTCTCCCTTGGTACTACCAATACAAAAATAGAGACAATTTATTTTCCTTGCCCTTCATATATTTCTGAGATGTCCAGTATCAAATTGGGACACACTGTATGTAGGAATTATTGTATTAGTTGCTGTTTTTGGGTTGGACTTAGATTGTAAGTTATTAGTTATTAGAAATTATGCCACAAGAAAAATAATAATAATAATAAGTTTCGTGTATGTGGAAGTTACATGTAACAGTAGCTTTGTAAGCTAGGTAAATGTCGTCTTTTTGTACTAGCAAATAATAGTAAATAAAAGTCGATTATTACATGGTGCTGCTTCAGAACAACATTGGTATGGTATCGTGTTTTTCAATAAATTCATTCGTGGCGTGGAGAAAATTTGAAGCCTATTGAATGGGGTTGGAAAACAATCAGCTAAATTTTGGTGCAAATTCCTACAAGTGAAATACCAGCTCCCACTTTTATTCTTTAATTTATATCTTGCGGTTATAAAAAGAGCTGTGGCACCAAGATCTGTAAAGTAAGAAGGTTGCCTCTTGTTGAGAGAGCGCGTTCCGAGGCCAACGATAAAGACAGGCCACGGCGCTAACGCATAATCGCGTAGTCACGTGACCAACTTCCTATATAATAATGAAAGGCATTTTTGGAGATAAGTAGAAAAAACAAATTTCGTAACAATTTGGCGAGTTTTCTTTCGTCTATTACATTATTGGTTTTGTGCATCCAAGCTTTCTCTAATTGTTTTTTCAAAATTTTCAACCTGCCTCAGCTGTTTTGGGCTGAGAGTTAAACGGCACTGCACTCACAATATTTTGGCACATTCTCAAAAATTGTTGGGACATCACCTTCCTTTAGCTTAGGTGATATTCTCTATAGGTATTTTCCTCCCACAACACATTTGTCCACTTTAATTATTGTTTCACTTTCTTGAAAATGTGTTAGCCACACATACTTAAGGGTTTTTTAGAAATTAAATCTCAAGTTGGGATTTGACGAATCCATTTTTGGCGGAAATTTTCATCCCGAGGCAAAACAAATAATGTTTGTTGTGGCGACACTTTCTTCCTGGCTTTTGTAATATGTATAAATATAATATAAACAGACCCAATATTTGGTATTTAGGTTATTTTTTACGAAATAAAATTGAAAACTAACCTCAGTAGGTATACTTACTGTAAATATTGACGAATTCCCAGTTGATCGGCAGCGTGAAAGACCGAATAGAAACCGTATCAGGGCGTGGGTCGACAACGAAAATCCTCGAGTACGTTACAACACTGATTTATTTCGCACAAGGTGAATGGTGAATACAATAAATACACAAACCCGAACGTGGTCAACGGAAACGGCTTCCAGCCACCCGGACCGTCTGAACTCGCGGATCTCCCGTAAGCAGTTCCCCCTCTGTGTCTCAGGCTCCACTGTCCAATACTGTCCCATGTCCATAATAGTCCATTCCGGGTTCCCTATTCTGTGGTTCGGGGGAGAATTCCTCTTACAGCGCTCACGCGTCGCGTCGCGTCGGTGCGAGCGGCACCAATACTCTTGGACGGCACGACTTCCACCCAGAGGCCATAATAACACCTGGGCGGTTCCCCTCCGCCAGGACACACGCACACTAGACACAAACTTGTTTCTAAAATATAAATAAAGACGTTTAAAAACACTTTAAAAACATTGAAAACTTCTCAAAACCCAAGCTGCCGCTTTCAGTTACGTGACAAATAATGACATCTAACGTCGGACTGAGATGGTCACGTGATTTTTGTGCGCCAGGGCCTGTCTATAGAAGGCCTTGAGCGCGTTCTGAATGACGTCATGGGAATGCTGGCAATAATCGTCGGCAAGGGCAACACACGAGGGAACGCCAATCACATCATCCGACAGCATTCCTGTGACGTCAGCGTTCGCTCTCTCTCTATGTAACCTTGGCCTTGCTGTGGCACAGCCCTAGGAGAAGCCCTGAAGTAGTGAAAACTGGCAACAAGGGATGCGGGTCCACGTCGCGTGCCCTGACACTGTCTGTCAGTTGATTTTACAAGAAATTTACCAGAATTAATTTGTTTAGTGCGGGTAGTGCTATGCTATCGTCGCCAGATTGCTACGACGAGGCAGTGTGTCTCTGGGTGAAAACAGACAGCCTGAAGTGTTGGCGGCAGCTTTTTTATAAGTTCGTTTTGTCCGTGCAAAAGTGAAACATTTCTATAAAAGTTCGAAGTGAATAATCGTTCCTTTACAATTTCAAGCCTCAAGACGCCTAGAACCGTCGAGGGAAGCTATAACTTAGTTATATACCTGGCTGTAAGTCAAATCGTAATAATAATTTGAAGTAGCTAGGTTTTCTTTGCTTGACGACAAGCGGTCAACTTGTATTCATTTTGGGCTTTCCAAAAGACGAAAATTTAAGAATAAAACGATTAAGGGCCAATTGCAGAGGCAAACTAAAGTAGCCTTTAAAATTAAAGGATATTTCTAACAATCCAACCATTGTTTATAAAAAAAAAAGTAAAATCGAGCAATCCGTACGCCTGGCGTAAATAAAACCACGTGTTCAATGACGATACGCGATTGGTCGGTAGGCTATAAAATTTCACCTGACTCGGCAACAGGGACGTGCTCGATCGCAAAAGTGTAGATATTCGGTTTCATCTTGCTGTTTTCAGCTATTTAGACACTGCCACAAATAATTTTATCGATGTTTTGAACCGTTTTAATTAAGCCAATAATTCTTGTCTGAAATGTTTTGATGTACACAATTGTAAGACTAAAATTAAATAAAGGTCGTACCTCCGTGCGGCTATGGCGGATATTTCAACGCACGTGCTCTTGTTTTCGCCAGGCGTAAGAATTACTCGATTTTAGTATAGTATTGTTGCAAAAGTTTCTTTACCTTATGTTAAAGTCAAAAGATAATTTAGTTGAATGTATTATGAAATTGACCCTAACTGCCATTTCAATCAGAAAGAGATTACTCACTACTACATAGATCATTTGCCTGATCGCGCACTTTGCGAAAAATTCTCACAAAAATTCGACTTGCAACAAAATTTAGTCCCTTCTATTTGCCCATATTTACCATATTATTTGTCGAAAATGTACTTATTCACACCAGGAATCGTACTTATTATAAATACTTATACTTCTGTGTATTTGTTACTGCTTTTATTGTCTGTTAAACAAATTGTCTGTACGTAATTACTTAGGTACTCAATTATTGAAACAAAGTTCACAAATGTATTTAATTATAAGTTTATTAAAGAGGAGGTTGAACATCAGAACATCTATTAGAAAAGATAAACTAAGCCAAAGTGCGGACTGCTCTATACTGCATAGACCCGTTGAACCTTCCCGCAGCGGCGTTGTCACATGTTTGCACAGGGCTTGTATAAGCTTGAGAAGGTTGTGGCTGTGGAAAACGATGCGGCTGTGCTAAGGTTGGATTGAAGTGTTCAATAATGTGCTCCAATTATCAAGGAGGTCTTAATTCAGTGGTAGACGAAGAATTAACTGAAGATAATCAAATTATTGAATGAACAGTAGTTCACGCCACGAATGAATTTGTTGAAAAACACGATACGATACGAATGTTGTTTTTAAAGGAACACATGCAGGTGGGTAGTGGTGAAAATGTCACTGCTTGATTTGTTTATTGACCAAAAAATTTATTAAATGAAGTGAATCTAAATTGATCTAACGATGTAACAGATGGAAGCGCTTTGTATAAAGCCATTGATTAAAATTTCTTATTCAATGATAAAGCTAGTGTGATTTTTGCTCGAGCTCATACAGTGCCTGGTTTTTAGTTTTGGTTTTATTTATAGGCTTAGGATTTTATAGATTAATTTAATTCTTGATACAATCAAGCCCTATTACTTAACAAATTACGAGTTTATCTTTATTACACGTTATTATAAAGTGAAACCTATTATCGTTCTATTATTGTTGTTTGAGCAATAAAGCATGTAAGTAATATTTTGCCGGCTGTTGGTAATATTATAATATCTTAGTCAAAAAGCATAAACCAGTTTGCTTGTTAATTTTATCGGCACTTGACCTTGTGTAGTTTACAATAATAATTATTTTATTATTGTTTCGAATTATTTAACTCAGCATTGTACCGGTCGGCGTGAGTGTTGGTCCAAGCCTCAGAGCGTTGGGTGAAGATTTCAGTCAACGCTCAGAGATTGGTTATTTCTCTGAGGTCCAAGCCCAAGAATATTTGTTCGATAAAGATCAAAAATGGAAATAACTTTTGAAGGAAAACGAATTCTTGTTACAGGAGCTAGCCAAGGTAAACATTCTATCGAGTTAGTTCAATAAAACCATAAGACGCTGATAAAGAGATCCTATTATTATTGCTTCCTCATGCGCCCAATATGTCAACACTGTAAAATCTAGAAACACATTTTTTTACCTTTTGGAAAGAAAACTTGGATTTTTACTTCATCAAAGACGAAATATTTTACTTTCAGAAAAATATAAATTCGCAACTCGGTCGTTTTTAAAGATAAGATATATGTAAAAACAATATCCTAGGATACTGAGATTACCTACTATGTTTCATTTTTGTTTTTTTTTTTGTTTTTATATATAATTATTGCTTTTTTCTACAGGAATCGGTCGAGACATTGTAAAAGTTTTGGCCAGCAAAGGGAAAGCCAAAGTTGTTGCAGCAGCTAGAAACAAAAAGGCATTGGGTAATTATCGTTTATTAGTATTATTGTTCTGTCTTCTTCGATTCCCTTTTATTCTAAGAATCAGATATTATTGCCCTTATCAGCACTCTAGAACTAAATCATTATAAGTGCCTTTTTGTTTACCAAAATGTGATTATATTTCGGCGTGCAGTCATTTTCAATATCATTTTGAGCACCAGTTAGCACGTGCTGTTTCCTGCTACTGCGCACAGTCTTTAAAGGTATAAAACGTTTTTTCATGTTCGCAAAGATAATGAAACTGGAAACCTAGGTGCTTGCGCCCTAGAAGTCCGACTTGCGTAGACTGCTTGGAATATCCTGATATGTAGGATATTTTAAATAGCAATGTAATCTAAACACCAAGTGGTTATCCTTGGGCCTTTCTTTTTTCTTTGTTATATCAAATAAAGAGTTCTTACAATTTCAATTAAAACTTGTAGGACATAAATTTATCTTATCGAAATTTTCAATAGAGTTTGCCACTTTGCAAGCGAGAAAGTGCCCAACGATTGAAACATTACTTACGACTCACTCGCAATGCCGTAACTGGCTCGAGTATTTTCATAGCTATAGAACTTTGCAAAATAAAAACGTTTGCCTAGTTCAGGTTTACCCTAACCTCAGCCCGCCGATATAGATGTAAATAATTATGGTTGATAACTACAAATATTTTGAATGGGAAAAATACCTAGCTTCACGACAAAGTTTCGGGTGTTTTGTGTTCTAACAAATACATATACCTAGTGCGCTTATTTGAAGAAGCAAGGATGCCAGGGGTGGGCTTGCCAAAGAGGTACCCGGCATTCTTCCGCTGCAGATCCTGTGCAGCATATTCAGTGAAAGAGAAGAAAAGGCCAATCTCCGGCTAGAGAATACGATGATTGTCAAGAAAAAATATGTCCGTTACAGAAGCGAACTGTATAATTTGTGATTCTAAAAGATCGAAATTATGTATGTAGCTAAAGACAGTGACTATAGAAAGTCTGCCTCGGGCGGTAGTATTCCGAGCTCTGGCTCAGCCCTCCAATTTTCAACGGAACCAATACCGCATTCCACGGAAATCCATGGTTTTCCTGTCTCTGTAATGCTATACCATCATTCATCCATCACTACCACACTAATATACTATTAATTAGAATCAAGGATAATGATGAGTTGATTTATTATTTATATATCTATTTTATTCCACACGATTATTCGGTGGTAATTTATAATAGTATATTACATAGCGAGAGTTGTAAACAGCTTCTTACGTATGAGCGGAAAAGTTGCGCACGAGCCGCGCAGGCTTACAACTCGAGTTTTGTACTATAATTTTTCTTCGACGAAAGAAAAGCTATTATAATAGATAAACTATACTTCTGATTATCAGACAGGCAACAATTAGTATGTTGGTTGCCTGCTATGGCGGCGCGGATGCCGCGCCAATAACAAGGCACCCGTGATAATTGTGTTTTAATTAAGAACAGATATGTAATTTTTTTATTACGTGTCAGTGTTCGTAACAATGGACTTACTTATAACCTAAACCGTTACTTAATAGGTATGTTACTAGTATAGGAGTAGAAAAACAAATTATAGTGATTCCCAGGCCAAGTTATTACTTTAGGTACGAAATGAACATCGTCCCTTATAATATTAAAACTATAAGAATGTTTTTGTTTTGGTTAGTCATAAAAAACTTTGTTTTCAGATTTTTTCGAATTTTGGAGTTAACAGGTTTTTGGGGCACATTTTGCCGATTTCAACGCAAACTGTTGATTTTATCGTTATGAAACACGAGTAGGTACATTTTTGTAGCAAAATAAAAACATGCACTAAAATGATGAACCAGCGAGACTAAAAAGATAACCTCAAAAAAGCTATGAGTAGAAAACCCATTGTGCTACCCCGCCCCTCCGCCTGTGGTCGATGGGAGTAAATTGGTTTTACACAAAATTGTTGCACTTCAGTTACTAAAGAATTGCACCAAGTTTCATTTAAATTACATAACTTCTGTAGAAGTTATTGCGATAAAGATGTTTTTCAAACTATACTTTCATCACCCTGTAACTTTCTTACTATGCATTTTAGGACCCATGTTTATAGGGAACTTGTTCAAAATGACATTTTCTATCTGTCATATTACGTTGGCACCATAATTTAGAAACACCCTGTATATTATGAATGATGTTATCCTCCAATTGAAATCCTCATTTGGAAGATGGGTGTACATTGTGCCATCATTTAACGCGTTTTACGGCAATCCCTTCTTTGAACAACTAGGTACCTGGTATTCAAAATGATATCGATGACTGTACGCCGAAATATAATTGGACGATCAAAAGAACTTACCCGAAGTTCGATCGTAATTATATGAGGCGTGCAGTCCGAAGATATCACTTCCCTCCCGCCCGTTGGCCCAATTGGACGAGCCCAGTAAAGGGGCATCATGGCCGACAGGTGGTGGTTTGGGGAAAAACGTTTTATATCTTTAAAGACTATGCGCATAGTAGCAGGAAACAGCACGTACTACCTGGTGATCAGGTAAGTTCTTTTGACCGTCCACTAATATATCAATTTGTTTAAAGAAGCTTTACAGAAGGAAGCACCAGGCATAGAAATAGTACCCGTGGATCTGTCTAACTGGAAAAAGACAGAGGAAGCGTTTAATTCAATTGGAAACATTGACCTATTAGTAAATAACGCAGGACTTGCAATTCTTACACCTCTTACCGAGGTCTCGGAAGATGAAGTTGAAAAGTAACGTGCACTTCAAAAGTTTCTCGCCGATTTACTTAGATTTTGTCTGATTCAGATTGTTTAACATCAACGTTAAAGCTGTGATCAACCTCACCAAGCTCTACGTAAAGCAATGCTTGGAGAGAAAAGTCCCTGGTGCTGTGGTCAACATCTCATCACAGGCATCTATGGTGGGACTGAATAATCACACCATATATTGCAGTAGTAAAGGTGCTGTAGATGCTTTTACAAGGTAGGTACCAAAAATTCTAGAAAGTAATATCTTAACTGTGAATATGAGCTAATACAACTCCAGGATCCACATCACAATTATTTGGACAGTTATTATAGGCACTAGGCGACAAAATAGTTAGGAAATTAGTTGTTAAAAATTGAATTTTGATTATTTTGAAAAAGTTTAAATGATGTACAAATCATTATACAGGGTGTACGTAATAATTTTAGCAACCACTGGAAAAGTTGTTTCTTACCTTTACCTTTTCTAAGTAGGTACCTACCTAGTTAATGTTAAAATTATTAGGTTCAAGCGTTGGGCATTCCCTTGTAGACCGTCAGACAGTGACAGATTTAGGTGCCCCATTTTCGCATACAAGCCTCTAAGATGGTGGAAAAGTGCGTCGATGTTGAGTAGAATGAAGGGAAATTTACCAGTTGCCCCAGGGGATAACACATGGAAAATTCGATTTTTCATTTTTCACAATTCGATTCGATATTTTCACGCAAGCCCTGTTCATTAAATGATAAATTAATAGAATCTGGCTACGGAAAACCAAAGGCTTGAGTGTTGCGGGTGGCTAAAGGGTTGAAATAAGGGCGTAATCTTGTAAAGAAAAATCGAGATTTTGACCGATTTTTCCACACAAGCCCATCGAAAGTATGAAAACGTACATCGTCACTAGCCCGAAAAACATATTGGCTTGAGTGGCGCGAAAGGATAATTACATTTTGGGGTCGGAAAATTTAACAGAATTTTTTCCCGATTTTTTATGTTGTCCCCGAGGCCACTCGTAAATTTCCCTTCATTCTACTCAAGATCGATGTACTTTTCAACCCTCTTCGAGTCTTGTATGCGAAAATGGGGCACCTAAATCTGTCACTATCTCAAGGTCTATTGTGACAGATTATAGTACCTACTGACATCTTGTGAGAAACTCTCATAGTTTAAATTTTTAATAGATTTCAGATTTTACAAAATTTAAATTAAATTTAACAGAAAATTATTACACTAGAAGCATGCAATAATCACAAAATATAGACTAGAAATTAGAAAAATAACTAGCAATATCAACGCTGCCAACATTTAAAAACAACAAAAAGTGAAAATGTTAGTTTTGGCTCGGCGGAAAGTACAAAATGCCATTTTTTGCCGGATTTTGTCCTAAAATTAATGTAGTAACAGAGCCATCTGCTCGAGAAGGCCGCTAACTAGAGACCCGAGTTTTTATTGCACCATGCAACAGCGACATCTACCGACGAGGGCACCTACTTTGTCTACTTTGATCTATAGCAGAATTATTATTTGTGGGTACCCGAATAATATAAAGTAGAATTATATTGTCCGATAAACAGAGGACGCGTTCTGGCTTATTTCTAGCAACGATAGTCTAAAATTAAAATTCACTGTGCAGGGCACATTTGTTATTTTGTCCCTCAAAATGTACTCACATTTTACGGTTTTCAAACATTCTTAGTAAATAGGGGAAAAGGATATCCTATTCCATAGTTGTCTCAAGCTACAAAATCATGTTAAATAAATTAAAATTTAAATCTTAAAATTTAATATCTACCTCTACCTATAATAGAATAGCTATTTATTTCTATTGTCAACAATTGCCATAATAAGCAACATTTCTTCTAGTATGACATATCCCGAGGAGTTCGATAATGGTTACTTTTTTGAAATTTCAATGCTTCTTAGTCCAATTTGCTACGCGGCGCTATTCTGTAGGTATATTATATCAAAGATCATAATATTCAAGATTACATCTTATTACATTACCAGGGTAATTTATGAATAAATTATAATTTTGGAATTTAATAAATTTATAAAATAGTAATTTACATAACCAATGGCTATGGACATAACTAACGCACAACGCACACAATAAAAACGTGGTAAAAGTAAATAATCGTTGATAAATTTGGATGTAAGATACCTAAGTACTTATAATATTACACCAAGGGCAAGGGACAGGTAGATCAGAGGACAATTTAATGTGCATTAATTTGAGTTGCAAAAAGAGATAGCAAAAGTGATGAGATGTATGGATGTATCATTTGACCATAAAGAGTTACATCCCACCGCTTACTACCTGTGCCATTTCAATAAGTACCAAACGAATGGTTTTATTCTTTACCCTGGTCACAGAATAGCCCTGGTTTCTCTTCAATGCGAATAAATCTTTCGCCTTTTACTAAAGATGTCCATGAAGAGTGGAGAGGACAAACTTAAATGGGTCTAGAACGATTTTGTAGCCTGATGAAAGTCAGGCTTTTGATTAAATCCAAATCCAAACAAAACAGGAGCGCCTTCCATTATTATTGTTCCTCTATTATTTAAAAACAAACTTTTTAATGAAGCCCACGAGAGATTTTTAGGGATGCGAAAATAGTAAAAAGTATCGATACCGATACAGGTACTTTTTTACCAAGTATCGATTCCTACCGATACTTGTCTAAAAAGTATCGATACTTTTAGGTATCGGTACCGAAAGTTTACGTAGCATTTTTGTGATTCCCAGAGAACATAATTTCCAATTTCTTTCCAGACTTCAGATGTCAGTGGTCCAGTGGTAAGGCGCTACGATACCCCCCATTTTCAAGGGTTTCGTAGTTTACATCTCCTACTTGCATTTCTTAATATTTTCACTTGATTTTTTTTTGTGGCTTAGATAAAACTATGAAGAATCGTCGTTGTGTATCACGAACTGAGCAGGACTAATGCGACACTGTTAAAAAAAATGCCAAACATACCCGAAATTCGACTATATTCGGTTAAGAATTTCGAGTATTTCCGCCGCTCAAAAATAATTCGAAAGACACAACGACGATTGAGGCATTCGATACCATTATTTTAAGACTACTTTCAAGTCGATACGTTTGTTCGTTTGGCTATGATTTGAAAACTACGAACCCATTGCCCGGCAATAAAATGATCCGTGAATTGGCCATCCGAGCAGGAATTAGACGTACGGAGATAGACGGGCGGGCGGGCGTTCGCTGGAACTCGTGGTTCCCCTACTCCCCCTACTTCGGCCTACCTCACCGGGCTCGGGAACAACGTCAGGGGAACTTTCAATCGATATCAGATGTTTCATTTTTCATTTTATTACTCTCAGTCTCCCTTATTTGTGTTTCGCTTGTTTTGAATGTTGGAATATTACATTTGTATGTCGACTGGCATATAATAATACTCATTATTATTATTCCTCCAGAAGTGTGAAGCATTTTTTGAAAACGAATAATATCCTATGTAATACGATTATTGTGTCAAATCGCTGCATGATAAAAGCTAATTTATATACTTTCCAGAGGGAACGATAATAATTCTGACATCCAGTCAGTTTTAGAAACTTCTTCGTTAGAAGATTGTTCGAAAGTCATTTAAGTTGAAAATCGGGCAAAATAAAAATAGAGGGTACATTTTATTGTTCCAGTCTGTCGAATTTATGACATTTTAATACATTTTCTAGGATGTTCGATAATTCAGATTTGTCAGAAGGTTCTGAAACTGAACGGCAGTCAGGGCAAGAATACCTATAATGTTTGATAATGATGTCGCAACAGTCACAGTGAAACCAATAGGAGTAATTTGTGGGCTTGTGTGCTTTTATTCCCGTACCTAATATGGTTCCCAGAATTTGAGAGAGGGGTACTAGGGTACTAACACATATTTTGCATTTTGCACACTTATTATTCGGATTTAGGTATAAGTGCAGGTGCATAGGGTTTGAGAAACAAACTTTCTGGGAAAAACATCTCAAAACTATTACTTTATTTGAAAACGGAGACCGGTTTCGCAACTCTATAAATTTACCTACATCCTCATTATATATTTGAAATATATACATTCAGCCACAAGTCAAAGTTGAAACAATTAAAAACATTTACATAATTATAATCTTCTTTCAAGTATCTCCTTCAAATGTCCTGGAAGCTCTTGGACTATAAGTGATTATCCTTTATTTATTTACTTTTTTAAATCTTATATTGTAGTCCTTGATGATGTAATTTTATAGATTAACGAAACCGCTTACTGTTTTTAAATAAACAAATCATAGTTGTGATATTATACCTATGGTCTATTATTCACTCTAATCCCTCTAAAGTGAACTCTTACCAAAGTCTAGAAAGTATATCTCTGGACGCTGCTGTTACAGTGTAGAAAGTTTTCAGTTAGATTTATTTATTATTACACAAATATTAATATGGAATACTAGGTATATAAAACATTTTATAGAAGTAGAATTTAAACGCACTTTTTTGGTCGTAACAACACTATTATGCAGAACAATAATTATCCAATCAAACATTGATAGATGTTCAACTGACCCTAACGTGGTTCAAGAAGAATTCGGTAATCGAATCGTTAATTTAGATTTTATAATTGAGCAATTACAGAAGTTTTTTATACACGAACTCTTCATAGTACCTATGCACCTTTGCTGATTGAAAAATAATAGTAAAATTGCTTCGACGCCAAAAAGCTATGCAGTGTGTTGCCAACGAAAAGTGAACGCCCTCTATAACTCCAAAAATATCATTTTTGCAATAAAGCAAACAGGCCACCGCCGTTTTTTAAATATTCGCGCTTCTTCGTCGGCATCGGCGAGACTCGTGTGACCCGTCGGCGGCGGCCGGCACCTGACTTATTATTTCATATTATCTACACAGGAAAAAAAGACTGTTGTGATTTTAGTGAGTTCGTGTATATAGTCACTTTTCTAATCTAATCTATACTTTTGACTTAATTGCAGATGAACCAATAAGTTTAAAATAGTTTAAATTTCCGTTAAGAAGACGTATTGTCACTTCGATACTAAAATTGGCATACTACAATGAAAGCATAACCTCGGTTTTAAAATGTCTCATGTTTTATTTAAACAATTAAATTTATTTTATTTAAATAATGATAATTCTCACCCTCAGACTACTCCAAACTATCTAAGAGTACCCCAGAAGCAACTGAAAAAACATTATAATTCATTGGATGAACAAAACAACTTAATTGCAACTTTTATAGGTACCTATTGATCAATATAATCAGTAAATCATGTTTTTCAATTTTTATGGTATTCAAGAAATTCTTAGAATTTTCATATTAGAATTCATGTCCAATACAAGTTAGATTGAATCAAGTACTTTTTACTCGACTGAACTAATATCCTATTACAAACACGTTAGTAAAAAAAGCTGTGACCTTGACTGAGTAATTTACCAAAATCAATGATCGCAAATTAATGATCGCAAAGGTTTTGAATCAACCATACATTTTATATCGTTCGTAGTCATAATGAATACTGTGCAAGTGAATGGCTATTAACAAACTGGGGGTTACTAGAACTTGTATCCACTAAAATTAAATGTTATTAATTTATTGATCTCATCTGCAACATTTCTGTTTTGTCAATTATAAGTTGCTACACTAGCAACTTGATTTGCATTTTACACATCATTTGCTTATTATTACAAATCCAGCAAAAATTCAGTGACAGTAGTTGTAATTTCAGTATAATGAACAGTTAAATGTACCCCTATTCAATTCAACACCATGAAACGTTATGTTATGTTGTTCTGACAAAAGAATGTGCTTAGAAAAGAAGTATTATAGAATCAATTCCAGAACATGCTATTTATTGAAATAAAATATTACATTTAAATTATTCATTAGAATTCAATATCAATTGTCATTGAATTGATTATTGTTAGTTGCAAAAAAGCTTTTGCTTGAGTTTGAGGAATAATATCGCATATTGAATTAAACAGGGTTTTTTTACAAAGTGACTGATTTTTCTCAGTGTAGTAACTACGGCCGGCTGCCCCTCAATCGTAGCGTTGATTGAAGAAGGGGAAGATATCCTCCCTTAGGGTGGCATGCGAATATGATCCTTATGGTCTGTCTGTCACATTCCCACTTGTTACTAAATGTTTCTGTCTCGTTCTCGTACATTTCACCGACACGCGTCCGTACGGTGGCGCCAAATTCCGAAACCACCATTCGAGTCGGTCGATGGAGAAAGGAATCTTCAATCAACGGTTCGGGCAAAAGGTCACTCCATCGACGACGGAAGAGCGCAGAAAACTACGCGGTCAGCGCACCGCCACCTATGGACAAGGCCAAACAACTACTGTCGTCCGACGCGACGACGTCCAGCTGTTTTTGTTTTTGATCTGTATCTGTTCCTCGTTTTCCTCGTTTACTTATTTTTATTTCCACTTATATTATCGTTACTGGGTAATCTGTGATTGTTATTACGTGTATTTGGTGGATACAGTAGTGTGCAGAGGACCAGTGGTGTTCTAGTCCGATAATTAGTGTGTGCCTATCAAAAACATTTCATGTTTGAGCCATCAGATAAAGGATACCTAAATACGGAGGTTAGGAAGTGAAAGTGTGTTTTGTTGTATAGAGACTTGCCATCAAGGCAAGTCTCTCATTGTATGTATAATATCAAAATGGGTGTTTTCTTGTGTTTTCTCAGCCATGCCCGAGAAGTGTTGTGTCCCAAATTCGTCGATGAAGGAACGAATTAATCGACGCCCAAATTGCCTAACCTAACCGAGCCAAAGCCAAAAGTGTCCGTTTTTGCCTTTCCTAAGGATCCGGTTTTGAGCGCAAAATGGGTGCAGGCCATAAAAAGGGCTGACTTTGTAGTCAAGAAACATTCTAAGGTAAGTTACATGTTACATTTTTATATATTTTTCATAAAGCTTTGGGTTATTGTAGGTCTGTGAACAACACTTTTAACACAAGACATTGAAAGGGAGACTACGTGTGTTCGTCGATGGTCCTCAATCAACGGTGTGTTGTAGAATCGACTGATGAAACTTTACGTGCACCCAGGGTTGCCACCCGTCCCGTATTTCAAGGGACAGTCCCGTATTTAAGTAAAGGAAGTGGCTATTTATACGTCCGACGGATACAAACGTCAGTATACGTCTTGCGCTCTCATTGGCGGGCTGAGTCACGTGACTTCTTTGGACGTGCATTTAACTCCGTACACGTCCGAAGCCGAAGTAAACTAATATTTAGATACGTCGGAAGTGCATTTTTCTCAAGCATCTTTGCAATAAGGAGCGTATGCACTGCTCCTTTTTGGGGGATAGACGCTGCCGTATGAAAAAAGAAGTGGTAATAATTTCCAATGGTGTAACCCACCCCCGATTTTCTTGAAATTGTGGCTACCCCCCGACATTCGGCGCGGTGCCGAATGTCGGGTGGATTACATCATTGTAAATAATAAAATAACCACTTCATTTTTCATTCCGCAGCGCCCATCGCGGAAAAAATAGGGCATACGCAATATAAAATGAGACAAGATAGGTCTGAATAATCTCGGACATCATCCAATCGACTTAGTAAACAAGCCGATTCATACATAATCCATCGGACGGTAGAAGTAAGGTTATGTGTCACGTGACTCAATCGACCAATGAGAGCGCAAGACGTATACTGACGTTTGTATCCGTCGGACGTATAAATAGCCACTTCCTTAAGTAAAATGTCCCGTGTCCCGGCAAACATTCATACGGGACGCTATAAATCCCGTATTTTCGAAATTTAAGGTGAAAAATTAAAAATGTTACATGCGAACGGCATTTGCACAATCACCACCATCTAGAGTCCAAGCCGCGACTCACATGTGAACACAAAATTTACTAAATTAAAGTCCTTCATGCCTTCATTGGCGCCACACTACAATTTTCGTAAATGTCAATTTCTTGTGTGTTATGTGATATATTACAAAAAATGTTCTGTGATTTCTTTTTATTTTTAAAGGATTTATTTATTTTTGGTTAGTCGTGATTAGCCAGCCATGATAATTTGTTTTTGGAAGTTTATCCCTTCAAGAAAAAAAAACAAAAAATGTTCTGTTTTTTTTTTTAAAGAATCTATTTAGTTTAGTTTCATAATTTGTTTTGTTTTTGTGTTATCTTCAAGAAAAAACAAAAACAAAAAATAGTGGTTTTCTTTTATTCCTTTTCATTGGCCTTTTTCAGTAAAACATTTTGTAGCCCCCCTCCCCCCCCCCCCCCCGAACGCCCGTCACGTCCCGTATTTTAAAATTGAAAAGGTGGCAACCCTGCGTGCACCTTTAAAAATTCCACGTTTATACTTACTTTTTAGGTGCAATACCTTGTAAGTTACCAGGTTGCCAAAGTTATTTGTCCAAATCGAGCACGAGTCGTAGGGAAGGTCCCCAATAAAAAAAAACAAAAAATTGAACTTGGACAGGTTGAAAAAGCCGTAGCCGAAAGCGTTGTGAGTTGTGAAGCTTAGAAGTCTGCAAAATCGTATTCAAACATTGAAGAAGCCTATTCAAAAATGGTAATTATGGAGCATAGTGTATGCACCGCCCGATTTTCTTGAAATTTTGGCTACCCCCCTATTTTCGAGGTCCCTGAACACGAATCTGACCTCAGTGTTTTGAGGTCGGACATAGTTTCCGAGAAAATGAATTCTCAAATTTCCTTTTGACGCCCCACTTTTTCACGGTAATATTTGGTTATAATCGAGATGAATTTAGCTCAAATTGATCACCACCATATTTTGCGCCTTCTGCAGCATAGGGTGGTGATCAGTTTAAGCTGCGTACACTAAAAATTTATCTGGATTATAACCACAAATGTCGCCGTGAAAAATGGGGTGTCGGGTGTCAAAAGGAAATTTGAAAATTCATTTTCTCGGAAACTACGTCCGGCCTCAAAAAAGGTTAGATTCTTGGTCAGGGACCTCGAAAATAGGTGGGTAGCCAAAATTTCAAGAAAATCGGGCGGTGCATACACTACGTTCCATAATTACCTCAAAAATTTGTTATATTGCCTAGTGGGATAGTCACTGGTTGAAGGCGAAAGGAAGCAAAGGAAGGGTCACATGTAGAGTAGTCACTGAAATGTTTATTCTCGTAATAATTTTTTTGTTGTGATATTTTTATTGTTGAATTGTCATTTATTAAATAACTTAAATTATTGCTCTATTAAAATATTTTTGTGTTCCACAAATCAGTTGCTAAGTTATGTTTGAAATTGTAGTAGTATTTACCTGGACACAAAAAAACGACAAACTTTGCAGAAGTTTCAGTAATTAAGTGTTTTTAAGATGCTAGTTGAACGTAAATAAAAATCGTTGGTATCGTACTGTCATGCTTGAAGATGTGCCTCAAAATGCATAGCTAATATTAATATTATCTATTATACAGTGAATAAAAAATGCGAAAGTATGATTTTTCTTCTTCTTTTGGATAGGTGGCTGTGAATTCATATTTGACATTTTCTTGGAATTCCAAACAACTTTTCTTAGTGCTATACTGCTGTAGTTCTAAAAATAAGAGTACTTTACTCTTGAGGAATTTTCATATTTTTCAACCTTCCCTGTATACGAATAGAAATTTTAAAATTTTTACAGGTCGATTTTGAGTTTAAGCACAAGCACTAACTTTTATCAAGAATAATTTGTTTTGAGAAACTTCAAATAAAGAAAATTCCCATTTGTGTCCAACTTTCTGTCATTATTATTATTATCTCGAAAACAGAGGGCGGTATTGGAAAGTTATACCGTAAAATAGTCTTAAGACACTGTATACAGGGTGTAACTGAACTGATGGTCAAAAATGAAACCACGTATTCTTGGAGTCAAAATAAGGGCACTTCTTCATATATTTTTTTCTTCTACGGGCCTTAGTTTTTTTTTATACAGAGCATAGAAGTTTAGAGAAAAATACACGTATTTTTTAGTATCTCTAGAATTATACGAGATAGTTTCTTCAAATTTGGCGTGTCACATGATCGGATGAGCCGTCGAACTTAAGGTTGAAATGAAGCTTCTGAGGCTCACAGTTGCGGAGATACAGGGTGTTATTAGAATTTATTACTTCAGAAAAATGTTTAACAAAAAGTATCTCTTAGTATTTTTTCATATTCACAGCCGATGGAGGAAGGGAACAACGACGTATCTGTTCTCCAAAGTTCTACATCAACGCTTTGATACCTTTAATCCTTGTTTATAATAGGTATATAATCAAAGTTTATATCGCCGATTCTCAAACAACGGAATATACCTATAATATTATCTTCATGTTTTGTTATTCGATTATCTATGTGATATAGGTACTGAAATAGCATACCTAGTAAAGCATATCGTTTATTATACACAATATTTCATAAGCATAAGTATTAACACTGACATACCTAAGCATAAAAAATATGATGTCTAGCTAAATTTATATAGTTGTCATTCATACAGAAAATTTCGTTTAGACGTCGATGGAAGATTCAATCAACGGTTTACAGCATAAATAATATAACAAAACTTTAACGAAATAATTAAAACCGACTTCAAAAATTTGCCCGTATGCACATTTCAACTAAAATTTTAGAAATATTTTTCTCTTTCTAAATTGAGTTACCTTTGGATTTGGTGACAGTCAAGGCAAAGAATTCACATCTATTTAGATATGAATACATCATATCCTACATACATCATAACCAGGGCCCCCATGGGTGACCCCTCCGCCAGGGCGCCAAACGTTGGTCCACCCTGTACTTAAAACTTATAGTTTTTTTTTAAATGTTTGTTTCATACTTTACTTTTTGTAATATTTTTTATAAATTTTATATAACTGATCAACTTATTTTTTATATACAGGATGATTATTTTAGAACTATACCACCGCGATTTTCTCACTTATTTTGCGCCCTACAATAAAAAATCGTGAAGAAACAAAAATGTGGCAATTTTGGACAGCTAAGTGGTGCTGCAAAAGAAATCGGCAGCCATAGCCAACTTGACGCGCAATATAAAAAATACCTCAAATTGAGCAAAACAATTTAATAGCCCTAGCATATTTATTTTAAGAGATAGAGGAAAACTATCATATTGAAAATTGATGGCACTAAGAAGCTTTATGCAACTGGGTACTCAAATAGTTTCAGAAAATTACACAGGGTGTTCGGCTCTCTTGAGGCTATGCATTTTTTGTTTATTTCTTAATAAGCGATTTTCTCGGTTATTTTAGGCCGCACAGAAAATAGATAAGAAAATAAAATATGGCAATTTTGGCCAGCCAGGTGACGTTAAAAAAGAAATGGGCCTCCATGCCCAATTTTTCACGCTGTGCTGAAAAAACTTCAAATCGACAAAAATGTTCATGCCCTCAAAAGAGCCGAAGACCCTATGTAATTTGTTAAAACCCAATTAAAAGTTACCACCTGGTACCAAATTTTGGAAAGATGGGCCTACCTACTTTGTTTTTCTCACTCTTTCCTTTTTCTAACGCGCTAAAGTGGCTTCTAAATACAAGGTATCGAAAAATTTTATGAGAAAAAGTTGTTTAGAATTAAAACTTATTGCCGTGTACCAAATTTTGAGACAATCAGCCTACTTAATTTTTTCATTTTTTCTTTAGCGCCTTAGAAAAAAAAGTGGGAAAACAAAGTAGGCCGATCTTTCCAAAATTTGGTACCCTGGGGTAATTTTAATTGGGAACAACTTTTCTTAATGAATTTTTTTGTTATCTTTAAAGGAAAAGGCACTTCACCTACAATGAAAATAAATAAATGGTCGCTGTCGACGCCATCTTGATTTTTCAAAAACGAAAATATGCTAAAAATTAGTTTCCAGTCATTAGTCAAGCAAATCAGAACCACAAACAATCAAATTTAAACGCGAAATTTTTTTTTTCTGTTACACATATTGGCTCACTTATCCTGGGCCACCCTGTATATTGTAAACAGCCAGTATTTGTTTTTTTTTTAAATTTGTGTACGTGGCTTTGTGTTAAATTTTATTTTTGTTATATTATTACTTGATCACAAATTCTTTTTTGTTTCCCTTGGGTGGTATTTATTGGTTAAAAGCATGAACTAGATCAAAAATTCTAACAAAATCATAACTACAAAACTTGACAGTTGCGTATTATAGGTAAAAAATAGCTAGGTACAGGGGCGGATGGGCTTTACCTAACCAGCCCGGGCATTTGTCTCCCAAGCGGCCCCTAAACATCTCATTTGGCTTTAGATTTTTCTTTTCTTAATTACCTATTATCATAATAACAATTAAAAAAAAACAATGTAGATAATGTATTTTTTAATAAAACAAAATATACATGTTTTATGAAAACATAAATAAAATCATAACTCTCGTAAAACAAATAAAACTTTTTTCTCTAAATATAAAGATATAAAAATAACAAAACATTCAGAAGCGTAGAAGGACCACACCGTTATTTTATTTTTATTGAATTCGAAATTCCGACTTTTAAAGTCGAAGGCCAACTTTGAAGTCAAAATTCCGACTTTATAAAGTCGAAATTCCGACTTTTTACTCAAAATTTCGACTTTGAAATTCGAAATCCGACTTTGAACTCGAAATTCCGACATTGAACTCGAAGTTTCGACTTTTTGAACTTCCAACTTTCAAAGCCGAAGTTCAAAGTCAAAATTTTGAGTTCAAAATCGGCATTTCGACTAATAAAATAATGGTGTGCCCCTTCTACGTTTCCGTAAAACACGTAAAGAAATAATAGAACAAAAAATAACAAAACAAAAATAATTAATTATGGCCAGTTGCACCGTCCTATCTTAAATTAACTAGCTACTTACAACAATTATTGTAACAATGATTGCCTTTTGTTTTGTCAAGTAGTTAAGACGTCTTAAAATTTAAGATGCGATGGCCGGTGAGCCTTCGAGCCTGCGGCGGCCCTCCGGGGCCCTTCGAATGACCGGCCCACCGTACATTTGCCCGGTGTCCCGGTGGTCCCATCCGCCCCTGGCTAGGTACCTAACTACTGTCCCGGTTTTCGTCAGCCCCAGGAGTTGGTCACCTTGTTGTATATGAATATTATAACCGTCGATGGAGGAAGGAATCAATCAACGTTATAACTCCATTATAAAAAGATTATTTTAAAAAGACTCGGGACATTTGTTATTAACAATTAATAACGTTACTCGCTACTTTAAAAAAACCGCCTCCATAGGCAAAGAGGGGGGCGGGGCCGCGGCCGGGCGACTCGAATCGAACGCTGGAATACAAAATCTAAAATATATCTTCCAGCCGTGGATCGATGGCGATGACTCATTCGTACCAGCACAAAAAACGCAAACAACCAAGGTCAAATCACCAGATTTGGCAAGCCGCGAAGCGCGCCATCTGCCGAACAAAAGTTCGTCTTGGGAAGCCGCATTACAAGTGCGCAGTGCGCCATCTACCGGACAGAAGCCTCTCTTCCACCTCAACGCCGAGACGTAATCCGAGGATGGTGCAAGTGCGTCATCTACCGGACAACCGTGTCGGACTGGGAAGCCTCGTTTCCCCCACCGCGCCGAGAAGTATTCGACGGTGGCTCCATCTTCTTCCGAAGAGTATTGAGTCAGTCGGTATTTCGCATTAGGAAACTAATCTTTACCTTCCTCCATCGACGATCGTAGCACTATGAAGGGGCAGGCTGGAGTGGGGAGTCGTGGGGACTAGAGGAAGGAAAAGGATAGGCATATCTAATCGAGCGACGTTTGTCCTGAATTGAGTCGGGCACTTGAGGCGGATTTCATAAGTATCGTAGCCTCTTTGCATCACGACTCGAATTACGCTTACAAGAAACAAAACGGCCTAAAGATTCCTACGTAAATAAATGCTAGCTTTAGCTAAGGCGTAACAAATGGCGGTGACAACTGACAGTATAATAATTAATTATTTTCGATACCGATACCGCTACGAAAGTATCGATACCAACTTGGAATCGTTCTAGAAATATCGATACCAAAATACTCGATACTGCAGCAAAAGTATCGATACTATCGAAGTATCGTTAGCATCCCTAGAGATTTTACCCCCTTAACTTTTTTAATTTCTGTCCAAGAAAAACTGGTAAATACAAATACAATCAACGTTAAATCCAAGCAAAACAGGAGCCTATCCATTATTGTCAGACAAATCCCTCTATTGCCGTTCCTCAATCAACGCTATTTCTCTATTATTTAAAAACA
Organism: Pseudeuparius sepicola; assembly: GCA_963920635.1. Lineage (NCBI taxonomy): Eukaryota > Metazoa > Arthropoda > Insecta > Coleoptera > Anthribidae > Pseudeuparius > Pseudeuparius sepicola. Next base: position 13,592,846 of record OY987304.1, read on the forward strand.
GAAAAAACATGTTGCCTCATAAACTAGTTTTTAAATTAATTAACATTGTGAAAAACATGTAGCTTCATAATTCCATATTAATTAAAATAGGTAAAAATTGTGAAAATCCCCTACCTCCTTTATACATATATTTCTAAAATATGTATTTAAAAAAAAATGCAATTTCATAAAGTTTCTGTCATAATGTAGAAAATTAATAATACTGAAACAAAATAGTTTGAATCCTTTAGCCTTTAGGTTTAAAATTAATTAAGATTTTGAAATGTCAATGCTTCTTGGTTCTATTTGCTATGCGGCGCAATTCTGTAGGTATTATTATATGTTATTGCCAGAGAACAAGGTTATTGCATACCAACCTTTACAGGGTAATTTATGAATAAATTATAGTTTTGGAATTTGATTTTAACATAAAATCGCCATGTTATAATAGTAATTTACATAACCAATGGATATGGACATTATTAACGCACAACGCACATAATAAAAACGTGGTAAAAAGTAAATAATCGTTGAATAATTTGGATGTAAGATGCAAGTACTTATAATATTATTTAATAGGGTACTTGACAATATTTTTAATTGCTCTAAAATTGTACTCTGTTTACAGTAGATGCACCAACATAACACGTAATAAATCAAACAACGGCTTTTAACCCTTAGTTTTTATGATAATTAAAGACAAAGTTGCACAATTTTGTTCAGGCTGAAATCTACAGTTTCGTCGTTCTATTGTCCAGAACGCCAAACGTGGCAACTCTGTGCCTCTCAGGAGAAATGGAACTGCAACGTTGCCGGTGCCCGTTTGCAATCATTCGTGGAACAAAGGCAAATTGCAGTTTTCTATTCAAGTATCTCCAGCTTGCCTATGAATATCTGTTACTTAATGTAATGAAACTTTTGAGCTTTAACTAACGCAATTGCATACACAAATTTTGTCACATAAAGACTTTTTATTACGAATATGTTCCGTATATTGACTCCTCTATATCAAAATGGTGTCTGTTTATGCTGCATACGCTAGAAACTATATCCTTCATCTCTGCCACGTAACACTTTAGTTAAAATATCTGTATACGGAACATACTATAAATATTCAGGTCCCAATAATGGGGGAAATATTCGCGTATTCGGCAACGTTACCCGCCCACCTAGGCATCTAACCCTATTCATATATCCACATGTCATCTAACACGTATGGTTTTCTGATCGGCAAATGACATCCCGTGATGCCAACTGTCATTCCGTGTGCATTCCGTATCTCGCTAAATCAAAATATTAGTAGATAATATCTGTGCCATTTATTATAGTTTGTTATTGATATTAACTATTATATATTGTTTGCGGACCTAGTTATTGTGTTGTGATGTGTAAGGTGGGGTATCATATGGACATGGACCCTGAAAGGACAATCTGTAATTTGCCGAAATTGGATGCTGTTAGCGTCTGCCGAAATCCATGGGATAAAACTGCAAAGGTTTGTACCTACGTTGTAGTAAGAATACAGTATTATGAGTTATCATAATAAAGAGAGAACCTCCGCCTAGGGACCATCTTGAAGGCGCGTTTATGAAGACGCCATAGTGCTTAGAAGTACCGACTGAGCCCGAATTCCGTACTATAGGCCCAACCTAGCCAAAATAATTGACAGAAAAACGATTGAATAAGTATTTACGAAAAAAAAACCTTCTTGACTAAAATCGTCGATGGAAGAAGGAATCAATCAACGCTAAAAGTGGTTTCACGGGGAATCATAAGTCTGAGAGTTTGAGGTTAGAATTTTGAAATTTCAACTTTCGTTGCAACTTTCACTGCCGAAAAAGGTTATGTGTCAGAACACTTCAGTGGTATCGCTATGTTGCCAAATTGCCGTTATAAAACACTTGTGACGTCATAAGTGCTTTCCCGCCAAATTTCAAAGAATGTCTAATAACTTGCTAATTACGTAAATATATATTTTTTAAATAATCGTAGGGTCTTAGGCAAGTGTCCAGGAATTGTTTTATCAAGTTTGTAAAATTTCGTCAAGTACCCTATTATTTGTTGCTATACATATAGTTCCGCACATTACTCAAAAGATGGCGCGATAACCTACTTCTCACCGCTTACACTCTGTTCGCCGCGAAGAAATGAATGCCTTGACTTCCCACGTGACATCCAGTGGATATTGGATCCTATCAGGTTGCAAACTCGGGATGCCCTTGCCTTGTAAACTCTCGTTACCTTTTGTTAGCCGAAGAGGAGAACAAACACTGTGAAAAAGCATGAAGTAAGTATGTCATTTTTAGCCACTGTGTTTTACTCGCTTCATGTCAAGTCAAAGTGGAACCAGGTCAGGTTCCGGAAAAACTAGGACACACAATTATTGAATTGGATACATAAAGGTCATGAAATATTTGGCACACCGTTTTGGGGATGCGGCAAATCCTCAGTCCACGGGTGAGGGCGGGGGGCGACCCCCATCGCCTAGGGGTAGGAGCCCCAGCCGACAATCGGAGCGAGAGATAGGGAGTCCGGGGCTTGTAGCCCGGTCGAAACTAATTAAAACGAAAAATCAAGAATCCCATATCTCATCCTTACAAACCTTACCAGAGAACACCTGGTCCTGTTCTCTGCTCTTACTCTTCCAAATCCAAATTTGTAGAAATTGGAGTCAATGTGGAATGCGGAAGAAAACGCTTTTTCTCAGAAGAAACAAAAGAAACCTGAGTATAAGCAATCAAATATTATATGTTAACTTCGTTTTTAAATAGTAGTTTATGCACAGTGAATATAATAATTACGTGCTGGAATTAACTGTTGGGGCGGCGAACTCGTGCTCTGCCGGTGATTGGAGTCCGCGCGGTTGCCGCCGCTTGTGGTTTGCTTTTCCTCAAGTGTAACCTTCCTTGAGAAATGTCTAGTGATTGTAATATCTGTCGTAAAACTGTGAGGGATGACCATGAAGCTCTCTAATGTGATGATTGTGAGGGGTGGTCCCATCGTGAGTGCCTTAGTATGTCGAAAACAACTTTTAAAAAATTGGAAAAGTCTACTTCTTCATGGAGGTGCGACTTGTGCAAGAAAAAGAAAGACTCTGGACCCAAAACTGGTAATAGGGCTAACTATACAATTGATGACATCATGGACAAGCTAATGGAAATGGATGAAAAGTACAACAAGCTCTTTGAGAAGTATGAAGAACAAATCAGAGAAAACCAGAACCTAAAAAAAGAAATAGATGCAATCAAGAAACAATTAAATGTTAGAGAACAGCAAGACTTAAATAACAACATTATTGTGCAAGGAATCCCATACAAAGAAAATGAAAAAATGGAAATAATAACACAAAAACTCGCCACTGCCTTGAAGGTTCCGAGTAAGGTCGAAGCTTCATTTAGGTTGGGAAGTGGGAAACAAGATAGCATAGTCCCAATAAAAATAATATTCAAAAACGCCGATGAGAAAAAGTGCTGGATGGTAGCTAAAAAAACGATGCAATTGAAAACAGCAGACCTGGGGCTGGGCGTATTCGGAAAAAATGAAAATATTTACATAAACCACGATTTAACTAAAAGGAATATAGAATTGTTCAAGGCTGCAAAGGACTATAAGAATAAAAAAGCATACAAATATCTATGGATTAGTAATGGCAAGATTTTAATAAGGCAGAGTGATACAAGTAAAACTGAGCCGATTGAAGACGAAGAAGATTTAAAAAACTAGACAAAGAAAAAACAAAACTTAGCATAACCTACTACAATATACAAAGCTTACGTAATAAACTAGAAAATATTGAATGTGATAAAAAAAGTGATATTATTGTGTTGGTTGAAACATGGTTGTACTCTAATGAAACTAAGTTTTATAATGTTAATGGATACTCTGCAGTTCATTCCTGTCGTGATACAAGGGGAGGCGGCGCGGCGCTGTATATCAGGGATGGAATCAAGTATAGAGAAATTGAACATAGTGAAACCGGTAAACCATACAATTGGTGCTGTATCGAAGTTGATAAAATGATTAAGCTTAGCGTGTTATATATAGACCTCCTTCACTCCAAGGTAATGAATTTTTAAAAGAGTTGGACGTAATAATTAATAAATACCCCTTTAATCATATTATCATAGGTGATGTTAATATAAATGTTTTGGATGCTAGGTGCAATTTAACCAATGAATATAAAAATTTATTAATGATAAGTGGGTTTGACGTAGCAAATAAAATAGATCTAGTTAATGTAACTAGAATAACGCAGACCGCAAGCTCTTTAATTGATCATGTCATATGTAGTAATAAACTAAAAAACAGGTGTAATGTCAATGTAGAGGACGTTCCATTTTCTGACCATCGAAAATTGAATGTAAAAGTAGGAATGCAAGTTAAATTGTTTAAGCCAAAGATTTATGTCAAGAGGCCAATATTAAATGTAGACTTGTTCAAAAGCAAAACGCAAAATCTAATTAATAATTCAACTATACATGATTTTCATGATTTGATGTCATTAATTGTAGATGCAAAGAGTGAATCGACTAGGTATAAAAAAATTAAATGTCACCAGAACAATGACTGGATGACACCTGAACTAATAAATCTAATTAATAAAAGAAATAAAGCTTATAAAACACATAAAAAGTTCTCGGGTGACATTCAGTTATTTCTTCATTTTAAAAAGTTGAAAAATGAGGTTAATAATAAAATAAAAACGCAAAAAAATAAGTACTTTCAAAATAAATGGGAACAGGCGGGGAATAATCCAAAAAAACAGTGGAACGTACATGCATAAACAATAAACTATCCTCTGCTAGTATTCGGGAACTAGAGATAAATAATAAAACAACAAATAATGCTAAAGATATTGCCAATGGGTTAAACAAATATTTCTCTGAAGTAGGTGCTAATATAATAACAGAAATAGAAGCTGAAAAAATAATTCGTGCGTCAGATGGCTTTAGTGATACTGGTTTTGATGAGATTCGTTGTAATGAAAACCTAGTTCTAAACCCAACTAATAATAATGAGGTTTGTAAAACTATTGGTGAACTTAAACGCAATGCAGCGCCGGGTCACGATGGAGTGACGGTTCAGGACCTCCTGAATATTAGAGATATTATAATTACAGTGTTAGTTAACCGAATCAATAATGTGTTAGAAACTGGAAAATTTCCTAGCAAGTTAAAAATAACGAAAATATGTCCTATTTACAAGTCTGGGCCCAAAACTAAAATGTCTAACTATAGACCGATATCTCTGATTAGTGCATTCTCCAAAATAATTGAACAAATAGTCAAGGCTAGAATGTTATGTTTTATTGAGCAGCATATTAGAACCGACAGTTTTCAATACGGGTTCCTCAAAAATAGTACGCTTGGTGCTACAACTGATCTAATGGACCATCTGGCGGGTGCACTGGATAGACGTGCGATGGTTGTTGCTGTCTTTGTTGATTTGCGAAAAGCCTTCGACGTTGTTAGCCATAAGATGTTGTTAAACAAGTTAGAAATGCTGGGATTTCGAGGTATCCTTCTAGAAATTATTAAGACGTATTTATGTGATAGAAAACAATATCTTATCATTGATGATGTAAAAAGTGACATTGCAATAAATAATTGTGGAGTGCCCCAGGGCTCTGTCCTGGGGCCACTTCTCTACTCCTTGTTTGTGCTTAATCTGCGAGTGGCTGGTTTAAATGCGAAATATTACACGTTTGCGGATGACACAGTTTTGACTTACAGTGGCGACAGTATTGAAGAAATGGCTACACGTGTTAATGGTGACTTAAATAGGTATTACAAATGGCTCTTACATCAAAATCTTAAAATAAATTTAGATAAAACTAAAATCATATTTTTTAAACAAAAAAATAAGAAAATAGATGACATAATATTAAAAATAAACAATGTGGTCTTGGAAAGGGTAGTATCGATTAAATATTTGGGTCTTGTCTTGGACGAGCACTTGAACTGGAGTTTGCATCTTGAGAGCATAAAAGATAAAATAATTCCTATTATAGGAGCAATCTCCAGGTGTAGTCAATTCCTCTCTAATAATGCTAAGTATAAAGTATATAATGCCTACATACTATCAAGGTTGAGGTATCTTATCCAAATATGGGGAACATGCAAATATAACTAATTTTAAGAAGATGCAGGTGCTTCAGAACAGGGCTTTGGAGGTTTTGTTTCGAATGGATTACGAAACACCTACTGAAGACTTATACCGCATGCTAAATACCCACCCCCTTTCCAAGATCTTGCAACTTGAGCAATCGAAATTAATTTACAAAATTCTCCATAAAATGCAAAAGTCGAATACGGTGATTACACATACCAGTCAGGTTCACTCTCATCAGATTAGAAGTAATAATACTATTCACCTATACAATGCCAGAACCAATATAGCTCTTCATAATCCTATAAGCAGAGCTTCACAAACATACAATGATCTTCCATCAATAATAAAAAATGAAATAACCTACAACAGATTTCTCAATAAGTTAAAACAACACTTTCGCGGCTGACACAATGTGCCACCGTTAATGGTTATGTTTTGCCTCCGATACCAATACTTAAAGTATTGTTTTAGGAGTTATTTGGAGTTTAGGTGTATTTGTTAGATTATTAGTGTATTTATGAGATTGTTAGGTTAAGATAATTGATACTATTGTATATGTACATTGACTTGTATTAGTTACACTTGAATAAACCACTTGTAAAAAAAACTATAGCAAAGCACTAAGCACTAGATGACTAGGCGGAAGACCGAGTCAAAATATCATTCGAGTCGAGTGCAAAAGGCTCTTTGCTTGCACAAGACACACAATATTTTTTCTACTCCCACATGTAAGTATATTTGTCATTTTCTTCAAAATCGATTTGTCAATTCCAGTTAACTGAACATACATAATTTAAATCCACCCTAGGTAGGTTATGAAGTCAACCAATCACCGTTAATAAACTTTCCCCGGCGCGTTAGAAAATCAAAGCCTTTGAATTTAATTTATTCTGTTCTGCCAAAAAATTTTCACCAAAATGCTTATTTAGCAACAAACTACACGTAGAAAAAATACACTGTACATGATTGAGCACTCCGCCTACGGTCTACGGTGTCGTGCTCAACACTCGCGCTCGTGCGATATGGACATCATATCCACCCTTGTTGTACAAACTACTAAACTACTATTATTTTTTAGGACTCCTACCAAAGAGATCTTTGCTCCTACATAACGCATATCACACAATACACATAAAATAGTGAGATGTACCGTTTGACCATAAAGAGTTACATCTCACCGCTTACTACCTGCGCCATTTCAATAAGTACGAAACGGATGGTTTTATTCTTTACCCTGGTTTCTCTTCAATGCGAATAAATCTTTCGCCTTTTACTAAAGATTTCCGTGGAGAGGAACAACTTAAATGGGTCTAGAATAATTTTTTGTAGCCTGGTGACAATCAGGCTTTTGATTAAATCCAAACAAAACAGGAAAAGGAGCTTCTCTATCCATTATTTGTCACACAGATGATCGCTCTATTATTTAAAAACAAACTTTTTAAAGGGACCCACGAGAGATTTTACCCCATTAACTTCTTAACTTTTTTTAATTTCCGTGCAGAAAAACTGGTAAATACGAAAGTTGTGAAAATTTTCTTGCAATTTCACAGCACTGCATCAGAAAAACAATTGACTGTCATGTGTATTTTTGCATTATTGAAATCTGATCGTCACGGAGCGATTAAACTGATTTAAAACACTATCTTTTTCCGTTTTTCAAATTATATTTCTAAGTTGCTGATTTTAGCGATCCTCGAATAATGATAGAACTTTACCGGTTAGTGGGTCTATGGATCGAGTGATGGATTCAAAGATTATTTATTATTTTCCAAGTTCGCCGACGTTTCGTAAAATTTATTTACTCAGGGCTTCTACAATATTACAGTTTTTTATATAAATAATATATATATCATACATGTAGACATACAAATCACAGTCATTTTAGCAATACAAATTAAAAGCAATGAAATGATATCACCTTACAACAACTTACAATACAACAACAAAAACCAAACAACATGCCATCACAAATTTCACATAGTATGTAAAAAAATATATATAAATATAAAAAAGTTGGTATGCATTGGGGTTAATCCCTATTGTCATAAATTAATGCATTCCAGGCATACGAAGCAAAAGATCATTATAGGCACTAACAGGACTCATAATATAGGTAATATCGTTGACTGAAATATTCGGAAAGACTTGCAGGTCCTAAGAGAAAAATAGGCCTTCCAAATTCTCTGAGAATCCCGTAGAATACGCGTAGCCCTCTATCTCTCGCAGAATGAAACACCGCGTGTGCTGGCGGCCGGCTGTGCGTAGAAATCTTCCGTCGTCTGTGGATCTAAGCAGCTACCGGCGCTCGAGCGGCGGCTTTTACCCGAGGCAACGTTGTCGGATCGTGCAGAAAATCTTTGGAATTCCGAGACCGAAAGAATTTTTAGAGCGTTAATCAATAATTTAGAAATTAATATGAAAATACTTATTGTAAACGATGCCATTTTGGTCAGGGGTGTATTTAATCAAAAAAATTACAAAACTTAACTACAAGTTGGGCATTTTTGCTTTCTTATAATGATAGGTAGGGAATTAAGTACTGAACTTTGAATGTAGGCAAGTATAAAAGAACGTGTCGTACTAGGTTCTTCTATGATGTGGGCGACAATGATTAGGTTTTGGATTACAGTTTTTTAATTTTTGAGTAATATTCTCTAAAAAAAATTATTATGCTTGGTCACAGAATAACCAAAATTATATTGTTGAACCATTGTTGAATAAGCAACAATAACTACTCAAAAAGCGAGGATTTTCAAAATGTTCTTTTATATTTCCTCATCCAAAACTTTTACTGTATAAAAAAAGGGGTTCTTGTAAAAATGGTAAACAAATTAAAAATGTAATCTACAACAGAGATACAAAAATAAAAAAACTTTTTAAAAACAAGCTTTTATTTAAGCTGTGTAGGTACTAAAAGGAATAAAATACGTTGAGGTAATTCCATAATTCGATGCCAAATTGCGACAATCTTTTTGAAATCAAAAAGCTTGTCTTGCGAAATGTTCCTAAAAAAGTACCGATAATTAGATCTATTGGATAGTGATTGATTGAAAGCAAGTACTTGCCGAAGTATCTATGTACAGGGTGTTGAGATTTGATCCGGAACACCCCTGTAAAGATTGCGAGGCGCTGCACGATTTTGATGATTATTTTTTTGTATGTGTCCTTGTGCACTCGTGGGACATATCGTCAAGGTGACAGCGCTATTCCACGGCCTGTTATGATTTTTTCGATGCGATTTTTTGAAAAGTACTATTAGGGATTTTTTTTATAGGAAATCTATTATAGTAGATTTAATCAGCACCTCCCGAAACCCTAATGTTCCAAGTTTTATTAATTTACTTCGCCGACTAAAATTTCTACAGGTCCTTAAAGATGGGAAAATTATTTTTTTATTGCCGATTAAAAATCACGAGTGCTTTGGAAATATATCTGAAAATCGGGAAAACTTATTCATAAGAGTCCAAAAAATGTTCCATTAATAAAGAATACGGCAAAGAACACCGTTTTATCAATTTAAAATAATACTTAAATAATATGCCATATTTAAGTCTGATTTATTCGACGCCATATTTTGGAAAATGATTTTTTTTATCGGAAATCTGGCTGCGTAGCGGCACCCCATGAAGCCCCAATGTTAGTTAGTACTGTTTAAATTGAATGTTATTTAATAATTTAAACGAGTTATTCGATGTAAAGTGTACTTGGACATGCGCGAAAGGTATGCCATCCTTTTTTCAGCATTTTCATAATAAGAACTTGCATACTTCTCATTGGCAGCCTGTTCAGAAACGTGGAAAAATTAATTATTAAAATACAAGATCACGTGTCAATAATAGCCCTTTGGACCCACCCTAACGGTATGCCTATGGTTTTCCAAGGAATTTTCTATTTTGAACTTCATTATAAAACACATGGCAGCCTGTATAAAATCATATCAAAACGCATATTTTCCGAATAATTGAAAACTCAGTTTTTCACATGAAGAACCCAGGATGACTCTCTGATTCATACCTTATTATTGTGAGAATATGTGCCACATAATGCCCTTTGCAAGGCATACTGAGTAAAATCACGTCCAAAAATCTGTCACTATCTCCCGGTCTATATACGCGATCGCGACATGCTTGCAGCTTCCTGCTTCCTTATTACGCACCGCAGATCTCAGGGGAATTAATTTAGTTGAGTTAGTTTTTCTAACAAAAAATTTTTATTTTTAGAAAATTGAAACGTGTTTGAAGTAAACAGTAAAGTTTGAATTTTACTTTCCCCCCCCTCCTGGACGTTTTTCTGGGGGCGCCCATGTTCCCATAGATTTATATATATTATTTATCTACCGATACTCAGCACTCAGCTGTTTTTTTATAAACCCAGGGCACAGAATTATTCTGTGCCCAGGGTAATTTAAATATTTGCATAATCCCTGCATCTAAATTTAGAATCAGTAAACGAGAAGGAATCCAAAAGTGTGCCGTGTTTAGTCCATCGTTTGTCAACAAAAATGTTACCACTTTTGTGTCTCGTTCACCGTAAACCCTTCTTGGATAATAGTGAAATGTTCACCGATGTCCTTCAAGTTCAAGTAGGTACGGACAATGAGCTAGCTTTCTGTCTGTAATTTATGGATGTTTAGAGGATCTCCTTTGATGGCATTAATTTAGGGTGTTTGGGTTTTAGGATATTTGCTGACAGTGCCAAGTTGGGAAATATTTGCGACAAAAAAGATATAATGATAATTTCTTCGCTCGAGCATAATGTTCGTTATGCCAACACATTCAAAACTTTGAGAGTGGCAGCCCCATGCAGGAGATAGAGCTATGACTGTCAACATTTTTGGTTTGAAATAGGAAAAAATTACCCTTTACGAAAGAATTGCAAATTATATTAAAATTCTCACAAATTATAATGGTCGAGTTTTAACCTCGGCGCACATTGAGAGCAAACGACGCCAGTCGACACAGGGCAGGTGAGGAGACGCAGGCTGGCGCAAAGCAGAAAAATTACGCGTGTTGCACAGCCCAAGCGCACATTGAAGCACAGTTTTCAGTTTTATATACACCTTTGTCGCCTACGTTTGAAAATAATGTAATAATTATGGCGGCGTATGAACAGGCAATAGCCATGAGTTTATTATTGAGTTCTGAATCAGATGGAGAATTTGAAGATCTTTTACTTTATGTATCAAAAAGAAGAAAAACTTTTTATAGAAATAAATATTTGGAAAAAAGGAAGAGCCATGGCGAATTCAATTTATCAATAGAGTTTTCTGAATCTAAATTACTTTTTAATAACTTTTTAAACTATTTTTTATTTAATGTGTTTTGTTTAGTAACCTGCTCCACGTGAAACGCAGGAAACTGTGTACTAAACACTGCGTCGGGCAGGCTTCACGTGACGCAGTTCTAAGTAGCCCTGCACTGCGTCTCAATTTGCACGCCTCGATTGAATCCCATGTAACACAAAAAACTGCCCTGCGCTGAGCTGCGTCAACTGCGTCATCTGCGTCTCAATGTGCGCCCGGGTTTAAGTTTATAGAGGATATTATATGTCATTTTCAGTTACCTTACTACAGTATTTCTCGAGCTAGAAAAAAAAACTATTTGTAAAAGTTGTAGAATTGTTTCTGATATCAGGGAAACAAATTTAATGTGCATTGCAAAACTGAGGTAGATAATATTTTTTTGAGGGGAACATTTCGCATATTTTGCATTTTTAAAATCTAGTAGAATTTAAGCGTGATACTCCCTTTCTTAAGACAAAAAACGTTATAAAACGATCTACGTAAAACTGCAAGAATATGAGTATGTTCCTTGGTAAATGATACCATGCCAATTTCCTTTAATTTTATAAAAAAAACTGCAAAGCAGAATTTTTGTTTTAACTTGAAGAAAGTTTCAAAATTACAAAAAAAGTCGACACACGAAGCTGTAATGAAAAGCAGTTGTATGGGGCTTCAAGCTCTAGGGCTCTAGCCTTTGCTAGACCACACTAGATGGCTCCACTTACATCTACCGACCCCATGCTAGTTGTCGGTGAATAAGTACCGGGCGAAGGCCGTCGAAAGGCATACTTACCTGGCGTAGGGGTTACCGTGATCAGCAAGGCGGTTCCCCCAGGGCGAGGCCCCTCCATTGCACCTCGGTCGGGCTGACCCCTGCGATTATCCCTAATGCGGATAACTCGGGCGCGTAATTTTTGGTAGTCGGGACTGCGTGCGCGCTGTCCCGGTCTGATCGAATCCAAACATAATATATATATATATATATATATATACATATATACATATATATATACATATATATACAGGGTGTCCCAAAGGACTCCCGTCGCCGATATCTGCGGAACAAAAAGAGATATTTTAATTCTGCAAACGCCGTTCGCTAGGACGTGAAGAGGGCTTTATTTGAAATTGATAAGCGTTCATTTTGATATTGGCGTATAGATGGCGCTGCGGTGCAAAGAAACTTTTCGATCCTAAGAACGTTGGAGCGCAGCGCATTTGAGAGACTGGGTAATTTGGAGAAACTTTTGTTCTATGGACTATTTTCCTACTATCACTAGTTTCTGAGATAACCGCCCTAGAATGTCATTTACAAAAAATGAGCTAACTCGCTTAAAATTAACTTTAGAGGAAAAAGTTATTAAACATACCTTTGTAGTTCACTAGGACGAAGAAAATAGCGACACGTGTCAAATTATTGCACATCCGGTTTGACCGGAAGTACCGGAAGTGACCCATTTTTCAGTTTAAAATGAACATACTGTATAATTTATCCCGCAAAAGTGAAAAAGGTAATTTCCAGTGGCATATAATAACAATAACACCATGTATAATAATACATCTAGACTACGAAAATTTGGCTGAATTTATTATTATTAACCGAAGGTGGCTCTGTCTCTGTCCATTGTTTCAATATGATATTTAGCTTCAAACGCCCAGGTAATTCTCTATCGTTGTCAATTTGTTTCTTGCCTAATTATTTTATTAATTTTTGTAATAATGGTTAATCATAATAATGAGGATAAATTCAAATATGGTATTAGTTTATGGAGAATACGGTAGCCGCTGCCGCTGCTCGTATTTAGGTATGGAAATAATTTTGAACATATTTTTTGTAAACATACATGTTTAATTTCTATAATGTCGGTTAATAAAAATAAATTCAGACAAATTGTCGTTGCCTACATGTACCTACAAGGTGTTATTGTTATTAGGTATATTTTTTCCAATTTTGAGGGAAAATTGTACAGTATGTTCATTTTGAACTGAAAAATGGGTCACTTCCGGTACTTCCGGTCAAACCGGATGTGTAATAATTTGACACGTGCCGCTATTTTCTTCGTCTTAGTGCACTACAAAGATATTTTTAATAACTTTTTCCTCTAAAGTTAATTTGAAGCGAGTTAGCTCATTTTTTGTAAATGACATTGTAGGGCGGTTATCTCAGAAACTAGAAACAATAGGAAAATTGTCCATAGAACAAAAGTTTCTCCAAATTACCCAGTCTTTCAGATGCGCTACGTTCCAACGTTCCTAGGATCGAAAAGTTTCTTTGCACCGCAGTGCCATCTATACGCCAATGTCAAAATGAACGCTTAGCAGTTGCGAATAAAGCCCTCGTCACGTCCTAGCGAACGGCCTTTGCATAATTAAAATATCTCTTTTTGTTCCGGAGATATCGGCGACGGAAGTCCTTATTGGGACACCCTGTATATATTATATTCAATTCAAACAGCCAAATCCAAATATTTATACTACCTAGTATGTTACATAGCGAGGATTGTAAATTGCACACAAATGGAGGAGTTGCGCATGGACCCCGCGTAGCGGTGAGTGCGTATTCCATGAGTGCGTAATTGCTTTACAACTCAAATTAGGTACCTACAACTACTAATTCAATAATAATTATTTAACCAATATCTGTATTTTGACAGGTTTAAAAGATAGGTTTCAAGGTATTTTTGTTTATTTTTGACGGCTGCCTATGACTTGGACACCTTTGATTCTGTGTTCCCTGGATTTTGTTTACCGTGCGATTGTGTTTACTTACAATGTACAGGGTGTCCCGTTAATAATGGTCCATAGAGCAACTGCACATATTTGGGGCCAAAATATGACGATTGAGGCTAATATGCCTTATAGAAATGTTGTTTGTTTAAGAGATACAGGGCGTTGAAGTTCATTTTTTGAAATTGAATTATGGCTACATCTCCCAAAATAATGAAGCTGCTGAACTGAAATTTGGCACTGCTGTGTTTTTGAGGATGGAGAAAAAGCTAAAAATATCAATTTTGCTGTATCTCACTTGCGCTGTTTTTGGATCGTGTTTTTACTCCTAACTTTTTTGAGGTTATCTTTTTGATGTTGTAGGTCCATCATTTTAAGGCATCTTTTCATTCTGCAACAAAAAGGTACTCTTGTTTCATAACGACAAAATCAACCGTTTGCGTTGAAATTGGCAAAATGTGCCCCGAAACACCTGTCGGCTTCAATATTCGAAACATAAAATTGTCACCTACTGCTTTCAAATGTTACAAATCGACTGTACATTCAAAATGAAGAAAAAAATGCCAGATGGACATTGGTCGAAACACCATTCGTTTTCTTGAAATAGAGTGTCCAAATTTTGCCAAGTTTCAATCCGTTCCATTTTGAAAACAAAACATTTTTGGTACATTGTTCATAAGCATTTTTTTCTCAGTTTAAATGGTACAGTCGATCTGTAACCTTTGAAAGCGGTAGGTAAAATTTTTATGTTTCGAGTGTTAACAGATGTTTTGGGGCACATTATTTTACCAATTTCAACGCAAACGGTTGATTTTATCGTTATGAAACAAGAGTACCTTTTTGTTGCAGAATGAAAAGATGCTCTAAAGTGAAGGCCCTGAAAGACCAAAAAGATAACCTCAAAAAAATTAGGAGTAAAAACACGATCCAAAAACAGCGCAAGTGGCGCCCTCTGTGAGATACAGCAAAATTGATATTTTTAGCTTATTCTCCATCCCCAAAAACACAGCAGTGCCAAATTTCAGTTCAGCAGCTTCATTATTTTGGGAGATGTAGCCATAATTCAATTTCAAAAAACAAACAACATTTCTATAAGGCATATTAGCCTCAATCGTCATATTTTGGCCCCAAATATGTGCAGTTGCTCTATGGACCGTTATTAACGGGACACCCTGTATAATGGGCTCGTAATACCACATTTTTTAAATTTTTGCAATGGCAACTACGTCACATTCTGTGGCGGGAAAGTTTTATTTATAAATTTACAGCAAATCTAAAGCAAAAATAAAAGACACGTGTCCGATAGTATACAGCTTCCATACTTGGTGGGTGTAATAAGGTATGTATATGTAGGTAGTGCGTTGTTTACTTACTGAAAGTGAATTAATTATTTGTAAATACAAAATAAATATAGAATCATGTCTTACTTACTAGAGCGATAGAAAAACGTACTATTTATTTTGATTTAGACATCTAGACATTGGAGGCATGCGGCATGCGATCCAATTTCAGTTCTCACAATACAAAGTGCCACTTTTACCACTATCATCCGATGCGTATTGCGTTATGCCTCTGATGAGGGCTCTGTTCTGGATGACTTGGAGTTTTTGGAAGTGTGATTTTGCCATGTGTTGCCAAGCTGCACAGGCATACGCCATGACGGGACGGATGATGGTTTTGTAGATGAGGAGTTTACTTTGGATTGGGAGTTGGGAGTTTTTATTATTGATTGGGAATACAGCTTTGAAACTGTTTAGGGCTTTTTGTGTAGAGTAATCGGAGTGTTTTTCGAAGGTGAGTGAGCTGTCTACGTGAACGCCTAGATACAGCACGGAAGAAGAGTATTGAACTACAGTGTCATCTAATTCAATATTCGGAGGTGGGGCCTGGCGACGTTTGGTGAAGACGATAGCTTTTCCCACTAAAATTTTAGAATAGGATCTGTCTATCCGGTGAAAAACAGGTCTGCTGTATTATTCTTGTCTAATAAACAAGGGTATTATCGATGGTTCCGACGTTGACGCCGGGATCTGTTATTAGCATAGGCGTAGCTAGCCTTTTTTCTCTGGGGGGGCTTAAGCCCCTCAAGGAGATGAGACTCAGTAACCCGCAAAAGCGCTGGAGCGCCGCATATAAACACTTTGATGTATATGTGTTTACCTAACTCACTATAAAACGACTCAAATTTCCGTTTAAAAATAAAAGTACGCCATGATTTTGTCGATTAAGCGTCACTGTTTACGTCACAGCACCTGCGCCAAGGCATACCGTTTTCTGTGTATCGTGGGTTATTGCTCTAATCCTTATTTATACGTCTCTGTATAAACAAGGCTGTAAGCTCAAAAAATGGCCGATTTTATAAGGCCACAGCCAACTATGATTTACATTTAAAAAAACACAAGTTTATGTCATATCTAAAATATCACAAACAACATAAAAAATTGGTTTAGATTATCCTTTTAAGCCCAAAATTATCTCCAATTTTTGTCTCTACAGTTTTTTTGTATAATCAGAAATAACGGAGCTACAGAGATCTGATGAAATAACAAAAAAATCACTCTTTTCAAAATATATAGTGAGCCATGAACTTTTTTAAAAATCCAAAAGGGGCATTAGATTGAGCATTCAAAACTGCAATTCTTTCCCCATTTAACCTTTGTTCTAGCTCTGCTAGTTTCCGAGATCCCCATAGTGGGCATCGAAAAAACTCACCCTGTATACTGATACTGCATAAGTAAAAATATAGATGTACATTGGCGTCTTCGCAGTATTACATAATGATATCAATCACAGTAAGCAGTCACGTCCAGCCGTCCAGGTTCGCAGTGATGCCAGGGACTCTTTAAAGTAAGGGGACCCAGCATTATACTTTCCAAAGTGAGGCCTATTCTTTTCACATTCTAATGGTATCAGTGATGCCAAGTATGCTATTTTATTGGAGAATCTATTAATAAAACCGGTACTTTGATTGTTAGTAAAAATTAATAATGGTTTCCGTGATTTCTAAAAATTAGAGTTGACAATGTTGTGTCTACAAATACAGAATATGGCAACTGTCAAATAAAACAAATTTATAGTATAGTTGAAATTCTTTAATTGTCACATCTGAGTATCTGGAAGTCAGAAAACTTAAAAATTGTGAATTATGATGGGAAATGTTTTGCCTCCTTTAGAATCTGTGGCACTATCTTATCACATAAAACCTGATGGCAGTTGAGCACACTGACATATAACATAACCTTGTACCAGCCCACTTATGTGGTCTCCTTGGAGTCTACAGAAAACAAACTTCCCCTCAAGGCTTCACTTTTTCTATGTGATAGACTGTGAAATGCTGGGTCCCCTTATTTTAAAGAGTCCCTGAGTGATGCTAATTCTGTGAGTGTGGCGTGTGGCGGACTGACCGGGTCGGGTGCGTGGTGAGTGCGTGACGGCAGTGTTGCCAGTGTTCAGTGTTGCCGCTGTTTAGTTTGTTTTATTTTGTTAGTGTTTTAGTCAGTGTCTATTACTATACGCAATAACACGAACACGCAACAAAATTAAATCAGCTTAGTAAGGTTTTTAATGTAAACCAATAACGTCAAAAAAATTATAAAAATAAACGCTAGAATTTGTCAGGGGGGCTATTTTTATACCAGGGTGGGCTTAGCCCCCCCCCCCAGCCCCCCCTTAGCTACGCCAATGGTTATTAGTGGATTCTCATTCCCATTCTGTTGTTAGTCCCCGATGCCTCTCCTAGAGGTGGCGCCGCGAGGTATGACCAGAGAACAGACAGTGTCTTTATTTTCAACATACTTCATGATGCATTTACAAAAAAGAAACAGTGTGACAAAGCCCATTGGATTGTTTGAAATAAAAATAATTGTAGGTACCTACTATTGGGAATCAATTTTACCCACTACAATAATCATTGCCCGCATCCGTATCGGGAGAGATCGAGAAGCAAAAAGGATCAATACCTTTCGACCCGCCCTTAAAGGCTTCTTCAAATTTCCAGTGGCATACCTCCTTCCACTATCCTCAAGTAGATGTCGCTGAACGCTGTCCCACCATTTACACCTTTTCTATAAAAAGTAAAATTATCTCAATGCTGTGCCAGAGCATATAAAACAGCCAGCAGTATAACTTACTCTTGAGAAATCATCCGCAAATTCAATGACCTTGAGCCATATTGGTGGAATAGAAGTCAGAGGTGTGGTCGGGAAAATCAATTCAGAAATACAGAGTAGTATTAGTAAAGTATATAGTGTGTGGTAAGCACAAGCAGCTTTTACTCCTTCCTGGGATTCTTTATTTAAAGATACTAGCAAAAATCACAATTTACAAAAGGCACACTCCACGGCACTGTAATATCTCTCATACAGAACTGCCCAATCGCCCCGACACTGCATCAATTTGACAGAATTTTCCCGCCGTGGGGAGTGACACTGCTGGTTGTTTTATATGCTCTGGCTGTGCATTGTTATCCATTAGCTCAGAAAAATAAAAAACGTAGAACTGGCATTGTTTTGGCAAGTTTGTTCCCGTAAAAAAAAAAAATGTTTACAGTTCGGGTGACAGATCTGGTGCTAACGATTACAAAGCAGTGGCGTATCTCTTATTTTTTTTAAATAGTTATAAAAATAGGAAAAAATATATTTGCCTTTCTATCTCAATTTTTTTTATAAAAATTGAAGTGTAACCCCAGGTACAAATAGTACGCGTCAATTCTAAAATTCAAACGTATCAATGTTATTGACAGTTACTAGTTGAAGATTGTTCGGCGAACACAATATAAAAAAATAAAAACTTTTTAAAAATGAACTAAAACGGATAAAATAAGTTTCGGCTTTCATGCCACACTGCGGCAAGCTTTTTAAATCAAAAAGCTCGTCGCGTCGCGCGAAATGTTCATAAAAGTATGTAGGTACCAATTAAGTTTATCGGAAAGTGATTGGTCGATAAGCAAGTACATACATGCCAAAGAATATATTTTCTTTACAGTTTGCGCGACAAGCTTTTTGATTTAAAAAAGCTTGTCGCAGTTTGGCATTGAATTATCTTAACAAAACTTGAGCAAATTTTTGTTTGTGTAGCTGTACTGGTCGTAAAAGCAATTTTAACGTAGATTCCTGGGTTTTCGACCAAAATAAATAAATAAAAAACAACAAAATTCTTTGTTGTGTTTATTTCTTCTTTTTTTTACTTACGTTTCGGCAACTCAAAATGCCATCTTCAGAACAGAGTTTAAAAACAAATTTTAAAATCTTTTTTTAAAACGTCACAGCCTAAAAATAATAAAACATAGTCAAGACACAGGCAAAATATGTTATTACGTTGGTTTTTTTATATAAAATATATTTTTTTTAATTTAATTTTCAAAATCGAAATACTATGAATACTTACAAGAGATCGGGCTGGATATACATTATAAGTTTTGTAATGCAGAGTATTTTTTGATTTTTACATTTTTCAAAAACGCAATATTTTTAACTACCACCATGCGTATAACCTTAAAAATATTGCGTTTTAGAAAAATGTAAAAATCAAAAAATACTCTGCATTACAAAACTTATAATGTCCGATCTCTTGTAAGTATTCATAGTATTTCGATTTTGAAAATTAAATTAAAAAAATATATTTTATATAAAAAAAAACAATGTAACAACATATTTTGCCTGTGTCCTAACTATGTTTTATTATTTTTAGGCTATGTGACGTTTTTGAAAAAAAAGATCCTAAAATTTGTTTTTAAACTGTGTTCTGAAGATGGCATTATGAGTTGCCAAAACGTACGTAAAAAAAAGAAGAAATAAACACAACAAAAATTTTGTTGTTTTTTATTTATTTATTTTGGTCGAAAACCCAGGAATCTACGTTAAAATAAAACTTAACGAAAACCTAAACTTATTTTATCCGTTTTAGTAAATGGCTTACTTAAATAAAAGCTTGTTTTTAAAAAGGTTTTTTTATTATTTATTTTATTTTGTGCTTTTTTAGTACCTATTTCATTCCCATCTCAGAAGGGTGGTAAAGAAATTTTAGTCCGCCATCTTGGGGCATCGGGCATCCGCCCTATTGGATTTAGTATGACGTCAGTTACCTTATCGTTTTCTACTCTTCAAATCCTTTCATTTGATACCCATGTCGAGGATGTTGTGAAGAATTAGGCAATCCGCCGTCTTGGGGAGGCCGCCAAATTAGATTTATTATGACGTCACCTTATTGTTTTCTACCCGTCGAGCCCTTTCGTTTGATACCCACGTTGAGAATTTTTTCCCTCTGGTACCATGCCCCGAACTAGGTACGCCTATGTACTTACGCATATATGTATTGTAACCTCCTTTGGCGAGTTGCTTGATTTGCAAACAATACACTTTTTTGCCCGTAACGTATAACATAATTGTCTATATAAGCATTTTAAATCGAGAAACACATAAAAACCGCGAAAAATTGCTTCTAAAAGACACAGCACCAGGTATATCAAGCACAAGGTGAGGCACACTCTTCTTGACCGATTTGCGCGTTTGTCAGATTGTGCGATTGGTATTGGTAATTGTAGGTATATTATTGTTTCCTTAGTTGTATCACAGATTAAGTACTAAGTACACGTAGTATATAAATACTGCCTATTAAGTGTCTAGATAATTATAAATACTAGATTCACCTATTAGTCAGGCAGACCTTATCTCATCAATACATAAATATCATATATTATCTACCATTATTTACTTCAAAGCAAACGTATTTGCAACTGATTGGGTATGTCCCTAGTCCCTACATACAACGGAAACCACTGTTGCAAAACTATTATTTGCAATTTTATCTTGAAGATTATCTTAATTTACCAGAGAAATAAGTTTTTCATTATGAATTATTGGCAACGCTGTTAAACTTTAACTAGTAAATAAATAATAGAGTATAAAAAGTGCTACCCTATCAAAACATTTCAATCTACAGATGCCATTTCTGTTTTTTATTTTTCTGAGTCTATTAGATAGTGGTTCCTGCTCGGTGGCAATTTTCAACCCACGAAAACTCTGGTGAGAAGTGGCGTATATTATTATGTTCGTGGAAGACCGGACAAACGACAAACCTACGTGCCCAAAGCCGTATTTAAGCCTGCTTTGATAGAATTTTCAGGCAGGGGTGTTTGATCCTCAGAACTTTTGGTTCATATAGCCGAGATATATGAGGAACACAGAACTTTGTCAAGCAGCATGGGTGTACCTTTATACCTACAACCATTGAGTAAATTTATTCCTTTACTCAATGCTACATAGCATGCATTAGCATTCGCCATTCTGGAATCATCACCAAATGGGGCTTGGCCTCCTTGGCTTCTAGTGGAAGTCGGGTATCGCTCCAACAAAGGCTGTTAGAAGGACGGCACCTGGTAAATTGCAACCGGGCAGAAACCAATACAAACAAAAGATTATTCAAAATCCTCGGTCTTTAATGTGATGTTATGTGAGAATGTGAGGGGTTTGTGATTATAAGAATTAATACGATATTTACAGGGTGTCTACTACCCCTACAACTTCTTTCATTTTTTGTGATAGAAAAATACATTTTAGATAAAAGTTGTGGGGAATTTTGAGAAATTTTATACAGGATGTTTCAAAAATGCGTGATAAACCAAAACTATATTTTTTTAAAATAGAATATATAGAAATTTTTGAAATATTCCGTTTTCAAATTTTATATTAAATTTATTTAATATGAATTTGTGGATCTCGTGATTACGGTAGACGATCAACGCAATAATAGAAATATTTGTTTTAACAAAAAAAGCATAATAAAATCCCATAAAATTTGAAAAATTAAAAATATTTCAAAAACGGAAACAGACAATGATACAAGGTTTTCTATCATTTTGATTGCCTTGACCAGCATATTTCAAAAATGTAAAAGATCATCATAAAAAACAAAAGTTTGGTTTGCCACGCATTTGCGAAACACTCTATATAGGTAATATGTATTAGAACAAAAAGAGTGATAGTCGACCATATACAGTACAGTTTCGGGACGGTAATCCCTCATCAGTATGGCTCACCCGACTATCAAGTGGTGTATTACTATCGCAGAAAACTGCATAAGATTCCCTACAACTTTTATTATCTAAACCTTTTTTTTTTCATTACAAAAAATTAAAAACTTGTAGGGTAATGGGAATGCGTGGACACCCTGAACTACAAATTTGTATTTAAAATGTTTGGGTTTAGGATCTGCTGGGTGCACGAAAAAAAATATTTCCACTCGCGCGGCTATATTTTGCAAATATATAATTAAGTTTGCACTCTATCTTCATATCTTTATTAATTTTTGAGATAGCAATTTCGATGTGTATAATAAGAAAACTAAAATAGAGAAATATTTATAGTGGCGAGTTTTTTCTGTGAGTTTTGTCTTTTTTTCTATGTGGTATCTACATCGAAGCAGAACCTATAACCGTTGGGTGAGTAAACCTTCAGTCAACGCTATAACTCCAATGTAATTAATATGTTTTTGTTACAATAGAGTCTCTTTGACTTATTGATCGTTATTATGTTTTGCCACAGAAAAATGCTTTGCTTGCAAAGTCTAGGTCTAGGGTTTAGCAGCTGGGGGAAAAACTATACTTTTTAGAGTATTATCAGTGACTAGACACTAGATGGTGCGCTTATAAATGGTACAAGCACAGATACCTGTGGTACAAGTTAGGTATTCCTCACTCAACGGTATTGATTATGAGGCTGAAATTTTGCAACCAATGAACGAAGACTTCCAACAGTGGATCAATAAAAGCTAGAGTTTGCTTCCATCGTTTACTGACAGATGTCACTTGTTGCAACCAGTTCACCGTTTACGCCTATTTTATAAGTGTTAAATTATCACCGGTATCCTCGAGCTGCTATCCATTAGATAGTGGATCCTGCCGGCTGGAATGTGATTTATCTCGCATACAAAATGCAATTGGGGAAAGATTAGGTGTATCCCTTTTTCAGTCGAATGTCGAATTATTGGATATCGTCTGGATTTGAGAAAACCCTAGTCAGTTTGCCCACAAAATGCCAAATCTTTCCTTCGAATTTTGGGAACGAAAACAGCTGTTTATGTTTTCCCAAAAATTTGTAGTGGGAGTGGGCTCCTTGGACAAGTAGCATTTTGTGAGTGAGCTCTCTCACATAAAGCAAAGTTTGTGGGATTTTTGAGCCTTAATCAAATTGCAGTCGGGCAGAAAATAACAAAATATAAATATTAATTTCATTCATTTCATTGTCCTTGGTCTTGATTGGACGTTGGACCAACGACAACGACCAGCTTACCATTGTGGAGTAGTAATGACTTTGAGAATTGACATCGGTTGCGCTTAAATCGTTTATGTAATAAGTATGTTCCAAACAATTACCAGAGAAGAGAATTTAAACTCAAGGGGGCGGAGCTAGCCTACGCATCTGGGCGGCGCAGCTTATATCAGCCATGTTTTTTGTTTAGCCAGAGTCGCCACTTTCAGTGTAGCGTTTAGAGCGAACAGATCTCCAGTGGCTGCGTTAATTTGAAGTTTTCTTTATTGCGAGTGTGTTGTTTTGTTCAGTGTTTTGTCTTATGATCATGAGTGGGGGCGTTATGTGCACAGCGAAAGGCTGCGTGGGTGAACAAAAGTTACAACTGCAGATTACCGTTCTTCTCCTTTCCAAAGGAGCATTGGTAGATAATTAATTATGAAATCTCTGGGAATTAGTTGCTGTTCAGGTGCAATTCACTGTATTATCATAACCTTCCACCTAAGTATCTAAAGGCAGACTTAATTTAAGGATATAATTTAAAAATCGTAAGTTAAAACACTGAAAATGCGTGGTGTAGTTCAGGCGATTTCGTATATAAAATTATCGAACTTACATGTAATTTAAGACAAAAAGGCACAAAAACAACAAAAAACCTTTCAAATCAAAAATATATTTTTTTGGGCTAAATTTTATATGAAGCAAATGTGGATAAAGAATACATAATAATTTTATTTAAAGGGTTAAATTAAATCATAAATCCTGTCCTTAAATTAAGTCTGCATAAACAGGCCATACGTTATTGTTACCTGTGTGGGTTTACTCCGTTTACCTGTGTTCATATCTATGTACCTATTATGAATACCTACTAATTGCTTAGTTTTTTTTTATCAAGAAATTAGGCACCTTGCTAAAGTACATAATAGCGACAAACACGCCTAATATAGTACCTACGTAGTGCGTAATAGCATTAAAAATTATAAACAGAAATTGAAAATGTACAAACAAAAATAAGTTTATATGGAAAAATTAATAAAGTTTATTTTATGGAAAAATATAATTTTGTACTAAGTATATCTATTCCCATACAAATGTCCAAGTTTTTTCGCATAGTCGTAGGTACCTACTGATTTTAATGAAGGAGACAAAAACGAAACTGTTTTAGAACGGAGTAGCCTATATTAATTAATCCGATGAAGACAATATTCTAATACAGATACCTACGTTTTGTTTTTCATTTGTATTCTACAAAATGACTGCTTAAAAAATATTGCTCAAGCAGTCATCAAATTTTAAGATCAATAAAATATTAAATTTTTGGAATAAGATAAGAAAAATCGCCTTTCCATACCTACTAAATATTTCAGTTATCTAACTACCTTAAATTAAAAATATTCCTTCAAAATCCAATCCACATTTTTGCCTGTTCCAATCTTCAGTATATATGATTTGTTTTGTGTTTATCAATGAATGATTTAAAATATCTGAGTACAGACCTACACTATCCCTTCAGTAAATTCTAAATACGGCCCTGTCTTCTACACAAAGAACATGGCGACCACCGGCTTCCAAAGATCAAAGGCGCCGCCGTCGAGTTTATATTCTCCCCTTCCTTGTTCTCTGCAATTATTACAATCATCAGGTTTCGCGAAATATGTAGGACGGAACAAATATTGTGCTCAATAATTATTATTATCACAGAAAATATAATTCAGAACAGAAGACAGCTATCAAATGGGCTCCAACTTTTAAGCTTAATATTTTCCAAAAATGCATTGATATTGAGGTCCACTATTAGATGCTGGGTAATCTATGAATTGGGAAGATTATATTTTAGGAAATAGTATATTTCATTACGAGTCTGGAAATAAAGATTTTTCCGAGCGCGCGTGACAAATTCCCGTGTGAGGCGCAGCCGAATCTATCTAAATATTGAAACCCTTACAAATTAAAATACAAAATAGGTATATGTTAAATATCAGAGAGCATATAGAGTTTCTTAAATTTAGTTTACTTTGCTGTATATTTCTATTTTAAAGCCATATATTCGGTATTTTTATTCAGCGCACGGAAAGTTTTTCCATGCGCTGTTTCCGTGCGCTAGCCCGAAAAACCCCATCTTTCATTATTGCTAAAACAGATAAAAATAAGGTGTTTTCAAAGAAGTATAATAAAAATATAATTTCATAAGAAATGCAATCTGCTTGGACTGTTTTTGGACTCTGAAGTTGGAGTCCATTTGACAGATATTGTTAAGGAACGTTCTGTTGTGGAACTATATTTTCCACTAGTAATCGCCCTAGTGCTTGAATTAATGCCGGAAATTTTTCGAGTACAGGAATTTTCTTAAAAAAATCGTGTTAAAGAAAAATTTCAAGAACGTGGGGGATTCGGTAAGAAACTTCCATACCTACACGTAAATTAAACGAAATTATTATCAAAATTTTTGTTGAGTATAGGTATATGTGAGAGTATTTCCGGAAATTTTTTGAGTTGCCATGACAACGAAGCAAAAAAACTAGCGTCTGATTGGTAAAAAAAAACGTAGGTATGGAATTTTCTGTGTTATTATCAACCCAAAAAATGTTGTAACCTGATACCTGAAAATACCTGCATGTCCAAGAACCTATAAGAATCGATTTTGACATGAAATATATCAAATCATCACCAATATGCAAACATGCAGAAAAATAAAAAATACCCCAGAATATTTTTTTAATATCTCAACAATACAAACTTATCCCATCTCTTGGGAACTCTTTGGCCTACACTGTATATACCCTTACCCGAGCACTTACTTCTTTCAAATTATTCATTGCACAACAAACTGTAGAAGAACAGAGTGTACAAATATAAATATGGATAAATCACGGAAATATTGACAGTCGACCGATAACGTAACTTACACATAAACAATGAGCATGAGCCGGAATTTCGATTTCAAAGCCGGATTTCTATACTTTCATAGTTAAAATTCAAAGTCGAAATTTCGAGTTCAAAGTCAGATTTCAACTTTTAATGTTGAAATTTCGAGTTCAAAGTCGAAACTTTGTGTGGCGGCGATAAAGAATTATGCGAAAATCATGGCCAACATTTTGATATCGATGACCTTTGAGATGAAGAATATTAAGCTGAAAAGATTTTACGTGCAATAGAACATATTACAATTATTAGTATTTCAATAAAAATATTATAATAAATATAATTTTCTACCTATAATTATTTTTCAACCTTAAAAACCACAAATTCTATAAAACCGAAAATAATTAAAAATTAAAAAATTTGCTAATACCTACACTTTCTAACTGGCTATTATTACTAATAACCGATAGGTTACATCACAAAATCTGTTACATATAACCCTTTTTGTTTAAAATTTTATATAGAAGAAAAAAGATTCAGTACAAAATATTGATAGGCTGGCCCTATTAACAGTTATAATCGAGAACTTCCCATGATGTTTGGGGTGGCCGCCATCTTGGATGTATAACGTCATAGGCCGTCTGCCACAACATTATACAAAGCATCTGGTAAGGTATGATTGTGGAGGGCATAAGGAATGTATTAAAATTGGTCCCACAGTTTTATCACGAAATTTTCCATGGGGTGTATATTCTATCATGTAGGACATTCAGTCAAGCCTATTATAACAATTCAAGCAGGTAAACTACTGGTAATCTGATAAACTTACTAGGTATCTATGCTATCATCCGTTCACAAGAAAGGGGTGATATTTTTATAAGCCTAGATTAACTTAACTTGATCTGCCTGGTTTAAAGTGTTTTATTTTTTTTTTAATTTTTAAATTATTAAATATTAAGTGTTTTATTATTTGTAAGTAAGTTTTATTTTCTTTTACTATAACCGGGTTAAGTTGATCAGCTTTGTCACTTGGCAAAAGCTGAGCATTCTTTATTATTTATGTGAGGCATTAAACGAGGGAGAAATAAAATAAATGTTATATAGTGTCAAATATGTTTGTGGTGCAAAGCAAAAAAAAGTTGCGGATCATCTCGCATGTTCAAACTATCTTTTAAATAAAAAAATAAGATAGTAAAAGCGATTTCTATAGAGCAAACCCTACAGGGTGGTTTTAAATTATGCTGCTAAAACTGTCAAACTAATACGGGAAAAATCTAATCATTTTAAAAACAAACCCCAAAACACATTTAGGTGTGAAAATGCCACCTAGCCACCTTGGTAAGATTTTTGAGACCTAATCATAATTTTGAACCACTCTGTATGGTTTGCTCTATAGAAATGGGGGAAATTCAAAGAATGCGACAATATGTCGCCACCCCATTTTTATAATAACAATACCTATTGTCAAAAATACTCTACTATAACTTTGACTATAACCGTTGAGTGACGGAACGAGTACTGACTATAACCATTGAATAAGGAATTCGACCTTAATCAATGCTATAACATACCTTAATCAATGCTATAACTAAACTCCAACAGTTATGTATAATTTTCGTTCGCTAAAACTCCTGTATCAAGAAGACAATAGCTAATAGACATACATAATATATGTGGAAGTAAAGGTAAAATACCTACCAAAAGCAGCCTCAGGCAAAGCATATCCCCATTCGCATCATAGATACATCTCACCTCTCCAGTGGCGCACTCAGAAAATATGATTGGGGGGCAACTTAAAAAGTTTGACGTATTGCATACAAATATTTTATGATTAAAAGAAATTTCCAGGCCAGGTCTCGGATTGGGAAAATAATTGCCGAGGTGCGCCACTGCACCTCTCACTACCCGTTATACATATGATAGTTTAGAACACACAGACTCGCAGCGGGTCATCCATCTTGGCATGGGGGCTGTAGATTTTCAATTCCCAAATAGTTTTTAAAACCCGCTTGGTGTAGAGAAATGGTTTGCAATTTTTGCAACGTTTTGCAATTTGCAATCCGTTGACCAAGCTATATCTATAGGTCTGTCTGTGGTTTAACCCGTACTTACAGAGTGTGAAAGGTCCGTTTACATAGTCTGGAAGGAAATAATCTAAACAAAATATTTTAAGAGATATATACAGAGTGGGTCATTCGACCATTTTTGATGAGCGCGCTCATTTCGGTCAGACCGTAGTTCGGTTTCGTTCTCAGCGCTCCCGCAACGCTTCTTTTCTAAATTTTTATAATCCTCAAGCGACGCTAAAAGTGATAGTTTCGGCCCTGCGGGAATAAATACAATATGTAGTAGAATTTGATGCTTTCAGGTAATGTAGTAACAGAGTAATAGCGACACGGCAAAAATATTACATTCTACCGCCCATAGATCTACCGCCCAACCCTGATTAGGTTAAAAAGTGAGACACCCTGTATAAGGCTAATAGAGTTTTCAATAATCAATTCACGTTAAGATTAAAACTGTATAAAAAATTACTGAACGTGGTTAAAATTAATGTATTTATCGATAAATCACCCTGTATATGTTTTATAGCATAATTGAAATTAAAAATGTTATCTACAGAAGAACGTAGTTCTAACACTTTTGTTACCAGATTAAATGTTCAAGTTTCATAATAATTAAAGAAAAATAATTTGATTATTTTGATTGAATTATTCTAGAAAAAAAACGCATAGCATAAAAATGTTGAATTGTTAAAAAGATCAAATTGAGAATCACCTAATAATTTTTTGTTTGTTTTTAGAGCTGCTGCTCTGGAGTACGGCCCAAACAACATAAGAATAAATTGTGTTAATCCAACGGTAATTTTGACTGATATGGGTAAACTTGGTTGGTCAGATCCTAATGTAGCACGTCCTATGCTTCAGAAAATACCACTAAGAAGGTATAAATTTTATTTGTTTTAATTGAATTTGTTTGTTAAAGTGTTTTATTTAGATTTGGTGAAGTAGAAGAAGTAGTAAACGCTGTCCTATTCTTATTAAGCGACAAATCCAGTATGACAACTGGCTCAACATTTTTAGTAGATGGAGGATACGTAGCAGTTTGAATTATTTTTATATTAATAAGAATAAAAATAATATTCTTTTAAAATTATAACTTGTTTAATAATAATAATAATACTATACTAATTCTCACCCTCACTCCTCCAAACTAGGAGTACCCCAGATTCCCCAGAAGCAACCACATGCTTGTGCGGGGGAGCGGGGCAATTACTATTATTTTGTCTCCGTTGCCATTTGCGGCTAGGGCCGACTTTTTTCCCGATTGAACTAGGATAGCATTCGCTCAAGTACTACGGAAAACCCTAGAAAACCGTAGTAATCCCAGTGAATGTAGGACAATTAGTAAATCACACAGATGAAGCTATTTAGGACTGAAAAGTTTAGTGTGCCATGAAGAAAATATACTTTATATTTGTCAAAGTTCGAAGGAGGCATTCAGATGACTCCTATTAAAAAAAATCCCAAACTGTTATCAAAAAATAGAAGCAATTATTTATGTCAAGCATGGTATAACGATATTCTGACCTCTTTAAATTAAGATAATAAACTCGGTATCAGTATATGCAATTGTTTAGTAAGTCACTATTATTGTTGTGGTCGTCTCTGCAGAAGTATAGGAACTATTACTTGACAAAAATGGAAATAACTTTTGAAGGAAAAAGAATTCTTGTAACAGGAGCCAGTCGAGGTAAGTGACTACATCCCAAACAATTAATTTAATAATAGCAGAATTATATGTAAATACACTATTTTAGTATGCACTTAGTAGTACTACTTTGGTAGTACCCAGGGGCGGATGGGACCACCGCGACACCGGGCAAATGCCCGGTGGGCCGGTCATACGAAGGGCCGGAGGGCCGGTCATTGGAAGGGCCGCAGGCCCGAAGGCTCATCGGCCATCACCTTTGTTGTCACATACCTAGTAATAGTATACCGAATAAAACAAGATAATTTAAAGACATTCTCGGCAACGGCAACTCGCTGAAACTAGTAATTGGTCAGTTGCTCCCTCGTATCTTAAATTTAAGGACAGTCATCTTAACTACTTCAAAAGACAGAAGACAACCATTGTTACAATAATCGTTGTTAAGTAGTTGATTTAAGATATGACGGTGTAAGTAGACATAAATATTTTTGTTTTATTATTTCTTTACGTGTTTTGATATTTTTATACAGGGTGGGCCAATGGAAACTTTCCACCCCGATTTTTATGGTTTAAAATAAATTATTTAGTTTTTTTTTATTCCCGTAGCTTTAACCCCCTAGCTGGGGAGACAGCAACTCCCCAAATTTGAATAGGGCGGTCGGGCCATACCTCTTTTTAAAGGTCTAATCGAGTTCTTTATGACCCTACAATTTCGCCTCATTATTTTTATCCGAAGCGAAATGACAGCGTACCAAAACAAAAATAAATAAATCGATAATTCCTGCCTCTGAGGTTATTTCTAACGAAGCTCCTAAACAAACCGGGATGAACATTTCGTGAACAACAGTTTGTTAGATAAAGTTCACGTGTACACCTAAATAATAATACAACTTTGATTAGTTCCTAAGTATTTTTATTTATTTTTATTTCGATAAGCTGTCATTTCGTTACGGACAAAAATAATGAGGCAAAATTGCAGGGTCATAAAGAACTCGACGAGACCTTTAAAAAGAGGTATACCCTATAGGTATACCCTCGGGTATACCCTATTCAAATTTGGAGGGTTGTTCTCCCCCCAGCTATTGGGTTAAAGCTACGGGGATGGAAAAAAGGGAAAATAGTTCCCCTCAAATGAAAAATTAGATAAAGTTCACGTGTACACCTAAATAATACAACTTTAATTAGTAAGTATTTTTATTTATGTTTATTTTGACAAGCTGTCATTTCGTTACGGATAAAAATAATAAGGCGAAATTGTAGGGCCATAAAGAACTCTATTAGACCTTTAAAAAGATGTATGGCACGACCCCTATTCCTATTCAAATTTGGGGGGTTGTTCTCCCCCCAGCTAGGGGGTTAAAGCTACGGGGATGAAAAAAACTGAAACATAGCTCCCCCTCAAATAAAAAATCGACGTGTCCGAGCGTTTTCCCAGATTTTTATTTTAAACCAAAAAAATCAGGGTGGAAAGTTTCCATTGGCCCACCCTGTATATTTATATTTACAGAAAAAAAGTTTTATTTCTTTTATGAGAGTTATGATTTTATTAATATTTTTATAAAAAAATGTATATTTTTATTACATCGTCTACATTGTATTTAAATTGTTATTATAATAATTAACAAATAACAAAATCTAAAGCCAAATGAGATATTTAGGGGCCGCTTGGGTGAAAAATGCCCGGGCTGGTTAGATATAGCCCATCCGCCCCTGGTAGTACCTATGTACCAAGAACGATACTCTACCGTTCTTGTCTAGGTATATATAGTGTGTCCCTCTTAAGGACTGACCACCCCTGTAAAATTTTTATTTATAGCTCGATTTTCATAAACTTTTTTTTGTTGGATAGAGCTTCAAAAATGGCATCAAACACATAAGTCAGGTGCCTCGTGCGTTAAAGTCATGGCCCACTGAGACGGTGTTTTAGTGCTGAAATTTCGAGAAGTACTATTAGGGATTTTTTTAGAGGAAAATTACTGCCAGATTCTTATTCAGCATTGTTCGAAACCCAAACGTACCAATTTGCATTGCCGTAGCTCTACAGGGGGTTTCAAAATTTTTATTGCCACACTTAAGGGCTGACCACCCCGTAAAATTTTTATTTATAGCTCGATTTTCATAAACTTTTTTTTGTTGGGTAGAACTTTAAAAATGGCATTAAATGCATAATTCAGGTGCCTCGTAGGTTAAATTCATGGCCCACTGAGACGGTGTTTTAGTGTTGAAATTTCGAGAAGTACTATTAGGGATTTTTTAGAGGAAAATTAATGCCGGTTTCTTGTTCAGCGTTGTTGGAAACCCAAACGTACCAATTTGCATTACCGTAGCTCTACAGGGTGTTCCAAAAAAATTAAAAGGAAAAGTAAGGCCGGATTCTTATATGCAGTGAGAGGTTCCAAAAAAACGTGTTAATTTGTAATTAATTTTCTTAATTTCTGGTAAGTTGGTCACTAAAATATTCGTGAGGAACTCATATTCTTTCAAAAATTTATTAGCGAACAAAATTTTTATCGAATTTAATATCATCAAATACATGAATAAACAACACAACATAACATAAACTCAAATTTCAGTCATTTCAGTTAGTTCTCCATTTTCTAATGCAAATTGGTACGTTTGGGTTTCCAACAACGTTGAATAAAAATCTAGCATTAATTTTTCTCTAAAAAAGCCCCTAATAGTACTTCTCGAAATTTCAGCACTAAAACTTCGTCTCAGTGGGCCATGAATGTAACGCACGAGGCACCTGAATTATGCATTTAATGCCATTATTGAAGCTCTATCCAACAAAAAAAAGGTTTATGAAATCGAGCTAAAAATAAAAATTTTACAGGGGTACACTAATTAAGTGGGGCACTAAAAATTTTGAAACACCCTGTAGAGCTATGGTAATGCAGATTGGTACATTTGGGTTTCGAACAACGCTAAATAAGAATCTGGCATTAATTTTCCTCTAAAAAAATCCCTAATAGTACTTCTCGAAATTTCAGCGCTAAAACACCGTCTCAGTGGGCCATGACTTTAACGCACTAGGCACCTGAATTATGTGTTTGATGCCATTTTTGAAGCTCTATCCAACAAAAAAAAGTTTATGAAAATCGAGCTATAAATAAAAATTTTACAGGGGTGGTCAGTCCTTAAGTGGGACACACTGTATGTACGCGAAAGAGTGCGTCTGCGTCTGCGGTGAGGAATATAAGAGGGATGGTGATCCGCCCGTGGGCAGAACTAGCGCCGAAGGAAGCATAGGCGTGCGAAAAGATTACTTTTTGTCAAAGTAAATAAATTGTTATTTTACTTCTACTTTCATAAGCGGAAATAATTGATAGAAAATGTAATATGAGATTGCGCTTGGCTATGTATTGTACACCCAGATGGACTCATGATCTCGAAAATACTACGAAATTTTCACGCCTGAGGATAATCATTCCTCCGCACGTCGCCTGGTTCTAATAATTGCAAATAGGGAAGCGGGCTGCATCGCATTGTCACGGTCAGCCAATAGCAACAAAGCGTACCCCGCGATTCCCCACTTTTCCGCGGACGCAGTCTTTTGGTGCGACTACTTTATATTCTTGAAACCTGGACTATCATGGAAATTTTATTTTTCAACCGATTTTGGTTGAGTTTGTTTTTAGTTTTTAGATGATACAGCATCAACAACTGCATTTGAGGACATAATGGCATATTTTTATTACAAAAAATAAGACATTATTGGAAGAAAAATTCCAAAAAGTTATCAATACACTCAATCAATTTACAATCCTTGTACTCAAAAACCGTTGATTGACGAATAAAGACTGCTCACGGCTGTCATGTTTGACAGTTCTCTGCCTCACCATGCGCTTCCCGGAGACAAAATACAATGCAAAATACATTGTTTACCATAGGCGTCATCTACTTTTCAGAATATGAAGCTGTAGCCGTGAGAAGTCTTATTAATACGTCAGTCAACGCAAAAACCCCTAAATTGTATCTAAGTTAGATCCTTGTTAGATGCAAGGTCCTAAAAATTTTCGGTGGAAAAAATAACAGGAGTCATAAAAAATTATTCATTTATTTTTTAATATTATATTAATATAAGTGTGTCCCCGGATTGAGGTCACATAAGGTGTAAAGAACAAAAAAAATTCGAGTTGAAATTTGAGCTTCTTGGGATCAGCCCTGCTTGGTTTGAAACTAATTTGTGTCATAATTTTAGTTAAGAAAAATCACGTAAGTTTGCCTTGGAAATTATGAAGAAACTAATTTTTCACATCAGTACGAAGCTGTAGAAGGACCACTTTATATTTTATTCCTAGATCTCGACTTTGAACTCGACTTTGAACTCGAGATCTTGCAATTTATGCTTCATAGGCTTTATTTTCACTCATATACAAATTAATAATACAAGTTACAAATTAAATTACTACAGGTAAACTGCTTGCTTTCCTACTTAATAATATTTTAACACCACATTTAAATTAGGTGTTGAAATAATTTTAAGGTTTTCGAAGTACAGAAAAGATTATTATTATTATTCAAATTACAATTTATTACAGTCAATTACAAAAAGTTATCTAAATTAAGGAATCTGACCTGCTAGAAGGCTTAAATTAGGTAGACAATACCTAATTGATAAATAATTTTACTAGCTAGGCCAATTTACCTGGATCCTTCCATAGTGGGTATAAAATAAATTTACTTTGGGATTCGTCTTCATTTTCATAGTAAATTTTTCCAAAGTATCTTCAATATTTTCCTGTTATCATGGTTTATACTGTAGCCGAAAGGGTTGAAATGATTTTTATCTACGGGCAAGAAGCTAAATGTACTTTTAATGCAAGATATCCAGAAAGACATGTTAGCCACACGTACATCCGAAAACTGGTCATAAAGTTGAAAATGACGGAATCTGTAGAAAACAAGAAAAGGATAGAGCCCACAGGGTACTTCAAGAAAACGCCCAGATCGAAGTCCTGGGTCATTTTGCAATGAATCCTACTACCTCCATTCGTCAGAGAGCAGCTGCTGGCAGTGGCGTGCCCAGAAATTGTGTCTGGGGGGGGGTTCGGGGGTTAAGCGAATGGAGGTTTAGGGGAGGCAGAATGGGAGGGGGGGAGAAAAATCTAAGACTGGTAGTTAAAAAATATACAAAAATTAAAAAAAAACTATTCTTAAAAAGGAACAAAACTGATTTTTAATAAACCTACAATCCAAAATCAAGTTTTCGTTTTTTGGATTTGGACTTGGACTAAGAGTTCAGACTACTATCCGACCTGAAAACATCCCATATAGCATCTAATATATTTTTTTTACTACTAACCTGAGAAATCACCACTATTTACCTCATTCCTCTAATGAGAAGTAATATTTCTCACCCTAGGTAAATAATGATAATAAAAAAATACCTATCTAAATAATGAAAAATTTTCTATATGACATTTAAAGATTAGTGTCATTTTATCAGCTTGACAACTGAACTCCCAGGCTACTTGATATTTCGAAGTATTTGAAAAAGCGAGAAATGACTAAAATAAACTAAAATATGGCAATATTTCAATGTTAGTAGTAAAAAAAAATTCTATATAGTTACACTGCGGTTGAGAAGGCCATTATTTACCTCGCAAATATCTTATGAATGTTCACAAATGGTTGTTTATAAGACATTCACGATATACATATCTTATCAATGTTCACGAGTGGCGATAACTGGAATATCCTGACGTCACCGAGACTCTAGCTTACACTATTTTTAGCTAATATTTCCAAGTACGTCGATGGATCAGTTGGTCAGACCGTTGAACTTGTAAATCGATTGTCGTAGGTTCGAACCCTGCATCCGGCTTTAGCGTTTTTTTATTTTATAATTTACACGTGAATATTAAACGGATATACATAGAACATACAAAAATGCTTCTGAAGTTTCAAATTAATCTTCAATGAATATTTGTGGATATTTATAATACGTGAAATAGTACCTTCAAAAGGCAAACACCTGAATGTTGCATGAATTTTCAGATAATGTTTCTACAGTTTATATGAATATTCCTACAATATGCATGTTCTCTGAAAAAATATTACCAGAATATTCCGCCAATGTAATTTTGTTATATGGGATTAGCCTCGCGACACCGCGGCGAGTTATTTTCCCGAAAACCTGTTTGCCCCGAGTCCCGATTGACCCCAGCGCAGCGTCCCGATTCGTCCCATTTGACGGTACAGATGTATTTGATCATCTGTATTCTGTACCCCTACCCCTGTAGCTACGCCGCAGAAGGAGAACTGTACAGTGCAATTATTATCATTATCCGAATATCCGTTTTTAGACTACAAAGTGTGGATTTGTTTTAACTCATAAAAGATAACATTTTTGTTTAATAGAGTAAGTAGTTTAGTAGAGTAGTTTTTCGGTTTTTCTTTTGTTTTCCTTTTTTTTCTTCACTTTTGGTTTGAAAATTTAACCTGCTTTAAATTATTTCAACACCTACTTTAAATGTGGTGTTCGAATATTATTAAGTAGGTGCTAATTTAAGCCTTGTAGCAGGTCAATTTCCTTTATTACCATCTCTTGTTTTGAATTCAGGGCAACTTTGCAAATATTTTGTAGGTATTT
This sequence comes from Pseudeuparius sepicola, assembly GCA_963920635.1. Taxonomy (NCBI): domain Eukaryota; kingdom Metazoa; phylum Arthropoda; class Insecta; order Coleoptera; family Anthribidae; genus Pseudeuparius; species Pseudeuparius sepicola. Next base: position 13,629,357 of record OY987304.1, read on the forward strand.
ATTTGATTTGTCAAATGTGATACTAAAATCGAATATTCTTGAATAAATCGATAATTATTACTGAACCAAATGTACAGTCGCGGACAGTTGGTATCGAACGACCTGAAGAGGTTTCTCGTGGCTATCGTTACAGGGCGCGCGGAGACGGCAACATCGCGCTGGAGTCTGCAGCCGGCCGGTCTGCTAAAAATAGAACCATAAAATGCAAATTACAGCCTCCAGCCTCTCAGAGCAAAGGAACAAAATTCGAGGAAAATGCAACTTTGTGCTGGTAATAATTCCAACCCCAGTGTTGGTATTTAATATTTCGTACTATTTTATCATGTTACTATACCGTCTAGTATTTATGATAATGAAATAAAAAAATAATAAATATCAAGGCTGAGATTAGAATCAACACCACAATAAAAGTTGCTTTTTCTCGAGTTTCCTTCCTTTGTTGCCAGCGCCCTGTATTAATTAGGAATATGAAATTAGGTAAATCCATAGTCAATTTGAGCCACAATAGAATTCCGAAGAATTTCTCAAAAACAATAATTTAATATACAGGGTGTCTACTTTTAAACATATGCAAATTAATAAAATCTTTATTTTTGGAGATAATCCCTGAACATTCTTTGTGTGAAAGGCCTTCAAAAATCGCTTCTTTTAGCCTTCCTATCATTTTCAAAAGGCAAATCCAGGTCCGGCTACGATTTTTGAGTGTTTTTTTATTTAAAATCTACCAATACAGCGTTAATCAGGATCCCCCTAAAACCCCTTTATATACCAAATTTGAACAAAGAATTTAGAGAGAGATCTATTCTACAGGATGTCAAGGTTCAGCAAAATAGGAAATTTACAGGCATTTGGCGAGTCAAGTGTGCCATGGAATCCCGTCAAAATAGTTTAATTGTCAACAGAACCACTCAAAGTGTTGGTGTGCAAAGATTCAATACAGGGTATTTTTCTCTGCCCCATCTGAAAATGCTGAATTTTTATGACTTGACTCGCCAGAGATGCCTGAAGAGGTTTCTTTAAATTTCCTATTTTGCTCAATTTTGACATCCTGTAGAATAGAACTCTCTCTATATTTTTTGTTCAAATTTGGTATATAAAGGGTTTTCGACTGTCCTGATTGACGCTGTGGTGTCAGATTTTAAATAAAAAAATGGCTAAATGGTTTTTGTGAAAATCGGGGGAATAAAAAAATCGTAGCCGGCCCTGGATTTGCAATTTGAAAATGGCAGGATTGCTAAAATAAGCGGCTTTTGAAGTCCTTTCGGACAAAAAACAGATCAAGCGATTATCTCAAAAATTAAAGATTTCAAGGATTTGTATAATATGTTTAAAAGTAGATATGGGGGCTCTTAATATTAATTAGAAAATGTATGGCACAAAATTAATGGATTATCGGATTACCTGAGTTGAAATATTTTAGCATAGATATTTATATCTTTTTAAATAGGTATTTATTAATTATACCTACCTGCACTTAATATAACTAAATTTAGGGGATTAACTTAATAATTGTAATATTGAATTGGATGTAGATTTTGAAAATATCGATTATACCTGCTCCTAGCCCTTTGTATAAATACTAAGGTGGGTGGGCTAAAATTATTTAGTCAGTATCCTAATTCGAGAGAGTAACTAACAGTGTTCGTTATGCCTCGTTTGAGTGAATCCGTCAAGCACCGTATCATCGCCAAACTAGAAAATGGTTGGGCTATTTCCCGACTGGCCGAAGAATTTGGTGTATCTAAAAGCACCATTTTCAATATAAAGAAGAAATATGACGAAACCGGAAGCGTGGAAAACATACATAGAGGAGGAAATGTGAAAATTACGTCTGACCAACAAGATGAGCAACTAGCTAATTTTTGCCTTGCAAATCCGTTTAAATCCGCCGTTGAAGCAGTATCTGCAACACAATTTCCAGCAAGTGTTAGAACTGCCCGAAGGAGATTAGATGCAGCCAATCTGAAATCTCGCACGGCCAGCAACAAAATTCAGCTGACCGAGGCTAATAAGGAAGTCAGGTTGCAGATATGCCGAGAGTTTCAGCGTTTACCGCCACATTATTGGGAGAAGGTAATATTTAGCGACGAAAAGATCTTTCAAAGCCATTACAATGGCAAAGTGCGAGTATATAGACCTTCGGTGAGTTCAAGATATGACGAAAGATTTGTGTCACCCAGGAAAAGGAGTGGGCATTTTTCCGTCAACATATGGGCCTGGATAAGCTACCGTGGACCTGGCATTTGTTGGAGAATCGACGACCGCTTCACAGCAGCTCGCTATTGCGAGATACTCGAAGGCAGATTGTTACCAACTGCAACGGAAATGTATCCCGATGGCTTCGTTTTCCAGCATGATAACGCTCCTGTGCATACAGCAAGAATAGTTCGCGAATGGTTCACCGAAAACAACGTAGAAAAGTTGCAATGGCCGGCGAAGAGTCCTGACTTGAATCCCATTGAGAATGTGTGGGGCAGAATGGCGCGGACAATGGAGAACTTCGTACCCGAAAATAGGGAGGCACTTTGGCAGAAGATTCAACAAACGTGGGATGAAGTCGTAACCCATGATCTCTGCTGCCAACTCATAGATTCGATGAGCAGGAGAGTTCAGAAAGTCATCCTATCCCAAGGTGGGTATACTAAATATTAATATACATATAATATAATAATGGAAAATGCATTTGATTTCTTGCCTTTATTTAATTATGTTATAGTCATAAAGATTTTAATGGGTTTATAGTTTTTTCGGATTCTTCCTGTGTCGGTGGTTCTAATAAAACTTCGTAATCATTATATCCAGCTTGTGGAAGTCCTCAATCACCTGAAATTATTTTATTTTATCCAGGTAATCACATTGAGGTCCAGGGAGGTGTGTAAAGCTTGACACGTGTCCCTGCTGTGTGTCTTCTGATGTTATTGATAAAGGTATGCAATTTAAATAATAGAGAGTTATTGCAGAAATAAATAACGTCGCGCTCTTTTTTGACGTTATTTTGACATTTGAGCATGCGCAGTCGTAGTTTGACATAAGGTCGTCCATAATAAGGTTATTTTCCTTTATTTTTGTTTATTGTGTATACCATAATATACGTTATTTTTACCTTATTTGTCACAATTCTTAAAATAAATTCTGATTTGTCAGAAAACGCTAGTGTTCTGTGAAAGTAGGACTTAACCTAAAATGTTCGTTGCTTGTTTGCGTTTGCACCTTGTTTGTTTTCATTAGTCTTTCACCTTGGTGTTCCGTGGTTATTTGGCTGTTTTCCCAGTTTTTTCCGGAGCAAAATTATAAAAGCACATAATATTCTAGTGAAAGTGTAGAAATACAAAACAATAAAGTAAACGTAAACAAGCCCTTAATTTGGATACATAAATTACGACTTGCAATAACTATTGTCAGAATCATAAATAACGTATGAGAGTATTCAAATAAGGTCGTCTTAAATACTGCTTAATGCCAAAAACAGTTTCTGCAATAACTCTCTATTAAGTTACAAGGGTAATTTTATGTCTGTGACCCCCTAATCTCATTTATCTGTTGAAGGGCATTTTATGAGAAACAATGGAGCATTGCAGCACCACGAAAACCAATTTATTAAAACTTCTGACCAATTTCTTCAAAAATAAGAAAAAATAAATAAAAGGGACACCCCTTTTATTTTATAATCATTTATGTTTAGGACTACGAGACCTAACAACTAAATGTTGGAACAAATACTTATTTTGCAAAGAAAAGAATAATTTATGAAAATCCTTTTAATTAACTTTTTTAATTCTAGGGTTATTAGCTAAATATATTTTTAGTGTTACTACATATTTTTTTATTATAACATAAAAATACATTTTTGTTGCAACGCAAAATATTTATTAACTTAATGTCTAAAACCGCTGACAACTATACTTAGTGTATTTGGAAATGAAAGGAGGCCATAAATATTGATTGAGAAGGAAAATTCGACCATTTCAGTGGCGTGCTCTTTTGCTAAAAATCTGATGAGGATAAATACGCAAATTAATATTCGGGCGAGTTATGTAGTATTTTATGACGGACTCTCGAGCCTCTGATAAAGAATTTGCATTTATATTTATAATAAGCCATAAACCTTCCTTTCATTTCCAAATACACTATGTATATACAGTATGTCCACAGAAGAGGTGTTGAATAGGAACACTTTCTTATCTTTAATTTTACCGCAAAAAGTTACTCTTGATAAAAACTTTGCTAACATTTCTTATGTGGAAATAAGTTGCTAGGAAAAGTTGTTCAAAAGTAAAGGATACTCCATACTACCAATTTTAGAAACAATTGGCACACTTTGATTTATTTGAAAAACATTTTTCGCTTTGGCCCTATCACTGCATTAAATATATTTTTTTTATGTAAGTAAGCTTATATAAGCATAATAAATATGGCAATTTTAGACGGCTAGGTGATGTTAAAAAATAAATCGGCATCCATAACCAACTTTTCACGCAATACAAAAAAAAACTCAAGTCGACAAAAATGTGAAAACAAAACTATCAATTTATTTAATTTTTTTTTGATCAAACAAGATCTTTAATATGAGAAAATTTGTCTTTAATTTGAATAACTGTTGATGTTTTTAATTGCTATTTCGACTTCACACTTTAAACAAATTAGCGGGAAAACTAGTACAAAATGTATGAAAATTTTCTTTTGTCAATGTTCTTGCGTGATCTAATTGCCGCTAATCTCCAATTAAAATTTTCCCTCGACTTTCAAAATAAATTGATTGTTTTCAGATTCTTGTTGATTTAAGTTTTTTTTGGTATTGCGCGAAAAGTTGGCCATGGATACCGAGTTCTTTTTTTAACATTAACCAACTATCTAAAATTTACACGTTTTTGTTTCTTAAGATTTTTCAGTAGGGAGCCAAATAACTACTTTAATAAACTAAAACAATGGCCTTTAATAACTAAAACAATGGCCTCAACAGAGCCGAAGAGCCTGTGTAATTTTCATTTATAAATGAATGAATTTTCATTTATAAATGAAATAAATTCATTTTAATAAATAGTTTAATACTGATTCCTTAATTTTTTTTAACCCTTTCGGTGACATCGGCTTAATCGCTTGCAAAGAATTCTCGGAACAAGACACCCGTTCGAACCATCCGATGCCGAAGGCGCGCGCTGTTGCCGTCTCCGCGCGCCCTGTAACGATAGCCACGAGAAACCTCTTCAGGTCGTTCGATACCAACTGTCCGCGACTGTACCTATTGTTGGTACCGTTGGAAAGCATTTTTAAGGAGCTTTTCGACGGTGTATCACAAGTGGGGACGGGGCCTATGGGGTTGGAGGAGGGGCGTAAGTTCGACTTCAAAGTCAAAATCTCGAGTTCAAAGTCGAGATCTCGAGTTCAAAGTCGAGATCTCGAGTTTAAAGTCGAGATCTCGATTTCAAAGTCGAGATCTCGAGTTCAAAGTCGAGATCTCGAGTTCAAAGTCGAGATCTCGAGTTTAAAGTCGAGATCTAGGAATAAAATATAAAGTGGTCCTTCTACAGCTTCGTACATCAGTAAAGTGCCCTTTTTGTAGGTTTTATACCACAAACTGTTATTAAGGAATGAGTAGGTTTGCGGAAGTTCGAAAGTCAAGGCATACTTTGATGTTTGGCATTTTCCCCAATTTTTTAGAAAAGTGCCCTTTCTGCAGGAAAAACTGTATAGATGTGAAAAATTTCGAAAGCCTAGATCGACTTTGATTTTTTCTGCTAAAAAATTAAAACGCACAAAAATCCAAGTAGACCTAGGCCTTTGAATTATTTTTTCACACCTATCCAGTTTTTCATTGTGAACAAGTTTTCTTAATAAAATTTTGATGTGAAAGCTACCAAAAGGGCACTATTCTAAAAAAAGTGGAAAAAATGCCAAAAAATCAAAGTAGGCCTAGACTTTTGCAAACCTACTCAGTTTCTCATTCTGAACAAGTTTCCTTAATAACATTTTGTCGTAGAACCTACAAAAGGGCACTTTACTGATGTGGCAAATTAGTTTCTTCATAATTTCCAATTCATACGTGATTTTTCGATACTAAAATTATGTCACAAATGAGTTTCAACCAAGCAGGGCTGATCCCCAGAAGCTCAGCTTATGTGAACTCAATCAGGGGACACACACTGTATAGAGGGTGTTACAAAAAAAGTAGGTCAGTCCATTTAGGTACTCTAGATTTTTTTAGCTATAATAATGCCACTTTTCTTATGCAATTTTCACTTTGAAGCCTCTACGTCAAAATGTAGGTTTTATTTAATAAATTCTGTATTTTAAAATATGTAACAGCAATTTTCATAAAGTTTGCACCGAATGGAACGATTTTAAAAAATATTATTTTTCTCTTTAATTTTTCGTTTAAATTTGCTGGCATTGGCTGTGACGCCACAGGTCCTTTTAGGCGTGATAGTGTAGAATAGGTACCCAAAACATGCACCAACATACCCCGAAATCATATTTTCAAACAATCCAATAATAACAAAAATTCCCATTTGGTTACAAACTTTTTGAATAACACAATATAAAATCCTCAATTTCATCAGAGGCGTTCCTCTTTGATTTGTTGGTGGGATATCACAATATTATTTTATCGCCGTTATTTTTACATTTACATAAAACTATATTGTCAAACAACCCGTCTACTTATTTACGGTTTCTGAAATTATTATTATTACTACTATTCTTTTTTAGGAATTGGTCGAGAAATTGCGATAACTCTGGCTAACAAAGGAAAAGCAACGGTGGTTGCGGCAGCTAGGAACAAAGAAGCATTAGGCATTTAGAGAGTTATTTTCCTTCCACTTTTCATATGATAATATTCTTAGCTGTAGACCTATTTATCAACCAACGTTATAGGTTTCTTCAATAATGTAAATTTTCTACACTGTCTTCTTCTAGATATTATGTATTACTATTATACTGCAGTCTCATCTTTCATATTACAAATACTAATGTAGTTTGCTTCACTCTGTACAAACGCCATACAAACGTTTTTTGATTTTTTATTTAGTCTAAAGCATCGAATTGATAAGTACTTGTCAATTCAATGGTCTAAAGAAATTTATAGACCGTCAGATAGCGACAGATTTAGGTGCCCCATTTTCGCATACTAGCCTCGAAGAGGGTTGAAAAATACATCGATGCTGAGTAGAATGAAGTGAAATTTACGAGTGGCCCCTGGGGATAACATATTTATGGAAAATTCAATTTTCCTAAAAGGTGTCTGTTGACCATATTTTCACGCAAGCCGTGTAGAGCCTGGCTTCAGCAAACCAAAGGCTATAGTGTTGCGGGTGGCTAAAAATCATATTATACATAATTAACATATTATATATTATACAGTGTGTCCCCAGATGGGGTACCGCACTCTTAATTGTAAAGTTTCTTATAGTTGATTTTTCGAGAAAAAGTCATTCTTGATAAAAAGTTTTGCTTGTTCTTAAAATAAGATTGGCATGGAAAAGTTAACATTACTTATACTGGGTGAGCAGAAAATTGAAAAAACATTAATTAACATAAGAGTAAACTGCCTCTATTTGTAGAGATAGTGAAAAAAGTTATAAAGAAAATTTGTTCAGCGGGGTAAGTTTCTTACGTGTACAAAATTTCAAAGAGTTAGGCCTACTTTGATTTTTTTAAATTTTTCTTGTTTTTCTTTGATTAAATGATTTTCTGTAAATAGTATGACAAAACTGTATTAACAAAAGTTACCCAGAATGGAAAACTGCGCCTGATAACAAAATTTAACAATTATTCTAGGCCTACTTTGTATTTTGGAAAATATTGGAAGAAAATCAAAGTAGGCCGGGATTGTCAAAATTTTTCATCGTACATAGTTTAATACTTTGAGTAACTTTTGTTTATACAGTTTTGTCATACTATTTACAGAAAAACATTTAATCGAAGAAAAACAAGAAGAAAATCCAAAAATCAAAGTAGGCCTTACACCTTGAAATTTTGTACACCTAAGTAACTTAACACGCTGAACAAATTTTCTTTATAACTTTTTTCATTATCTCTACAAATAGAGGCAGTTTACTCTTATGTTAATTAACGTTTTTTCAATTTTCTGGTCACCCAGTATAAGTAATGTTAACTTTTTCATGCCAATCTTATTTTAAGAACAAGCAATACTTTTTATCAAGGATGACTTTTTCTCGAAAAATCAAATATAAGAAACTTTACAAGAGTGCGGTACCCCATCTGGGGACACACTGTATATATATTACATAGGAAAATCGAATTTTCTATATGTTATCCCTAGGGGCCACTCGTAAATTTCCCTTCATTCTACTCAACATCGATGTTCCTTGCATAATCTTTTTTTTTCTTGAAATCGGCAGTGAAGTGTCTCAAAATCATCATTAAAAGCTCAGAAATCGGCACTGAAGTAGGGCTTGGCGAGATGTAAACATCAAACGTCAGACGCGGAGCCATCGCCCGTCAAAAGTGATCAAATATTCAAAACCGGGCCAATAAAGGCCCATTTAACTTTTCGTCCATATTGCAAAACTGTTACCTATAGCAGCGCAATCTTTCAGTATAATTAGTTTAGTAGGTTTGAATATGAATCTATTTTACATGAAGGCTGCACAACAGGCAGCAGTTTGGATTTTATGTTTAGTTGGAAAGTGTTTTGTCTTGTGTCATACTTGACCTAGGTAGAGCAATCGTCAATGTTAAGCAACGCCGCGCGTAGTCGGTTCATGGACGGGTGATCCCTTATGACTAATAAAGCATATTTTTTCCGATTTCAAAAAAATATATAATGTACCTCGGCACTGAAGTTCTTTTTATGACTCGTGTGGTTTATTTGCCTTTCAGTGCCTTGGTATATAAATAACTATTAAATATTTCAAAATTGAAACGTTTTACTTGTATGTACTTGGGGGAAGCAGACATTTAACAATAGTAAAAGCATACAAGTATACTAAATTTGGTTTTCGTCTCTTGCAGATCTTGTAGATATCCTTAACATTATTTCGACTAGTTTATTACATATTTTCACTTTCAATTACCATGTTTTAATAATAATAAAAACATTTGCAATTTATTCACTTAAAAATGTAACGTCACTGCCTACTGTCATTTATTAAAATACCACAAGCAAATAGTTCTTTAACATCTAGCGTTATATGTCCAACAATTGATTTCATTATTATTTGTTTTAAGAATCTTTACAGAAAGAAGCACCAGGTGTAGAAATAGTACCCGTAGACCTGTCAGACTGGAAAAAGACAGAAGAGGCATTTAATTCAATTGGAAACATCGACCTATTAGTGAACAACGCAGGACTTGCCGTTCTTAAACCACTGACCGATTTCTCAGAAGATGAAGTCGATCAGTAGGTAAACTGCGTTTCAAAGTATCTCGCTAGTTAATGAATTTTTGTCTTATTTAGATTGTTGAACATCAACGTTAAGGCTGTAATCAACCTCACCAAGCTCTACATCAAGCAATGCTTGGACAGAAAAGTCCCTGGTTCTGTGGTCAACATCTCTTCTCTGGCATCCGTAGTGGGAGCCCTGAACCACAGCGTATATAGCGGCAGCAAAGGTGCTGTAGACGCTTTTTCAAGGTAAAAACCGCTGCAATAGAATCACTACTTCCACATTACTTTTTATAAATCCATTATTTAATATAGTAAATTTCAGGATTGCACACACTACTTCCACTCATTTGGTTAAGCGAAAGTAAAAGATATCATGATTGATTTGAGAAAGTATAAAATAAATCATAAATATGCCTATTATATTGGTATCTAATAATTATTGTTATGGAGTTTTATTGCAATTTATTGAAATTTTTATAACTTGAACTTGTGGTTATCGATTAACGCTTTTGACATTATTTAGAAATATTTTTTCTGCAAAAAATAACAATTTGGATTTCGCTAAAACATTTAAAACATGGTAAGTACTTTGAAATAAAGCACTTGTTTCTATTTTTAGAGGTGCTGCTCTGGAGTACGGCCCAAACAACATAAGAGTAAATTGTGTTAACCCGACGGTGGTTTTGACAGATATGGGTAAAATTGCTTGGTCAGATCCTAAAACTCAAGAACACTTCTTACAGAAAACGCCGCTCCGAAGGTATATGTATCATCCAGAAGTTTTGTATATTTAATGTATTTTCGTGTTTCTTTTTAGATTTGGTGAACTAGAAGATGTCGTAAATGCAACCTTATTCTTATTAAGCGACAAATCTAGTATGACAACTGGCTCGATATTTTTAGTAGACGGAGGATACATGGTTGATTGAAATAATTTTGGTCTGTTCATATTAATATTAAACTTTTTCCCGCTCCCTCATCCCTACGTCACTTCACATTTTACTGGCCAGCACGCCCGAAATCGTTAGTCAAATGTTTGAGGTGCCCTGTTATTTTGGTTGCTAGCTGCGAAAGTGATTGCTAGGTACAAAAAGTATTGCCTAGCAACCCTTACGCAGCAAGGACCTTAAAACCATTAATAAAGTAATGTAGCAACGAGAAACTTGCCTTAATTTTAATAGTTTCACAACGATCGTTTTACAAATTGGTTTGGATCAGACAGAACACGAATTATCCGAAAGAAAAAACAATAATATCAATGTTTCCTCAGTGTCAAATAAGAGCGGCCTGATAAATTTTTTATATTGGATTTGTATTGGATCCGTGCTCTACCTGATTTAGGTATCGCCGATTATCATTTTTCGTAATTCAACAATGGTTATTATGAAGATTATTACTCACAATCTACTCCATAGGATATTTAAAGTTTAATTCAAAGTACCTATAATATGAAATTGTCGGTAGCAGGAAAAATTTAATACATTGCACGATGCGTATTGCGTAAGCTCTTTTTTTTTTGGCCACGGAGGTACAGTCTGACAAACGAAAGAAGTCCAATGAAAAACTCAGTCTAAGCGCCATCCATATGTTATTAATGTGGGCATGGGCGGTTAGACTGAGTTTTTCATTGGACTTCTCTCGTTTGTCGGACTTTATCTACTTTTAAGGATAAAGCGGCCGAAAAAGTGCACTTACACTCACGCATCTTTCAATGTAAATAGCTATTAAAATGATAACATATCTTTTGATTACATAATACAAAATGTATAAATAAAATCTTTCCAAAAACAAGATAGTAGCGTATCATTAAAAGTGAACAAAGCGTTGTACCTATTCCTAAAAATGGAGATCAACTTCAATGGCAAAAGGGCACTGGTTACGGGAGGTGCTTCAGGTTGGTTTGTTACTTTTTTTTAACAAAAATGATGTCTTAAAAATGTCAAAATGCTTACTGCAATAGTAATTTGGATGCTTTAAGATTTTCAGCATGTTTTATTTTGAGAGACTGCTGATATTTGTATAGCTCAATAAGGAAACGACATCAAACTAATATTTCTGTGTTTGATCGACACTTATCCATAGAAACTGATAGACTCTTCTTTTTATAACAATTAGGTATTGGAAGAGGAATAGCTATTCGCCTTGACCAATGCGGAGCAAAAGTTATTGTCTTAGACATTTCCGCAAGTGGATTAGGTAGATTATAAAATAAGTAGTTAAAAACCGAACATTGTAAATTTTAGAGCCTTATTTTTTCTAGAGAAAATAAAACGAGATATTCCAAACTGCCAAACAGCTGTAGCAGACTTATCAAATTGGAATGAAACCAAGGAGATAGTAAAATCTTTTTTACCGATCGATCTTTTGGTGAACAATGTTGGAACAGCTACAATTGAACCTATTACTGATATCACAGAAGACCTATTTGAAAAGTAAACATTAAAAATCAACTGCTAGTATGGACGTAACAATCAAAAAATATTTTTAGAACTTTCAACATCAATGTTAAACAGCTTTTCAGCGTTACTCAAACAGTAGTGGAGAATATACTAAAAAGAAGGAGTACAGGAGCTATTGTAAACGTATCTTCACAGGTAACTTTATGTAGACTCAGTAAAATTTGTTAAAAAATTATCTTCGAACTTCCATACAGACTTCTAAGGCGGGACTTCCATTAAGGACCCTTTATTCTTCTTCAAAAGGAGCTATCGATGCATTTACAAGGTCTCTAGCAGCAGAACTAGGTCCAAAACATATAAGAGTGAACAGTGTCAATCCCACTGTGGTTCTTACGGAGCTTGGAAAGCGGATTTGGTCTGACCCCGAGAAGAATAAAAAATTCTTGGAAAAGGTTCCAGTAGGAAGGTAATATTAAAAGTTCAAAAGGCAAGAGAATATCGTCAATCTTTCTCGTAGATTTGCTGAAGTTGAAGATGTAGTGAACGCTGTTATGTTTTTGTTGAGCGATAAGGCATCTATGGTTAATGGACATCAACTAGCTGTAGATGGAGGATTTTTAGCATGTTAATTTTTCTAAAAATAAAAGTATATTTGGTAAAAATATACTTAAGTACACAGGGTGACCGTATTACGAGTCTATGCATGGGAATCTTGGTTATCTTAAGAGATACGAGGTCGGTTAAATTGGGGCAAAGTTGCGGAATTTGATGCCGAGTAACATGGTAAAAATAAATTTTGGCTGGCCCTTTTCGTTTTGAAAATAATGCGAAAAAACTGAAAATTTTCGTCTTCGTTTTTATTTTTTTTTTAAACGAAAACGAATGGCGTTGGACATTTCTACGTTAAACCTTATTAAGGCACTTTTTTACAAGGAATCTAAATATGACCTCGCATTTTTTTCTCGCCTCCCTGGACAAAGATATGACGATCAATTTTATTTTTCTTATGGGCGCCATATTGGATTTTTGCATTTTTGAAAAGAGGATTTTTCTGGTTAAAATGATATGTCACACATTATGGTTTACTTTGTTTTTCTTGCCGTAATATTACATTACTCATTTTTGCATAGAGTGCCTTGGAAACGTAAGCCCCATAATAGTTGACATTTTTGCATAGAGTGCCTTGGAAACATAAGCCCCATAATGTTTGACATTTATGCATAGAATGCCTTGGAAACATAAGCCCCATACTTATAACGTTTAGTTTAGTACAATTTTAAGTGTCACAGATACTTTATTTTACTGAAAAAATGTCATTTTGTCATTTTCACATGAAGAAAAGCGTGACATGGTTCAAATTTATTATTCCTCAAATATAAATGACCTCGAAGCCATAAACAATTTAAGGAAACGTGCTGCATTGTGCCTTGAGGCCGGAACAAGGAGGACAAATTGACATTTATTGTAAAACAGGATTGTCTACTCGTCTAGGTTTTTGTTGCTCATAGACGTAACTAGGTCGTATTTTTAGGGGGGGCTGATCAGGACCGGCTCAAGATTTTGCGGGGCCGGGTGCCGCATGAAAATGCGGGGCCCCGACAAGGAATTATTTAATCCATTAAGAAGAAATTTTTGAAAGTCGGTACGCTACTTACAAAGGTATATTTTTTACATGTCATTCTGTAAAATGGTAGGCCGGGCTAGGAGTTTGGATCACTTCTGTGACGTATATAGAAATTAATTTGGAGTGGTGGAGGGACAATTTTTGTGTCTTTTTTTTTAAACAAGGGCATTTAAAATAATTCAAAAAAATGCGCCGCAGGCGAAACTTTTTAAAAATTTGAAGAAAAATTACATAAAATTAGTCTTGGGAAATCCCAATATCTTCAAATTTACAAACTGGAGTGAATATTTTCAAATTCCGAAATGGGTTCGGTCCCGCCCTTCTAAATACGTTACTGATTGGATCACCCTGTACCACCCTTGAGGTGCCACACCCAAAAACGCTAATTTTAAGGCTTCAAAAAATAATGTATATAGCTCTATATGGTAATTTTGAATCATCTTTAATTCATTTAAGAAAAAACATTATGAAAAAGTAGAGGTTTCCGAGTAGAAACCAGAGAAAAAATGTTGGGGATGTCTGCTATTTTGTGATGCAAGATTATTTACATAGTACATATTATAACGAAACAACAATACACTGGATGAATAACAAAATAAAAGTCTGGAGTCTGGCACAGCAAAAGTACATTCTCCGACGCCCGTCTCGTCTCTTTCTCTCGGCAGCAGGCATGGTGTGTTCGCTCTCGCTTGCGAGTTTAAATTTCAGTCAGATTTTGTGGGGCACAAGGCGCAAGATTCCGCAAGAGCAAGCGATTCGTCGAAACTGGTGAATTTAATAAGGCGCGTGCGATGTTCGCCGTGTTGCGTAACGTTGCGTTGTCAGAATGTTAGATCTATTCTGTTTACGAGAAACATATCTTCGCACATCCTTTACATTTTAGGGAGGGCTAATAGAAATGTAGGGGGGGGGCTAAGCCCCCCTAGCCCCCCCTAGTTACGTCTATGTAATGTTGCTCTTTTGTTTCCAGTTTGACTCTTTTAATAATAAATAGCAAGGTCTCAGATCATACACTCGTGGTACGTTTATGATTTATTTAATCAATAAATTTAACATTAACTGAATTTTTACTGAACCGTTAAACAATATTCCAAAGCACACTTCCAAGGCACTATGCAAAAACGTCAACCATTATGGGGCTTACGTTTCCAAGGCACTCTATGCAAAAACGATAGGTCATATTAAGATTCCTTGCAAAAAGGTGCCTTAATAATATTTAACTTAGAAATGTCCAAACGCCATTCGTTTTCGTTTAAAAAATAAAAACGAAAACGACAATTTTCAGTTTTTTCAAAACGAAAAGGGCCAGCCAAAATTTCTTTTTACCATGTTACTCGGCATCAAATTCCGCAACTTTGCCCCAATTTAACCGACCTGATAACCAAGATCCCCATGCATAGACTCGAAATACGGTCACCCTGATATTCCTAAATTGTTCTTGCAAGCGATACGTTAGATTGTTGGATGATTTTTTGTCCAAATATATTGTGTGTGGACTAGAATGCAGTGTTTGGGGTGTATTTGGTTATTCCAAAAACAGAATACATACTTAAAAAAAACATAAAAAACACACTTGGGTTGGTAGTATTGAAGGTCATGTCGAACGATGTAACAAAAAGGGTCTGTTGGTGGGAAAAATATTTCTTGGCGTCGCGACGCCTAGCGTCGCGTCGTATTTGCAAAGAGTCGCTAAATGGGCCAATTTATTCCTTTATACACCCAATATACTATATAACTTCAATGGCAAAAGGGCATTGGTTACAGGAGGTGCCTCAGGTTAATTAATTTATTTTTTTCTTACAAAAATAATGACACAGAAATGTCAAAATGCTTTCTGTCGACGCAGCAATAGTAATTTGGATGCTTCTTATATTTCTGGCATGTTTTGTTGTGAAAGAATGCAGGTGTTTGGAGAGCACAATAAGAAGACGAGAACAAATTAATATTTCTGTGATTTATCGACCCTCACAATTTCAATATCCATATATACCTATAGAAAATGATTTTGTATAACAAAAATAAAATAATAACAAAAACATAATTATATTTTTGTTATAATTAGGTATAGGAAGAGGAATAGCCATTAATCTTGACCAGTGTGGTGCAAAGGTTATAGTTTTGGACATTTCTGCAAGTGGATTAGGTGGCTTATAAAAAAAGAGTAATTAATCATTACTATAAAGACAGTTATTTCTCTAGAAAAAATAAAGAAAGATATTCCAAACTGCCAAACAGCTGTGGCAGACTTATCAAATTGGAATAAAACCAAGAAAATAGTACGTTCTTTCTTACCGATTGATCTTTTGGTGAACAACGTTGGATCAGGCACAGTTGAACCTATTACTGATATTACAGAGGATCTATTTGATAAGTTCCTAGTTCCTAAACATAAAAACAGGTGTTAGTTATATAACGATTTAAGTCTCTTCTAAAACCTTCAAATCAATATCTCAGTTATTTTTGAACTTGGAAAAACCAAATTTGGTACACGTTGTGCCAAGGGCATTTATCGACAGAAAATATAGTTTAATTGTACCATTTTAAAGGGTTGATACAGAGTGTTGCACCCTAAAAATGTGACAGAACTTTTTTGTCCGTTGGCGGACTTACAAAATTGTTACTTTTCTAAAGCTCTTTTTACTCTTGTTATTGTTAAAAAACGCGAATAACTGAAAACACGTATTGCAGATGTGATAAATATAAACTTTTAATTTGGTATTGGCAAAGGCGTTGCAATTGGCTTGGCGAAATGCAATGCTGTACCTACGTTACTTATGGTCTGTACCCGCCTTTAGATAAAGACAATTTAGGTAAGATTTTAAGGCTGGAACGGATATTAAAATAATTAAGGTAGGTACTTATTCATTTCGCTTTTGATAATTACCGTGCAATCGAAAATTCTTTGGCACAAGCTGAACTAAATAGTTACCAACCTGATTAAATTGACAACAAACTTTGCTTAGGGCATTTTTCAAGTAAAAACATGTAAGTATACTTACCAATCACAAATTACTCATTTTTAAATAAAAGAGTGAGAAACCTAAAACATTCTTCAGTATACCGGGGTACTATCATATTATAGTTTCGCCTGGAAAATTTTCAGAGGACGACCATGGGCTTTGTAAATATATGTAGGTAGGTATAGAAGGTGCTCCAAAGATATCTAATATAAATAAAAGATCCTTTCAATCAAACAAACACTCAACATTCTAATGTAAAAAATGGGTACACAAAAATTTTTGCTATAAGCACAGCTATATAGGTCTGTGCTATAAGTATAATAAACAAATTGTTGTTGGTATCACTTTGAGAGCGATTGGCAGTAAATAAAATCCGAAAAGATGGAAATAAATTTTTCAAATAAAAGAGCCCTTGTCACTGGAGCTGCCTCAGGTAGGTAATTTACACCTATGTGAGTTTTTTAATTCGGAAATAAAATGAATAACTCTTTAAGGAATCGGAAAAGGAATTGCAATACAGCTGGCAAAATGTGGGGCAAAGGTGATAGCAATTGACTGTTCACAAGAAATTTTAGGTAAGTACCTAGGTATGTTTTTAAAATGTTATACCTAGTAATAAAATCAAATGATCTAACCTAAAAAACAGTAGTAGTTCAGTCAAATGGTACACAAGGAGGGTTCGAAGTGGGAAGTTCTGGTGTAATTGTTTTTAGTGGTTTATTTTGTTTCTTGAGGTGCTGAACACGAATCTGAAGTTGTCCAACAGAAATTTTCGCGGCAAATATGAGAAATCATTAAAAGAAACACCAAAAATAATGTTTTTTTAGTGATTTTCAGCTTATAACTTTGCAAGGAAAGCTATTTACACAAAAAGTGGTCCTGTAGTAAAATAAAGAGGAGAAAAATAGTTAATTAAATTAATTAGATAATTTATGTCCCTATTATTTTGCAAATATTGTTGAAAAATCTGGGAAATAAGTAGTTTTTGTCAAATAACTAAAAACACCATTAATTTATATTTTTTATATCATGTAGGTAAATATTATTCTATAGGATTATAAAAGACGTGAATTTCTGTACAATCATAAGTATTTATGTATACGAGCCCTCTTAGACACAGCTTCCATGATTACTCAAATGCAAATGCATGAAAACCTGTCAGACCAACTGTGGATGCAAAAAAGCACTGAACTGTTGTTACATGTGCCTGAACTTGCGAGAACAGCGGTAATAACATGCCCGTTGCAGAAATTGAAAAAGAAGGAGAGGATGATCTGGAGTTTCCTGGATCACTTGAAGGTAATTAATTACTAACTATGCAAGGATAATTCTATCCCACCTTTTTATCTCTAAATTCACTAATTATTTGTCTGTTCAAAATATGTTTCTAAATAGGTATTCATATATATTCTGTCAAGTATTTGGAATTAAGTCACGTTATTTGTATCAGGCGTACAAGACTGGAAAGCTGCCCTGAAGAAACTATGGAACCCGTACATAGATATAAATGGACAGAAATTCTTAATAGGTAGGTACCTACCTACTGCTTTCGCTTTCATATTTATTCAATAAATTGCAAACATTTGGAATTAAGTCAATGATTATTTGTTTCAAGGGCAGAAGAATTAAAGCTGTGTCTGAGGGCTTGTATATGTTACAGACCGTATATGTAAAACAGGCCGTACTTATACAAAAGGACTAGTCCATATGTAAACGGACTGAAGATATTAGTCCATATGTATAAGAATCTTGTCCGTCAACAAACGGTCTAGTCGGTTTGCAAAAGGACTAGTCCTATTACATGCGGTCTATCTGCAACTAGACCGTATATCACAGAGAGATTTAAACAATGACAGAATGTATGTGCAATGTTTTCCGGGCGGTTTCGACGTCCGCCATTTCTGAATTACCCCTTCTTTTTTATATAGGTCCGTCAAAGGATATTACTTCTTTGCTGGTACGTAGTATTTTGAAGTAAAAAAGGTAATTATTCAGTATAATGTATAGGTACCCTAGATTTTTTTCCAAAATACATAGGTAGGTACTAAAAAGAAGGCATATTCTTCTTTAATGGGCCGATATAAAAAAAGAAGGGTAATTCACCACGATTGCACATACAGTCTGAATGCCAATAGCCCGTATGTCAACGGTCTAGTCCGTATATGAAATGCCATGTCATTTACATACGGTCTGCGCCATTTAGGCCGTATAGATACAGCCTAAACGGTATACATACGGTCCGTTTTCATATACGGGCTGTAACATACCGTACTTTCACCGTTTTAGTAGACATAGCCATGGCTGGGCGCCGCGCCGCCGTGTATTCGGCTAGGTTCGTCAGTGGTTGGCGGGGGGCGGGGCGTGTTTTTTGCTCGCAAAACGCAACTGATAAGCGGTGCGGGACTACTGTGTACTCCCCCCGCCAACGACTGACAAACCTAGCTGGACGCACGGCGACGTGCGGCCTATTCCCCTATGTCTACTAAAACGGTGAAAGTACGGTATACATAATAAATACATATAAATTGTACAGAAATTAACGTCTTTTATTAGTCTATAGAATAATATTTACCTACAGGAAATAAAAAATATAAATTAATGGTGTTTTTTGCTATTTTCCAAAAATTACTGATATTCCTCGATATTTCAACACTCTTTTGGAAGGAAACCATACGATGTACAAAAAAATGTTAGGAGATATACATTGTAGATAATTTTTTCCTCTTTATTTTACAACCGGGCCACTTTTTGCGTAGGTAACTTGCTTTCCAGTTATAAGGTGAAAAACCACTAAAAACCATTATTTTTAGTGTTTTTTGATGATTTCTCATATTTGCGGGGAAACTTTTTGTTGGACAACTTCAGATCCGTGTTCAGCACCACAAAAAATATAACATAACTACACTACATTAAAAACAATTATACCAAAACTTTCCACTTTAAACTACCGTTTGACTGAACTATAGATAAGTAGGTACTTAATTCATACACTGTTTGAAAATATTAAATGTTGAAACCAGTTTTTCGTAAAAAAAATGTTGCTTTTCGCAATTATGTGAAAAGTCATAAAAAAACAATTTTTATTAATTTATTAAGAAGGAAAAAGAGGTATGGAAAAGATAAATGTATTTATGGATATTTTTTAACAACAAAATCGTTTTGATTAGTTGTATCTTTCAGAAAAATTAAAACAAGAAATTCCAAGCTGCGAGATTATTGTTTGCGATTTAACTCATTGGGAATTGACAAAACTTATACTGAAGAAAGCTTTACCAGTGGACCTACTTGTGAATGTTGCTGGTGTCTGTCAAATCAATCTATTCCAAGAAGTTACAGAACAAATATACGATTCGTAAATACTCTCATATTTTGCCATTCTTCGATATTTTCACCTCTTCGTTTTCTAGAATGTTCAGTGTAAACATGAAGGCTCTCTACAATGTCACCCAAGCAGTCGTCGCGGACATGATAAAGAGAAATGTACCAGGATCGATAGTAAACATATCTTCGCAAGCTTCCCAGGCAGGACTATTGCATCACACTGTATATTGTGCCACCAAGGGTGCGGTGGATGCCTTCACCAGGTGTCTGGCCCTCGAATTAGGCCCGAAAAACATAAGGGTGAATTGTGTCAATCCTACGGTGGTGATGACTGAGTTAGGAAAACGTGTGTGGTCTGATCCCAAGAAGAGTGGGCCAATGCTGGAAAGCATTCCATTAGGCAGGTGCGGAGGAGCAAATCTAAGAAATACATTTTCCAAAATTGTGTTTGTTTTTGCAGGTTTGCTGAAGTGGAAGATGTGGTGAATGCTGTGGTCTATCTGTTGAGCGACAAAGCAAGCATGACCAATGGGCACTGCCTGCCTGTTGATGGAGGATTCTTAGCATGCTGATGTTTTTATTTTATAGGATAGGTAACTGAATAAAAGATTTTTTATTTTTTCTTTGATTAATTTTCTACATATTGACACACGATGCATGATCTACATGTTTTCTCTACCTCAGGCACCAAAGTAATTACAAAGTAACCGCTTAACAAAATAATAATAATAACAAGGATTCATAGTGTGTTTCATTTTGAGTAGAGACAATTCTGTATTTTTTGAAAGATGCGCCAAAAAATTAAAATTTATCATTTATTTAAAAAATATATTTAAATAAAAAAATGTGTGCTTTTATATATTTTATTAACCGACTTCAAAAAAGGAGGAGGTTATTAATTCGGTTGTATGTTTTTTTTATGTTTGTTACCTCAGAACTCCGTCATTTATAAACCGATTTGGACTATTCTTTTTTATTTGAAAGGGTATACCTACAGAATGGTCCCATTTAAATTTGAAGAAAAAATTCCACCCCTAAGGGTGGAAAAACAGGAAATGAAATTTCATATTGGACCAATTTCGATGATTCTCTTTTTAAAAGCTTTTATTTAACTTGCAATGTATGTATGTATGTATGTATGTAATTTGTTCGGGTGGAATCTTGCAACTCAATTTTGAAGCAGATATCTTCAACCGATCGAGCTGAAATTTTGTACACACGTTTAATTTGGATGACAATGCATGATTATATGTGTGACGTCATTCTAAATCCAACATGGCGGATCACCCAAGATGGCGGACTAGTTAAATTTCAACCGATCGAGCTGAAATTTTGTACACACGTTTAATTTGGATGACAATGCATGATTATATGTGTGACGTCATTCTAAATCCAACATGGCGGAACACTCAAGATGGCGGACTAGTTAAATTTCAACCGATCGAGCTGAAATTTTGTACACACGTTTAATTTGGATGACAATGCATGATTATATGTGTGACGTCATTCTAAATCCAACATGGCGGAACACCCAAGATGGCGGACTAGTTAACTTTGACTTGTGTAGTTTGGTGAGATAGGCGTCAACAGCATTGGTCTGCAACCTGTCTCGTTGTATATTTAGGCTCCAAGCTCTTCGCGCCTGGTCAAGCATACGTGGCCTTAAGTAGGGTTAGATCATTAGAAGGTCTCCTCATTGAAGAGCTAGACTGTTCTAAACTAACCGGCAAACGACCTTGCAACAATGATGCGTTAACTGAGATGAATAGACTCAGACACCTGGCCAAACTAAAAATTACAAAATAAATTAAAAGTAAAAAAATATTTAAAAAAAAAGCTTTTATTTAAATGCGCTAAAAAGAATAAAATAATCTTTTCTTTTAAAACTTTTACTATCAACTTATAACGTCATTCCACAATTTATATGATATAAAAGCTTGTCGCGAGATTTAAGTTTTCAAACTAAGTAAATACCACTACTTAAATCTCGCGACAAGCTTTTATATCATATAAATTGTGGAATGACGTTATAAGTTGATAGTAAAAGTTTTAAAAGAAAAGATTATTTTATTCTTTTTAGCGCATTTAAATAAAAGCTTTTTTTAAAAATATTTTTTTACTTTTAATTTATTATTAGAAAGGGATTACCTACTTTAGGAGTGGCCCCATTTAAATTTGAAGAAAAATATCCACCCCTAAGGGTGGACAAATAGGGAAATAAATTTCACATTGAACCGATTTCGATAATTCTTTTTTTATTAGAAAGGGAGTACTTAGTAGATAAAATAACGAGTTTTTCAGTTATTTTATCTACTAAGTATAACTACACAGCCGTAAACTATAGCTATTTATTGAAAGGGAGTACCTGCCTTAGATGTGGCCCCATTTAAATTTAAAGAAAAAATCCCACCCCTAAGGGTGGAAAAATAGGGGATGAAATTTTATATTGGACCGATTTCCATGATTTTTTTTATTAGAAAGAGATTAACCCTTGGAGGTGGCCCCATTTAAATTTGAAGAAAAAATTCCACCCCTAAGGGTGGAAAAATAGGGGATGAAATTTCATATTGGACCGATTTCGATGATTCTCTTTTTATTAGAAAGGGATTACCTACTTTAGGAGTTGCCCCATTTAAATTTGAAGAACAAAAATCCACCCCTAAAGGTGGACAAATAGGGGATAAAATTTCATATTGAACCGATTTCGATTATTCTTTTTTTATTAGAAAGGGAGTACCTTAGAGGTGGCCCCATTTAAATTTTAAGAAAAAATTCCACTCCTAAGGGTGGAAAAATAGGGGATGAAATTTCATGTTGGACCGATTTAGATGATTCTCTTTATATTAGAAAGGGATTACTTTAGGAGTGGCCCCATTCAAATTTGAAGAAAGAATTCTATCCGTAAGGGTGGAAAATAAGGGATGAAATTTCATATTGGACCAATTTCGATGATTCGTGTTATTATGAACGCCATAATGACATCCAACTGGCAATGCTAAATGTGTCATAACGGATGAAATTTCATATTGAACCGATTTCGATGATTTTCTTTTTATTAGAAAGGGATTACTTTAGGAGTGGCCCCATTTAAATTTGAAGAAAAAATTCTATCCGTAAGGGTGGAAAATAAGGGATGAAATTTTATATTGGACCGATTTATGAACGCCATAATGACATCCAAATGGCAATGCTAAATGTGTCATAATGACACTGTCGTAGATTAAAAAATTAATAATTCCTATAAAAAATAAGAAATAAAAAAAAATTTACAAAAAAATTAAATCGACTTCAAAAAATTGCCTGTATGCACACTCCATTAAAAATTAAAAAAAAAAATAACACCGACACAAATAAATTTGCCCGTATGCACATTTAAATTATCTTTGGAGTCGGTGACAGTAAGTTATGATGTATGTAGGATAATATGTGTATTCATATCTAAATAGATTTAAATCCCTTGCCTTGCCTTGACTGTTCACCAGATAACTCAATTTAGAAAGAGAAAAATATTTCTAAAATTTTAGTTGAAATGTGTATACGGGCAAATTTTTGAAGTGGGTTAGTGGGTTTTAATTTTTTTGTAAGAATTTTTCTATACACTGTGTCCCGGATAAGAATGAACAGCATGGGGATATTGCAAACGGTGAGAGATAGGGCAACGGTTAAATGGGGAAAAAGTTGCGCAATTTCTAGGTCAATAAAATGGCACAAACAGATTTCTAATATCTTTTTCGTTTTTGAGTTATTTTGAAAAAAGTAAAATTTTGCTTTTTCGATTTTATTTTTTTCCGAAGTTGCTATCACAGATAGAGAAAAAAGAAAAGCACTTTCTTGTGGCACTTTTTAACGGGCCTTAAGATGGCGTTTTTAGATTTGTTCTACAACGTTTCGTTTTTGAGAAACCATCTTCAACTTAATTTTTTTAAATACGGACCTGGATTTTTTTTGCAGATTTTGAAAGCACTTTTCATTGCAAATACCATGATGTATGACAAGAAATATTTTTAAAATGTTTTGAGACAATTATACTGAAAATTCATTTTTTCCATTATTTTTTTTCTAATGCGGCCCTGTATTTAATAATAAGAAGTCTAAATATTAATCAGTATTGTCAACAATTTAACTTACAACTTATCTTTCAATTGGAGAACTAAAAAAAGGACGGCACATACGATAATAAAAAATAAATAAAAATCCTCCACCTAGAAGGCTTTGAAACAACGAAACCAATCCCTTGTCATTTGTCATAACTCACACTGTATCATTTAGTTAACAATTTATTTCATTACAAATGGAGGGTGCTTTTTCAAATGACGACAAATTTAACATGTCAGCACGTTATATCTTGTGTCACAGAAATAGTGTAGAGGCCGAACGAATGTATGTTTGCAATTAATAAATGGCAAAAGTTATTGATTACGTTGGCTTAAAGCTTTCTTTTCGCAATTAGGAAAAGCGAAGAATTTACTCCAAAACACAATGCGACACTGTTTGCTGTACAACAAGAGAGGAAAACACTTTACCAGACGCAGGGCCGTACAATTTAAAAATATTAAGTTTTCGAAGTAAAAATAAACTGTAAGTTAAATTGTTGTAAATACTGATTAATGATTAATATTTAGACTCCTTATTATTAAATACAGGGCCGCATTAGACAAAAAGGATTGAAAAAAAAAGGAATTTTCAGTATAATTTTAAAAATATTTCGTGTCATACATCATGGTATTTGCAATGAAAAGTGCTTTCAAAATCTACAAAAAAAATCCAGGTCCGTATTTAAAAAAATAAAGTTGAAGATGGTTTCTCAAAAACGAAACGTTGTAGAACAAATCTAAAAACGCCATCTTAAGGCCCGTTAAAAAGTGCCATAAGAAAGTGTTTTTCTTTTTTCTCTATCTGTGATAACAACTTCAGAAAAAAATAAAAGCAAAAACGCAAAATTTTAATTTTTTCGAAATAACTCAAAAACGAAAAAAGATATTAAAAATCTGTTTATGCCATTTTATTGACCTCAATATTGCGCAACTTTTTCCCCATTTAACCGTTGCCCTATCTCTCACCGTTTGCAATATCCCCATGCTGTTCATTCTTATCCGGGACACAGTGTATATTATTCTATTAGTCTCCCTTGGAAATAGTACATTGTGTACCTAGTAGGAAAAGCTGAACATTCCCGGACGACCGTAAAGATTGCCTGTCGAGGCGTAAGCCGAGACTGGCAATACGGAGTCGGGGAATGTGGCTTTTCCTACGAGGTATACATACTATTTTTCCGAAAATCGAAAATTACTCAAAGAACATAAATTTCGAAAAACTTGTTCTCAATCATTTTTTTAGTTTATAAATAACTGTAAGGAAATAATATTTCCTTACAGTACAAAAATAAATATTTCCTAACAGTTACTTTCCGTTGCCTGGCAACGACTAAGTGCAAGGAAATATTGACTTTTTCTTTCAAAAATGTTATCAAAAATGTCAATATTTCTGATTGATTTTCGGAAAAACATATTTCATTTGAACATTTCCTTACAATGGTAGGTATCATCAAAGATCATGATATTCGAGATGAACAAGTTGAAGCATACCACTCAAATCAGGCATACCATGAATGCCACGGAAACAAAAAAAGGTATTGTCTACATATTCGATAGTTACCTAGGTACCTAGCGCCTAATGTGAAACCCGATATGTTTCTTTAAATAATTATTTTAAATAAATAATGATTTTTCGTAGTATCTGAATTTTTTTACGAACACGCTCTATGAGCTACATATTGGCTATATTACAATGTCAAATAATGCCTTGGTCAATTCTCTAAAAAAAAAAATTAACAGAATATGCTTGGTGGTACAGGGTACTCCGAAAACCCAATTTTTCGAACTTTGACCCCCTTTGGTCAACGCCAAACTTGTCGTATTGAAATTTTGTACCAAGGGTTTTGAAGTACGGCCAACTCGATGGCACTATCAATTTTATTCTTAAAACATTCCTAACATAAGTACCTACATGGCTTTGTGATTTTTGGGACTCTTCTTTTAATAACCGTAGGCCGCATAGAATAAATAGGACTATTTAAAATAATAATTATAATCCAAAATGTGTACTATAGGTTGAAAAAAAAGTTTTTTGAAAATCGGTCAATCTTTTGAAAAACACGGAATGACTCAAAAGTGACTCACACTGTGTAGGGTGATCCACAATTTCTTTACCTATGGTGCGGGTTTAGGAATTGATGGTAAAACATCGGGTAATTTAATACATACAGGGTGAGTGACATTTTAAAACCAAAATTTCAAATCAATTTATTTAGGTCCCCAGACACTTCAGTTTCAAGATATAGGGTGATAAAACTTCAAAACAAGACATGTTGAAATGAATGCTGATATGAAATATGTCCAAGTAGATAGCAACATTATGTGTTAATTTAGTTATTTCCATGCAACCAGTGGGGGAGGTACGGAGTTCACAGAGATATGAAGTCGTTAAAGAAAGATGATACGGTCCTGTATAAAATTTGTACCACTATTAAATGCAAATTTTGATTTTGAACAAAACCTGTCTAATGGCTTTTTTGGTAGGTATCTATTACGGTTGCATGTCTAATTTCATTTTTTTGATCAATTATTCACTGGTAAAGAATTTTTTTAAATCAGTTTAATTTTTTTTTTCCAAAAAATGTGGTAAACCAAGGAATATGTAATTGATCAAAATTGTTTATGTTAAACAGACCCCCACAAAGCTCTAATACTTTAATTGGAAAAATACAAAGAATAAAAAAAATCTGAAATATTTGAATCCAACTGTAATGCCCTGTATCTTGAAAATGAGAACCTATATGGATTTGAAATTTTCGTTTTAAAATGGCATTTTCTATTCAATGTTAAAGTCCTGCTATAAAAATCTGACTCATCCTGTATGTTGAAAAAATAACAGTACGCATATTATGGAATATAAAATAAAAAGATACAAAATTACAGTAAGTTATAACAGTAATTATAACACTAATATTATATGGCACAGAATGTTAACAGAATTTGTAGAGAACAATAAGTAAAATATGGCTAAAGACAATCCAAACATAATATTAAAAATCCAAAATAGCGCAAAATTAGTGTACTTGTATACTTACTTGCACTGGTAGCTCTAAAGTATTTAAACTTAATGGCAAACTTGTGGACTGTGTGGACTGGGTGCTGTTTACAGATTGGAAACTCGTGTTGGAACCATCCTTTTATACTCGTATCACAGAATATATAGCCAAGCGCGTAGCGCTATTTATTCTGTGCTCGTATACCTGGAGCCTCTCGAGGTTTTTGGCTCATTATTACAGCCCGTACGCTAGACTCTTCCACCAAGTACAACACGGTTTTGAGCTTATTTCTCGAGCTATCTTATACCATCTGGTCTGATTCATGATTCTGATATATGGTGGAAATATTTCTGGAAATTTTTGTTGGGCTTTGTAATGGATAATTTTATTATAAAATTGTCTGGGCACCTCAGGCGCACCCACCTCACTTAATTTTAAACTTGAGCAAGACTAAAAACACGTCTCTTAATTTTTTGCTCCTATTACGGCTATGTCCGTCTATACATAGCCATGGCCCATGGTACCTTTGAATAAAGAATCCCAAGGAGTCAAAGCTCTATGTATATGATAAAGTACGTGAGACGGAAATCGTAACCTAGTTTTGGCACAATATTTTGATACATGACATATCTGACAGGGTAATAGGTGTCAGTAGGGCTGCGATTTTTTTCGATATATCGATATTTTTATCGATATATCGAGCAACGATATTTTCTTTTCTAAATATCGATATATCGATATTGCGATATATCGATATTGGAATATATCGATATTGCGATATATCAATATTGCGATATATCGATATTGCGATATATCGATATATTACAATATCGATATATCGGAATATCGATATTGCAATATAGGTTGATATGATGATGTATCGATTTATAATTTAAAAAATGAAAGAAAAATGAAAAACGTTTTATTGTTTTCCATCAGTGTGCCTATTGCTTTTCTTCTTTTACTTGTACATGTTATCGGGATCGGGATGTAATAATAAAGCACACGCACACGCCGAGTGTTCAGCACAGACTAACTGCTTTATATTGACAGAATGACATAGTATAACATATACTTGGTACAAGGGTTGCCAATAGATGGCGCATTGCCACATTTTGAACTTATTATAACACCCCCACTAGTTCAAAAAGTGCAGTTTACTTTACAATACCTAAACTAGTCATTAGTTTACAATGCTTAATCGCACACAAACTCTTAGTTAAGATATCAGCTGGCATCTCATTAGTTGATAAATACTTAAGCTTAATTTGCTTATTAGCCACAACTTCTCTTAAAAAATGATGTCTTATATCTATATGTTTTGAACGTTTGTGAAACATAGGATTACAAGACAGTTTCTGTGCGCTTTGATTGTCATTGTAAAGCTTTATACAACTTAACGAACCTCTTGTTAATTCTGCTAACAATCTTCTTAAATAAAGAGCTTCTTTGGTAGCTTCTGCTATTGCCATATATTCGGCCTCTGTACTTGACAAAGCAACTGTCTTTTGCTTTGTACTTTCCCATGATATTACAGAGCCAGATAGTTTAAAACAAAAACCTGTATATGACCTTCTGTCAGATAAATCAGCTGCCCAATCGGCATCAACAAAACCTTCTAACTCTATATCATCCTTTTTGAACATTAAAAAATGGGATTTAGTACCCTGCAAATACCTCATAATTCTTTTCGCACATTTCCAGTGTGTTTCGTCATAACTGTTATTAAACTGACTAAGAAAGCTAACACTATATGAGATATCAGGTCTCGTCAAAACCGAAAGATACATTAACTTACCTATTAATTGTTGATAAGGAAACTGAGTATCACAATTTTCACTTTTAGTGAGATTTACATTAGTTTCCATAGGTGTAGTCACAGCTTTACAGTTTATCATATTGAATTCTTTTAACAATTGTTCAATATATCGTTCTTGGTCCAAGGTTATTATATTTTTATTTTTATCAATATTTATTCTCATTCCCAAACATTGTTTCGCTGGACCTAAATCTTTGATTTTAAACTTCGAACTTAATTCATGTTTTAAAGAGTTCGTTTCATTTTCATTATTTGAAAAAATAAAGAAATCATCAACATATAATGCAATTATTGTGATAGAATCACTTTGACATTTGAAGAAAACACACGGTTCATTTTCTGATTTTTTGTACATTAAACTAATCAAAACCGTTTCAACCCGTTTATACCAAACACGTGAAGACTGTTTTAGTCCGTATATTGCTCGTTTTAGTTTTAGAACTTTGTTTTCTTGACCAGAAACGATAAAACCTTCAGGTTGTTTCATGTATACATTATCCTCTAAATGACCATTTAAAAAGGCTGTAATTACATCTAAATGCAAAATATCCAAACCTAATTTTACTGATAAAGCAATTAACAATCTTAGAGTCGAGTGTCTAACTACTGGAGAGAAGGTTTCGTCAAAATCGACACCATGCTTTTGTGAGAAACCTTTCGCTACTAACCTTGCTCTAAATCTAACATTGTCTTCATGATCACTTTTTCTCTTGAATATCCACTTACACTCAACAACACATCCGCTTTCTGGAACATTCACAAGCCCCCATGCGTTGTTTTCTTCAAAGGATTGTATTTCTTCAATCATGGCTTGTTTCCATAGTGCTTTATCTGGTCGTGATAAAGCGTCTGCAACAGTCACTGGATCACTACACAAATCACTAACCTCGGTACACATGTAGGACATGTAATCTTCGAAATTCTTTGGTTTTGGCTGCCTCTGAGATCTTCTTACTGTTTCAGATGTTTCTACAGTTGTTTCAGGAACGTAGTCATTATCTGAACCGTCACAACTATCTTCGTTATGTCCTTCAGCCTGTATCAAGCTTTCCATCGATCGATCCTGTACATCCAAGACCTCCTCCTCGACTGATGCCTCGACATTGCCCCCTCGACTGTCCCCCACTGAAACTGCTGTCTCATCAGTTTTCTCTGGAATCATGTTGTCATTCTCCATTACTACGACATCTCTACTTGTCGAAACATGTTTTGTTGTTGGATCGTAGACTCGGTAACCTTTCGTGTTTTCTGCATAGCCTACTAGAATCTGCTTATGTGCCTTCTTGTCCCATTTTAAGCGTTTTTCTTTGGGTACATGCACCATAACTGCGCTTCCAAATATTCTTAGGTGGCTAACTTCAGGCTTTTTACCAGTCCATAACTCATAAGGTGTTCTGTTGTCTAGCCCACTTGCTATTGATCTATTTCGCAGATACACTGCTGTATTCACAGCTTCTGCCCAAAAGAATTTGTCTAATTTTGCATCAAATAGAAGACATTTTGCTTTTTCTAATATTGTACGATTGAGCCTTTCAGACATTCCATTCTGTTCTGGAGTGTAGGAGTTTGTTGTTTGATGGATAATCCCATTTGCTTCTAAATACCTTTCAAATTCACGACTGGTAAACTCTCCTCCATTGTCTGATCTAAAAATCTTTATTTTTGTGTTCGTTTGGTTTTCAACCATGTTTTTGAAGGTTTTAAAACAATCAAATACCTCACCCTTGGTTTTCAGAAAATAAACAAAACACATGCGAGAGTAGTCATCTTCGAGAATTAGAAAATATTTTGATCCACCAATCGATATGGTTTCCATTGGCCCACACACGTCCCCGTGTATTACATTTAACAGTTTGTCAGATCTTGTTCCCTTTGAGTTAAAGCATAGCCTTGCTTGTTTGCCTTGACAACAGACAATGCAGTTCTCTTTTTTGATATCTATCCTGTCATTACAGGCTAAACCTTGCACTGCACCATTCCTCATTTTATTCAAATCTGAGCTGTTTATGTGCCCAAACCTTCGATGCCAAGTTTGTGCTGATATTGCTAAAAAACATTTCTCTGACGAATCAATGTTTAATCGGTATACACCATTGATTAAGTCTGCCATACCAATCAACTCCTTATGCTTGTCATAGATCTCACAACAGTTTTCTTTGAATTTAACCTTATTACCATTTTTTATTAAACAACTGACTGACAATAGATTTGTTGTTAACTCTGGAACACATAAGGCGTCTTGAACTGTTACATCAAAAATTCTGTCTCCAACAACTGTATTTATGAACACTTCGCCTTTGCATGTAATGGGAAGTACCTTATCATTCGCTGCCCTGATTTCCCGAGTTTCAAATTCATCAGTGACGTTCATCATTGAACCTTGATCTGGAGTATAGTGTGCGCTGGCCCCTGAGTCAACATACCAATCGGATTTTCGAAAATTGCCATTTATGAACACTGCACTAAAAGCATGACCCGTCTTTTCTGGTTTCTTTTCATTTAAAGATAATGGGCATTTATTCTTGAAATGTCCGATTTGTTTACATCTGTAGCACTTAACCTCCTTTTTGTTGCTGTCAGTCTTACTGTCATTTGTCCCGGAGCTCGAAGCATTGTTACCAACTGTTCCAAAATGACGACGTGACTTCTGACTGTTTCTGACGTAGAAGGCGCTTCCTGCTTTACCGACATTGTCACTTTCCATGTCCAACAACTTTGTTTTTATGGAATCTGTGGTGATCGATATTCCCGAGTGTTCGATTGCCATAATCATAGGCATGTATTTTTCTGGCAAACCTGCTAATAACAATGAACCTATCCACTCATCATCGATTTTGAAGCCGGTACCTCGCAATCTTTGTCCTGTCTCTACTATCTGATTGACATATGACACCATCGAGTCGCAATCTTCTAAACGTGTAGATATTAATATTCTCAGCAAGCTGATTCTTCGGGTAAAACCTGAATCGTCGAACATCGACTTCAGTTTCATCCATAAATCCCTGGACGTTTTGGCTTCTTTGATATGAACATATAGGGATGGATCAATCGTCAAGATTAACTTAGCTTTCGCCTTTTTATCTTCTTCCGACGATTCATTGGTACTCGCGTTATTCTCGGCTTCTTGAATATACTTCACTAGACCTTCTAGAACCAAGAAGTTTTCGGCCGCAAACGCCCAATCATCATAGTTTTCTCGTCCTTTTAACTTAGGAACGCTTACTAAATAGCTCGAAGCCATCCTTGTGCACTCGATAAACGTATTCTGCTTTTACATCAATTTGGCGCGAGAAAAAAAGTTATCTGGGCGCCCTGGGCCCATAACCTGTTATCGGGATCGGGATGTAATAATAAAGCACACGCACACGCCGAGTGTTCAGCACAGACTAACTGCTTTATATTGACAGAATGACATAGTATAACATATACTTGGTACAAGGGTTGCCAATAGATGGCGCATTGCCACATTTTGAACTTATTATAACAGTACACACCCCACCCAACGGCCAATACTACCCATCTCTACAAACAACCACAATAATAAGCAAGACAGTACTCAACACGACAGATATGAGATTCACATGACTACGTTGTTTTTGTTAGTTGTTGGTGGCAAATAGCAAACATATGGAAAATGGTAGGCGTACACTTTGAGCAATTAGGGCCCCCTAATTTATGGGGTCCATGATTATGGGGTTTTGGAATATCAATATATCTATATATCGGAATATCGATATATCGGAATATCGATATATCGGAATATCGATATATCGAGATATATTGATATATCGGAATATCGATATATCGGCAATATCGATACTTTTATGAATATCGATATTTTCGATAACTTTTTCAATATCGCCCAGCCCTAGGTGTCAGTATGTGGTATTTAGATACTTTTCTGAGTTAATTATGCTTAGATGTGTGGCTTGTGGCACTTTCCTGACAGCCAAAACTAAAATATTTGAGGATAATAATTCATTGGGTAAGTAATTTTGTAATTTAAATTACCTAACTTTTGAGGCCATGCACCAAAGTTGCATAGGCGTTTTTGCAGGTAGCTACTTCTTCATAATTGTAACTTTAAAATTAGAATTGCTGTATTGAAAGACATAAACATAAACGTGCCTTAATAATGTTTCGCCTATATTGTAGGTACTGATTTCACGAAAAATGAGAATTTCTGCCTCGATTAGTTTGTCGAAACAACTCGAAGGTGCGCGCCACAGTAAAAACGGAAACTGCATCCCGTCATATGCAATGCAGAGACTGTCCCGGTCCAGCCTTAAGCCCAAATTTGGTCCTTCCTGGGGTTCTTTATTCAAAGGGTGGTACTCATTTCTTTTCTGTCAATGCTTATGTATGTCTTCTTAGGCATTAGTGGGGAAATGTGTCTAATTTTTTTCTCAACTTTCGGTTTCATGACCACAGCTCGATCTGAGGAAGTTTTGGGCCAACGGCTGCACGCCGTTGGACGAGAGGAGTCTAACGCCGCACACAACTGCAGCCTAGGGTTGTTGGGTTGTTTCGTTCATGTTGCACCACTAGTAGGTACGGAGGACGTTCTATATGAGACCCTGTATAATTTGTAGTACCTGTTAAAAACCAGGGTGGCTATCAGGTCTATTTGTCTATGTGACTTTCAGGTGGAATTGAAAAAAAAAGTACAGACATCCTTACTTTACTTGAAAAACACAACATTTCTTAAGTTATATTTAGTTCTTATATTACTTAGAATGTTAAGATTAAGTGTTTCGATAAGTTTAGCTTTTTTGATGATCGCAATGAAATTAGTATTTTCAACTATCGACCTAAACACAGCAGAGTTGCAATACTTGGCAGATCATCTTACCACAGAAGAATGCAGAAGACTTGTGGCTGCTGCACATTATAAAGGTTATCAAGAAGTTAATGCTCTAGATCAGGCAGGTAAAAACATAAATTATTGTGCTTCTTCGTCGTACAATATTAAATATAGAGTAGTTATAGGTACATATTTGGTATGTACAAGATACAATAGGTACTCCTCTAACCATTGTAGGTCAATGTAAGGATAAAATTGGTGGTTATGTCTGAAATATGAAAAAATTGCCTCAGATTTTATTCAATTTATATTGTTGATGTGAATTTTCCATGACAATAATTTATTTTCAGAGAGGAAAATTTCAAAGGACATGCCTTGCATTGACCTGCTCCACCACTGGAATTCAGAACCTGGCGAAGGCAAAGGAGAAACCCACGAGTTGTTGGAACACAGACTTAGACAAATGGGAAAAATCGAATTGGCCAACTGGCTAGGCAGGACTGTATTTCACCAACTCGGTCAAGACCTCAACGAAAGTATTGAACATGGATTAAAGGACCTTGTAAATGAGTCTAGGTGAGAATCTGGATTTTTTCTTTACTTCATGTCTGATCTACTGACACTATATTAAAGACCTGAGCTTGACGTCATATTGTTGTTTGCGGACTGGAGTGGCGCTACTTGACGAAAAAATGGCAACTTATTAAAGGGGTATTCTGTAGTTATAAGTAGGTATGTCAGTTTCTGACATTTCAAATGTCACGTATTTTAAATATCTAGCTTTATTACTATTTGCGTTCTTTCTACGGTAACGAGTTCTCTTTGCGGTCAATAATTCACAGGTTTGTCATATTAGTAACAGAGTTTTTATAGGACCATTGTGTGAATTGCAGAAGAGTAAACACTATTTTGGAATAGGAAGAGTATTTTGTAACGTATGCAAGAATGAAAAATTTTATTTTCCAAATAGTACAGTCATTTGGTGCTCAAAAAAGAGGTTACCTGGAGAGTTTTCCGGGAGTTTTAAAAATTGGCGATTTTATAGATTTCTATGTGCTCTTTCCAAATTTATTTTATTTATTTTATTGCTCCAATATACTTTGCCACCTCATTTCGTTGCTGCTCGCGCTGCCATATTGGGAAAATGGCGCCTAAAAACAGTTTTTGACAATATCTCCTTTTCAACTCATTTTACGATAAAAACAGTTACATAAACTAGAGAAAATTTGCTATAATATTAATAATATGTAATAAGTAATAACCTTTTTTGTGTGAAATGAATAGTTTTAGTGCACGAGTGTCTACTCCAACATGCGTTTTGGCCAAAAAACTCATTTCCACACCACCATGAGGTAGAGAAAGTGGCGTGTTTTTTTATTGTGGTATCCTCAGTAGGTCTAATCCACATGCAATGCACTATTTCAAATTTAGCGCATTCTCCTTCCCTTCGCTGTGCATGATGGACCAGGTGTTGCGAGTTCAGTACCGATCGATCGAAATGTCACAAATATAAATTTTTTCCACATCATCCACGATGGGATTATCAGTTTCATTGCAATCCTCCCAGTGTCCGTTTCTTCCTCTTCATCGTTATCTTGTGATGTAACTTGCGAATTATCACAGGTACCACTACAATTCGTGAGACTGTTCATGGGCAAACGTATGATGAAATCGAGGATGAAGACGATTGCAATGAAACTGATAACCCCATCGCAGATGATGTGGAAGAAATTTCTATTTGTGACATTCTGATTGGTATTGAAGACGATGAACTCGCAACACCTGGTCCGTCAAGAACATCGAAGCGAAGGAGAATGCGCAAAATTTTGGAATAGTGCAATGGCATTAGATAAGACCTACTGGGGATACCACAATAAAAAAAAACGTGCCACTTTACCTCATGGTTGTGGAAATGAGTTTTTTTGGCCAAAATGCATGTTAGAGTAGACTTTGTTGTGCTAATACGCTAAAACTGTTCATTTTACAAGAAAAAAAGATTATTATATAAATTATAGGAAATTTTCTCTAGTTTAATTTATTATATAACTGTTTTTATCATAAAATGAGTCGGAAAGGAGATATTGTCAAAAACCTGTTTTTAGACACCATTTTCCCAATGTGGTGGCATGAGCGGCAAAGATCCGAGGTGGCAAAGTAAAAATTCGGAAAGAGCACATGGAAATCTACAAAATCACCAATTTTAAAAACTTTCCAGGTAAAACTACCAATTAAATGACTGTACTAGAAGCAAACCAATGGTGCACTGTATAAAGAAACTGAAAAATCTAATGCGCTCTATACCTACTTATATTACAACAAGCCATGGACTTCGCATTTTAAACCAAAAGGTGCCAAAATACTCTTGCTTGCTTTTTAGACTTGATTTTCTTAAGAAAATCTATGGAAATATGCCATCTAAACATAAGCATATTAAGAGGGGGTTGCCGACAGCGAAAGTGACATTAGATTTCGTATTTTTTTAAGTTGTATAGCATAAAATCTAATAACATTTTACCTGGCAAAAATTTAGTACAAACATCTCCGTCTTCATTTTAATCATAAGATATTACAAGCAGTTTTTTGTTTTATGATGGTTATGAAAACCTTGGGAAAAATAATAATTCCAGTGCATATGCTTTTAAGATCGTATGATTAAAATGAAGACAGAGATGTTTGTACTAAATTTTTGCCAGGTAAAATGTTATTAGATTTTATGCTATAAAACTTAAAAAAATACGAAATCTAATGTCACTTTCGCTGTCTGCAACCCCCTCTTAAACAATAATTTTATTTTAAATATTAAATTCGTTGTAACACACATTTCCAGGTTTTTATTTTATAAAAAAAAATCTGCAACAATGGTGTTTTTAAACATTAAGCCACCATGTCGATTTTTTCGTCGTATGGGGCCAGTGGCGATCGCTTGAAACAGCGCTATGCACAGGTCTTTAATATAGTGTTGGTCCAAGCCTGATAGATTAGTGCCAACGCCAACTGATGGCAACCTAAACCAGCTTTCACGCTATAGGTACCAATCAAACTTGTATGTTTTGTGACAATATTCTACTCATAAAATTCGTCATCCGTGTATTTCCTTTTCGAGCGCAGGTCCATAAGGCTCTAAAAGAAAATTCGAATTGGGTCAATTTTGGTATAGAGAGTGCTCTTTTTAGATATCTCCTTTTCCTTACGAGAAATTCCAAAATTGAGTTTTTTTAGTGCGATCGAAAGTTGTTTTAGATTACCTTAATTATTGTTATTTTCAGTAATGAGCAACCTTTCGTAGCTAATTACAGTCTACAACCCCTCGTCGAAAGGCCGAATCCCACAGAATGGTCACTTTTGGATTCAATTTTGTATGCACTGATTTTAGGTCTGGCTATAACGATAATAGTTTTGTGCATTTGGGCAATTTACCTTTGGATAAAAAAATGCGTTCAAAAAAGGTAATTATATAAATATCTGCCACTTAAATTTTGCGTAAATACTTTACTCCTTTTTTATATAGCGCCATTGAGTAAAGGCGCAATGATAGCGCCCTAACTTTTTCCCTGAAATTTCATCAGATATATCGAGCGTTCATTTAAATTTGACCTCAAAATAAGCTGCGATAGTGAAAACTTATGTCTTTACTTAATTTTTTCATTACAGCTCCCATGTAGTGAATTCCACCTTATCCAAAATTTAGTGTATGGGGCAAGTTCTTTGCTTCTAAATCTGATAGCAGCCCTGGTTCAAACCCCCAACCATTCCTCATTTTTTTGTGTGAATTGGGTAGATAATTTTTAACTTTAGAGTAATAATAAATAAAAAACATAAAAACACATTTTATGAAATATTAAAAAAATTGTTGAAAATTACCCCCACCTTGTTCCAGACATTTCTGGTACCTTTCTCAAACAAAATTAAAAACATTTTCAAGATCATGAGGATTAGCATATTTCATTATGATTCTGGGGATGAAGAGATGTTTTGAGGATAATCAACATAGTTGGTAAGATGAAAGCAGACTTCGTCGTAGAAGAAATCATATCCAAATTGTTGCTATCAAAATTATTTATGAACCACTCGCAAAACTCTGCTCTAAGCGGATAATCAACAACACGAATTTCTTGATAGCAACCTAAGCATTTGGAATGCAGACGTAAATCTTTTCTTTAAATACTATGACAGGTTCCAACAGACTCCAGCTAGCTGTGACAAAATTCGCAAACATTTTGGGAGCCTCCTCCATAACTTGAAGGACATTTTTCTTGAGCTCCTCAGAGAACACTTAAATGTGTTGTATCCAACGTTGTTGTGGTCCCCATGAAACTGTTCTTGAAATTCCTGATAGCAGCCTTCCACACAATTCGTCTACTGTCCGACAACTTTCAGTTTGTTTCTATATAGGCCTGGTTCATACAGCTTCTTTATCTTTTAATTTTTCTTTATCTTTAAGAAATATTAGATGTCATTGGTCAGTTCAAATCAAGGGACAAATGCCATTGGTTATTTCTTAAAGATAAAGTAAAATTTTCAATGCCAACTTGGGGTAAAATTTAAATGAATGCTCATTACAGATGTGACCGCTCACCTTATAATAATAATAATTCTCACCCTCACAATACTCCAAACTAGGAGTACCCCAGAAGCAACTACATGCTTGTGCTGGGGAGGGGGGCAATTACTATTATTTTGTCTTGGTTGCCAGTTGCCATTATATTTACTACTATTACTGTCAAAACCAAAGACAATTTTAAAAAATATCTTCGAGAGGAACAACTGTCCAATTTGAGAGTTCATTAGTGCTGAAGTAGCCTGTAGCCATCTACTGAATAAAAAAATATAGTTAAGTTAAAACAAAATACATAATAATTTATTGTTGTGTCCAAGGTTATTAAATAACCTTGGTCGTGTCAACATTTTACTAACTGCCACCTAAACTCTGTTCAACGAATGCTCATACCACGTCACAACTCCCGTCATTGTCTGACTCATGAATATAAGACCGATAACAGTGTACCATAATTTTGCATTTCTTCTTGTTCCGCTGTTTGACTGAGCAATCAGTTTTGCGATAGAAAATGTCAGAATGTTAAGGCAAAGAATCTTTAGTCAAACCATCTTTGTGAAATTTACAAAAATTCACCTGTGACCTGTATTGTAATATAATTTCTTTTTATTAGAAAATCTACCAAGAGATCTCGTGCTGCTGCATATGAATCAGATACAACAGATGAATCAGAGGATGAGAAGTTTGACATAAGAGATCACCACCCAAAAGAAAAACAAAAGTTAATACCAAACGTAAAATGGAAATAAAAAAGTTGCCATTTTTCTTTTTATGCCTTATATTAAGTTATAAAAGTAAAATACATTATGTTCTCTACTTTACTTCTTTCACTTGCAAACCTGGAAAAAAAGAAAGTGTCATTACCAGAATGATAAGTAAAAGAAATATAACCAAATATACAAGCAAAAAACTAAAATGTGTGCTAAACAATTTTGATTCTAAAAAAAAACTAAATCGGAAAGATTTATTCGGGATAGGTATGAAAACTAAAAACTGATGAAAGGTAGATAACACACCTGGCATTGAAAACCGCAAAGTATAAGGTAGTGGATAACTTTCCTAGGAATTTTTACAAAAATCCAAAAGTAATTTACCTAATTTCAAGTTAAAGTTGAATCTGCTCGCTGTGAGCAAATTACCGAACTCGCCTACCATATTAAAAAGCCTGACATCATAATTTCATTATTGTTTGCGAACTGGAGTTTCGGTAGTGTACGAAAAAAGTTGCAGGTTAAAGGGGATATTCTGTGGTTATAAGTATGTCACTTTATGACGTTAAGAATGTCCCATATTTTAAATACCCAGCTTTATTATCATTTACGTTTTTTTTAAGGTAACTAATTCCCTTTGCAGTCAATATCTCGCAGTTTTGTCATACTCAGAGTTTTCATAACATAGACTTGTTTGTGATAACCATGAAATTTCCATGCACATGAAGAAAATCGTATGCACAGACCATTGCACAAATTCCAGAGGAATAAACACTATTTTGGAATTACGGGATGATCTTTTCAACCAGTTGAAGAAGGAATTCTAGATATAATATTTGGGGACAGTATTTTGTAACGTATGCAAGAATGAAAATAGAAAGATTTGTTTAACCCTGTCGGGACCGGACCCGGACGAACACGCATTTAAAAGTTGGGTCAGTAAGACCGGAACCGACTATAAACGCAAGCAGGGAGGCATGGGAAAGGACTGGAACCGGACGGACACGCGTTGACTACGGATACATTGGAACGCCTACTTTACATTGGTCATGCCCCCCATTAATGTCATTGGCTGATTTTCTAATAATGGCATCTAATTGGGTGGTCCTTCTCGTAAAAAAAACTTACTTGTGCACTTAAATACATCAATAAATTCGAACACAACCTCATTTGCATGTGGGTGCATGCAAAAAATGACTTATATTGTGAAAAGATCTGTTGTTATGTAATGACTGTTTTGCAATTAAGGACCGGAACCGTACATACACGCATGCGCTTCCTGCTGTGGTCCACTGGGCACAGATCCTCAGGCGGCCGCAGTCCCGAAAGGGTTAAAGCCCCAAAGCGAACCAATGGTCCACTGTATAAAGAAACTGAAAAATCTAAGGAGTTCCAGAAGGTACCAAAATACTCTTGCTTGCTTTTTAGACTTGCTTTTCTTAAGAAAATGTATGAAACAGGGACGGATGGGACAGGCGGGAGACCGGGACATTTCCCGATGGGCCGGTCGTCCGATTGGCGAAAAGTGACTACAAAATTGGTAAAAATATATTACCAAATAATCTTTTGTGTTCACCTACTTTTTATATTTAATTCATTTAATTATTGTCCGTGCAATTTGACAACGCTGAAAAAGGTATCATTTTACGTTACGCAAGTGTATCATTTGACTACATCACGTCGCCCGCGTCACTGCTGACCTAAGGCCTAAGACACCGACTTCGAACAGTATTGTCTTGTTAATGTTCGGTGCCTGATTACACAATTTATGCCACCGCGTCTGTTGTAAATTAATAAAGGTTTTTGTTAGAATATCAATGAAAATATTTTTATTGTGACTTTGACAAAATTATTATTATATTGTTTTATGAAAACTATGATTAACATTTACTAATCGATATACAGCATGAAATACATATTTAAATATTCCCAACAGCGTCGATTCGACATTCTATTCTACAATTCATATATATGTCTATATCTGCATTCGGCCTGCACATTACGCATTACCTTGTTGAATGTAGAGTCCGCAGTTCTCCGAATTTTTTATTAGACTCACGATACACAGAAAACGGTATGCCCGCGCGCAGGTGCTGTGACGTCAACGGTGACACTTATTCGACAAAATCATGGCGTACTTTTATTTTTAAACAGAAATTTGACTCGTTTTATAGTGAGCCAGGCATCCAAATATACACCAAAGTGTCTCAAGGTGCTTACATTATATCTTTGGATTTAACTTGACGCGAAATTGATAACTGACGTATGTCAGTGAGACTAATTTCACGACTATTTTTTACAAGTTGGCCGCGCTTTTGTCGAAGTGACGTAGATGCGCAGAAGAGTTTAATTTTCGTTCTCCTAGCTGGCATACCGTTATTCGTGTATCATGATTAGACTTATAAATTTGGGCAAAAAATTACCGGGATTCAGGATGGACAAAGGAAAGGAGGGGCAGAGAAAGAGAGGGATAGGAAGAAAAGGCGATTGATTGAGGAGGCAAGTAAACGTCAAAATTTAGATTTGTTTTTAAAACCTGTAAACTTCACTGAACGTGAAACAGAAACAAACACTGCTGAGTGTATTAAGTCCACTAGAATCGTGAGTGAAAATATACAGGGTGTCCGGTAATTATGCGGCAATCTCGCGTGAGCAGGTAGAGGACGTCAAAATATTACGATTGAGTTCAACAACTATGGGTCAAATCTTAATAATTACTGAGATACAGGCCATTGTAGTTATTTTTTTTTTAAATTTAATTCTGGTAATATCTCTCAAAATAGTCAAGCTGCAGAACTGAAATTTGGTACTATTATGTTTTTGGGGATGGAAAATAAGCTGAAAATGTCAGTTTCTACGTGTCTCACAGATAGCGCCACTTGCGCTGTTTTGGATCGTGCTTTTACTCGTAACTTTTTTGAGGTTATCTTTTTGGTCTTGCAGATCCATCATTTTAGTGCACCTTTTTATTCTGCAACAAAAAGGTACTCTTGCTTCATACGGATAAAATCAACCGTTTGCGTTGAAATTGGCAAAATGTGCCCCAAAACACCTGTTGACTCCAATGTTCGAAACATTCAATTTTCACTGACCGCTTTCAAATGCTTCAGATCAACTGTACCTTCAAAATGAAGAAAAAAATCCCTATGAATGGAAAGGATAGAATTTGACAAAATTTGAACACCCTATTTCAAGAAAACCAATGGTGTTTTGACCAATATCCATTTAGCATTTTTTCTTCATTTTGAATGTACAGTTGATCTGTAGCATTTGAAAGCGGTCGTTGAAAATTTTATGTTTCGAATATTGGAGTTAACAGGTGTTTTGGGGCACACTTTGCCAATTTAAACGTAAACTGTTGATTTTATCCGTGTGAAGCAAGAGTACCGTTTTGTTGCAGAATAAAAAGGTGCACTAAAATGATATATCCGCAAGACCAAAAAGATAACCTCAAAAAAGTTATGAGTAAAAGTACCACCCAAAAATAGCGCAAGTGGCGCCATCTGTGAGATACGTAGAAATTGACATTTTCATCTTATTTTCCATCCCCAAAAACATAAGTCCTATATTTCAGTTCAGCAGCTTGATTATTTTGGGAGATATTGCCATAATTCAATTTCAAAAAAAGAACTACAACGCCCTGTATCTCCGTAACTATTAAGATTTGGCCCATAGTTGTTGAGCTCAAGCTCAAGTAATATTTTGATGTCCTCTACCTGCTCACGCGAGATTGCCGCAGAATTACCGGACACCCTGTATTATCAAGAAATGATTACACAGATAATTTGAATTTAGATGATGAATCAGTAGTTTTAGAGAATAATTTTTTTGAACGTCTGGTTAAAATTATGAATTAATACGTTTTTTTGAGTATCACCCCCAAAGACCTAAAAATAATAAAAAAATACCTTTTAATATTCAAAAAGTAGGTATATTATATCTCTCAAAACGAAATAAATCGGTTCCCTTTACTTATTTGCTTTCATCTGATGATACTGGCAACTGGCAAAATAATAATAATAATAATAATACTTTATTTCTTAAGTTAAAATGCAAATACAGTACAGTAACCAAGAAAAGGTCAAGACAAAGACAAGTATACCTACAAGACACACATTACAATAAAAACTCATTGACAGAATAATAGACCTGCTCGATTAACATTTTCTTTAGGCCCCTTTTAAACACTTTAAGAGTGAAAAGAAAACTATTCAAAGGTTAAAATTAGGTGCCATGTTTGCAAAAACAAAAATGCTTGGAAGTTAGTTACCAATAGCCACCAAATTGTGAAGTAATTAAAACATTTAAATCTTGATTATACTGCCGTGCTAAGCTGAAGCGTCCTAACTGAATAAAAGTTAGTTTCGAGATATTTACGTTTAACTTTTTTTTTATATGCCACCTCTTAGATTTTGTTTAAATGATCCAAAATTTTAGGTAGAGTATGTTAATCGGTGAACAATTCTATCATCATTTTAATTATCTAATTAACTTAAGCAGATATTAGACTTTTGAAAGATAGGACAATTTTCTTTAGTAAACTTTAAATGAATTCGTATCAGGTACCGATAGGACAAAAACGCGCTTTACATGTTTATATAATAATTATTATTTATTCAAATATAAATAAGTATGTATATAAATTCAGATGAAAAACTACCCGCGGCCATCATTA
The DNA here is from genome assembly GCA_963920635.1 of Pseudeuparius sepicola. Classification (NCBI taxonomy): domain Eukaryota; kingdom Metazoa; phylum Arthropoda; class Insecta; order Coleoptera; family Anthribidae; genus Pseudeuparius; species Pseudeuparius sepicola. The sequence continues at coordinate 13,672,660 of OY987304.1, forward strand.
TTCTGAAACAAGGCTTTCAATTTATTTTTTTTAATTCAAATAAAATTCAAAATCTACACATATACACCGTGAACGCGTGACAGATGATAGGAAATGTGATTTTAAGAACTTTTTTAAATGTAAACATTTCTCTGCTGATGCTTTGTTTTTAATATAGGTACAGCATGTTAAAATTAACTTATTGAAACGATTTTTATAAGTTATATCATACAAAATGATTATTAACCTAACATCTTTGTATGACAGCTAAAAAGTCATTTGTTCATGGCCACCAATTGATCATAGTTCCATAGCCTTCTATGGAATTTTTGTGTTTTTAAGAAATAATGTAGATATACATATACTTATTATTAATGTTTTTCAGTTAAAATTTCAATTTTAGAGGGAGTCCCTTTTCAGTAAATTTGAGACATTTTCTGTTTACAATAATTGATTGTGGATTGCAGAATATTTCCGTTTACTTAAAAAATCCATAGGCGTAAACGTTATTTTGAAAAACGGAAACTCGCATTACCCATACGCAAGCCACTGGCGCTTTAAAAATCCCTGCATTACTTTGTTTTAATAGCACTTTACGGCATTATGATCCCTACCAAATTTGAAGTCGATATCTTTAGTAATTCCACGAATAACTTTAAAAAATCATTTTAATAAGTTAATTTTAACACGCTGTATGTTAAAAACAAAGCGTCAGCGGACAAATGTTTATTTAAAAAAGTTCTTAACATCACATTTCCTACCATCCATTAAGTGTCGTCGGTGTAATTCACTGACACCCTTTATAAAAAAAAAATATATTTTCTCTCATAAAAGTAGGGTTCTCACCTCGATTCTCACTTGTGCATTTCCATGCATGCAACTGAGTTGCTGCAACAAAATGCATGCATTTAGAACTTGTTCTAATTTACGTGCATTTCCTAATGCATTTCTGGTGATTTTTTATGGACGTTTAGTGTTATCAACATAAGCTATTTTGTCCTGTCGCGAACTGTTCACACACCAAATAAGTATTCCTAAACTGATTAGTCCAATCTGCCAGATAGGACCTTTTTGCTTTGTAAACGCATTTAAGAATACTTATGTGTGGACAAATAAATGTCCTATGTGTGCAGTTAGGACAAAAGTAGGTATGGAATATTAGTTAGGACAACATATCTTAGTATTTAGTATGATTTTGTAGATAGGACAAAACAAATACACATAATGGGCGGTTAATAAAATGAGATAGGACGATTTTGCTTAGTGAATTAGTTAAAGGGGTAGGGTAGGTATCCAAAAATGCATTTAGGACAAAATATCAAATTTTGTCAGTTAGGACGCTTCAGCGTAGCATGGCAGTATAGCTTAATCTATTGACCGAGACACAGTCAGTTTATGCATTCCTTGCAATAATAAAAAAAAACATACCTGGAGGTAGAGATTGCTTCAGTTTTTCCGCCTTTTCCTTGTCCGTGATGACCAAAGTGTACAAGAACCTTGAGCAACGAACTTTGAATTTAGTATTCTCGGGGTTCTTCTTTATTTTGACGGCTAAAATAAAACATCATGTTTCTTAACACCCAAACAATGGCTGTGTCGAAGGTTACCAAGCAGAAGACAGTGCATGCAGGTTGTTTTTCACTTGCTCACCTTAGACGGTTGTGCTGAAATTCAGCTTACAAGCGGAGCGAGCACAAATAATTTCCGTTCAGTCGCTTGCGCTTGATGTAAGTGGTTAATCTGCTCGTGCACAAAATTTCCAACTGGTAATAACCACCCTCATTGAAAATCTCGAAAACTACCCGAGGATCCATTTGAAAAACACTGTGTTACCTTTTCAAATTAAAACAACTATCTTTGTAGTTTGGGGGTTATACTAACATAAACGTCAAAGTGCTGCAAGCAAGGCACTCGAAAAACTTGGTATCCTTTATACACAGCACACAGCCAATGAGTACTGAAACTGTAACTTACATTTAGCATCCTTCCTCCTCGCGGTCAATAGAAACTCTTTGATTTCAGTTAATTCGCGTGGCTGAAAAAGAGGTTAGAATAGTAATGTTTGATTAAAATTTTAAATTAACAGGTACAGTACATCTAAAGAAAAATATATTTTCTTAAATCGTATTCTTTACTTTACATAAAATCATATCAAATTAAACAATCCACAGTAAGTAAACAAATTATTGCAAATTGAAGATATTGTGTAAAACTTACCATTTTGGTTGATGGGATCCAAAATCGTCTGGAACAAAATAGTATGGTGAAAACCAAAAATATTACAATAGACACTATTTAGGGAGATCAAAAGGATACATCATCAATTTAAAAATTCGAAAAATACACAGAGTTTGGAGATGATTTTGGAAAATAAATTTGGTAAACCTACAAACCTACCTTCTTGTTGACGTTTAGATCAAAAGAACCACAAAATACAAAATATTATTAATATATTATAAAAAAAACACAAAACATAAAGCACAGAATTAATTATAGGTTAGAGACCAGAGAAATGGAGTAGGGGGAATATATTTTATAGCTGCGCGAACTGCCTAATAAAAGTGGCGGCCATATTAAACCAACTTCATCCATGGGCGTATATTGTTAACAGACTTGGCACTGCAGAGTGCTTTAGAGGTCTTCGTCCTCGTTCGCCACGATGCACAGCAGCAAAATGTTTTGAACAAACAAATTTATTTGGACTCAAAGTCCAATCAGTCTCCAAGTTAAGAATTTTTTACCACATATTCGATCATTAAAATTATACAGATGCGCGCCTATGGTGCCCAAAATTTCGTCGATTGTTTTTACTAAACTTACCGAAAAAATGATACTCTCCTCCTACACTTATAATTCTTACAGCTTGGTACTGCACACGACATTTTCCAAAAACACTGACCATTTCTCTGCTGAAAATACAACAACTACCGCTGAGAACAAACTGCAAAGTCAAAGTTAGGACAATATGGCGGCCATTCAATTTGCCTGGAAATGGGATGCGCAGTTGGTCAAAGCGCGTTCTCCCTACTCCATTTCTCTGTTAGAGACATTGTTAGTGGGTTGTTTTATATGCTCTAGTATAACTCCCCATGGCGGGAATATTCTGCGCACCTGTTCGCGCAACCGCCATGTGGGAATAGATTCTGTCAAATGGATGCAGTGTCGGGGCGATTGGGCAGTTCTTTTTTGGGTGTATGAGAGATATTACAGTGCCGTGGAGTGTGCTTTTTTGTAAATTGTGCTCTATGCTAGTATCATTAAATAAAGAATCCCAGGAAGGAGTCAAAGCTGCTTGTGCTTACCACCTACTATATACTTTACTAATACTAGTCTGTATTTCTGAATTGATTTTCCCGAATACACCACTGACTTCTATTCCCCCAATATGGCTCAAGGTCATTGAATTTGCGGATGATTTTTCAAGAGAAAGATGAACTGCTGGTTGTTTTCTATGCCCATGGTCGCCAATAGCACCAACAGAAGCGAGTAAAATCTTTTCTAGTCATTGAAACAAAAATTGATGGCGATTTCTATTTCGCGGCACAGGTGATACTGGTGTACTGGTGATGTGATACACCGCTCGCCAAAATGGCAGAGGTTTGTGAGGTGTGCGTTAACCTAAGAATCTTATCCATCCTGGTGCCTGGTCCACCTATACAGTGTGTCCCTGGATGGACTTGACGAGGGGAGAAAAATTTTTATTATCTATTTTTCGACGAAAAGTCACTCTTCATAAAAAGTTCTGCTTGTCAAAAAAATAAAATTGCCATATTAAAATTTTTGATCTGATGTACAGGGTGTTAATAAATTAAGAAAACCTGCAAATGCATCAAGAGAAAACTACCTTTATTTATTACTTTACGGAAAAAAACTATAAATGCAATTTGTTCATTATCTAAAATTAAGCCTAAATGCAAATTTTCAAGTTGAAATTCCAATTGCAATTATCATTCAACCAACATAGCTGCCTCCCACCTCAACACATATTCAGTAATTTTTATAAATTTTTCATACACTTTACGTTTGATTTCTGGTTTATTAAGTTCATTTATTGCTTCACTTATATGATCTTTTAATACTTCCCTGTCGTGCCGCAAGTTGATTTAGCTGCACAAAACCATTAGATAATATTATTCAAAATAATAAAAATTTGAAATTCAAACTTGAAAATTTGTATTTAGGCTTTATTTAAGATACTAAACAAATTTTTTTCTGTAAAGTAATAAATAAAGGTAGTTTTCTCTTGACGCATTTTCAGGTTTTCTTAATTTATTAACACCCTGTACATCAAATCAAAAATTTTAATATGGCAATTTTATTTTTTTGATTTTTTGACAAGCAGAACTTTTTATGAAGAGTGACTTTTTGTCGAAAAATAGATAATAAAGAATTTTCTCCCCTCGTCAAGTCCATCCGGGGACACACTGTATATTTTGTGCCTGGTCCATCCCCGGGTGGTCGCCTCCGTGAGTGCATGTCCAATTTATTTTAAATAATTCGATCCAAGAGGGCCGCATGGCCCATGACTAGTCTTGTTTTATAAAATAATGTACAGTAGTGTGGAGTGTGTTTTAATGAAGTTTTTTTAGTGAACATGATGAGATGCAGTCAGTGGCGTAGCTATATGCTAGGGCAATTCGGGGTGTCGCCCCGGGGCCCCGCGGGTTTAGCGGCCCCTTAATCCGCGACATTCCTTTCGTACTTGACAATTCGTACTCTCTCCCAAAATAAGTATATTTTTAATCGCCAAAAAGACGAAAACATTTATTAAAAATTCAGGCAATCCTGATTGCGTATGCTTTGAGAGGCAAACTTCACGTCATCTCTTTTAAATATATTCCTTCCTACATCAGCGTAACTCTCAAGTATTTTTTGTGACAGACGCGACACCGCTCGCCGGCCGAGTATTCCCAGAGACAATTAACAGTCACAGAGTCGTTTTGTTCATCTCTCAGTATTGATTATTATTATGTTACATGTTTATTTATATTAATATTAATCCTCAGCAAAAACTATTACGGACCAGCTAATTTTTTTAGAATTATTGTTCTTGGATTGTCTTCCAACCAAACGATGACACCCAAACCACCGTAGGGATAGAGGTGGTTTCGTATTTATTTTTTAACAAAAAAATATGTAGACAAAAGCTGTAGCTATAGGTAATTTAATTCCCTACAATTTTTCGTATTTTTTTGTAACTAATTTATTTTACGAGTTATAGAAGAAAACGCCGCTTAATATGAACCCATAACTTGTAAAATAATAAAGTTATAAAAGAAATTCATAAAGCAAGGTTGTGGATAACTTTTTTATCTACAAATTTTATCAGTGTTTTCTTTGTTATAAACAAGTAAGAAACCATCCCTAATGGGAGCTCTAAGGAGGGTCTATAAGTGTGATATTTTGGTTGGATACTCAGGAAACAAGAAACAACCTTAAACAATTAATTTCCCGCAATTTTTTAATTTGAAAAATTATATCGTTACTGGTCTACAAGAGGGCCCCCATGCAGGATTCTGCACCGGGGCCCCAAGACCCCTAGCTACGCTACTGGATGCAGTAGATTTTAACGGATTTTCAAAGGTTAAACATGAGAAGGATCCACATGGATACTGTAAGCTTGTGAAGGAAAGGATTGAAAAAAACTTTGTAAATAGGACTGAAGGTGAACAAATAGATTTTGAACGATTGAACAGTTTGACCTAAAGAGAATAGATGAACGGTTAAAATCTGTGATATAACTGATGATGGTTTATGGCAATGAGTGTTGTAACGTTGGGAAAAGTATGAGAAAGATTCATTTGGGAAGGAAAGGATCGAGAAAGGAAAGTAGCAAATTTGTTCAAGTACCAAGTTAGGGGGACGCAGTAGAGGCTGGTCATGTCCGCCCCTACGAAGAGTTACGTGGAAGATTTGAAGCTCACAAGAGGATTCTATGGAGAGTAGAATGTATCTGGTCAGTGTTAAATAGTTCAAGTTTCCAAGTTGGGAGGACACAGCAAAAGCTGGATATATCCGTCCCAATGAAGAGCCCATAGGCCCTATAGTGGCTAAATTGCCCTCAGAGCAGAAGCCATAAAAAGAAGTGAAGAAGACTCGCGTAATTTTTTCCCTTATTTATTTTTTGTCGATAATCTCGATTGCTTGAATTGCTTGTCTGTGTTGTTTATTGTTTATCATTAAAATAACAAATATAGTGAATCGAGATGGCAAAACGCCTACAGAAAAAGGAAATCATGGCCTAGGTATTTGAAGTGCAAAATATTTGCAGATGCAGAAAATCTTTTCCTACAAAAGTTGTTGAGAATGAAAAGGACTTTCAATATACAGGGTGTAACTGAACTGATGGTCAAAAATGAAACCACGTATACTTGGAGTCAAAATAAGGGCACATCTTCATATATATTTTTCTCCTACGGGCCATAGTTTTTTTTATACAGAGCGTAGAAATTTAGAGAAAAATACACATATTTCTTAGTATCTCTAGAAGTATACGAGATATTTTCTTCAAACTTGGCGTGTCACATGAGCGGATAAGTTGTCAAATTTAAGGTTAATATGAAGCTTGTGAGGCCCCCAGTTGCGGAGATACAGGGTGTTATTAAAATTAATTAGTTCAGAAAAATATGAATACCCTGTATAATGGCATTTTTTAAATTTGTTTTGAATGGTAAATTCAATGGTTAACAAAAAGCATCTCTTAGTATTTTTTCATATTCTCAGCCGTTTTTTAATTATTTTCAAAGAACGGCAATACTGCAATAAACAAGTCATTTTAAGAATAAATCTATCAATATTTTGAAAAATTATATTTTCATTTAAAGAATTGACTGATATGCACTTTTGCTATGGACTTACCAATGGCAATAATAAACATGCGGCAACGCATAGTTGCATGTATTGAAAGAGACGGCGGTCATTTCGAACATTTAATAATTTAATTTTCTAATAGCAATACGTTTCTTTTATTATCGTTTTTGCTTTTGTATTTTGTTAAATTAAGTTTAATTGACATCCACAGATTGCTAGATTTATTCTTAAAGTGACTTATTGTTCATTGCAGCGTTGTCGTTCTTTAAAAATAATTAAGAAACGGCTGCGAATATGAAAAAATACTAAGAGATACTTTTTGTTAACCATTCTATTCACCACTCAAAACAAATTAAAAAAATGCGATTATACAGGATATTCATATTTTTCTGAACTAATTAATTTTACTAACACCCTGTATCTCCGCAACTGGGAGCCTCAGAAGCTTCATGTCAACCTTAAGTTTGATGGCTCATCTGCTCATGTGACACGCCAAGTTTGAAGAAAATATCTCGTATACTTCTAGAAATACTAAGAAATATGTGTATTTTTCTTCAAACTTCTACGCTCTAACTATGGCCCGTAGGAGAAAAAAATATATGAAGAAGTGCCCTTATTTTGACTCCAAGAATACGTGGTTTCATTTTTGACCATCAGTTTAGTTACACGCTGTATAGGGAAAAAAATGGTAATTTCTGGGAAAATAATATCGATGACGTCACAGCCGCCATTTTCCCAAACATCAAAAAAGCTAATTTTCGGTCATAATTGGACCTTAGTAGTCCAATTTAAGAAACCCTTTTCGAAATTTTAATTTGAGTTTTCGTGTACCCGCTGTAGGCCGTAACCCTGGGAAGTCGAGTTTCGCTCACCCTGTACATACAGCCACCAGGAACTATTTTGAATGATATAAAAACTATGGAGGGTAGAGGTACCCTCCATAATAAAAACCAAAAAGTCCGGTTAGTGAAGAAAATATTGGAATTGGACAGATGTACCTTGTAAATTAAAACCAGAGAGGAGGCTACTTTGAATAGCAGTATATGCTGCTGCTAAATGCAATTTTGATGTATTCTGGAAGAATTTACCAAAGGTACTTACCAAATTATGAAATAAAACTTGTGATTACCGATTACCTAATAAGTAGGTACTTTATTTTAGCATTCAGATATTTTACTTACCATAAATCATGGTTTATATAAGTGGTGGTACCTATAAAAAAATTAAAACTAAAACCAGCGCGCCTCCATCAAAAGTCTAAAATATCGATTTTCATTATTTAAACCATGATTTCTTTGCCTATGACCATACCAAATAAAATGGTACCCGAACGTTTGGAGAAAATTTCGCGACTCCTTTTCGACTCCTAACAGATCCATACTTAGGCGAAATTTCTCGCAACTTCTTTTGAACTCCTGAGACGGCCGTACTCACGAAAAATTTCGTAACTTTCTCGACGTTAAAATAAATGAGACAGGTAATCGTATAATTTTATTTCATAATTTGGTATACAGTGTGTCCCAGGATAAGTGAAACGAGTGGTGTAAAAGACCAAAAATTTTCGAGTTCGAATTTGGCCATTTGGGGTCCAGGCCTGCTTGCCTAGAAAATAATTTTCACCATAATATTTTTAATTTTGAAAAATAAAGTAGGCCCTGACAGGAAGGATTTATTTATTTTTTGTGTAGGTTAAGTGCTCTTTCTCGACAAGATATCGAAAAATTTCATTAGAAAAAGTTGCTGAGAATTGATAATTATGTCCCTGTGCGAATTTTCAAAATAATTGGCCTACTTTGATTTTCGTCCATTTTATTTCCTATAGGTAGGTGAACTATCCTTGTTTAAAATATCTGTATTTGATAAGTTCTTTTTCAACAGAAAAATGGATTTTATTTAATTTAAATAATCATTTATAAGAGCTTTTCTAATAATTGTTATTTTTTAACAAAATTTCAATGACGTAGTCAGATTTGCGCTTTCTAGTTCTAGGGGGGGAAGTCAGATTCATAAATTATCAAGTGATTATTGCAGTTGTTTTTAATACCTAATAGTTATTTTTTAACGAAATTTGGTACAACACATTTTAGATGGTCCGAATTCAATGACGTAGTCAGTTTTGAGATAAAAAATCGGTAAATGATTTTCGTCATTTTTTACTAGAAAAAAAAATCATAGTAGACCTTGAAAATTGAGATTAACATTTGAAATTTTGCAATAGAGTTTTTGGTGACATCTTTAGAAAAACTGCTAAAATCAGATGAAAAATGAAAACTTGATGGGGGGTGCTTCCATTTCAAATGGGCCACCCTGTATAATAGAGTCCATTATTATTATTATATATGAATAGTCTCGTACTAAGATTGACTAGGGTAGTGGAGAATCGTGGAATTTAATGACTTCAATTTTTGTTTATAACACGTTAAGAACTAAAAGTAAAAAGTAGCTACTTTTTTTGAAATTTTAAAGTTAGAAATAATCACATAATATATTATGATAATCATTATGAAGCAAAAAGCACTGAAAATATACTTATATAGAAACAGGAACTGTACATATAGGTACAAATTAAATAGAAAAACACAAGCAATTTATAGAAAGATAACTCTATTTTTTTATCTATTTTCTCATCCATTCAGATACAGTATTTGCTACAATGATACTTTGATTTAATACAAATGCATGGTTTATACCAACAATCTCATAATTTATATTAGGAATGTTTCGTTTTAAATTGTCACAATACGCTAGAGGTGCCCAGCCATCATTATCACTATAGTAAAACTTAATTTTATCAACATTTTCTCGAATACTTTTGAAATTTGGTTCTTTAACTTGTTCCATTTCTTCAAAAGCCAAAAAAAATACTCTTCGCAATACTCCAGGTTTGATCAGTTCGGTCATGTTACTTCTATGAAATTTCTTGTCTTGTATTCCTGTTATAAACATATAAATATACAACAAAACTTTTTGTACGATGCTTGGTAAAATACTAAAGATGAATGCAAGAAATAATATTAGCCAAATTATATGCCTTATAAAGTTGCATAAAAACTTTCCATTTGAAGTTGCAGCCATGTTTTCTAATGTAGGAAATAGAAAATATGCATTTTCAATGATGTTCTTAATAGGAGGATGCTGTAGAAGTTCCAGTATAATGTAACAACCAATGGAATGACCAATAATGTGAACTTTAGCATCTTTTGGGACGTATTTTTCAAAAAATTCCACCTAAAAGAATATGTAAATATTACCGAGTAAAGGATATTATACATATTTCGGTATAGTTTACATATTCCTTTACTCAATGATTATTTATGTAAAATAACAAAACTTTCAAACTTGCAGGTACCTTGTGTTCAATTTGTCCCTTTAATCCATATAAATCCTTATGCTTTTCCATTTTTGGAATAGGATTTACACGTCTCAGTGGCAAGTTGTGTCCCGCATGTCCAACACACCACACAGTATACCCCAATTTTTTATGTACTGTCTCTGCAAATTGATTATAAAATCCAGTAACTCCAGGATTGCCAGGAATCAAAATAACGAGGTCTTTTGAATCGCCAAGGTTCGTTTCCTCAATCCATCGACCCCATGTTGTGATTTTCGTAGGAACACCACTGATTTCAACGAATGCTTCCCTCATGATGACTTTTTCTGTATCTTGAAGTTAATTTAAAAATTACAACGGTATTCAATTTACCTATAGGACGACAAAAGATAGGGGTATGTGGAATTTAAGCCAGTTATTGTTAACGTAGCTTAAACCGAAGTATTAAACTTCTGCAATGGGTATTTTCAGAAAACCTTGTATGCCTATATTATAATCTATAGGCACTGAAGGCAATCTGTGTCACGAAAGATATACTTTATAAAAGTGTTCTTTACATACCTTACTAGTTAGATTTCTTGGCAAAACTTGATGGATAATACCTAGTCGGGCACTCAGACTCAACTCGATAATCATTAAAATTGCAATAAAAATAACAATTTATCAACATTTTACCTTTGAACTTTCCATTAGAGGTAAGTATGTAGGTACCTACCTAAATATTTAATTATTGAATCGGAAAAAATAGAAAGACGTCATCATACCATCAGCAATAATAATTAATATCAATAATTAAGTATATATTATTATCAATATAAATAATAAAATAAAAATAATATTAGATCTCATCCACTAACCTAGGAGCGTTGAGTGACGTATTAATCAGTCAACGCCACAAAATATATAGGTTATATGTCAACGCTATGGTTGCATCCCAGAAATTCTGGGGTTGCATGGACAAAAGAAAGAGTTGATTAATGATTGGAGGGTTGACTTGACTTTGACTGACGTAACCATAGAGAGAGGAATAAAAGAAGAGATGTCAAAATATAATGCCCAGGCCCGTGACTACAGCACGTGCCACCATTTTGAAAATATATAAACAGCAAAGAAAAAAGCAGAAAGTCGAGCTGACCCAGAGATCCTACTCCATTTCTCTGGGTCAGCTGAGAACGCGCTTTGACCTACTGCGCGTCCTATTTCCAGGCAAATGTAATGTCCGGCATATTGTCCCCAGTTTGACGTTTGCAGTTTGTTTTCAGCGATAGTTGTATTTTCAGCAGAGAAATGGTCAGTGTTTTTGGAAAATGTCGTCTGCAGTACCAAGCTGTAAAGGCCGCTCCACATTCGCGGCGCGAAACCCCGCGAGAAGGCGCGAACGTGAGTGTGGAGGTTGTCGGCTTTCGCGTAGTTTTCACGGCTTCACGTTCGCGCTTTCCGGTGTTCCCCGATCGGAGTCGGTTTTTTATCCCGCGCCAAATCAATTATAAGTCTAGGAGACCAACGGGAGTATCATTTTTTCGGTAAGTTTAGTAAAGTTGGTTTAATATGGCCGCCACTTTTATTAGGCAGTTGGCGCAGCTTGTAACGCGATCACCCTACTCCATTTCTCTGTTTTAAACGCATCACGCATCCAATGCTGCCAATATAAAGGAGCTGTCTCCTTTATTCCTTTGTCTATGGACGTAACTTGTAGGCAGCGTTGCCAACGTGAGCGTTACCTGAGATAATACCTAGTACCAACAATTAAACATTATCGTAGATAGACTATAGCTTTTTCAACAAATTTCTTTGTAAATGACTAATTTCACATTGATCCCGACTTTGCACTCAAATATACTTATGATTTTCTTCTCAATTTCGATCTTAATTAATTCTGAAACCCCAATGTCCAAAGCGTTATTAATTTATAGTAACATACAAATTATTTAAACTCCATAAACCACATTGTAACGAAAAATGCTTCTAAAGTTGTTATATCAGCTTTCAATGAATATGTCTGCACGGTTTTCTAAACTACTCAAAGATTTAGCAGATAAATTTTAAGTTTGGGTATTCTACTTACAGTTTTATAATTTTTGTAATTAATTTAGAGGCATTTTCCGTTTGCTAGAACTTTGATTTGTGCATCTGTTTTTGGCCAGGAATATTCTAGAGTAGTCTCCAGGCTGCCATTTGAATAATATAAGTCCTGGGAATTTGGCCTGAGATAGTTTGAGAGTATAACTTACTCTTGAGAAGTCATTCGGTAATTCAATAACCTTGACGCCATATTGGGGGAATAGAAGTCAGAGGTGTATTCGGGAAAATCAATTCAGAAATACAGAGCAGTATTATATTAGTAAAGTATATAGTGTGTGGTAAGCACAAGCAGGAGAAATTAGTTCGGAATTTGGAACCCCAGGAAGGAGCAAATTTGTACCGGGACAGTCTGGGTATATGGTGGGATGCCTACGATGCCTTTTCCGTTTATACAGTGGCGCGCACCTTTGATGAGTTGTTTCGACCAACTAATTGAGGCAGGAATCCTCATTTTTCATGAATTCAGTACTTACAATACAGGCAAAAAATTATAAAGCACTTTTATGTCTTTAAATTTAGGAATCATTGATAATATAGCAATTCTAATTTTAAATTTCCAATTATGAAGAAGTAGGTACCTACTCAAACGACTATGCCCCCTTTGGTACATGGCCTCAAAAGTTAATTAAAATTACAAAATTACTTACCGATGGATTATTATTCTCAAACATTTTAGTTTTGGCGATCAGGGAAGTGCCACACCGCAACCCGCACAGCTAAGCATAATAGCTAGAAAAAGTATAGGGCGATTTTCGACTCACGTATTTTATAATAAACATATAGTTTTGACTCCTTCCTGGGATTCATTATTCAAAGATACTAGCACAATAAAGCACAATTTACAAAAAAACCACACTCCACGGCACTGTAATATCTCAAATACAGTCCAAGAACTATCCAGTCGCCCCGACACTGCATCTATTTGACAGAATCTATTCCCAAATGGTGGCTGCGCGGTTTGTTTCCGTTTTCTTTATTAGTGTTGTTGTTTTACTCGTCTTATTGGATTCGGTAACTAGGACCATCATCCATTATCATCCCATAAAAAAACAAGACCTTCATTTATTGTTCGGGGAATAAAGTGGCGGGCAGTGCACGTCTGACGTGTGTCATACCAAGAGAAATGGAGTAGGGAGAACGCGCTTTGACCTACTGCACATCCTATTTCCAGGCAAATGTAATGTCCGGCATATTGTCCCCAGTTTGACGTTTGCAGTTTGTTTTCAGCGATAGTTGTTGTATTTTCAGCAGAGAAATGGTCATTGTTTTTGGAAAATGTCGTGCGCATAGACAAACCCAAAGAGATGGGTTTGTCTATGGTCGTGCGCAGTACCAAGCTGTAAAGGCCGCTCCACATTCGCGGCGCGAAACCCCGCGAAGAGGCGTGAACGTGAGTCTGGAGGTTGTCGGCTTTCGCGTAGTTTTTACGGCTTCACGTTCGCGCTTTCCGGTGGTCCCCGATCGGAGTCGGTTTTTTGTCCCGCGACAAATGAATTATAAGTCTAGGAGACCTCCGGGAGTATCATTTTTTCGGTAAGTTTAGTAAAGTTGTAGTAAAGTTGGTTTAATATGGCCGCCACTTTTATTAGGCAGTCCGCGTAGCTTGTAGCGCGTACTCCCTACTCCATTTCTCTGGTTATACCACGTCTTTGCGTTTGTTATCCTGGCGACGATTGTAAACAAACATAAACTGATTGTCCCAATATGGCGTCATCAGTTGAAATATTTTTTATTTGTACCTTGCACCTCTGTTCCCTAAAACCCTGAATAGCAGTATTCGATAGGCAGAAAAAAATGTTATATAGATCGTTTGAATTGACCTAAAACTGGTTTTGTAATATTATACAGGGTGTTTCTTAATAACATGCTAATACACTTAAGGTGGTTATTATTGGGGTCCATTTTGAGAAAAAAACTTCATATAAACATATGTCCTAAAAGTCTTAACTTTTGAACTATAGGGGGCTAAAATTTTAAGAAAAAATTCTTTTTTTACAACTTTGGTATTACCCTATAGATATTTTTGTGAAATTTGAAACGCCTTCTATGCATCAAGATGCATTTTCTGATGTACAAACAATTTTATTACTTTTACAGGTAGCATCTATACGAGTTTTGAATTGAATATTTTTAAAGAAACATATTTTTAAAACGCCCATTCCTTTTTTAGCAAATGAGGTCTCTTGATCTTTTTTGTCTCACGTACGGTTTTCACATAAAAAAATAAAACTCATTCGTTTGTACCTTGGTATAAAATTAGATATTAACAAATATTCAAAACGATCTAGTTAGCAAGAAGCAGATTTTGTTTTGTAAACATAAACAGTTTTGACAGTTGCCTACCTAGTCTAGTAAGGATTGAATTTGACAATAAAATTTGGACACTATATATTTCAAGAAAACCAATGGTGTTTTGACTAATGCCCATTTGGCATTTTTTTCATCATTTTGAATGTACAGTTGATCTGTAACATTTGAAAGCAGTAGGTGAAAATTTTATGTTTCGAATATTGGAATCAACGGGTGTTTTGGGGCATGTTTTGGTAATTTCAACGCAAACGGTTGATTTCATCGTTATGAAACAAGAGTACCTTTTTCTTGCAGAATGAAAAGATGCACTGAAATGATGGACCTGCATGAAGATAACCTCAAAAAAGTTGCGCGTAAAAGCGTGATCAAAAAACAGCGCAAGTGGCGCCCTCTGTGAGATACGGTGAAATTGACATTTTCAGCTTATTCTCCATCCTCAAAAACATAGCAGTGCCAAATTTCAGTTCAGCAGCTTGATTATTTCAGGAGATGTAGCCAAAATTCAATTTTAAAAAAGTAACTTTAACGCCCTGTATCTCAAAAGTTAGGACGTTTACGACATACGTTCATATGAAGTTTTTTTCTTAAAATGGGCCCAAGAATAACCCCCTTAAGTATTAGGATATCATTAAGGAACACCCTGTATAGATTAGGTACCATAATTTTAAAATTTATTTGTAATCCGTGTCCCTTTGTACTGTGTCTCATATAAAATATTTGTATTTTATATGCTGTGTTTAAAAACAGAGCGTAGAATATAAATCTGTGGCTGCTATATTGAGGTCCAATACCTACTACCACAGAATAAATAGCTTTGCAACAGAAGCCTCCTTACGGACATGTGTCAAAAATAAGCGAGTCTCCATTTCAATTTACAGAAAGACAAACAGTATTTTAATCATAAATTTGGTTCTAATACAATCTCTTTGCTATGTAGATTAACGTAAAATCGAATAAAATGCATATTATTCATGACTTTAGAAGATATTTCGCTAAAAAGCGAGTCTCCTTTTGACACATGTCGCTAAGGAATTGTCTGTATTACTCGTTAGTCTGTGCTACTACCTACCTACTACCACAAAATATATAGGTTACCTACTACCTCAATGGGCTGCTAGTAGGTAGCACGATAGATTTACCCACGGTATGTCAGTAACAAATCCGAAAACAAGGCAAATCTGCGCATCTACGTCAGTTGCGAGTCACGAATTGAAAATGTGGTTGTGTTTTACGATTTTTTATAGTTTACAGTTTAATGTGTCAAGAAAAAAGTGTAAACAACTGCCAGTCCAGCTCGACAGTGCTTTAAAATAGGCCAGAAATGCCGGGATGTGCAGTCAGCGTTTGTCCAAATAATAACAGAAACAGTAAGGGAACGGAAATTAAGTACTATAGATTTCCCAAGGACAATTATCTTGCCAAAAAATCGATTGCTGCATGCCGCAGACAAGACATATGGAGCAATTTAAATTACCGTGGGTAAGTTTATCGTGGTAGGTAGTAGGTGCCACAAAATATATAGGTTAGCAAAGGTGAATAAAAATGGATTTTAGATTTTAGATTTTGTACCGTGCTAATTAACTAATTATTATAAGGTTTTTTTGGACTTTCTAGAGCACTTAAATATTTTTGTTTTCTACCATGCCTGGTTGTGCAGTTTCGACGTGTAATAATTACAATAGGGCAACAAAAGGAAGCAATATTAAATATTTTCGCTTTCCAAAAGATGAAGAATTCAAGAAGAAGTGGGTTATTGCGTGCAGGCGAGATGATACATTTCAAATAAAAAATTGTAAGTAGGTACCTACCTACCAAGGCACAGAAAGGCCATTTTAATTTCGACTTAACAAAACTCGAAATTTCAAGTTTAAACTTGAGATTTTGAGTTTAAACTTGAAATTTAGTTTTTCGGGTGTTCCATTAGTACGTGGACGGATCCTAATTTCTATAGGGTTTTTTGACACTTTGGCAGGGACTTAAGGTGGTGGTACCGATTATCGACAGTGTCCTATTTATCGACACTTTTGGCCGTTGTTTGAATGAAATAAGATATTCATAAACATTATTCCTTATATAATTTCACTTATGTTGTTCTTTCATTCATTACCATTCAAATGAAACATAATGTGCATGCACATAGTGATTTCGTTATTCGTAACAAAATTCCTCAAAAATAACCAGTGCGTGTCAAGTAAATTCAAGTATGTGCCATTGCTCGCAACCTATAGAGACAGGTAAGCAGATTTTTGCACCCTGGATATACTGGATCACAGTTGTAGTGTGGGTTTATATTTAAAATTAATTAATATTATGTAAAATGAGATATCTTCTTCTTAAAATGAAAGCTGTAGTACATTTTTCATAAAATATTAAGGTGTCGATAATTGGTACATGAAAAATTTTGACTAGGTCCAATTATCGACATAAGTGTCGATAATAGGATCCATAGGGATGAACAAACGGTATATTTTTTACTGACCAATTATCGACATAGGGATTTTTTTATCGGGGAAAAAGATATATGGAGGGGCAAAGTCGTGTCGATAATAAAAACTAAGATTGAAACCTTTTCAGTAGCAAGAAAATATTATGCTAACAAAAAACAATTATGATCTAAAATTGGCATGCCATTCTGCCATTGATTTCAAATGTTAGACCAGCTAAATTGCACTACACAATAAACAAGTTAGTAAGTAAACAGCAAAGTTCCCTTGTCTTAAAAATGTGGCCAAAAACTGTTCTAAGGCAAAATGTCGAGCAGTTGCTAGTTAAATGAATGTTCTGTCTTGCTCATTATGGATTTCTCATCACCAAAAAATATATGAGCCAGAACTAAAAAATATACAGAGAATGATTTTATGTAGTTTATTATCCCAATACTTTTAACTAATGTGACTGCTAGAAGACATAATATTAAAGTTATCATAAATCAATGCAATATGTTTTTACTTTTAATACCATTGAAAAAAATAATTTTGTTATTTTTAAAATGTTTTCAATATATATAATGTTGTTAAAAATAATTGTTTTTTACTCGTGTCGATAATTAGTTCAGTTGGTGTCGATATTAGGTACTTCTTGCTTTGCTACCTGTCGATAATAGGGTCAGTAGGTATATTTAAGAAATTTAATTTATTTGCTTCAAAACGGAAAAACCAAGAGCAAACATAAATTACCAAGCAACAGTTTAATAAAAGAGTAAAACATATTGAAATTGATAATAATGTTAATTCATTCTAAAAATTTGCAGCGGCATTCTGAAGTTGACACTTGGTCTTATGGTGTCGATAATTGGTACCACCACCTTATGTGAAGTTGGCGTCGGACGCCAGCGCCTGACGCCAGCGTCATATGCCCGCGCCTGGCGAAGGAATGTCGGGCAGTAGTCAAGCGCACAGAAGCTTAAATTCACCAGGAGGAGTCGCTGTTTTTCGGTTTTTGGGGATACCACCCGACATTTCGGCACCAAATTTTTACGAAAAGTAGAGGAAAGGTAGAGGATTAACTTGAAAAATTTCCACGACGTTACCAAAACGCCAAAGGGTTAAAAAATGCGGGAATGTTAAACACGTCAATTTGACAGTCTTCCGCAACTTTTTCAGAGCCGAATAATTTTTAAAAAGTAGACAAGAGATAGTGCAACAACCCTGAGGGGGTTTAAAGGTGGCACACCATTGTCTAAGGGTAGAAAAAACATTAAAAAGACAAACAAATCGGAGCCGCGCGTTAAATTTAAATTCACGTCAAGATGACAGTCTTCCGCAACTTTTTCCGGAACCGGATAATTTTCAGAAAGTAGACAAGAGATAGGGCAACAACCCTGAAGGGGTTTAAAGGTGGCACGCCATTGTCTAAGGGTATTAAAAAGACTAACAAATCGGAGCCGCGCAATAAATTCACGTCAAGATTACAGTCTTCCGCAACGATTTCTTCTCTAATACGGATCTTCACTTCTTCCCAAGTTGTGAGGAGGATGCTTAGAACCCTTTTCCGTGAGATAGCCCCACAGGAAAAAATCGCAAATGCTCAAATCCTGTGATCTCGCCTTGCCAACCAGCCCAGGTCGCCCCTCGGGTCGCCCCTCAGAGAGACGAGGCGTGCAGGGACCATCTACCGCAATTTTGTCATTGAAATCTGCACTGTGTAGGCCCTAGTTGGAACTAAATATACTCAAAGCCTTGTTCTTCAGCCAACCGTTCCAATTCTGACTCAAAAAATGTTCTTTAGTAGTGATGTCTCCGCCATTCCGATCGATATGTGCCAGAACGCAGTTGAAAACTTCAGAAATCGCCTACATCAGTGCATCGCTTCTGGAGGACATAATCTTGTCGATGTGCTCTTTAAAACTTAAGTGAAAAAAATGTTGTGTAGTACTGACTCAAGCAAAATAAACCACTTTTTCATAAGTTTTGCCAATTTTTTTAATAGCCTTTCAAAACTGTCCTGATTGATTTGCCGCACCCTGTATTATAGTTAAGCGCAAAACAGGCGTAAGTTTGGTCGCCTGTATACTCTGTGTAAAGGAATATAAGTATCAAAACGATCTCTTTACGAAAAAATATGGGAGTGTATCCTGCGCCTACCCGTATGCACAAATTTTAAAACAAAATTATCACCTACCGGTAGCCGGTAGGTGATAATTTTTTTGGTAAAAGAGACTCCGATAACTTTGACTATAATAGATAGGTATTAAAGAAAGCAATGTTTTGACACAGGGTGTCCCAAAATGAATTCCCCAGCGGCCGGGGGTAGACGCTACGACCAAAAATAAGACGAAAATCACTTAAGAAAAAAATTCAAAAAGTGCTTTCTTAAGAAGTTATGGCCATCTAAAATAGTGAATAGTGAGCCTGGTCTGCCTCATACCCGGAGCCCGGCGCCAATCCTCAACGAACCTGCCATACAGCCATTTGTCCAGGGCTCCAATTGCGACCCATGGCGCAATCCCCAATATTGTTTCTGGCTCTGGCTCCACCGGTCTTCTCATGGATCCCTCTCTAGAGAGTTTATTTATTTTATTTATTCATGAAAATCTCAAGACATACATTTCGCTAGCCAGTAGGTCCGCAGTATCATTCCCCGAGTGACCAGGCACCCATGACAGAACAACCCTGTTCCCTTCGGCTACCAGCCTGAGCAAACTCATTCTACAATCCTCCACCAATTGGGACCAGGTACGGTTCAGCGCCTGTAAAGTCGCTTTACTGTCAGAGCAGAAGTTCAGCTTCCGGCCCCTGTCTCTGAGCCTGAACCAGGGACTCTTTAAAGTAAGGGGGCCCAGCATTATACTTTCCAAAGTGAGGCCTATTCTTTCATCATTCTAATAGTATCAGTGATGCCAAGTGTGCCATTTTATTGGAGAATCTATGAACATAACAGGTACTTTTATTGTTGGTAAAAATTAATAATGGTTTCCATGATTTCTAAACATTAGACTTGACAATGTTGTGTCTACAAGTGCAGAATATTGTCACAACTGAGTGCCTCCACACGGAGCCTTTACCATGTGACGCACTACTTGTGTTTGCCGGAGGGTTGGATTAACCCTCACAGCTTGCCGGGATCACTGGGTGCGGGAGTCGCGAAGCGCAGAAGAAAGACAGCAGGTACAAACTAGGGTGATGTTTATTCTTGCACTCACAGATATGCCTCTAACAGTATCTGGACCATGGCGGGGTAGCGCGGATAGTGGACCGACGCGACCGATAGTACATGGATGTGACCGGGACGCGAGCTGCGCCCTTGACCCGACGCGACGGCGGGGTGCTGCTGCTGACCCACTGACGACTTCAACAGTGCCCAGGGGCGCTGTCGTCTGCCCCTCGGAGCCCGACCTGAACAAGGAGGCTACTTAAGCGGGATCCATTGCCAGGTCAGACCACCGAGGGTGGTCAGTGATCGAGTAGCTGCTAATAAGCGGGGCTTACTGATGCCCAGCCTGTGGCTGGTGCCGAATTTATATTCGCAGATTTTGCCGACTCGGCGATTGGACTTTGATTTATCTAATGTTTATCTTATCGAGTAATCCTCGTATATTTTGTTATTGATTGTCCCCTGTATTTGTATAATGTTATCTTTATTTGTTATGATTCAGTAGAAGTAAGTTTGAATGGTTTGGTCATCGGTCCACAGATGTCACTTTCTTGACAATATGGCAACTGTCAAATGAAAGAAGTTTATTATGACCGCATTACCTTTAATTGACACACCTCAGTTTCTGGAAGTTAGAAAACTTAAAAATTGTGAATTATGATGGGAAATATTTTGCCTCCTTTAGAATCTATGGCACTAGCATGTCACATAAAATCTGATGGCAGTTGGATACTGACATATATCCTAACCTTGTACCGGCCCCCTTGTGGTCTCCTTGGAGTCTACAGAAAACAAACTTCCCCTCAAGGCTTCACTTTTCCTATGTGACATGCTGGGTCCCCTTATTTTAAAGAGTCCCTGGCCTGAACGATTCCTCTGCCCCCATCATGATGGCGAACACCTCCGCCTGAAACACGGTGGTGTGCTCCACGAGGGAGTCAATTCCTGACAAAAGGCTCCGGCCCCCATTTTGGATCCATCTGTGTACCAGATGAGCCCGTCTTGGGCATGGCTATTCCCTTCGGGCCACCCCTTCCTGTCTGGAAAGACAAAGTGAAGTCGGCCGTGGAAGCCGATGGAAGGCGTCTGCACATCCCTTCTCATTTCCAGGATGGGCACCTCCTCTCTCAGCTCTAACCACAGCTGCCGGTGCCCGTGAACCGAGCCTCCGGCATACGAAATGACAATTTATGACATTTTTTTGTGGTCGAGACCATTTTTATTTCGAAAAAACTGTTGAAATTGGCAATTTACAGAATTTGTGTTTTTTTACGTTTCCATCGTCATATCTTTAAGAGGAGTGGAGCTATCGACTTGTTTTTTTTTTAAATTGAAGCAAGCATATGAGCGCTTACAACGATTGCCATCGTTGTTGTCCAATATTGTTTATTAACCACTCAACAAAATTGCAAGGTTATCAAAAGTGTTGTAACGAAGTTACTAATTTCCCGTTTTTATTTTTATTTTAACACCCACTTATTTCCTCGCCGCGCTATTGTTAGCGGCCGGCTATCTGCCGTTGTAGTTTATATATTCACAAACACCGATGACTTTTTCTACATAGTAGGCCGACATTCCAGTTTAATTGCATTTAATTAAATCCTGGTTTTGATTATTTTCCGGCTTTCCTCCGCCGAATAATAGATTCTTATGTTACCATAAGGGTTGTGGGCTACCGACCAGGGGTAGAACCGGGTTACTAACTCAAATTGCAGCTAGAGCCGCCGTTCTTTTTGGAAGTCCGGGTATATCGGACCTGCCCGATCCAGAGAGACCACCATCCGAGACCAGTAGGGGTTGCAACCACCCCTAACTGACAACCTAGCCCCGGCAGCCGTTTCGAATGCCAGCGGAGTGGGGAGGATCACCTGATTCTTCGCCACGGCCCCCCCGACCAATGGGCGACCGGCAACCTCGACGATGGTGGCGCCGCCGCGGGATATAAAAAGGCTGCGGCTGCCGAAGGGGGCGACTCGCTGCCGAAGAGGGCGACTCTTCCTTCCGACTTGTTTCCGGGTGAGTATTAGTTGGTGGTGCGAGTACTCCCGAACCGACAGCTGTTTTATTTATTTATTTATTTTTCCTACGATTGAACTCTGTCATAACTAGTGAGGATAGCTACTTAGCTACTGCTTAAGTTAGGCCCTGAAACTTGTTGGTGGCGCGAGTTTTCCCGAACCAACATGCGTTTCACCTAGCTTGAGCTGAGCATATAGGTTTTCTTTTCTTTTATTATTAAAATCAAAAACAAACCAAGTTTTCTATTCGAGTAATTTTGAGCCTGCTTTCCGTATACAAGCGTAACCACTTTGACTAGCCGTAGAGCGCTTAGATAGAAGCTTAACCCGCACGTTTCTTTGTTTCAGATTCAGGGATCTCTCTGGGCCGGCCGTGATCTACTATTGTAAAATAAATGTTACTTAATACATATTTTTGTTGAAATCTTAAATCAATAGACCGTGTAAAACTTGTTGAGTTGATTTACTTCCATCCTACCCTTAACTCACCACTGAATACTGGAATTAATTTTTCTCTGACGAATGCTATCCTGGGCATAGCGGAGCATACCGCCCTAAAAAAGCTGGCGCCTGAGCAACCGTCCCTCCGTAGCTCCGATTTTCTCTTTTCCAAATAAAGGGAGAAAATCGGATAGGCATAAAAGCAAACGCGATAGAAGCACACCGTTATAGTGTAATGAAATTTTCACTATGCGAGAAACTTTTTTATTTGTGGAAATTTTTATATACATGCTGCGAGGGAAATGTGCCCAAATATGAAAGAAGTTTTTGGTAAAAAGAATTACCTATAGCCCCTATAGTTTTTGAACTGTGAATTTTTTTGTGGCGCGCGCTACTCACGTGGAATGCAAAATTAATCCCTTGCGGGAGAATATCCACGCGTGGCAGGCATGTCTCAACTAGTGCATAGTTTACATGCGCAAGTGAAACTATCACAAGTACAAATATCTTAGAGTACTTCCTAATAGTTTGCCAATGTAAACCCTCTCAGGGAGAATTTTCTTCCATTGTAAACGATCTCTAAAAGAGTAGGGAAGCGTTTACATAAACTATTTGGAAGTACTCTCAGATATACAACTTATGATAGTTTTACCCACAGTCTACAACAGATCGCTGGTAAAATAAATGAATAATTTTAGACCAAATAATGTGGGCTCAAGCAGACCAATAAAATAAAATAAGAAATAAAATAACCAACTGCTTGATGTTTGGCAATTTTTGAGCAGTAATTACAGTTGCCAGATGAACAAGCAACTACCTGCTTATTTTATTTATCTGTTTAAAGTCACCATTTATTTAATGAACTGCAAAATAAACTTTTTTTATATTGATTTTTTATAATAATTAAATCTTTGTGCATGCTGCACCTATACAGGGTGGTTCACTTTTATGTGGTAGGACTTTAACATTAGATAGAAAAAGATAATCTAAAATGAAAATTTTATATCAACATATATCGGGGAAAGCTTAGTTTCCGAGATACAGGGCGTTGAAGTGTTGGAAAAAATATAAAGTATTTTTTACACTGTCCGAACCAGTGGAAATATTTAAACCAAATTTGATGTGTAGTACCACCTTTTTGACTACGATATTTGGTGATAATATGAAGGTCCTGAAATAACCAGTGGTGGAGTTATGGGTTTTCACTATCACTAAATTTAAAAAGTAATTAGTACGGACCTGTCTCACATCAACGTAAATTTTTTTTTCGTAAAGTTCTTTCAATTCTCTACAAAAAGTGTATCTTGACATTTTTTTGTATCTGCCACGGTTGTGTAGTAAATAAATTATTTCGTTTCCATCTCAGCCTTTTTTGCCTAAAAATGTGTTTTCTAAGATTATTGATAAATATCGCAAATAACAGAAATTAATTATGGAACACTTATCGGATTCAGCTATTTTATTTTTAATTTTATGGAAACAATTTTAAAAATAAACTGGCACTTGGTTTGAGGTACATTACTTTATTATCATTTTAACATTTTTATCAAATCTAGTATTATTTCTTAATAATTTTTATAATTCTAAATTTGTACAACATTCAACAATTGTTCAAAATGTGATCCATTCTGTTGCACACATAATTCACTTCGACGCCTAACGGATTGAACAGCATCGATTAAATTGCCATTTCTCAATTCATCGCACGCATTTCTGATACGATCAATAAGTTGTTCCCTTGTTTCTACAGGAGTGGCATAGACTTGTTCTTTTAAAAATCCCCATACGAAGAAGTCCAGAGGTGTTATGTCCGGAGAACGTGGTGGCCAAGCGACCGGTCCCCCTCGTCCGATCCACCTATTTGGAAAGTTATTATTTAACCAGTTCCTCACATTTCGGTGAAAATGTGCAGGACAGCCGTCAAGTTGGAACCAAGCCAACAATCTTAAGTTTAAAGGAATGTCTTCCCACATATTATGCTCAGCTACTAAAAACTCCGAAAAATTGTCACCATTCACTCGCTGTGGCAAAAAAAAGGGTCCAAACAGATGATGGTTGTACAGTCCAATCCAAACATTGACACTAAATTCGACCTGAAAATTTCTTGGCCGGATTGCATGAGGGTTTTCTTGTGCCCAAATATGCTGATTATGAAAGTTTACTACTCCACGACGAGTAAAACACGACTCGTCCGTCCATAAAATGTTATTTAAAAATTGTATATTTCCTTCAATTGACTCCAAAATCCATCGGCAAAACACTAATCTTCTTTCTGCATCGCCGGGCCTTAAACCTTGTACGGGTTGTAGATGATACGCATGCCTGTGATCTCTTTTTAAAGCTCGCAAAATTGCAGACTTTGAAACACGTAGGGCCACTGACACTCTTCTGCTACTTGTTGTAGGATTCCTATCGAATTCACGAAGAATCTCATTGTTGCGTCTGACTTGTTGGATATTGTTTTCATTTCCTCGTTCGACGATTCTAGTTCTCAGACCGCGAGTTCTGAATTGCTGGTGCATGTTAACAAACACTGAGGGACGCGGATGGCGCCTATTTGGAAATCGCCTCCGGTATTCTCTGGCTGCTTCCGCAGAGTTCCCATTTGCAACTCCATAGCAGAAATGGATGTCAGCCTGCTCTTCATTTGTAAATTGGAACGGCATTTTAATTATTAACAAAGACAAACTGCGGCGCTGCTACGTTCATCTACTGGATGACAGATTATTGTATTATTAACTGTCAATAAGATTTTCTTTTCCATGGCACACTTATCTTCACCAGTATGGCGATGCAGAAAGGACATTAGTATTTTGCCGATGGATTTTGTAGTCAAAGGAAATAAGACAATTTTTAAATAACATTTTATGGGCGGAAGAATCATGTTTTACTCGTCGTGGTATAATTTAGAATTCTACAAATTTAGAATTATAAAAATTATTAAGAAATAATACAGATTTGATAAAAATGTTAAAATGATAATAAAGTAATGTACCTCAAACCAAGTGCCAGTTTATTTTTTAAATTGTTTCCATAAAATTAAAAATAAAATAGCTGAATCCGATAAGTGTTCCATAATTAATTTCTGTTATTTGCGATATTTATCAATAATCTTAGAAAACACATTTTTAGGCAAAAAAGGCTGAGATGGAAACGAAATAATTTATTTACTACACAACCGTGGCAGATACAAAAAAATGTCAAGATACACTTTTTGTAGAGAATTGAAAGAACTTTACGAAAAAAAAATTTACGTTGATGTGAGACAGGTCCGTACTAATTACTTTTTAAATTTAGTGGTTATTTCAGGACCTTCATATTATCACTAAATATCGTAGTCAAAAAGGTGGTACTACACATCAAATTTGGTTTAAATATCTCCACTGGTTCGGACAGTGTAAAAAATACTTCATATTTTTTCCAACATTTCAACGCCCTGTATCTTGGAAACTAAGCTTTCCCCGATATATGTTGATATAAAATTTTCATTTTAGATTATCTTTTTCTACCTAATGTTAAAGTCCTACCACATAAAAGTGAACCACCCTGTATACAGGGTGTAAATTAAGTACTTCGACAAACTTCGGCAAATGATTCTTTCAGTGATTTTAAGTCAAAAAGTTCATGTAAACATAGGTCCAAAAATGCTTCGTTCTCAAGATACAGATGGCAGATGTATTAATGATAGTAAGAGGCTAATTTAGCTTTAATTAGATTAAAATTATTAAGTCCAGTGGCGTCCCGGAACGCACCTTCCCCACTATTTTTGAAAAAAAAATGCGCGGCACCGACTTTTTTTAAATTTTTTTTTTAATTCACCAACTAAAAATACAACTTTTTTGTCTCTTGTGTTTTTTTCGAATCTTGCTTCGTTTTCGAGATAAAAAATAAAAACGACTTTATTACATGTCCCTAAAACAACGCAATAAAATAATTATTTATTTTCGCGCCACTGCACTGGCAAAATTCGCAATTATTTTCCGTTTATTTGTCTTATTGACAGCAGCTAATCAACAAAAATTAATTTTTTAGCTAAATTTTGTGAAATTTTGTGAAATTTTAAAGGCGCCTTCCGGGAC
This sequence comes from Pseudeuparius sepicola, assembly GCA_963920635.1. Classification (NCBI taxonomy): domain Eukaryota; kingdom Metazoa; phylum Arthropoda; class Insecta; order Coleoptera; family Anthribidae; genus Pseudeuparius; species Pseudeuparius sepicola. The sequence goes on from OY987304.1 coordinate 13,699,302, forward strand.
GCCACTGGACTTAATAATTGTAATCTAATTAAAGCTAAATTAGCCTCTTACTATCATTAATACATCTGCCAAAGTTCAATAAAATCGGCTTAAAGAATATTGAGATATTTACGAAAAACCGATTATTTTTTCAAAGTTTGACACCCTGTATCTTGAGAACGAAACATTTTTGGACCTATGTTTACATGAACTTTTTGACTTCACTGAAAGAATCATTTGCCGAAGTTTGTTGAAGTACTTAATTTACACCCTGTATATCATAGCACCTAAGTATAGGTATAAAACAAATATTAAAAAATCTCTTTCACGTTATTAACAGACTCATCGGTATTTTCTACATTACTATCACTATTATTGCACCTGCAACATTTACATTGATCACAGCATTTCAGTCATTCCTTGATACAGTTGCACTTTTTCGTATTACACTTTTTGTCGGAACAAAAAGGCTTAAGCTTTGGTGTACAATGTTTGGTATGGATTCTTGAGATAAAAAATGTGAATCCAATTGTCGTTTAGTGAAGTCTATATCCATAAGATCCAGGATCTTCAAGTTGCAACTTCGCAACGTTACTTGAATACCATCTTTTTAACTGCTGCGTGCACCTGCAACTGCCAATAATGAAACAATCCAATATATAATTTCAAACTTGTAATACCTCAAAAAATTTTGATAAAAAGCACAGTCAGTAGGAGGAAGTTTGTAAGAAGGTTTATTAGATTTGGTGGCCATTGCTAGGCGTAAATCGTTTAGTGACTTGGCCACATTTTTGTATTTATATATTAGGAGAACATATTTTTGTACCTTCTAACTGACAATTTTTCAAGCATTGGCAGTTGCAGGTGCAGCAGCAGTTAAAAATATGGTCTTCAAGTAATCTTGCGAAGTCACAACTTGAAGATCCTGGATCTTATGGATGGACTTCAGTAAACGACAACTGGCTTCCTATATATTTTCATCTCAAGAATCCATACCACACATTGTACGCCAAAGTTTAAGCGTTTTTGTTTCGACAGAAACTGTAATACGAAAAACTGTATCTGTATGATAAATAAAATAAGCAGGTGGGTGTTTGTTCATCTGGCAACTGTAATTACTGCTCAAAAATTGCCAAAAAATCAACCATTTGGTTATTTTATTTTGAATTTTATTTTATTGGTCTGCTTGAACCCACATTATTTGTCTAAAATTATTAATTTATTTTACCAGCGATCTGTTATAGAATAGTCTACACCGAGAGGTAAAACTATCACAAGTCGTATATCTGAGAGTACTTCCAAATAGTTTATGTAAACGCTCCCGGAGACGTACCTACTCTTTTAGAGATCGTTTACAATGGCAGAGAGTTCTCCCTGAGAGGGTTTACATTGGCAAACTATTAGGAAGTACTCTAAGATATTTATACTTGTGATAGACTTGTGCATGTAAACTACCCATAGTTGTTGAGACATGCCTGCCACGCGTGGATCTTCTTACGCAAGGGATTAATTTTGCATTCCACGTGAGTAGCGCGCGCCACAAAAAAATTCACAGTTCAAAAACTATAGGCGCTATAGGTAAACTAACTAACTACTAAAAACTTCTTTCATATTTTGGGCACATTTCCCGATAATGGGCAAGCCCTCAAGATGTAAAAAGTAGTAACCATGTAGGTACATGTGTTTCATGCTAAGAGATAGGTATGATTTGGGAAGCAACAAATGAAGTCCAGACAGGAGCCAACATAGTGCAGCGAAATCGGGCTAAAAAGTTGTCAAAAATTTTTTTCAAGGTAGAACTAGATCGAACCCCATATAGTCCGGGAGGCAGCGACACTTTTGATGTAGTTATTCCTATAAAGCTGATTTTTTCTCATTTTGTAGCTTTGATATGGCAAGTAAACGGAACGGCAGTCTACCGCGCCAATATGGGGACAAACATTAAACAATTTTTGAAACCTGTAAATAAATAGGAGGGTAATGACTTATTCCTACAAGTATAAAACTTTTTAGAGTGGTCAATGAAACCTAAAAATGCAATATAATGATAGTCTACCGCGCCTGAGGGGAGGCCATCATAGGTCTACCATCCACACAAGGTGTTCAGAAATTAACTTTTTTTACTTATTTCTACAAGCACAGACTAACGAGTAATACAGACAATTCCTTAGCGACATGTGTCAAAAGGAGAATCGCTTTTTAGCGAAATATCTTCTGAATACATGAATAATGTCCATTTTATTTGATTGTACATTAATCTACATAGCGAAGAGATTGTATTAGAACCAAATTTATGCTTAAAATACTGTCTGTCTTTCTGTAAATTGAAATGGAGACTCGCTTATTTCTGACATATACACTGTGTCCCGGATAAGAATGAACAGCATGGGGATATTGCAAACGGTGAGAGATAGAGCAACGGTTAAATGGGGAAAAAGTTGCGCAATTTCGAGGTCAATAAAATGGCATAAACAGATTTCTAATATTTTTTTCGTTTTTGAGTTATTTTGAAAAAAGTAAAATTTTGCGTTTTCGATTTTATTTTTTTCTGAAGTTGTTATTACAGATAGAAAAAAAAGAAAAACACTTTCTTATGGCACTTTTTAACGGGCTTTAAGACGGCGTTTTTAGATTTGTTCTAGAACGTTTCGTTTTTGAGAAAGCATCTTCAACTTTATTTTTTTAAATACGGACCTGGATTTTTTTTTTTCATATTTTGAAAGCACCTTTCATTGCAAATACCATGATGTATGATACGATATATTTTTAAAATGTTTTGAGGCAATTATTCTGAAAATTCCCTTTTTTCCATTCATTTTCTTCTAATGCGGCCCTGTATTTAATAATAAGAAGTCTAAATATTAATCAGTATTGTCAACAATTTAACTTACAACTTATCTTTCAATTATTGGAGAACTAAAAAAAGGACGGCAAAGACTAATAACAGTCACATACGATAATAAAAAAATCAATAAAAAACCCCACCTAGAAGGCTTTGAAACAACGAAACCAACCCCTTGTCATTTGTCATAACTCCCACTGTATCATTTAGTTAACAATTTGTATCATTAGAAATGGAGGGTGCTTTTTCAAATGGCGACAAATTATCTTGCGTCACAGAAATAGTGTAGAGGACGAACGAATGTATTGTTGCAATTAATAAAGAGCAAAAGTTATTGGTTTTGTTGGCTTAAAGCTTTCTTCTGACAATTAGAAAAAAACGAAGAATTTACTCAAATACACAATGCGACACTGTTTGCTGTACAACAGAGGAAAACACTTACCAGACAGGGCCGTATTTAAAAATATTAAGTTTTCGAAGTAAAAATAAACTGTAAATAAATTGCTGTCAATACTGATTAATATTTAGACTTCTTATTATTAAATACAGGGCCGCAATAGAAAAAATGAATGAAAAAAAGGAATAATCAGTATAATTGTCTCAAAACATTTTAAAAATATTCCGTGTCATACATCATGGTATTTGCAATGAAAAGTTCTTTCAAAATCTGCAAAAAAAAATCCAGGTCCGTATTTAAAAAATAAAGTTGAAGATGGTTTCTCAAAAACGAAACGTTGTAGAACAAATCTAAAAACGCCATCTTAAAGCCCGTTAAAAAGTGCAATAAGAAAGTGTTTTTTTTTCTATCTGTGATAACATCTTCAGAAAAAAATAAAATCGAAAACGCAAAATTTTACTTTTCTCAAAATAACTCAAAAACGAAAAAAGATATTAGAAATCTGTTTGTACCATTTTATTGACCTCAAAATTGCGCAACTTTTTCCCCATTTAACCGTTGCTCTATCTCTCACCGTTTGCAATATCCCCATGCTGTTCATTCTTATCCGGGACACAGTGTATATGTCCGTAAGGAGGCTCCTGTTGCAAAGCTATTTATTTTGTGCTACAAGGCTGAATTTTTTTCCTCAAATACTTTAGTTCATAAGAGAACTAAAAAAATTAGTCTACCGATCATATTATAAGGGTGCAAAGCCTTGATAGACGCAATGGAATGCACGATCTCCTGAGCGCAGCTGCAACGCCGATCCGCTATAAGTCGCTCTGAATTATTGCATACCGGGATTAAATTAATATATACAAAGCTGTTTTTTTTATCTATATCCGTTTTACGATAACTGTTGTCAACTAAACATGTTCTACCTTCGATATAACGTGGCTAAAGCTTTGGTAGATGTGGGTTAAACTTTTGCGCAGGAACTCAATTTTCAAACTATTGTAATATTATAAGTACATATAATATTGATTATAAGCAGCTACAATAATATATTAATTTCATAATTATTTAATATTGAAATCCTATATTTCTATGTTTTTTTTTTAACTAAATCATAAAATATTATTTCGTAGATTGTTCATAATATTCATTCTCTTGTGTTTAACTATCATGTCAATCTATAAATCACGCCTAAAGGCAGTTGTACTATTCATTAATAATCACATAATCTCGTGACAGATTCAAGGCATGACCTCGGTCATGACTATGGAGCGCTATAAGAAGGAGATATATCGATATAGCACTGTTTCAAAATTTCCAGCCCTACTTTTATTGCAGTTCAAGTTTTCGATGTAGGTGGTGCGTCAGTCGCGGTGCTATTTTCGATTGACGTTTTTTGTGAAGTTCCACAAATTTGTGCCATTTTTTTATTAAATTCAGTGGATTTTTGGCGTATTTTGCTAACATTATAGAAAATGAGTGATGTGAAAGGAAATACAGATAGAACCTGTTTTGTTCCGAGGTGCAGAACGGGTTATCCATCCGATAAAAAAGCCAGGAAAAAATTTGAGATTGAAAAAGAAGGTACAATATCAAATTTTGGTTTCCATTTTATTTTTCATTTCCACTTTCAGATTCCTAACCTTATAACTGAGGTAGAGCAATGCAAAAAATGTGCCATGTTGACCTCTGGATCTTTAGAGCAGATTATATCAGAACTGCCAAGCTCTCAACAAGAAGCAGTTAGAATGTGTTTTGCTGCTTCAAAAGTAACCAACCCAACAAATCAGCGTTATACTTGCATGGATTTATGAGTGTCTTCTAATAAGAATTAAAGGAAGAGCTACATACGAGCATTTGCGAAAACAAAAACTCCTACCACTTCCTTGTTGTGCAACAACTATTAGATGAAGAATGAGTGGGTGTTATGGTTTACAGAAATCAACTTTCGAACTTCTTGAAAAAAGTCGTTCGGTATGAAATCAGAGGAAAAAGGGGGTATTTATACGTCTAGCAGATTATTTTTCTTTATTATTATTTTTCCTTATCGTAGGTACCTACACTTCTTATAGATGAGATGAAATTGAATGAAACGTTGGCATTTGATAGTAAAACATTAAAAATTAATGGTTTTACTGATTTGGGTGATTATACACCTTTACATCAAAAAAATGAAAAGGGAGATCATGCCTTAGTCTAATGATGTTTCAACCATGCAGACGTTCATGGGTGCAATCTTTGGCATGCTTTTTAAGTAAAGGTTGTGCATCTGCAACTGTGTTGCATCATCTCATCATCGAATGCATCATTCTTTTGGAAAAAGCAGGGTTTTTCGTTGATGTAGTTACAACCGATGGAGCTTCATGGAACAGGGCTATGTGGGAAAAATTCAACATTTCAGAAGAAAATGTTTCTTATGAACATGTATATGAACCATCCAGACAGCTATGGTTTTCTTCTGATTTTCCCCACCTAATTAAGAACTTCAGGAATTTAAAATATTTAGTCTAATCTAATTAATTATAGTTACAAATATTTGTAAAATTTCACAAATAAATTACATTTTCACACCTTGTTTTTTATTATTAAATAAACAAAGATCTATTTTAATTCGATATTTCACAAAAGCAATATTTTCCAAATACTCCAGGAAAATAGAGAGCGAACTTTTTTACTTTTGAGATTTTTTACAGAAAAGTGTAGGTTTTGAGGTCAGAGAAAATATATGTCACACCAAAATGATACGTTTGATGCTCATAAATATTCAGACCTCGGAAAACTATACCTACCTATAAGATTTTTCAAGAATTTTCCGCTTTCAACTTTCCATCGACGGGCACGACGATTTGCGTGAATCATGAATCAAGTTGTCGCTTACCGTTGTTTTATATAAATCACGTGTGTATATTAATTTATATATATTCTAAGAATAATTGTTTAGGTATGTCCAAAAAAATGGTTTTATTTCCCAACTTGATCATATGCCCACAAATACAAATTATTATTTGCGATAGTTTATTCAGCTCCGTTGTGGGATTAAAACTAGCCAAGAACCCCTTATTCATCGATATAGCCAATCGATTTTTATTTATTTCAGAGCGTCAGGCATTAATTTCAAAATATATTTGATATAATCCATGTACCACCCAATATACACATATACAAACATTAAGTTAATTAATAATTCATTGAAAATAATTTTTATTTTAAAGAGCTATTCCGTACATTTTTAGACTAGGTTAGAACACGTGCGCCTCTAGCGGTGTTTTCAAAAAGCTCAATTACAAGTCCGATTTCAGGCCCATTAGGTTGACAATGCGATTTATCTCCTTCTTTTAGCACTCCGTAGTCGTGACTTTTTCCGAACTGATATTGGCTACGTCCAACGATATTACACTTATGAAGCTTGTAACTTTGGACTTGTTTAAGCCATTTTCCATTCAAAGTAGGTAGTAAAATAATGAAGTGCTTGCTTTGTAAGATGAAGATAGAGATTACGATGTGGAAGGCTATGAGAAATTAAATGCCAGTGATGATTAACAATAAAAAAATATTGCATTTAATATATTTATTTTTTATAAATTATATTCAATTATATTCAATTATTTTCAATTCAAATAAATTTAATTATTCAGCGTTAAAAAAGAACAAAATTTAACTTATTTAAAATAATGTATTTTCAACTTTCATTATATTAATATTATACTACGCTCGCAAACGATTTTCGTTATTACTATATCATACATTTTAATAATGGTAAGTATAATTAACATTTAAATTAGGAATTTTATTGCTTGTTACGGTTTTTGCAAGTTTCCGCACAAAAGTTTAACCCACGTCCTACCGAAGCTTTAGCCACATTATATCGAAGGTAGAACATGTTTAGTTGACAACAGTTATCGTAAAATGGATATAGATAAAAAAACAGCTTTGTAGATATTAATTTAATCCCGGTATGCAATAATTCAGAGCGACTTATAGCGGATCGGCGCGGCAGCTGTGCTCAGGAGATCGTGCATTCCATTGCGTCTATCAAGGCTTTGCACCCTTATATGATCGGTAGACTAATTTTTTTAGTTCTCTTACGAACTGAAGTATTTGAGAAAAAAATTTCAGCCTTGTAGAAATAAGTAAAAAAAAAGTTAATTTCTGAACACCTTGCGTGGGTGGTAGACCTATGATGGCCTCCCCTCAGGTGCGGTAGACTATCATTATATTACATTTTTAGGTATCATTGACCACTCTAAAAAAGTTTTATACTTGTAGGAATAAGTTATTACCATCCTATTATTTACAGGTTTCAAAAATTGTTATTAGTGTTTGCCCCCATATTGGCGCAGTAGACTGCCGTTCCGTTTAATTTCCGTATCAAAGCTACAAAATGAGAAAAAATCAGTTCGTAGGAATAACTACATCAAAAGTGTCGCTGCCTCCCAGACTATATGGGGTTCGATCTAGTTCTACCTTGACAAAAATTTTTGACGACTTTTTAGCCCGATTTCGCTCCACTATGTTGGCTCCTGTCTGGACTTCATTTGTTGCTTCCCAAATCATACCTATCTCTTAGCATAAAACACATGTACCTACATGGTTACTACTTTTTACATTTTGAGTGCTTGCCCATTATCGCTTTTTCTTGTAAATGCTTTTACACTCGCTAATCTTAAATCTTTATTTAAACTTATATCGATATTGTTTTAGCTTGCGTATGTTCAGTTCACTTTGAGTCTAATTGCTTCGAGGAACCATCTGTTCGAGAAAAATTGATGAATTATATTCCTAAAAGTAAAAGGACCCTAAAACCCGATTCTGTGCCTACATTGAACATGCCTGGGAAAAATAGTAAACATAATTCGGAAAGATCTACTCGAATGGTAAAACAAAGGAAACTCGATGAAAATATTTATAACATAACAAAGACCTTGTGTATGGAGAATACCACCGAAAAAATATATGAAAAAAATGAAGAGGAAATCTGCTCAGAAATCCATAAGCCAGAAAGGTAAAATGTAGTTTGTTTTAAAATTTCACTTAGAGCAATCACTTTTCTGGTGATAGTTTAAGTAGATATCTATACAGTGAGTAACAGAAATAATGGTCAATGTTAATAATGAAAATATATTTTCCCTCATGCTATGGTTTTCACGACACAGGATATTAAGATTTTTCAAGAAATCAGTAAATTCTTCCAATGAATAATTCATCCTTACTTTTTTGCTAACTGCGAACACAATGATATTATTTGACGACGATGTCAAAGAAAAATTAACATGCTTGATTTCAAAGCAACAGGCTTTATTAGCGCACATGCAGAATTTTATTCGACACCTGAATTCAGTTTAGAGAAAAACTGAACAGATTTTTTCTGTCATGCACAATGCATAGAATAAGACTGTGAAGAGAAGGAGTAAAGTAAGTAATTTTTCCGAAAATCAATCAGAAATATTGACATTTTTGATAACATTTTTGAAAGAAAAAGTCAATATTTCCTTGCACTTAGTCGTTGCCAGGCAACGGAAAGTAACTGTTAGGAAATATTTATTTTTGTACTGTAAGGAAATATTATTTCCTTACAGTACAAAAATAAACTATTTCCTTACAGTTATTTATAAACTAAAAACAAGTTGATTGTAATAATTTATGTTCTTTGAGTAATTTTCGATTTTCGGAAAAATAGTATGTATACCTCGTAGGAAAAGCCACATTCCCCGACTCCGTATTGCCAGTCTCGGCTTACGCCTCGACAGGCAATCTTTACGGTCGTCCGGGAATGTTCAGCTTTTCCTACTAGGTACACAATGTACTATTTTTTCAGTGACGTACCATTTTTCTCAAATCAAACGCTTACTTTCAACCTTACAAGTCACTTAGTCATCCTTAGCGAGTCATACTCCACACCAGCTAGATAACTCCACGAATTTTGCCACAGATATAAAAACACATTATATCTCGAAAAGCGTAGCCCACAGGGAAAAAAGAAAACAAGTATAGACCATCATTCCTGTTATACTCTCTCTACCTGATTACATTTTATTTACTATTAAATATTTCTTTAGGAATGAGCAAACGGAAATTTTGGAATTGAAAGAAAAAGTACAGAAGTTGGAACAACAAAATTTGGTATTGCAAGATAAATTGAAATGTACAGAAGGCAAAATTAAAGACATGGAGGCAATGTTAGAAAAAATATTTACACCTGGTCAGATAAAAAAATTACTGAATCCTGAAAATAGACGTGTGACGTGGTCCCCTGAAGATATTGCAGCAGCAATATATCTACACAGTGTGAGCCCCAAAGAGTATCGTTATTTGCAATTAAATGGGTACCCCTTACCTGTACTTTCTACTTTACGAAAATGGGCTACGACATTTGCGCTGAATTGGGGAATTTAAAATGATGTCATTTCCTTAATGGCTAAAAAAGCATCTCATGTGAAGGGAATTTAAAAGTTATGCATTTTGTCTTTCAATGGGATGTACTTGTCAAATAGAATAAACAGAGAAAAAAGGAATAAAGGGACAGTTGGACAGTAATGACCCAGGGTATTGTGGTCACTGGACAAAGATGAGATCCCAGATATATTAAATTCTGTAATTTCCAAACTATATGAAGCTGGGTTTGCAGTAGTCGGTATAGTGAGTGACATGGGCCCAGGTAATGTGGGTCTCTGGTCCAAACAGAACAATGGTTATGATCGAAATTGTTTTTTTTTGTACATCCTAACAATAATCAACTAAAATTTTTCGTCTCGGTCTTCGTTTTTGCCACCGTTCCACGTCTCATTAAGCTTTTACGGATTAATTTACTGGACCATGGTTTTTGGTCAGGCAATAATTTCGTCGATAAAAGTTGCTTTCAGAAATTACTTAACATAATTGTCGACAGAACTTTGGCCCACAAAATCTCGAAATTTCATTTTGATTTACAGGGCTCAGATTGGCAAAAGGTTTATAGCGTCGTTTTGATCTACGACCGATTTTCGATAACTTGAATTTTTTATTTTCGGTGGGCTTCCTTATAGCCTCTCTTATTTTGGAAAGAGAAAATCGGACTTCCGGCGGAGCGGTTGCTCAGGCGCCAGTTTTTTAGAGCGGTATACTCCGTTGTGCTCGGATAGGTTTCAGTCAGAGAAAGAAATTTTCCAGAGTTCTATGGTGCGTGTAGGATAGAGTACGAGTAAAAGGGGGGTGAGACAAATTTCACACGGTTTATTGAGTACAAACTTTAAGAGTATATGATATTTAACAAGTTTAAAATTGAAATGGCCCTCCCAGAGAGGTCCACGGATCTGTAAATAGAAAACATGCATATAAGCGGGCAGTGCAGGCTCTACCTCTAGATAAGTTGAACGACTAATAATACAGCAATTCTGTCCGGGAATTCTCGCCATTCCAACGGGTTAACGGAATTTTTTCTTAGGAGAGGCAGGGCTAGGGCGAAACAGTCTAAACCTAAATATACTCACCAGGACTGTATCGGCAGAAGGAGAGCCTCCTCAGCGACCGCAGCCTATTTATTTCGTTGGGTGGCGCCACCTAGCAGCGAGTGCGCCGGCCGCCCATTGGTTGGGGCCACGGCGAAGGCTCAGGTGATCGTCCCCACCCTTCTGGCATCCAAAACGGCTGCCGGAGGCTATACGGGTAGTTAGGGGTTGTTGCACCCCGAACAGGTCTCGGACGGTGGTCTCTCTGAGTCGGACATGTACAATATACCCAGATTCCCAAAAAGAACAGCGGCTCTAGCTGAAAATTGAATTAGTAATTTTGTTCTACCCAGGGACTCTTTAAAATAAGGGGACCCAGCATGTCACAGTCTATCTAGGAAAAGTGAAGCCTTGAGGGGAAGTTTGTTTTCTGTATACTCCAAGGAGACCACATAAGTGGGCTGGTACAAGGTTATGTTATATGTCAGTGTCCAACTGCCACCAGGTTTTATGTGACATGCCAGTGCCATAGATTCCAAAGGAGGCAAAATATTTCCCATCATAGTTCACAATTTTTAAGTTTTCTAACTAATAGTCAATTAAAGGTAATGCGGCCGCCTGTAGTAGTCCCAATAATTGCAACCAGATTTTTCTTGTCTCGCCTTTAGTAATCCTACAATTCCCATTACATGGGCATTACGTATAAGTAAGTAGTTCAAAACAAAAATGGTATTTCGTAAATTTTAAATTATTAAGCAGGTAGCTTCAGTCAGGTCTTTTTTTAAACAGTTTTTATCTACAACTAGGTATAAGTTTATTTTACGTTTGTGAGGTACCTTGGGCGAGAAATAAAATTACAAAAATTTTATAATGAGCACCGAGAAAAACTACATGATTAGAACTAAGTACAAGACCTAATCTTATTAGTCCATCCCGAAGTCTGTGAAAGTTCTTTGGGTAGATACATTCAACAAGGAAAGAAAGTTCAAGTACGTACCTATACCTACATATTATTACAAATGGTTTGAGGAACCTGGTAACAAGTGCAATAGCGACCAATTCTCAAATAAGCAAAATCGGCACTGACTTGCCATACTTATATTACTTAAATTCCTGGAAACAATTGCAGGAAACCAAATTCAAATATAAAATAAATTTGTTTCATTTGACAGTTGCCATATTCTGTGTTTGTTGACAGAACATTGTCAAGTATAATTTTTAGAAATAATAATAATAATAATAATAATAATAATAATATCTTCTCAGGGCCGCCGAGAGCCGAAACGGGCCCTGGGACTCTTCAGCTTTTTGGGCCCCTACTCTTTCTATTCAAAATAATAATAAGGGATACCTAGTTCAGTTGTAGGATTCAAAATATACAACAATAATAATTATGGTTTTATTTACATAATAAAGAAATAATAGAATAGAAACAACATGAAGAAAAACCAAAATAAATGACTCAGGTTATATGATTCATTTTTAATAATCATATGTATGTACCTATATAATTGCGACAAAAAAGATACTTAGAAGGAAAAATTTCCTGTAATCTGTAGAAGTAGCTGTAACCTGTAATCGGTTCATTTGTGCCTGTACACAGGATTAAGAGACGGAAAAAAGTTTAAATACGAAAGTTGTTTGAAATTAAATAGAGTATAATTTTGTGTATTTTTTGATTATACAGGGTGCTCCATTTTTCGCGGACCAACACAAAATTACTTTTTTTAATGCAACACCCTATATTTTTATACAGATTCGAATTATACGCGAAATTGTAAGCAACTTTCATATATACAGTGTGTCCACGGATGAACTTAACTATACTTGTAAAATTTTTTTTTTCAATTCTTCGAAAAAAGTCATTCTTAAAATAAAATTGGCATGGAAAAAGTTGACATTACTTATAATGGGTGACCAGAAAATTAAAGAAACGTTAATTAGCATAAGAGTAAACTACCTCTATTTGTAGAGATAATGAAAAAAGTTATAAAGAAAATTTGCTCAGCGTGGTAAGCTACTTAAGTATACAAAATTTCAAAGCGTTAGGCCTACTTCGATTTTTTGATTTTTTTCTTTTTCTTCGATTAAATAATTTTCTGTAGGTAGTAAGACAAAACTTATAAATAAAAGTTACTTGGAATAGGAAACTGTGTATGATGGAAAATTTTTTGACAATCCTAGGCCCACTTTGCGTTTCCTCCAATATTTTCCAAAATACAAAGTAGGCCTAGAATCGTAAAATGTTGTCATCATGCGCAGTTTTCCATTCTGGGGAAGTTTTCTTAATACAGTTTTGTCGTACTATTTACAGAAAACCATTTATTTGACAAAAAAGAGAATACAATAAAAAAATCAAAGTAGGGCTAACGCTTTGAAATTTTGTACACTTAAGTAGCTTACCACGCTGAGCAAATTTTCTTTATAACTTTTTCATTATTTCTACAAATAGAGGTAGTTTACTCTTATGCTAATTAACGTTTCTTTAATTTTCTGGTCACCCAGTATAAGAAATGTCAACTTTTTCCATGCCAATTTTATTTTAAGAACAAGCAGACTTTTTTTTATGAAAAATGACTTTTTTCGAAGAATTGAAAATAAAAATTTTTACAAGTATAGTTAAGTCCATCCGTAGACACACTGTATGTTATATTCCAAACTTTACCTTTTTGAATGAATTTATACATTAAAATCGAAAAAATATGCGAAAATGAAGCACCCTGTATATACAGAAATACACAAAATTACACTCTATTTAATTTCATTTAAACAACTTTTGAATTTAAACTTTTTTCTATCCCTTAATCCTGAAAAGTTATAAGGAAACGGAAAATACAAAAAATACAAAATACAACCAATCGCCCTGTTATTAAATAGACGAAACGCCAACCCCGCCCGGGCCCCCAAAGCCTACGGGCCCCGGGAATTTGTCCCATCTGCCCCCCCTCTCGTCGGCCCTGTATCTTCTATATCCTATCTTGTGCAGAGCATCATTGAGACCATTAGAATGAGGAAAGAAACGGCCTCACTTTGGAAAGTATAATGCTGGGTCCCCTTACTTTAAAGGGTCCCTGGTTCTACCCCTTTCCGGTATCCCTCATCCCTATGTAGAAAAATAATCATCAGTGTGAATATAAAAAAAACTCCGGCGGACGGCTGGCCGCTAAAAATAGCGCGGCAAAGAATTAAGTGGATGTAAGATAAAAATGAAAACTTGAAACTGGTAACTTCGTTACAGGTTAGACCTGCCATACAGTTATTTTAACAAACTGTCTCAACAGCAATAATTGAGTATTGTGGTGAAAGTGATTTATGCTTCCCAACACCTCTTAAGGAGAAAGGCCGTGGAGATTACTTTTTTGGTGAATGATTGGCTTGACTTATTTAACTCTAGATTAATGTGTCAAGGCAAAGGCAACTGTCATATGGCACAAATTTGGAAAAGCCGAAAGAGTTATTAGGTACCTACATTAAATGTCAAAGTACAATGGCTAATCTGAGGGTATAGGATCACTAAAATATTATTCTGTTTCAAAAGGGGATTCTCTTGACAAACCATAACGATATGGCCCACAAGTGCGTAAGGACACTTTCTACACACACACATCATGCGGCACATCACAATTTTACAGTGGTGTTCCGAATCAAATCTGAACACCCTGTATGTTTAGAGGGTTATGCCCAGTGGCAGCTCCCTGGTTAATGCATATGTTTTGAAAAGAGAAAACAACATACTTGTGGTCAATTAGTACCTAGGTGGGTATACCTACTTCCCTCAAGGGCTTTTTTGTTTTTAGTATATAGTCATTACATATTATTGCATAATTAATATAAAAAGTGTATAAAACAGTAATTTCCGTTTTTTTTGCGTTCTTTTAAGAAGTTCATAACGCAAAATCCGTAATTATAGAACAAAATAGGAAAGAAGTCCCATGAAGCAACAATAAAAAAAGGTCCCTTGGTCCTTTAGAAATCCGATAGGCATATTTTCGGGGCTCCGAAAATCCTCCGCTGTTAAATACGGCGCGAAAGACGGGGGCAAGTCTGGACCTCGGGGACGCGAGTTGTGTGCGAAGTACCGCCATACAGCCAGTGCCATATACCGCTTGATGCACAGGAAAAATTTTTTTCAAACGCGTTTTTCGGGAGATCTGACGGTACGGCGAGATGGCCGGAGAACGGATTTTCAGCGAAAAAAATGACCAACACAGGTGGGACGCATCTTTTTTACGTGATTGGCCTGCATTTCCTGTCACCTAAAAGCCAAAGTCCGTAAACTGTCAGAAATTGCCTTTTTTCGCCAAGCTACAGCTAAGTTATTTTGGTTCGGGGCTCTCGGGTCGGAATTTTTAAAGCTTCCCCAAAGTCTTCAGGTGAGGTGCAGATGCTTCCGGTGCCCCCGAAAAATCAAAAAGTGAGAAAAAACACGCAATTTCTAAGAGCGGTTCCTCAGGATTTCCCGTCAATTTCGCTAATTCTACAGCCGTCCCGTTTCTTGAAACTTGAAAATCGGGAGTCGGGAAATTTGGTTAAATATGGAATTTTTGAGGTTTCTTTCGGTACTGGAGGAAAGTACAAGACCCAATTAAGAAATTTACCACCTCCTTCGATTTTTAGAACGGCACTTTTTGAATTTATCAAAACACTTTTGAGAAAAAGTAGTAACTATGTTCGTGGGACGGGTTGTACCTATTAAAAAATTAACTATAACTTCTTTAAATAACAATGATGGGGCCCATTTTATCTGAGGCAACCCACTCACTTCAAGTAAAAAAATATACTCTACATTTTACATAACATCTTATTCTATAAGCTTATGAGAGTTGAAATCATGCGGTCGGCTCTTGGACTAAGTAGTTAATGCAGGTGCCGAATTGTTAGTATTTTATATTTGGCACTGGCACTGTCTAAAGCTAAAACACTAACGCTTATTAATATTTATATTTTATATGTAAAGTCTAGTCTTCTGTTTTTATCCGAAATATGTTATAAGGGAAAACAGAACTGCATTTAATTTTTCACATCCACATAAATACCTATCCTTTTGTTCTTGTCAGGATACAGGATGATTTTTTTTGGACTACTACCGCGATTTTCTGGCTTATTTTGCGCTCTACAAAAAAATTGTAAGGAACAAAAATATGCCAATTTTGGACATCTATGTGGTGGTGAAAAAGAAATCGGCATCCATGGCCAACTCGTTGCGCAATATAAAAAAAACTCAAATTGAGCTAAACTATTATTAGCCGTGGAATGTTTATTTTAAGAGACATAGGAAAATATTGAAAATTGATGGCACGAGAAGCTTTCTATCCAGGTGCTCAGAAAGTTTCAGCTCTCTTGAGAGCATGTAAATTTTTGTCAGTTTAATGTTTTTTTAGCACAGCGCGGAAAGTTGCCTGGCTGACCAAAATTGCCATATTTAATTTTTTTACGTATTTCCTGTGTGGCCCAAAATAAGCAATAAAATCGCTTAATAGGAAATAAAAAAATGTCACACCTCGAGAGGCCGAAGACCCTGTGTAATTTTCTGAAACTAGCTGAGTACTCAGTTGCATAAAGTTTCTTAGTGCCATCAATTATCAATATGAAAGTTTTCCTCTATGTCTTAAAATAAACATGCTACGGGTATTACTTGTTTTGCTCAATTTGAGTTTTTTTTATATTGCGTGACAAGTTGGCCATGGATGCCGATGTCATTTGCAGCATCTTTTAGCTGTCAAAGATCTAATTTTGAAAAATTTCCTTAGTTATGTGAGAATATTATTTTTGGTAACGAGAAACCCTTATATACCTTTTATGGCTTAATCCTCGATATTTTTTTGAGCTAGCTTTTCCCAAAGTGATAATACAAAATAAAAGAAGACTTGAAAACCGTGGTTAATGAAAGGCCTTAAAAAAATCATCCCTTAATTTATACTTTAGAAGAATTCTTCCTGGACTCTCTTTGAATTGTATTTTGTAACTTGTGACTTTCTGTTTTCTTGTGCATAGTTCTTAAGCTTTATTTTTAGATTTGTTTATTTTAAATTTTTCTTTACTCAACTGTTGTATTTTATACTTATTTTTAATTTATATATTTTTTTGTTTTGTTTAGCTGTCTTCGAGTCGCATTTTTGACAATAAACCATATTTGGTTTGCGACTTGCAACTTTATCTGGTCGAGATAATTGTAAATCTTGAGTTGGTATCCCAAGCCCAAGAGTTTTTATTTCAACTTTTTCTGTCAATGAAAGACTTAAAAAGTTACCTTTCAAAATGTCCTGTACACTATTTTTAATTTTGTTTACTTCTTAAAACACGCGAGGCACCGAGAATAATATTGTAAGGATGCGACGGCGACGACCCGACACCCGTTCGGGACCAGAGACCGGACTACGTTTGACATATGGTGCGGGAACAGGCGGAGGCGGAACTAACATGGTTTTTGAGCTTAAAAACCTTGAGCCTATTCGTGTTCTATAAGATGTAGCCCCCCTCGCATCCCTTTCCTCACGAAATTGAGGCTCATAAGATTCGTAGCCTACTTCGCGATGTGCTGTTTAGGATATTAGACAGAGACAACAGATCACGAGCTGGGCACTGTTGCCAATTGTCTTGGAATCGTCTTTATTCACATGTATGAATTTAAATGAAGTGTACCTATAATTGACAACCTTTTCGTCGATAACCATCAAAGAAGTTATAGAAGGCAGCCAATGGTGTGCCGTACTCTAAGCACGATACACTGGGTGTAGGGATCGTGATTCCAAGCATCCTGCAGAGTGTCTAGTTAAATTACCCAAACTGTACATTATCGGAAGCGGGCGTTATTTATTTCCTTTCTCTACTGGGGGGCTCTAGCCCCAGCGCCCCTATGGAGGAACCGCCACTGGAACAGAATATAGAAACTCCTACATACCATAATTTAGACTTACTACAACATTTTGAAAGAAGGAAGTTATCATCAACCAATAATCATTGAAATATATAGCTGGGTATGTGATGTTCTAATAATATTTAAATTTTTATTCATAATATAATCTTTCCGAGTTACCTAATAAACACATTACATATTATATTTCAAAGTTATTTTATTAAAATAGTAAAAAAATATACATTATTATAACCATAAACAATTTTTCTAATTTTTCGGAATTTCGGGATTAATCCCGGGATCCCGGGATTGAAATACAAAATCCCGGAATCCCGAAATTAAATCCCGATCCCGAAATTTGGAAACCCTAATACCAACATATTTTCAATTTTTTAGATCTCATTTAATTTGTTTCTCCAGAATAATGCCAAAATTGAATTTCTTGACTCCAAAAACATAGGAAACAACATACAACTTGCTATTTTCAAATTCACCCCTGGGCACCACCACTACAATCTAAAAAAATTATCTCTAGTAACAATTATTATGTATAATTTTGTTGGCTAAAAACTATTGTATTGTGAAAAACTAAATAATATATATTTTAACCCCCATTTCCACCCCTTCGCTTCACGTAGAACAATTTTGCCCAACAGCAATCCGAAATTTTAAGCCGATCACTTAATCCATTTGAAAGGTAATGTGTGAACACACAAACCAATTTTATTTGTCGTTTTTTTGTCGAAACAATTCTTCCACACAGGTGTAGATATGGAATAAGTTGTAAAGTCGAGTAGAAATAAAATTGACATAAACCTCCCAGCGGTATTATTTACTTCCATAGTTTAGTAATAAAAGAAGGAGAAATCATTGCCGAGTCTGGAATAGCAGCGATGCCATGCTGTCTTATATTTGATTCTTTTGGTCCCTCCATTGGTCTGTCTGGTACTGTAGTTTACCATCTTGTCTTAGGAAATAAGCAATACTCTTCAGTCTCCAAACGTTTCGATTAATTAAGCACATATATAATTGGTTTTACTGTCAATTAAGTCATTAATAATTATTATTCCAAATTCTGAACAGGTATTCAAAGAATAAAACAAATTACGATAAATGATAACTAAATAGTGCGGCAATCATTTATTATCAATATTGAAAATAACAGCTCTACTATAGTGACTGAAGTATTATGATATACAAAAGCTGGGATCTACAAAGAATGTAAAGAACTTTTAAAAGTATTTACAGTTTAATTGCTAAAATTTCTTGCGGAAGTAGTTTGTACCAATTTCCAACAGTAATCTTGCGTTTACAATGCAATAAATAAAAAACAAAAAAGTTCCATTTCACTTCAATTTATTTACAAAAATGTGCGCACAATTAAATATTAATTGTGCAGGAAACACAAATGAAAATAAATATGGACGGGGTTATAACAAAACAAAAGAAAACAAATCACAGTCAAAAACTCGACTTAGTAACACAATCAGACAGGGCTTATTTACACAACAAAAGGGGTAAGTTGGGAAACAGCGAGTGGACATTCCACACACAGTCAGCCTCACTAACTTCTAGGTTAATAGGTACTAAAAATATGTTTCTTATTTTGTAAAAGCAAGATTATTAATTAGGCTAGGACAGGAAATGGCATCAATTAATTTGTAAAAATACTGCCCAGTGCTACAACTTCTACATTCTTCAGTATGTCACAAGCAATCTCAACCATTTAATGTCGAGAATCGCATTTACTATTGATTACAAATTACTGCTTCTTTTCACTCTTCTTCTTCGTTTTCTTTTCTTTTTTCGCTTCCTTTTTTTCTGTAGGCAGTTCATTCTGGGCTTCCTCTTTATTTTCCAAAGGTTTCTCTTCAGATTGTGTCGTCTGCTCTGCTGAAGTGTCAGTGTTTTCAGCAGGCACTTCACTCTGTTTTTCTTGTTGCTCTTCAGCCCTAACTTCTTCCTTAGGCTTAGGCTCTTGGAATTTCTGAATAGTATCACTTACTTTTGCAGTGCTCTCTTCGATAACATTTGGTTCGTCCTGTTTGACTTCTTGTTCTTGTGGTTTTGTTTCCACTTCAGGCACTTGTTCCTGGGCATTTACAGGTTTCTGTTCACTCATTTCTTCCTTCTCAGCAACAGATACCTCTTCAACTTTTTGAGGTTCTCCAACCACTTCCATGTTGTTTTCTTCTTTGGTATCATTACTCCCACTTTCATCCTTGGCTTCTGAAATGGCAGGCTCCGTTTCCATTTTAGGTTCTCCTTCTATAACTTCTGACGTTTCCTTCTGTTTATTTTCAACTTCCATATTTTCTTCTGCAGCTTCAAGGATGGCGCCCGATGCTTTGGCTTCTAGTACACTTATGGCCTTCTGGATGCATCTGATTGCTTCCTTCCTGGCTGACCTGATAACTTCTTGGCCTTGGGTGTCAATATCGTCCAACTTTAAGAGATTCCTTGTAAGCATTTCGTCTATGTACATGTACTGTTTGTCATTCTTAACACCACTGAAGTTTTCTACTTGCTCCATATAACTAGAAACATCTTTCTGGATGACTTGGATTTGTTCGATTGGAGTTAGAGGCTTGGTTGGTTCAGGTTTGGCTTGCGGTTGCTCTTGGGGTTGCGGCGGAGGTTGCTGTTGTTGTGGTGCAGGCTTTGGCTGTTGCTGTTGAGGAGCTCTCTGTTGCTGTTGTGGGGGTGCGTGCTGTTGTGGTGGTGCTCTCTGTTGCTGTTGTGGGGGTGCGTGCTGTTGTGGTGGTGTATGCTGTTGTGGTGGTGCGTGCTGTTGTGGAACATTTTGCCTTCTGAAAAATTCATCTGGAAAGCCTCGTCTCTCGAACGAATCGTGCCAGGGATCCCTGTCGAAATGCCTCGGTTCTCGCACGTACTGCGTGAACTGTTCCGGCCTCTGGCCGAATATTCTTTCGGGTTCGGGCCTGTGTGCAAACACTTCCGGCTCAGGTCTGAACACTCTCTCGGGTTGTGGTTCGCGATGAACGTACGTAGCATTTGGCATCACGGGGTCATCTCTGCCCTCGACGTGAATCGGTATCACACGCTCTGTCACGTTGCCGTGCGATTTTTGTTGTGGCTCCTCGTGTTGCTGCTGTACATTGTCCTCGGAGACGGGATCACGATTGACGGGTATGTTGATACTGGACACGAACCGCTGGCGGTTATCCGGAGGGGCCGACATCGAGCGCTGGTTTCTATCATTCACCGGTTCTGATTTCTGACCGAGGTCAACTGTGTTGCTTTGCTGGATGTTTTTGGCACGCCCTGAAACAAAATAAATCTTGCACTAGTGTGTATAATGCCTCAAGACCCCATAGACAGTATTTTTGTAGAAGTACATTAATTAAAAACTGATTCTTGCTAATAGTCAATAGTCAATAATTATTATCTGGGAGACACAATTTAGGTTCTTAGATCCCTGCTACAGGATTTGCAAGAAGAGTGACTAATATTTGCTTCAGTTCAGAAGGGGTTTTGAGATTTAAGGTATCTAATGGGATATGGTTTAAATATATTTCATTACTGGCAAAAAGGAGTTCAAATTGCTCTATTTTGAATTTACATTGATTTCCAAGAACACTTTAAATTTCAAGCTCAGATAAAACATTATTTCCCAAAATTTAAGTAACAGTTATAACATTTCATTCCTTTTTCATATGTGAAACCTTATAAATTTCTTTGGAAAAATTTAAATGTGTGGGATCATTTGTAAATATCTATTTATAGGATGAAGGTGAAGGCACTTAGTTAAAGGTTAATTTTTTGAAGGCCAAAACTGACTATGGAAACTTACCTCTGTCTTGCGGCTGCTCCTGCGGCCTCTCCTGCGCTTGATGCTGTTCTTGCGGCTGTTGGTCTTGCGAATAGTACTGCTGGTATGGTTGCTGTTGCTGTGGTTGGTAAGATGGTTGCTTCTGTTGCTGCTGCTGTTGGTGAGGATGTTGTTGTTGTTGTTGTTGCTGGGGCCTCTGGTGCTCCCTGTGGAACTCTTCCGGAAAATCCTCGTCAAACGGGAAGCCAAACCTCTCAAAACTGGTGCTAAAGGGCTGGTCGCGGGGCCGCCTGTGTCGCAGGTCCTGCAAGTGTTCGGCAAACTCCGGGTGGCGCTTGGCTATGTCGTCAAGCTGGTCCCGGAACGAGCCGTCTCTCTCTCTGGTATTGCGATCGAACGGGAAACCGGTCTGTAGACAAGTGAGAAAGTGAGGTTAGTTGAGGAATGTTTGAAAATTTGCTGGTTTAGCATTACAAAAGCATAACTGCTCTAAAGCTATTTTGGAGTTGATCCTGATACTACTTATATGTTGTTATTGTTACAATTAACTTGTGGAGAGTAAGTTTTCCAGATACACTGCCAAGAAGTTAATAATATAACAGAAAGATGGTCTTTGTCCCTTTTTGTCTTCGTCTGTTGTTAAATATAGTATTATATGAAAATTAGAAAATAGGATCATATACCCACGGACAGTCTTAGACTTTGTGGGATAATCAGTTTATTTGTTACTGGTTAATATTGCATTGTGTCTATTGTTTGTATGATTGTATAATTAAAATGGAATTGCTGTTGCTATTTGTAATTGTACATATATCGTATTTAAACAAATAAACATTATTATTATTATTTATAAAGACAGGACATCCGAAATAATGTTTTCAAACGAATTCAAGTTATTATTATTATTAATTAAGTGGATGAAGGCATAGAGGTATGATGTAGGGCAATTTAAACCTAAAGTAGTATTAATTAACACCTACACCCTGATAAAGGGGTAGAAAATTATTGTCCTTTTACATAGGCGCCGACTCCGCGGGTGCTCCGGGGCTCGAGCACCCGGCCAAAAGTTTGGTCAGGTTGAGAGAATTAGCAGACATCATAAGCCTGGATGAGTTATGATGAGTTTGTAAAAAAATCGTCCATAAGGCTAAGCACTTTTGCGTTATTTACACAAAGTAAGGTTAACTAGTCGTTTTTTGTTTTTGTTTTCTTTTTAGTTTTTTTTTGTTTTTCTTTAAAGACTGCGTCTTAAAATTCAGGGGACTTCCTTTGAAGGAAGTAAGAGACAGATATCTAGCTGATTCGTCGGGATGAGAGTCCGCTGAATTTTAAAACGAGGCCTTTTTTTATAAAAATACCTTTATTTTATTTCATTCTATTTTTGGTAGGGTGATAACTGTTCGTTTTTTGTTAAGTACTTTTATTTAATATTTATAACTAAAAAATGTATATGTATACCTTGGGCACCCAGCCAAATTTTGAGAAGTCGGCGCCTATGTCCTTTTATAATTTTGAGTTAACTAATATGACTGATTTAATAATTTATTAAAAAAATATTTTCACTGAAGTAGCCCATTATTGTACGATTTTTTCAATAAGTAGGCCTTGGGGAGATGTAAACATCAAACGTTAGATGCGGAGCCATCGCCCGTCAAAAGTGACCAAATATTCAAAACCCGGTTAATAAAGGCCCATTTAACTTTTCGTACACATTGCGAAATTGTTACCTATAGCAGCGCAATCTTTCAGTATAAATATTTTAGTAAGTTTGAATATCAATAGATTTGTTATGGAGGCTGCACAACAAGCAGCAGTTTGGTTCTTTTGTTTGAAGGCGCCGGGTCTTATTATACTTGACCTAGGTAGAGCGATCGTCAAAGTCAAGCAACGCCGCGCGCAGTTAGTTCATGGATGGGTGATCCCGTTTGATTATTTTCTTGCCTAATAAATTTTTTTTTCCGATTTAAAAAAAAATATATATGTAGGTACCTACCTCGGCACCGAAGTTCTTTTTATGATTCATGTGGTTTATTCACCTCGGCCGGAGGCCTCGGCAACTAAATTCCACATGAGCCATAAATAGTTGAACTTCAGTGCCTTGGTACATAAATAAATATTCTTTTAGATTATTATTGCTCCCACCGCTCTAAGTATGATATTATGATTAGTAAATATATTAGCTGGAACTTCTATGCTGAAACCAATCGTTCCCCTTTTGATTTTTCTGAAGGAGAATCAGATTTAGGTTCAGGGTTTATAGGCAGTTAGTATTGAAATGTTGAATTAGGGAAAGTATTATACAGGGTGTTTCACAATTTTCTTCCTGGGATTATTATATTGTTTTAATAAACAAATATTAATATTTAAATTACTTTTGCTTTAATTGCAGTCATTTTCAAGAAAAAATAAGGTATTTTTTAAGTTTTGATTATTCTGAAAACTTGTCGGACATGACGATATAATGTCAACACTATAACAGT
This sequence comes from Pseudeuparius sepicola, assembly GCA_963920635.1. Lineage (NCBI taxonomy): Eukaryota > Metazoa > Arthropoda > Insecta > Coleoptera > Anthribidae > Pseudeuparius > Pseudeuparius sepicola. The sequence continues at coordinate 13,723,070 of OY987304.1, forward strand.
ACGATAACAAAATCCGGAGTAGGCAACTGTATTAGTAGAACAAAAATTATTTAAGAAAAGTTGTAGCAGAACCCCTAAAAAATGAAACTGAAGACGGAATTTCAATTTTGAGAAAAAAATTGCCTGCCTATCTATAAAATTAAAATATTGAAAACTCGATTGAAAATTAAATAAGTATTTAAATGAAAATTCTATATCATTGTATCGGTAAGAGAAAACACTTTTGTTGAACATTATTTGTCTAAAATTAGCTTAAAAAATAATGTGGACTTGCTTCTGTGAAAATAAAACTAGGGATGTACCGGAATTCCGGCGATACCACTAAATCCGGCCGATCCGGCCGGAAATTTCGAAATTCTCTGAGTAAACACTAGTTGCTGGGCTAGATAAAAACTGCCTAACTAAATTAATTAGACCAGGAAATGTTTCACAGTGTTTGTCCCACCACTCAATTGGGTTTGACTTTTTATTAATAATCGACATTCCATAGTAAACTTCAAGTTGATGGAGTATGTTGCCTTTTCAGTTTTTTTGAAATTTGAAAAAACTTGTTCAAACATTGAAATAACGTTGAGTTGTTGAAATTTGAAATACTTCTTATGTAAGTCCTGGTCCGGCCGGAATTCCGGTGGTCCGGTCCGGCTAGCGGCCGGAATTCCGGTTCCGGCCGGATCGGCCAAATACCCGATCCGGTACATCCCTAAATAAAACAATTGGGTATATAGATCGTAGAGTGCCTTGTTTGGCGAAATGTTCTTGTGCTTCATCCTTTATTCACTGTATTTCACTATTTAGTTATTATATAGTACCTAGCTTATCAATGGTAATCGGAAAATTACACTCATTCACTATCTAAAATAGGAAACATTAACGCGAATTATATTTTGCAACAAATTTCACGGATTTATTTAATTATGGATTTATTCCCGGTATCTCTCCTTATTTGTACACAAACAAAACTGTAATTTATTCACAGACATTTATATTTATTTATCCGCTATACTCGTAAAGGTATGAGTCACTAGCGAAAATAAAAATATTCTGCCGACCAATGATTAAAAATTTTGGGATTTTTTGCCGAAATCAAATAACTTACATGAATTTCATAATCCATTGTTTCAGGTTTTCCGTGTTCAATAATCAACGGAATGTCGATTACAGGTTCAGCCACTGACATTATTCTAAACTAGATAATAAATAAAAAAATATCACTAATCAGTCTTAACAATCGCGCACTTTTTTAAAGACTACCACTTGCCGGCAAGGTAAGTAGTAAACTCCGAGTTAAAACACTTTTATGCTGCCTTCACGACGAATTTCAAAATTATGGCGGCTCTCCCACTCGCCAAGTTACTTTTATACGGTTTGCACCGACTCGCGCGTAGTCTAGCATGTTCCAGAGAATTTCTAGAATATACGTAGGCTCTGAAATTGGTGGGAGAGAGATGGGAGAATTACATATTGAACAGTGATTCTAGAAATGTCAGGAACTGTTCTAATGCATTATGCATTTAAGGACGGAAATAAAACGTCATCACCTCGCGACGACCTTCATTTGACCGTGTTCCTAACTAGGATAAATGTTGCTAAAACAGAAATTGGGTAATGGAGTGCAAAAATTGCGCAAGTGTCTGTAAGATGGCGCTGGAGTTGGAGACCGGCCATTGGTACAGAGCGAGAATAAAAAGTAATGTTTCGCCTTGCTAAAATACATTTCCGTTCCTTATAAGTTGTTTTGTTGCCCGGCAAGGTCGTTGGTCGGAACCAGGGGTCTAGGGGGAGGCAGGCGGACCGACCCCCTTTTTTTATACAAATAACAGCACATCGCTTCCATCCTGGCGTATTTTGGGATTGAAACTGTGAATTGTTAAACACAAAATAATAATATGAATATTTACGCTCCTTTATTTTTCTATATTTTTTCATAGTTATTAAGAATATTGTTGAGTAAAATATTAAGTAAGAGGACTACCTTTCGGCTGTCAAATCTACTGTCATGACATAATAATTATCCCTCAAAACCGCATGAATGATCACAATACTTACCCTAACTGACATGTAGAATTTATGTCACTATAGTTTTATCTTTTATCATTCTATTAACTTTTCATTAAGTACTTAATATTGATAAACCGAAAGAAATTAAAATTCTGTTGTATTTGATCCAAAGTTGACGTAAAGTAGTGAATTTTGTTAGATACGTGAAATACCTACTATTTGCTGATATCTTAATATATGTATTATTTTGGCATACATTTAGAGTAATGGAAAATGTAATGTAAATAAATTTATAGGTACTACCATAGAAGAATTTACGTAGTAGATTCTTCTATGGTACTACCTAAATGCTTGCCGGTACATCAACTTTGTGTCAAACAGAATTTTAAAGCGTTAATATAATTTTCTTTCTAAAAGACATATTCTTATCGATATTTTTTGGTAATAATAAAAATTAATAAAATTATAGAATGATACTCGTATATTATGTTGTATAGCTAGTGATATAAAATAGTTTTTACGAAGTACCTAATGACTTTTTAAAATTTTAAGAAATTTTATAAATAGGAAATAGGCGCTTATGTAACATTAAAATAGAAACGACTTTTTCAAGTTAAACGTTTTGAAATTGTAACAAATAAGTCAATTTTTAGGGATTTTATTTTTTAAATATAATTTTTGACAGATAGCGAAAGTCACGTGACCACGTTTGAGTCGGTTCTTTTTCCTCGTTTTTAATCGAAAGGTAACCCCAAAGTTAAGTGCATATGTGTTCTATTATTATCCGTTAATAAAAAAATATGTTTAAATTAATAAAAAGATACATTTTGCACCATCTTCATTTTTTCCAAAAAGGTTTTTTGGTTATAACTTTTGTTTGACGTTCGATTGTTTTTTTCCAAACGACATTACATTGTTTGGAAAAAACTACAACAAACTGGTTTTTAAATCATTAATTTGTCTAAAAAAATACGGAATGGTTAAAGTGAATGTTCCTATCACCTTCAGGCGGACACCCTGTACCTAATAAAAATATTATTAAACAAATAAAAGTACTTTTTGAAATTGAGCCCATGTGTTGACAGGTGGCCGTGATTACAGCCCAAAAGTAAAGTGACACACATTGTTTAATGTGCTTTTTGAACCTAACAAAAAAAGTTTATCAAAATCGGGAAACAAATAAAGATATTTTACCAGGGTGAGGTCACACTGTAGATGTTTAACATATAGGTACAGAAGATGTTCTTTCGCATCAATATATCGTTTTCTTTTTTCATTTTTTATTTTCGAGATATGTATTTATCTTAATTATTGCGTTACTTAAAATGTGTGTTTGAATGTAGTGTTAATGCAAACGAAGAAACACCTTATGTACACATAAAAGACCATGTTTCATTTCATTGAAAAAACTAAACATAATTTTGTAGAACTTTTAAGCCAGCAATACCAGCGCAATACTATACCTACAGAAAATGTGCCGAATCACATTCTTTAACTAAAGATATGCCTTTAACAGTAAAAACACAGTAGATATTCAAGTGACCTTGAAAACGTCGTCTGCCTACAAGTGAAAACGTGCGTCTTACATTGCACCTCATAATATGCTTCAACTTTTATGTGATTTTTTTGTGATTTTCGTTTTTGAGATATTTATAATAGCTGCATTTATTAAAATGGAACACCCGGTATAGATAATTTTCGACATACCTATACATATAGATATAACGATTGTGTTTTCCTCACGAAAAATACATAACGGCGACATAACTATAAGAACATAACAGTACCCAACCCACACGTATGTATAAATAATGCAAAATCAACTAAAGCGGTTTTTAGTGCCGCCGTGTACCTTTCAAGCTAAAAATCAATGAACCATTGCTAAAAAGAGAGGGGTTAAAATCACAGATCGGAGTCTTTGAGCTACGAGGGTCTCCCGAATATACCTTTTGAAGTTTTATATTATTTTAATATTAAAAATTCGCAATTCATAGTATATAATAATATGGAAGTAATACAAAAACATAAAAAAGTAATCAGACAGCTTAGTTGATTGAATATTATATCGCCAAAACGTAAAATTGATCATATGAACATAATATATGTAATTATTAAACTGGACCTGTAACAACAGCGTCAACCGTTCATCGATCGTCTGTTTTTCGCGCCATCTGATAAATAATAGCCACACTTTTGCATTCCCGCTGCATAATTTAAGGGGTATTTTGCCTATGTTTTTTATTTACAACAAGACTGGATAATTACAATGTTTATTACCGTGTTTTCGTTCCGAGCATATTCCGAAACCTATGCCAATCTTAACGAAGGTAAAATTCCGGCTCAAGAGACAAAATAGACGAATTTATGCCGGCATAAAGTTTGAAATTCAAAAAAAAATTCCGTCCATAACTTTTAAAATAGTGTCATTAGTATCTATGAATATTTTAAAAATACCCGTGTTTTTTGTAATCCTTTGAAATTCGCTACTTTTTCCAGCTAGTTGGAAATAAAAATACATTGATACAGGCAACCAAACATACAATGGCGAGGCCCCCCTTAATGTTTTATAAACTGTTGTTAAATCTGTGGAGGATGGGAGATGTGTACGAATTAGAAAAATCGTCAGGAAAAATCTGAATTTCTAATTTTATGGCTCAACTAACTGTTCAGGTACCTATCGCTTTTATGGATATTTTTCATCTGGATTTAGAGAATATTTTATTGAATATGAACATGCAGGCGTAACTTGCCAGTTGTAGATTTTGCTTATTCACGCATTTGCATTTGAGATATAGGGGTTTATAAAGATAATATCTAGCAAAAATATCCCTTGATGTAAAATCATATCTAGGTAGGTATAGTGTGTCCCCGGATTGAGCTCACATAATAAGGTGTAAATAACAAAAAAACTCGAGTTGAAATTTGTGCTTCTGGGGATCAGCCCTGCTTGGTTTGGAACTAATTTGTGATATAATTTTAGTTTCGAAAAATCACGTATGACTTGTAAATTAAGAAGAAACTAATTTTCCCACATCAGTATAAAGTGCCCTTTTTGGTAGGTTTTGCGGCAAAATGTTATTTTGACTCAATGTACAGCACGTGCGTGGTGATTCAACATTTTGACCCATAAAATGGCTTTTTTCGATCTGTAGCCAGTAACACGCATAATTTAAAACTTTTAGTCAATACAAATTTTAATCTAAGTAATTACTCACATTTTGAGACAAAAATTATTTAAAAATATTTATCACAATGGCCGTTATTGGCATTTGCGCAAAAAGCCTAATGACGGCCATTGTGATAAATATTTTTAAATAATTTTTGTCTCAAAATGTGAGTAATTACTTAGATTAAAATTTGCATTGGCCAAAAGTTTTAAATTATGCGTGTTACTCGCTACAGATCGAAAAAAGCCATTTTATGGGTCAAAATGTTGAATCACCACATACGTGCCCTACATTGAGTCTTAAGGATACCTACTTGTTCAGAATGAAAAACTGAGTAAGTTTGTGATATTTCGAAAGTCTAGAACTACCTACCTACTTTGATTTTTTGGCATTTCCCCACTTTTTTAGAAAAGTGCACTTTGTGTAGCTTTCACATCAAAACGTTATTAAGAAAACTTGTTCATAATGAAAAACCGTATAGGTGTGAAAATTTTCGAAAGCCTAGGTCTACTTTGATTTTTGTGCGTTTTAATTTTTTTAGCAGAAAAAATCAAAGTCGAATTGGCTTTCGAAATTTTCACCCCTATACAGTTTTTCATTATGAACGAGTTAACATTTTGTCGTAAAACCTACAAAAAGGGCACTTTACTGACGTGGAAAATTATTTTTTTCATGATTTCCAAGGCATACGAGATTTTTCGAAAGTAAAATTATGTCACAAATTAGTTTCAAACCAAGCAGGGTTGATCCCCAGAAGCTCAAATTTTACTCGAGAATTTTTTGTTATTTACACCTTATAATATATGAACTCAATCCGGGGACGCACTGTATAATACTTACACAGCACAGCAGCATTATAAATATAGGTATGCATTATCTTGAGGATTTAGAGATTCTGATCAGTTTTGAAATGTTTAAGAGTTCTATAATATGATTTTCTTGTGTAGTGCTCCTTCAATTGATCAATATAAAGTTCATATAAGATGGGTACTTGCAATTGTATGTTTGACAGGCCTACCCAGCACATAACTCCGTCAAAAACGTGTTACCAAATAAATTAGCAATAAATCAATAAATAAAGTTCAAATATTTCGAGCTTATGAAACAAGAAATCGATATTTTGTTCAGAACATTTTTTAAAGCTACAACTTATTAAATAGAGCTATTGGAAAATATACCTACTCTTTATACATATAGAACTAATAAACATTTTCCTACCCCTATTAGCAGTCAGGGGCCAAAAGTAATGAACTCATAACCAAACATCTTTTGACTAATCACGAATTTGCATTTTCATTTAAAAAACATCTATCTACGACATAATAGTCGTGGAAAAAGCATAGTACTCAACTAGCGAATTATGTTCGTTACTCGTTCGGACTATTACTCTCCTCGCCCTGCGTGGTCGGGCCGCAATTAAATAAGTAATGACTATCATATTGTTAAGTTATATATTATATTGTTCTAGCAATAATTATAAACATTATAAACATGTACTCATTATTATGATTATGAGCTTGTTAACTCGTTAAAACATGGCCTTAACATGGAGGATGGAAAAGAAAATATCGTATTTAAAATCACGACACGAGTTCCTATTTTTAGCTTTTACGTATGTGGCGCATATTTCGGGTCATTCTGATAGCCATTTATTTGACTATACGTGACAGGTGCGGAAATTGCAAGATTTAGGTGTATTTTTCGTAAAACCGACACGACACGAAAAAATGTCGCATTTTCTTCCGCATCATATAAAATATTTGTAGTTTCTCGTCACGAGCCAAGTTTCTGATATACATCTTGGGTATCTACTGGTACCTACATTTATTATTAAATTAAGAATTAGATGATGCCACTATTCAAAAATTGTATAGTGTTTTGAAATAATACCAAAAAAAGCAGAAATCAAAACTAGCAAAGAAAATTGTTGTTACCAATACAACATTAATGTAATTTTCTGGTGCTTAGTGGCTTGTTTAATTGTAATGTCATTATATTTATTTTTTCTTTCCTTTTTGTAGAATATTTTATCGTAAGTGACAATTTTGACGTTTTACTCACAAAATAATACACTACATTTTCAGGTGTTTTTCTCTTGGTCAATTTTTATTCTTGGCGAATTTCAAAACATCATCGATCTCTGAGGATTCAACTACTTAATGGCGCTTCAACTGTGGTTCCACTTGAGTTTAAAAAGGGAACTGAATAGGGAGCAACTTATAGAATAGAACATTTCTCAAGGTGAATCCAGTGGCGTATCCAAAAATTCCACTTGATCCTTACAATGGATGTGTCTATAAGTAATAGTATCCTCCAAATCCTTGCGACAGGCCAAGTCGATAACAGAGAACTAGAGATTTTAGCACAATCGGCTACTTTGTTATTTTTCTTCATTTCTCTGCAGGCCCATGGATTCTAAATTTAGTATTAGGACACTATTGTGATTTAATTCTGAACAAACCTTGGTTCAAATAATATTATTTGTCTACATATTTTGGAATGCACTGTAGATTTAATTTTACGGGAGTACGAGGAAACAATGCGCTTTACTTAGCAGTGTGCAAACAAATGCAAACTGTATTTATTGTAAAAAGGTTATTGTATTTTTTTATTTATTGTAAAAAGGTTACAATTTAATGCTAACACATTCTATAACTTGCTTTTTACAACCCTGTAAACTACTTGAAAATACAACCTTCGATAACATATTTGAATTTATGAAATTAATTCATGTTTCAAGCCAGTGAAATCTGTACAGAGTTTATTTTCGCCTAGTGGTTAACTTTTGCATTTTGCAAAACGCCTACATTTGAAATAAAAAAAAAACATTCATAATATCATTTAAAATAAGGAGAGAAAGCATTGGCGACATTTTGCACAAATCAGCTATATACGTTTAACATAATGGTGACGGTATTCTGGTCTGGCGAATCCTGGGTGCGGTTGCTTTCTTCATTATTTTCGATTGCACCGACTGGGATTTTTTGAACTGAGGTGTGGTTACGTTTTTTTTTAATTAATTGGCACAAATTCGATATCGAATAGTACACTTACATGGCCCCAACAAATTAACCTATTAATTAACAAACAAATTTTGATGGTTTCTAGCTATATTTCAAATCTTTTCATCGGTGTGATGCTAGCCGTAGAGAATAAATCGATTATTACAGTAGACCATGGAAATCACGTGAAACAATAAGTAGCACAAAACTGTAAAATGAGAGATCGACAAATGATTTCCATAGCCTACTCTACAAAAAATCGAGATATTCCCATATACCTATAGCAACCTTAGGTAAATATATTAATATACAGGTATATGGATATTCCCTAGACTAGCCACGTGAACTGTATGTTCGTTGAGTGTGTTAACTTTAACCATTGATTAAGGTATGAATTCCTTATTCAATGCTTTAACTCGAGAGAATTCATTATTATATACGGTTTGAGATATTCTTAAATTTTTCTATAATATAATTGATATCATAGGTTAAAAGAGCCATAGATAGTCAAAAGCATTGTTGAAACCGTCCGCAAAAAACCTGCTACACAAACTTTCAAACTCTAATTTTTGAGCGAAAACAAATTAAAACAGATAAATAATAATATCTTACAATTTTTATGACTCGATGCTAAGTTCAGATATACAGGGTTACCAACTTTAAAACTGTACAAATCCGTAAAATCTTCATTTTTAGAGATAATCGCCTAAACTTTTTTTTGTTTGAAAGGCCTTCAAAAACCGCTTCTTTTGACCTTTCTGCCATTTTCAAAATGCAAATCCAGGGCCGGCTGCGATTTTTTTATACCAACGATTTTCACGAAAACCATTTAGCGATTTTTTTATTTCAAATCTGACCCCACAGAGTTAATCAGACCACGCCAAAACCCCCCTATACCAAATTTGAGCAAAAAATATACAGGGAGTTCCATTCTGCGGGGTGTCAAAGTTGAGCAAAATAGGCATTTTAAAGGCATCTGGCGAGTCAAGTGTGCCATTGTATCCCTTCAAAACAGTTGAATGGTCAACAGGACCACTCAAAATATTGGTGTGAAAAAATATTCACTACAAAAATATACAGGCTATTTTTCTCTGAGAAATCTCAAAATTCTGAAATTTTATGAAACTTATACGGATCAAGAGTGCTCTGGAATCATTGAAAAAATATTGATAAACACAAAAAATATTGGATTTTTTTCAACAAAGTCACTGTCTAAGATGATACATTTTCTGTGCGTTTCCTGTTGTGGCACACTAGCTACCTTAACTGATATGAACTGGCAGGCTTCTGTATTATTGAGATTTAGTTCATTTATAGTGTGTGGAGCGTTTTTGCTATACTCGATTTTTGTCCAGTATAAAGTTCCAAAAATTCAGTATTTTGAGATGGCACAGATAAGAACACTCTGTATATTTTGTATTGGACCTTTGCACACCAACACCTTGAGTGGTCCTGTGGACCATTCAACTGTTTTGAAGGGATTCCATGGCACACTTGACTCGCCATATGCCTTTAAAATGCCCATTTTGCTCAACTTTGACACCCCGCAGAATGGAACTCCCTGTATATTTTTTGCTCAAATTTGGTATAGGGGGGTTTTGGCGTGGTCTGATTAACTCTGTGGGGTCAGATTTTAAATAAAAAAATCGCTAAATGGTTTTCGTGAAAATCGGGGGTATAAAAAAATCGCAGCCGGCCCTGGATTTGCATTTTTAAAATGGCAGGAAGGTCAAAAGAAGCGCTTTTTGAAAGCCGATTATCTCCAAAAATGAAGATTTTACGGATTTGTACAGTTTTAAAGTTGGACACCCTGTAGGTATTCTAATTTAGTTATTAGGTTTTATATAAAATTTCATGTGAAATATTTGGTGTAGCGTGCGGAAATTTCAACAGTTGATATATAATTTTTGACGAACCCCCAAAAATGACGGAAGTATTAGCGAGGTGCTGTTGGTTTTGCCATACCTCAAAACTAGGCCTGAGACAAAATATCGATAAAATCGAAAGTATCGATACTATCGATTTTATCGATACTCGATATTCAATTTCGATAAATCGAAATATCGATATTATCGATTTTATCGATATTTTCGATCTTTCCGATTTTATCGATCTTTTCGATTTTATCGATCTTTTCGATTTTATCGATCTTTTCGATTTTATCGATCTTTTTGATTTTATCGATCTTTTCGATTTTATCGATCTTTTTGATTTTATCGATCTTTTCGATTTTATCGATCTTTTCGATTTTATCGATATTTTTGATTTTACCGATCTTTCCAATTATATCTATCTTTTGATAGGAATAAAGGAAATTGCTGCACCCATTGCGTCCAGACCGCGCCCGCAGAAAGCCGATCGAACTTTTTTTGTCTAGCTTCTTAAATAAAATTGATTATATCGATTTTATCAATAAGATTAATTATATCGATAAGATCGATTTTATCGATAAGATCGATTTTATCTATAAGATCGATTTTATCAATATGATCGATAAGATCGATTTTATCGATAAGATCGATTTTATCGATAAGATCGATTTATTGATTTTATCGATATTTTTTCAGTATCGATTTCCGATACTGAAATTCGGAGATCGAACAGCCCTACTCAAAACCCCAATTGCCGATTAGCGGCGTGTGTCCAACTGTCCACAGGATATATGCCAATATGACAAACATCCTATTTTCTCAAGTGCCTTGTCTAGGGTAATGAATATTTAAAAAATATTTTTTTGTTGATGGATTAAGGTTCACTTAAAGTATTAATTGCCCTGATCTCGTTGCTCCATCTTATACAATAAAATTAGAAAAATAAACATGTTAGTCTAAAGAGGTTCTCTTACATTAAAAATCAGATCAAGTTTGATGTAAGTATTATTTCAAAGAAAGATGGATTTTTGCACCTGTATTAAAGAAGGATGTTTTTGCGGCATATCAGGTCAAGGATAATCAATTGAAAAAAAAATGCACTCTAGCCGGAAGCTGGGATTCGAACCCGGGTCTCCTGCTGTAGCCGCAGGAACTTAACTAGAGGTGAGCAGAATCGAGTAAAAGCAGAGCATATAAAACAACCAGCAGTATAACTTGCTCGAGAAATCATCGGCCAATTCAATGACCTTGAGCCATAATGGGGGAATAGAAGTCAGAGGTGTAGTCGAGAAAATCAATTCAGAAATACAGAGTAGTATTAGTAAAGTATATAGTGTGTGGTAAGCACAAGCAGCTCTGACCCCTTCCTGGGATCCTTTATTTAAAAATACTAGCACAAAGCACAATTTAGAAAAAGCACACTCCACGGCACTGTAATATCCCTCATACAGCCAAAAAAAGAACTGCCCAATCGCCCCGACACTGCATCCATTTGACAGAATCTATTCCCCAATGGCAGCTGCGCGAACAGGTGCGCAGAATTTTCCCGCCATGGGGAGTTTTACTACTGGTTGTTTTATATGCTCTGGTAAAAGTATCGATAGTACTCGATTCCTTAAAGTACTCGTAGTATTCGAGTACTGGTGTACGAGTACCGAGTACGAGTGCGAGTACTCAGTATTGCTATTGAACAACGAATACAGTTCCTTAACCAAGTTACCGGAGCATACGGGTTCCGTCGGCTAGGTCTAGGTGATATATTCCAATTGATTGTTAGTCTGTAGCGGTGAGATGTAGGAACGGACCTCCTAAATAAAGCTGTAGGCGTTAGAGGGTGGAGGGTAACCATTCCCTATTGTTGGTTATGTAAACTTCCTATTTGTTCTTCTACCCATAATATTCGACATATAGCGACTGAACCCAAGTATCGAACGTGGAAATTCTAAACTACAATGTCAAACTAAGAATATTAACAAAGAAAGATGGATTTTTGTACCTGTAATAAATAAAGGATGTTTTGGTGGCATATATCAGGTCTTTAAACACAATAGTGAAACAAATCTATTCTAAATTTAATTTATGCATTTTACACTTTTTAATTACTTAAGCAAATTGCAGTCAAAAATCGGAACAATAGTTTTTTTTTAAATCCAGAGACATAAAAGTATAAAAAAAACTATTTAGGCTAATATGATTTTTTTTAATAATTTTATTGTGAACACTCCATACCTATAGAGAGCAACGAGACCAGGGAAATTAATACTTTAGGTGAATTTTAATCTAACAAAGTAGTCTTTTTGAAATACTCCCTACTATTCGTAAATGGTACTCGAAAAAATAGTATTTTTGCCATATGTGCATATCTGGATACAAAGAGTGTGTCCGCGTGTCCGCGTTTGTTTGTGAACATTCGAGAAATCTATATAGAGCCGAGAAAAATTTGCAATTATATATTTTTTAGATTCACCTAATAGTTCAAGAGCCGGCCGCATGATTTCAACTCTCATAAGCTTATAGAAAAAAAGATGTTATATAAAATGTAGAGAGTATATTTCTTTACTTGAAGCGAGTAGGTTCCCTCTGATAATATAGGCCCGATCATTGTTATTTAAAGAAGTTGTGGATAATTTTTAATTTTTTAATAGGTACAACCCGTCCCACGAACACATTTACCTATTTTTCGCAAAAGTCTTTTGATAAATTCGAGAAGTGCCGTTCTAAAAATCCAAGGAGTAGGTAAATTTCTTAATTGGGTCTTGTACTTTCCTCCAGTACCAAAAGAAACCTCGAAAATCCGATATTTTTTAACCAAGTTTCCCGACTCGCGATTGCCAAGTTTCGAGAAACGGGACGGTTGTAGAATTAGCGAAATTGACGGGAAATCCTGAGGAACCGCTCTTATAAATTGCGTGTTTTTTTCTAATTTTTAAATTTTTAAAAGGCACCGGAAGCATCTGCACCTCACTTGAAGACTTGAAGGAAGCTTTAAAAATTCCGACACCAGAGCCCCGAGCCGAAATAACTTAGCTGTAGCTCGGCGAAAAAGGGCAATTTCTACAGTTTTCTGACTTTGGCTTTTAGGTGACGGAAAATTCCGACCAATCACGTAAAAAAGATGCGTCCCACCTGTGTTCGTCGTTTTTTTCGCCGAAAATCCTTAATAACTCGAAAATGGGAAATAATTTACCTGAAAAAGTTGACTCGTTCTCCGGCCATCTTGCCATACCGTCAGATCTCCCGAAAAACGCGTTTGAAAAAAATTTTTCCTGCGCATCAAGCGGTATATGGCACTGGCTGTATGTATAGCGGGACTTCGCACACAACTCGCGTCCCCGAGGTCCAGACTTGCCCCCGTCTTTCGCGCCGTATTTAACCGTGGAGGATTTTCGGGGCTCCGAAAAAAATACGCCTATCGGATTTCTAAAGGACCGATAGACCCTTTTTTATTATTGCTACATGGGCCTTCTTTCCTATTTTGTTCTATAATCATGAGAGTAGATTTGCCTAAAAATTTACCGCAACTTCTTTAAATAACAATGATCGGGCCCATATAAATTGAGAAATTTTCAGAACACCATATTAGGGATTTATTTTTTAAAAATCTGATCCCAGGGCGTTATTTGGCGTTACTTCAAATCTCTATGTAAACAATTTCATCGAAAAAAAAACCGAGCGGTTTACTTTTCATAAAGGTTTCATTACAACAGAACCAGAGAACAACCAAGTAAGAGAATACAAACTCGGAGTGCGGTCATTGTTGTCTTACTTGGTTGTTCTCTGACAGAACTGTCGCCCGAGCCAAGCAGTTTATCGCATAAGAAGTGTGCCTTGAAATGTCGACAAAATAAAGGAACAAATAAATGAAAACGTATTTTTATCATTCTGTTTTGACGACCTGCAATGCCTTAAATGGTATATTACACAATAATAAACTTGTGCGCATAAAAATCAGCCCACCGTTAAACTTTTGAATTTTACTATACATTTTTTTAGAAATTATCAGAATATCAACAAAGAAATGCTGTTTGAAATACAATAACATGCCTTCATATAAAAATTCCAACCTCGGTCAGTCAAGGTTTGAAAGTTGAAAAAACCTTATAGCCGGGGATAGCCTTGAAAAAATACGTTCTAGAAGCCTCCAGAACCACTCTTGGAAATTGCGTGGTTTTTCGTATATCTTGATTTTTCGGGGGCGCCGAGAGCATCTGAACCCGACCGGAAGACTTGGGGAAGCTTAAAACGACGCCGGCCTCAGAGACCCAAGCCGAAATAACATCGCTGGAGATTCGACGAAAAAAGGCGATTTTTTGACAAAATCGCGAAATTGTCGAAATAACTTTTGTAACTTAGCATATTTTTTTGATCTGATGAATAATTTCTAAAATATATATGTAGTCAACAGTCTATACACCCCAGTGTATACACACTGCATATCCTGATCCTGTGGATACCTTGTATAAACTGTGGTACCTATTGAAAATACAGGGTCTAATAAAACATTTAAAGAAGATAAAATTAATGTTACGCTCTGTATCTTGAAAAGTAAAACCTTGAATGGGTAAGTTGATTGGGAAAAGTTACTGTATTTAAAGTAAGAAACACATTTTTCCTACTTGGAAAAAATGCCAAGAGAATGTTTTTGTTTGCAATTAAAATTTACATTCGAAATTGAATACATTTTACTGCTATATAACAAGGGCGTAGATAGCTTTTTCTTCCGGGGGGGGGGGGGGGGTAATGGTAATACCTACTATTTATAGTTCGTCTGTTCCCCAATTATTAGGTTTTATTGCGATTTTATAGGTGGGTAGGTATGCATAAGTAAAGACTATTATAAAAAAAAATATAAAAATAAAATATATACTTTTTCTTTGATGAAAACAGGAACAAAACAAAAAAAAATAACAAGAAAAAAAAATAAATCAGTCTTTAAAAACCCTAACTAATCTTAAAAAAAACATTTATGAACTAAAAAACCAAGATTTGAGTCTTTTTAAAGATGAGAAACTTCTTTCGGCCGAGGCTACACTTACAGGCAGTGTACACAGAATTTTTAAAAGTTCATATATTTTTGGATATACAATTAGGATCACAAAGGTAATGTTTCAAAATCCGAATTTGGCAGACTTTCTTTGCTAAAATTTTTAAATTTAATTTTCCAAAGTTCTATTTCGCTTAGTAAACTAGCAGCTATCAGATCCTTACTTTCATTGGTAAATTTGGATAAGGTTTTGGTTTTCTTGGGAGGGGTAATTACCCCCTCTACCCCCCCCCCCCGTATCTACGCCCTTGCTATATAAGGTGATTCATTTTTTTTTACTTTACCAAATTTCAAGTAACTGGCTGTTCAAGGTGTTTGATATTAACAGATTTTATGCTAACCCATGCCGTTATAACATGCACCAAATATGACTTGAATATCTCAACTACGAGTAGTTCGGTAAATATTCAATAAGGTTCACATATTTTTTCCAACTTTAACACCCGGTAGCTTTTTTAAAAGGCCTTAAAAATATATAGTATATACAAGAAAGTGCGGTATTTTTTGGTTTTCTATCACCTGTTGAAGTGTCCCAGAATACAACTGAGTCACCCTGTATATCCGAATGAATTATTGTCTAGAGTTAAGGTGATATTCGATGTGAAATTTTGTATACCTACTTTCAGTTGGCAGTAACAGTTTTGTGGCAAGTATTGCCAGTCTAGTGTCATTTTCTCATATAAAACCACTCCTGCCAGTTCAGATTAGTTAGTGACTGTTTTCTACCGGGTATTGTAAGTGTCCTGCCTTGCCTAATAGTGCCGGCGTCCTCAGCCTGTAATTTGTACACTAGAGAGACTTCTTTTTTCCATTTTTCGGAAAAAATTATATTTATATTGATGTTGGAGAAAATAATGGGCAAAGAAAATGTTGCTGTTCGCGGAAGACATTCAAAAGTTTTGAAAATAAACAGTAGTTTTTGTATCTGCCAGCGAACAATTATTCGCCAACTAAAGGGCGGTTCTAACATTTTTGAAGTGCGGGTATTTAGTTTTTAAGGGGCAGCTTGTGGGGTGATTTCTGAATACCACTTCTCTAGGGTCCCTGGATAAATAACCAATGCAAAATATCACAGATACTGGCAAGGATACTGCAAGGATACAGTAGTGATTCAGCTGGTTGATTTTTACCTTTAATATTTCGCTTAATCACATAACCGCCTATAGTGTTGCGTGATCCCAAGTAATAGGTAGTCTCTCTCGATTTATCTCGAAGTAATATTCTTACAATTCTGGTCGTTGCGTGGGGTGGTGCCCACGCCATTTTAGAATCGCGTTCGTTTTAAGATTTCATTTCTTAGAAAGCTCACAGATTTGTTGCGCGTTGTTTACTGAGCACACTTAGCAAACTTATGGAGATATCCGAGTTATAAACAAGGTTCAAGAAAACGGAGGTTTAGGTGTGGGCTTGCTTGCAATTTCGTGGGATTTTGAATGAAAGAACTTATAGGTAACAATCGGGTGTGATATTCATTAATTTGCAACAACTTTTACCGTTTTTTCTAAGGTAAAAAATAAAAAAGTCAACAGGGAGGAATCCTTAGCATTGACAATTTTGAGACTCTAGTTCCGATTAAAAAAACATAGTATCTGACCCTCCGAATCTGTCTTATAACTAATACACATCTAGACAAGGCTTAAAATCTAGTTACATAAAATTTGGAATGCAATACGTACATTACGATTCCTCCAGATACCTACTTATTAAAGAAAATCACCAAACTTTTGCTAAAAAAGGCGGGTATTAACTTGCAACAAATTCCTCCGAACGCGCAGAACGCGCCGCGCGCGCTGCGCGAAATTCGCTAGTGAGTACGCCGCGCCAAACGCGCCAAACGCGCAAAACATTTTCCGAGGCTTGTCGGTAAACCGGATTTGTACAAAGGGAATTAGTTGTTCGCTGGTGCGCAGTGGGTACGGGAGTTTGCAGCGTTTGCTCTGTTCGCAGCGTTTGCCCTGTTCGCAGCCACTACCACGTTATCATCTGCGTCCATCTCTCTCAAGAACGCGCGGACCATCACATTTACTACTACAATGGCTACCGGAAACGCGGCGAACACAGCGAACACTCCAAACAGCACGAACTTTGCGCTAAAATGTTTGTTGCATTCTGCGCAGCGCACGAGCAGTGTCCTGCGCGTTTGGAGCATTTTGTTGCAAGTGAATACGTCCTATTATTACATAAACTGTTTAAAATGAGGTTTGGCAGCAGACTGAGGTTTTTTAATAAAATCTTTTTTACCTACCTACTGAAAACTGAGATTCACGTAGCTCTGAATTCGCAATGAAATTCGACATGGTTAAAATTATTACAATACAATTTAATATGCAAATGAACATGTTATGTCCGATCGGAAAAGAAAAGAATACGAAACGCAAATTAAAATTTCGTCTTTCCGTTGACCCAGATCGACCGATGAATACGCCGGCTTTACGTAACCTTGCAAACGCCGGAATTTTTCTATACTTGAACCTTTTAACGAGCAAGGTGAACTCTTGCTAGTTGGTTTTATTGGTTTCAGATTTCTTCGGGCGCCAACCAACTAAGAATAATTTAGAGGTCACATAAGAACATTTCAGAAACAAATACACTGATCAGAGTAACGCAACGATTCTCCAAGCAGTAACTTGAGACATTACCTTTTCCCTATCGGCGCTACCGACTCCTAAGCGAGTAGAGAAAGTGGGAAATATCATTTCTTGTGTGTTATGTTTATAATAACCTGCAATGCAAGGATTTGGTTTTTGGTCCAAGATGGCCTCAAATGGAATTGATAGCAGGCTGCCCTCATTATAAATTCAAGAGACTACCTGGGTCCGACAAAAAGCTTTGCCATTTGTTCAATGTATTTATCTGCGTTCTTCCTTGGGCGCACCCCGTAATCTCCAAATAAAAATAGGCAATAAAATGCTAATAAAGGAAATTATAAGCCATAGGCGGACGGTCGGTTGCAAAATGGTTTGTTTGGAGAATTTTATTTATTAAAATAATATTACAATTTATAATATAAAGGATCGTCTTCGGAAAATTCGGAAGAGTCGTCGTGTTCTAAGACAATAATAATAGGCTCAATTTCCAGAGGGTCGCCAATCAATTCATCAAGATTCCACATTTTATTTTCTTCCGCAATAACATGTTGTAGGTATCTCATTTCGCCAACTTTCTGCATTAATAATGTCCAGGGAATTGATCGTCAGCTGCCGTACATCTTTAACCTTATAAGTACTGTTGTCTTGCAACATGTCCTTTTATTTGGGCCCATATAAGCTCTATGGGGTTAAACTCACAATGGTATGGCGGTAGGCGTTGCACAATTATACCACGTTCTTTTGCCATTTCGTCGTCTACATACTTCTTAAATCCTGACCTATGTTGCCTGGCTATTTTTAAAAAGTTAGTTTTTGACCATTCCTTCTTCAAATTGCAGCCCCTTCTCGTTTAGCCATTCAATAATATTCGCTTTTCTCCAAGAACTCGTTGGAAGCATCTCCACTAGTCTAGAATGATAACTTGCCTTATCAGTTACAAATATGGAATTATTTGGTATCCGCTCTATCATTTGCTGAAAATATTCTTCAAATACATCGGCCGTCATTTCCTCGTGATAATCCCTGGTAGAATTGGATTGAAAGTCTAATAAACCGCCGTCTAGAAATTCATCTTCTCTTCCAACGGGAGGGCTTATACCTCTTGACCACCCTTTTGCAAACCTGGTTCGAGGGTCTTGGTATAAAACATGAACTCGAAGCCATACTACTATACTGCCAAACGACAAATGAATATGTGACCTTTATGATTATTCCTTTTATAAGGATTTTAGTTAAATAGGTGTAACTGCCTACAATTTTAAGTCTTCTAATTAATATAAAGTAATAGAAGGCACATAATTAGGGTTTTAATAATTGCCTGTATTAAAATTGCAAGGAATTAAGATAATTACCTACATCCTAAATAGTATACATAATTGCCTCAAAAAGGGCATTAATTTTGTAATCTAATAAAGATGACTTCTTACTTTTATTTTCAATGTGTAAATAGGAAAATTATCCATGAAAATATGGTTGTTGTCTGAAAGAGATTTTGACAATAAAAAACAAAATTCAGCATACGCTACTCATTCGATAGACATAACAATCATATTTTTAAAGATAATTTTTCTATTTTACACATTGAAAATAAAAGAGAATAACGCCGCCTATGGTTTACGATCATTTTATGGCCCTGGAACCTGCCCTGTGCTATAAATTCCTTTTGAACACAGTATAGTATAGGGTTGTAATCCCTCGATTTCTTTTTAATGAAGAAGGCTTGAATAAGTTGTTTTTAATGTGTAATGAGAGTTGTTCTGGCTGAATTATCCACACTGGATACAGGTCATTAAAGGAAAAACAACAACAATAACCTGCAACCACAAAATAATTATTACAACTCGCAGCTTTAGCAACCCCTGTAGCCGCACAAGTTATCTAACAGATTTTTTTGTTTGCTTTTGTCACTTGGAAGAAGTTGTTGACGATTACCAACAGAGAGAGGTTATGTGGTTCTTTGACTTGGACATATTAATGATATTTCTCATGATTCGCGTTTTCTCAGACCTTCCTCCTGTCTCTCTATTTGCTTCCTCAGTTAGAGGAAGCTTCGTGATGTGTTTAGTTTATTTACATTTTGTTTTCCTACAGCCTTTTCATTTCTGATAATTCAAAAATTTGTTCTAACTTCACCGAAACTTTACCAACATATTTTGCATCTCTGTTTAGCTTCCACACAGAGTTCCACGGATTCTTTGTGTTCCAATAATACTCACACCAACATTCACTGGATAGCAAATAACTGTGGAGTGGCGAATTTGGAACAAAAATACTTGCCGGTGACACACACCAGTATTTTTGTCCATCATATGCGACGAGGGAGGCACGTTTTAATTTTGCCTTTGTGTGGGAGGTCCGAAATAGGTGTATTTATTATTTGTTTACATAGTCCCGAAGATTCGATTATTTGTTTTAGATATTTTCTTTTGATTTCAAAATTGATTGGAATGCAGATTTGTTAAAATCTTCAATTTCATCTCGATAGAAACTGTATGAAGATTTGGCTTCATGGTGTGTTATGGTGTTAGGTTCTAAACTAAATCCCAAAGCCAACAATTCTGGAGAAACTGGTTGTTGTTGAAAAACATACCCTTTCGTCGACGGACAGGACAACCTAGCGAAAATATTGCCGCTGTGACTGAAAGCATCTGAAAGTGTTGGCAATAATCCAAAAACTCAACTCGCCGCCGTTCACAAAGATCTTCATTTCCAATCTTACAAGGTCCATAGTTAACTCAAGAAATTAGACCAGCACACTATGTGGAATACCGCGTATTTGCAAAACCAAGAAATGGATGGTGATTTTTGTAAGAAAATCAAGTTTAGCGATGAAGCGCACTTCTACTTAGACGGATATGTGGACACACTACAGAACTGGCATATCTGGGTTCCTGAGAAATCTCGGCTTTTAGTTCATGAGGAAAACAAAAACATCCACAAAAAGTCCCCGGTTGGTGTGGAGCGACTGAGCCATATTTCTGCGAGAATGCAACCAGATCTTATGATCTCACGCCGCATGCGATTTTTGGTCGTGGATTTTTTGTGAAGTCTCACGCATATTCCGATCACCACCAACAACAAATGAGCTGAAAGATAGAGTTCGACTCGTCATTAGAGCAATAGCGCTATTTTTGAACGCTAATTTTGAAAGAGTTTATTGCTTTGAATAATCGCGAAAGTTACAGCATCGACTGAGAGGCGTCAGAGTAAACAGACAACATGACGCTTGGGTGTCCAAGGCAGGCGCAATTTTTTTACCTCTTTATCATTGGCTTATTTTCTGAATTTGTGTCACAAATGAAGTTCTAATATAAACAGTTTATCAATGTGTAAATTAAAGTGGATCGATCCCTGCTTCACATAATGGTCGACAATGCAATTTCCATTGTGAGGCGTAATATCCCCTCTTCGCACCACTTTCAAGATCGCCATAGTACGCACTTTTCTCTGTGTCTCATCAGAAAATTCTTAGAAAAACGACCGAAACAAAGTTCAGAACACTTCCTAACCAATCCGTTAAAGCTTTTTTTTTTAATTTATGTTATTGTAACTCTAAATTCATATTGTTATTGCTATAATTCTTACCGTTCTCCCAAACTCGTTAGAAAACTAATAAAATGTTTATTTTGTGACTAAAGTCTATCCAAGTTAGAGAGGCAGTGGATCAAAACATTGGCCACCACGTGACCTATTCTCTTATAGGTCTGGCCGTCATAAAATGTCAAGTGTTTACGCGGCGAGCAGAATGCAGGGCCGGCTCTTCCCTCAGTCGAGTTTCCTGCATATTTTAGATCGGATCGCGAGCAGTATATTCTGTAAATCGATTTTGCTACTTAATTTAAGGAAATTTATAAAGATCCACGAAAGGTAGAAACACAAATTTTAGAACTTCTAAAAGAATTAGTTCAGAATTACAAGCCACTTGGAATCTCATATTAGTCCGACCCTGGTAATCGATCGCAAGGCGGTCATGTGACTTTGTTTATATCTACTGCCGCTGTAACTTGGATAGACTTTAGTTTATTTTGTTTGTTTGCCCCTCAGCAGATTTTGAGGTTATGTCATTTGCTCCAAATGACAGTTGATATAAATGGTTTATGGCTGACTACTTCCCTCGTCTTAATTTCCACCAATCACAAACGCGCAATTTTGAATTACAAATGGTTTCTAGATGGAAAAACTGTATGACAGCACCTGCCAGTAGTTTTTTCGAGTTTACCCGCGGCAAAACTTGACAGCTGTTGTATAATAGGTAGTATGTTTTGTAAGCTATGTGTATGCAGAATAATCTGTTGAAATAGTCTTGTCAAATACCATTCGGGGATCTAATTTTTCCTGTGAAAAAAAAAATTCAAAAAAACACAATGCTAAGTAATATTTTTTTAACAAAATGCATTCGTGCAGGTGCAAAAATCCTCGTCTTTGACTCGGATTTTTGTTGCCACCAGCGCTCATGCTTCTTGTTAAAATATTACTTATATTACTTAGCAACGTGTTTTTTCTATTTTTTTTTTCGGAAAAATTAGATGCCCTTATGATATTACTTACGAGTAAAAAGTAGATAATTAAGATCTGACCCAGTTTCGATACTTTTGGCTGATACCGACCGGAACAATTTATTTATTTACCTACTGCGCCGTAAATTCGATATCTACAAGACAAATAGCCGCGAAGTCTCGACTTTACAGGTTAACGACGGAGGTGATGTCATAGTGCAAACTTTTAACCCGAAATCGAACCGATACTGACGCCATTCCCGAGACAGGTTTTGCCTAAACTCTCAAAACACAACAATAAAAAAGTGCAAACGCGAGTAAAAGTACCCGTCCAATTTTAGACGTGAGCAATCTGTGTTTTGCTAATGATTAGCACTTAGGTACATAAGTTATCGAATAAGCCACCGTTCTTCAGGTGATCGGACATGATTTATTGTTGGTGTGATTTATTGTTGTTGTGAATAATTTATATGCAGGAGAGTAATAGGAATGATGGCAAATCCTTTCAAACTAAAATAGACCAATAGGGTACTTGACGAAATTTTACAAACTTGATAAAACAATTCCTGGACACTTGCCTAAGACCTAAGACCCTACGATTATTTAAAAAATATATATTTACGTACTTATCAAGTTTTTAGACTTTCTTCGAAATTTGGCTGGAAAGCACTTATGACGTCACAAGTGTTTTAAAAAGACAATTTGGCAACATAGCAATACCACTAAAGTGTTCTAAGACATAACCTTATTCGGCAGTGAAAGTTGCAAGGAAAGTTGAAATTTCAGAATTCTAACCTCAAACTCCCAGACTTATGATGCCCCGTGAAACCACATTTAGTCAAGAAGTGTTTTTTTTTCGTAAATACCTATTCAATCGTTTTTCTGCAAATTTTTTGGCTAGGTTGGGCCGGAATTCGGGCTCAGTATTAAGCACTATGGCGCCTTTATAAACGCGCCTTCAAGATGGTCCCTAGGCCGAGGTTCTCTCTTTATTAATAACTCATAATACAACTGTACTATTACTACAACGTAGGTAGGTACAAACCTTTGCAGTTTTATCCCATGAATTTCGGCAGACGCCAACATCGGATTATTAGAAAAAATTGTGCTTCTTAAAAAGCATCCCAATTTCGGCAAATTACGGATTTTCCTTTTAGGGTCCATGATATCTTACCTTACACATCTAACAACACGATAACTAGGTCCGCAAATAATATATATAATAGTAAATATTAATAACAAACTATAATAAATCGCACAGATATTAATATCTACTAATGTTTTGACTTAGCGATATACGGAATCGGAATGACAGTTGGCATCACGGGATGTCATCTGCCGATCAAAAAACCATACGTGTTAGATGACATGTGGATATATGCATATGGTTAGATGCCTAGGTGGGCAGGTAACGTTGCCACATAGGCGAATATTTCCCCCATTATTGATACCTGAATATTTATAGTACGTTCCGTATACAGATATTTTAACTAAACTGTTACGTGGCAGAGATGAAGGATATAGTTTCCAGCGTGTGCAGCATAAACAGACACCATTTTGCTATAGAGGAGTCAATATGCGGAATAAAAAAGTCTTTATGTGACAAAATTTGTGTGTGCAATTGCGTTAGTTAAAGCTCAAAAGTTGCAATACATTAAGTAACAGATATTCATAGGCAAGCTGGAGATATTTGAATAGAAAACTGCAATTTGTCCTTGTTCCACGAAATATTGGAAACGGGCACCGGCAACGTTACAGTTCCGTTCCTCCTGAGAGGCACAGAGTTGCCACTTTTGGCGTTCTGGACAATAGAACGACGAAACTGTAAAAGCCGTTGTTTCATTTATTACGTGTTATGTTGGTGCATCTACTGTAAACAGAGTACAATTTTAGAGCAATTAAAAATATTGTCAAGTACCCTATTTAGTACCAAAGAAACTTCTATAAAACAAGATTTAAACATCTCCCCCCCCCCTCTACTGGTCAAATTCAAAGAAATCGTATTCGTGAAATATTCTCAACAAAAACTACATACAAATTGGTCAGTTATTGCCAGGTAAAAAAAATATGGAGCCTTTATCAGAAAATAAAGAGACCAATTTCAACAGTGACATTTCTAGGCAAAATAGTCCTTTAGAAAAATGTATCGCTAAAATTTCCGGCACTTGTGATTTTATGCACAGGGTGTCGGAGTTAACGCGATAAACCCGATTTTCTCGGTAATTTTAAAAATATAAAAAATAAATTGAATTAATTATTATTAAGCATAATAAAAGGGAGAGTTTTTCTTAGAAATTAGTAATATTCCGCCAAGCTTTATTTTGCCACTCCGAATAATACAAATACCCTTCTTATCTGATATAATTGCTTTAAATATAAAATCTTACCATTGCTAAAATCTATCTGGTATAGTAAAGCGATTAATGGATAGATGGAGGAATATAGGTGGGAGCATTGTTAAATTGCCAAAACGGTGATGTTTTTGATTTAAAAATATATCGACCAAAAATGTTCCAAATCAAGTTTACGTTCATGTTCAATACCACAGAATATACAGGGTGAGTTTTTTTCGACGCCCACTATGGGGATCTCGGAAACTAGCAGAGCTAGAACAAAGGTTAAATCGGGAGAGAATTGCAGTTTTGAATGCTCAATCTAATGCCCCTTTTGGATTTTTAAAAAAGTTCATGGCTCACTAGATATTTTGAAAAGAGTGATTTTTTGCTATTTCATCAGATCTCTGTAGCTCCGTTATTTCTGATTATTCAGAAAAACTGTAAAGACAAAAATTGTAGATAATTTTGGGCTTAATAAGATAATCTAATCCAACTTTTTATGTTGTTTGTAATTTTTGAGATATGACTTAAACTTGTGTTTTTTTAAATGTAAATCATCAGGCCTTATAAAATCCGTCATTTTTTGAGCTTTTCAAAGATATAATACTCGGCATAGTTATTATAAAAAAAAAACAAAAGAGCTATGGCTAATTTTCTGTTTTTTTTTTTTAATTTTCACGTAGTCAGCCATGGAATATTTTCGTAATTACGTTCTATTTTATAATTAGACATACTTCAAACTTTCTAATATTTTGTTTTTAGCTGGTAACAAAATGTAACAAAATAAAACAAAAATTAAAAAACTCAAATTCAAATTATTATTTTAAAAGGTCACCTTTTAAAATAAAAAAGGTGTTCAAACAATCCACCATTATTATTTATGCAAATATTGCATCTTTTTAAAGCTGAATTTGTCGCCTTTCTTAGAGAGCGCCTGTCCATACTGGCAATTGCTTCTAAAACAGCTGCTCTTAATTATTCAACAATTGTCTCATACTTTATTTTGTACTGTTCCCCACAAAAAGAAACCCAAAACAGACAAATCGGGGGATGGGGGCTGCCAGGATTTAGGTCTATTTCTCCCTATTCAACTATTTGGATAGAGCTGATCCAGGTAATTTCTTACGGGCAAATAATTATGTATGGTGGAGCTCCATCATGAAAATTTTTGTTTTATTTTGTTACATTTTGTCACCAGCTAAAAACAAAATATTTGAAAGCTTGAAGTATGTCTTATTATACAATAGAACGTAATTATGAAAATATTCCATGGCTGACTATGGGAAAATTAAAAAAAAATCAGAAAATTAGCCATAGCTATTTTATTTTTTATAATAACTATGCCGAGTATTATATTTTTGGAAAGCTCAAAAAATGGCCGATTTGATAAGGCCACAGCCAACTATGATTTACATTTAAAAAACACAAGTTTATGTCATATTTAAAAAATCATAAACAACATAAAAAATTGGATAAGATTATCTTATTCAGCCCAAAATTATCTACAATTTTTGTCTCTACAGTTTTTCTGTATAATCAGAAATAACGAAGCTACAGAGATCTGATGAAATAGCAAAAAATAACTCTTTTCAAAATATCTAATGAGCCATGAACTTTTTTAAAAATCCAAAAGGGGCATTAGACTGAGCATTCAAAACTGCAATTCTTTCCCTATTTAACCTTTGTTCTAGCTCTGCTAGTTTCCGAGATCCCCATAGTGGGCATCGAAAAAAACTCTCCCTGTATAGCCTACATACCCAAAGCACTAAATCTCACCTCGCACATTGCCCAACGTGTAAATACGTTTTAACGTTGACTGAAATATTCGGATATTTCAGTCAACGGTTTTAATCAACTTCCACTTTTAAAATGTTCATTCCTGCAGAAGCAGATGTTACCGGCAATGTCAAAAAAGTCGAAACAACGTACAAATATCCGGAAGATTGCTCAAAATACGTATGTTTTCTGATATAAAATATGTGGCTAAATCATATTGTTTTCTTTTTTCGAATTGGGCAAATCTTCGAATTACCCAAGATCGAAGAGACGAAGGTGTTTCAGGTGCCCCTTTTCTTGTCATCATTTTCCGGAGCTGCCCCTCCCCCCCGCACGGGGGGCTCTGCGGGCGCCTTATCGCCGCCAGTGTATACAGGGTGTTTTTAAAGACATATTTAAAAAAATTAAATAAAAGGTAAAGACCTTTTTAAAAACAAGCTTTTATTTAAGCCATATACTAACACGAATAAAATAAAAAAATAAAAGATAAATGACCTTTATGCGACAAGTTTTTGTAAATCAAAAAGCTAGTCGCGCGAAATGTTCAATGAATTTTATTGGACAGTGATTGGTTGATAAGCAAGTATCTACTTGTCAAAGTATGTATTTTCTTTACAATGGACGAGTATACTTAGGAATGAAAAATAATTTTTTGCCTTGGAATTTGTAAAACATGTCTAGATAATCACGAAACCCAACCAACAGATTTTTTTTCCCATTAGTTTGCTCAAAAATTGAAAAAAACGGTCGCAAAAGTAGGGAATGTGACGTCACGATCCCTAATTTCAATAAGTACCTGCTATTTTCTTAGTACTTATTTCGTCTTTTTTTATATAACCAAGCATTCCCAGGCAAATTATTAGATTCAGTTTGTATGCGCCTGATGAGAAATAATCAAATTTCGTAGCATTTCAATGAAATATTTGGATTTTACTGATCCCATTCTGAACTTATTAGATACCCCCTATAAAATATGACAGATGACATATTACTCAATGCTTTAAAGAAAATCGTCGGCAACGCCGCACTTTGCATATAACCTCACTTTCGCCCGCGGAACGCGGAAACCAAGGTTAATAACCTTAGTGAAAACTAAATAAATTCTATTCTCAGTTTTAAAAGAATCTTGCTGTGAATACTTTATTTTTTCGGTTTATAATGAAGACAAGATTTGTTAAAGCTTGTCCTGATAACTTGCCTTGCATAGATTTTGATATGGTGTGTCAATTTTATCAATAAAAACGGGGAGCAAAACATGGAGAAATGAAGAGGTATGTTTGTTATTTGATTTGTATATTGTTTTAATATTGCTTAATGATGATGATATAGCTTAAATTCTGGTTTTAGGTAGACTAGAGAATAAATATTATGGTAACAATGTTATTGGAGACACGCAGAGGAAAGAACATAGCAATGAATGCATAATGCCCGGTTAAGGCAAAAATTACCCCCGAGCACAAAATTAATAAGAAAAATGTTAATGACACTGTGGTTAAAAATGAAGAAATTCAACTGAATAGTTGTGGAAGTAGGTATATTATGTTGTAATTACCCAACATAAGCAGATTAGTCCTAAATTATGCACATACCACGATGTACGAGGATCATACATCGTGGCACATACGTAGGTACAGCTTTTTGTGCTTCTAGTTTAGTTGCTAGTACAGTAAAGAAATACTTATTGTGTATATACCTATAGTTAAGACATGGGGGAGGGGGCATGGGGGTGTCGCACACCCCAATGTTGAAATCGATTATCAAAACAAGAAATCATGCGTTTGTAAAAACGATCGTTGATATCTACATGTGAAAACCATGATTCAGAACTAATTTAAATAATCTAAAGTCAATGCAAGTTCGACAGCAGAGTTTCATTCGATATCAAGTGCTTGACTGTCAATGACTTTTTGCGGGTATTTTTTTCTTGTATGATCTAATGAAGTATTTAATTAATTAAGTCCGTAGTAGTACACTTTGTCGCATCCATTTTGATGCGGAAAGTTGTACTTTTCTGCACTAGTGACATTAACTTTGTCAACTAATAGAACTAAGCACGCTTGTAAAATTTTTGCACATATTAATGGGAAACTTATTTTAGATGAATGTAAGCTGACTTCCTGGAAATAGCGAAGAATCATGGACAACATCAGTAGATTGTTATATTGGAAAAAGTCAACACAAGTGCAATAAAAAAATATGAAGGTCTACCTTACAGGATTTAGTTGACAAAGACATACCGACATACCTCAATAATTATTATACATTGGAGTAGTATGACAGAAGATTTTTGGCAAAAATCAAAACATATTACAAGGAGGGACTGTCTGACATGTTAAAAAACGAAAAATGCCCTGTATCTCCAAAACGAATCAAGATTTTGAGATTCAACTGCTTTCCACTGCCCTCAAAAATTGAGCACAGTATACCTACCTACTCTTTGTCTATCTCTTCGCAGAATAGAAGAAACCCCCCAAAAAAAACATCCAGTTTGTTGCACTCTGTGCATGCGACATGAAAACTATTATTTGATTTTGGAATATTTTCACTAAATTTAATAGATAACTTATTTGGGGTTTTGCCATAGAATGCAAAATAATGTTTTTTTTCTTGCAAATTAAAGAAATCTTAATTTTTGGCCGGCTGCTGCATTATATTTTTTTATTTTTAACTTCCATTAACCACAATTACAAAATATGCTTATGAACATTTATTTTCCAGAAAAAATAGGTATATAATATGTATAGTGAAAAAATCCTAAAGAATTATGTCATTTTTTATGAGGATGCTTCGGCAATCACAATATAATTTACCTAAATGGGTCTAAAATAGTTCAAGCTATGACAATAAAGTTTTTCGACTGAAAACTTGGCTTTATTGCGTTTTACATGTTATGTTTCTAACATCACCAAGAACTGGCACCTTCTCCAATATTCTAGCGTTACATTTTTGAACCGATGCGGGTCTAACTACTAACTTAATTCTGTAAGTAAGGGCTCATGAAATTAAAGTAATAAATTTTTTATATTCGGACCAGGTCTAGAGAGATTGACTTTTCTCAGTTTAGTTTATAACCAATCAATGCTGTTGATTAACACTAGCACAGAATAAATAGCTTCACAACAGAAGCGTCCATAAAGACGTGTCAAAAATAAGCCAGCTCCATTTCAATTTACAGGAAAATAACCAATAACTTGTACATAAATTTGGTCCTAATACAATCTCTTTGCAATGTGGATTAATGTAAAATCAAACAAAATGCACAATGTTTATCCCTTTAGAAGATATTTCGCGTCAAAGCGAGCATCCTTTTGACACATGTCCTTATGGACGCTTCTGTTGTGAAGCTATTTATTCTGTGACACTAGGTATTGAGGCTAAAATATCATCAGTTTCTTCAAACAACTAGCAGTCGCTGGAATATACTTGATAACAAGTAAAAAATCGTTTGGCAGAGCCACTAATCTAAAATCGTCAGCTAAAATGTTACCCCTGGTTGGTTCTTTATTGTCTTTAATATATCAGCAAGTCTAGATATCTAATTTGTGCAAGTTCAGTTAGGTACTTACGAATTGTGTCGTTTTATAGATAAAATCGACTTGTTTCCAATAAAAAAAAAAGTTTTGTAAACCAACCAGCATAACGTCCGAATCATCAATACCAATACCTAGTGCTCCCAGCATTTTCCTCAGCAAAATAGAATGGTTCATTTCCGTCATGGATTATTAGAATGAATGGTGAAAATAGTTCAAATCATAAAAAATAAAAGCTTGTAAAACACGCGGGCCGCGGGATCCGATGTTCCGATTTGTGACGCCACAAAATAGGTTATGTTTATGTTCTCGCAGGCTGACAGCTTGGCATTGAGGTGCGGCGTTGCCAAACCTGGTGCCACGGCGGTAAATTTAGGGAAAAATAAAATCCAACAGGTAGTTACGTATATTGAACTTAAAAAATACAGCAAGTATATCTCACCCAATACTATCCGATGAGCAAATAAAAAAAAGTGGTGTATTAGTCCATTCGCGCGGCGAACTTTTTGATTTATAATAACTTGCCTCATTTTGACATTGAATTATCTTTACGAAAACCTAGACTTTTTATTTATTTTATTCGTTTTAGTACATGGCTTAAAAAGCTTGTTTTTTATAAAGGTCAATTATCTTTTATTTTTTAATTTAGTCGTTTTAGTATATGGCTTAAATAAAAGCTTGTTTTTAAAAAGTTTTTTTTCCTTTTATTTTATTTTGTGCTATTTAGTACCTATTTGATTCCCATATCAGGAGGGTGGTAAAGAAATTTAGCCCGCCATCTTGGGGCATCCGCTATATTGGATTTAGTATGACGTCATACTTACCTTATTATTTTGTACTCATCAAACCCTTTCAGTTGATACCCATGTCAAGTAGGTTGTTAGCGTGATGTACCTAACTAACATTATGGTTTTCTATTTTCTACTCTTCCAGCCCTTTCATTTGATACGCATATGAAGGCGATTGAAAAGAAAAAAATGTAATCCGCCATCTTGGAGCGGCGGCCATATTGAATTTAGTGTGATGTTACTAACTTTATCGTCTTCTTCTCTTCAAACCCTTTCATTTCATACACACATTAAGGCATATTGTATCAGAACCTTAAAGGAGTATGCAAAATTTCAGCTCAATCGGATGTCAAGAACTTGTTCTAATTCAGCTTGCAGGATTCGACCCACACATACATACATACAAACAGGGCAAGTTAAATAAAGACTTGTGAAAATACTTTTTTTTTTTAAATTATGAAGTTGGATTTCCAACCAAATATAGTTTTATACAGGGTGATTTTTTCATAAATACATTAATAATTTTAACAGTGGATAGGGAAAAATACCCTGAACGCTAAATAGCATTTAAATTTTTTTAAACTTTTTTTAAGCGGGAATTAATTTTTTTCTAAACCACATTTTTACCTATTTGGCCCCCTATTATTTACAACTACTTCTGATTTGCTTCCAGCGCGTATGACGCATCAGACAATACTTGACGTGCTTTATTGCCAGATGTACGAAACTTTCGTAAATTTAAAGGAATGTTTTCAGGACATTTGTATCTATCGTACGCGAATGTAATGCAAATGCTCGGCAAAATGTATGCGGACATTATAAACAAATGATAATGTTTGTAACGGTTAGTTTTGAAAATAAATGAAACGACTGTTTACGCCACCTTTTGATTATCGGATGCTTTAGTACTCAACTAATAAGCGGCTTACATAATTTCGTGGACCTTGACACCATTGAGAACGATATTTTTCTCGATAGAACGAACTTTACTCACTTTCACTTGGGGCACTAATTTTTCCGCTCATTAGTTCACTGATAATGCTTTTTACTGCACCGAGACGCTCTTAGATTAAGTACTTTCCGCTTAGGTCGTCTTCAACACCAACGACACACTTTTTTCATTCCTTTATTTCTAGTTATATTTTTTTGTCGTAGATAGGAATCCATATTTGCAATAGAATCGCCGCTGTTAATGTCAAAAATCTGACAAAGTGGTGCTCACTTCCGGACAAACCGGAAGCCAGAAATGAGAATCGTCAATTTTTTATTCCCCGTACACTCATTACATATAAATCCTTTATCTATGACTCATTACTAATCTTCCGTGTTAAAATCCAATTTCACAATTTTCTGGAAAAGGTGTTTTTGAAGTAACGTTTTAACGTATATTAAGCTCGATATTAAGTTTGGCGTCATATTCACATTCCTCCGAAAATTCGACACAAGTTTGGTTCTTAAACCATCAATATTTACATTTAAAATTACCATGAAAATCGGGAGAGGCCATGTGTTTTAAAATAAAGGCAAAAAACTTCACTGTTGTGTTACTCAAATTATGTAAATGGGACTCATGGGTCCTTTCAGCAGATATATTCTTCAAAAACTACACCATTCTTAATAAATTCCAAGTTTCGTTTTTTATCATGCCAAATATTTTCTAATTTGTTTAATGAAAAATATTACAAATATTTATGAATTTATACTACATTTTTCAAAATTAACTTCCCTATTATATAATGATGAAGTTCTAAAACTAAGAACCAAAGCTTGTAATTTATTATAAGAATGGTGTAGTTTTTGAAGAACATATCAGTCTTTCTTTACAACTCAATGTCCTTCTGGTCTACTTTCAAATACCTACCTACGTTTTTCTTTGCAACTATGGAACGTAGCATTTTCAAGATTTTGAAAATAAAAAAAATATCAAGGTTTAACAGTTTCGTAAGGATGTTTTTTTGTGTCAATGTACAAGTACAGAAAGCACCTACCTGCAACTCAAGAAAAACAGAAATGGTAGATTGGTAAATAAGCAAAACTATACCTTTTTCGCCGAATTTGTTTGACAATGAGGCAAATAAAAATGTTTTATTTAAATTAGAAGCAGTGACAACTCTGACAGAAGAAGAATTTTCATTAGTTACTGACGAAAACTGTAGAAAGTAGAAGATTTGATTATAACAGCTTCTAATAGTGAAAATTCCTACGATTTCGAAAATTTATCAAATTAGGTACTGAAGTAGGTTACTATATACAGTGACCGGCAGAAAGTTGGACAGAAAAATTTAATATTTTTAAACTCTGATTTCGATTAATTTAAATTTCTAGCCGCTAATCGAACAAAATTAAAGTTTATTAGCAAATTAATGTCTTATCCGATGATAAGTAGCCCTTGCGGCATTTTGTTTTTTTAATACACAGGGTGGTCGAAAAAAAAAAAACAAAAAAGTTAAAGTTCTTTTTTTTTCTAGGTGGCTGTGACTTTAAATCTGACATCCACCTCTGATTCCAAACAACTTTTGTAAGTAACTTTTTACAGTATTTTAAAAAATAAGGATACTTTACTCTTGACGTATTTTGACATTTTTCAATTAACCTCGTATTCAAAAAGAGATATTTAAATTTTGAGATGTGCGTTTTGAGTTAGAAATGATGCACCAACTTTTATCAAGAATAAAATTTTCTGAGAAATTAATAATAAAAAAGTTTTCCATTTGTGTCCAACTTTCTGCCGGTCACTGAATGTTTCTTTGTTTCTTCCTTTTTTTTGTACCTACCAGCGTGTTTATATTGTATTATTTCCAAGTTTATTTACCATTTGCCTAATGTACTGTACTGTAAAAGAAATAAACAAAAACTGTAATCCAACAAATCTACTTTACTTTTAATATCTACTTTATGTTTTAAAAATTTCAAGGCATGCCTCTACCTCAGTAAATTGTTAACAGTAGTTCCGATAACACAACTTTATTGGGGTATTTTCTAGAAATTCTATCTCAACAAAAAATATCGTACGGACTGTAACTTGTTTGAATAGGATTTTGTTTGTAAGTAAATTTGTAACTATATAACATTGCATTTGTGTTTTTTCAATATAAAATAGCACAAATAAAAAAAAGACCAAGAAAAAAATTACCACCACAAATATTTTCGTCTGCGGAGCAATTTTCAACGACGAAAATTAAATTTTAAATAAAATCAAATACGGCACAAAGTGAAACCTAGGGCGAAACTTTTAATATCAGAGCGGTCGGTCACCGGTTTGGCCAAATATGGTCAAGCCGATCCCTTCCTTCAGTTTCCTGGAAGGTCGGCTTCTGCGAAGTGCGAGACGTTATTTATTATTTTTTTTTAATAATATAATAATTGCCGGCGATTGCAACAACCTTGAACACGATTCTCGGCCCGTGGAAAGTCGGAAACAAGAGGCGGAGAACCGCCAATAAAATGTGACATAAGATTATGACGAAAGCCAAGGCATAAAACACAAAACTACTCAATTTTATGGATTTTTAAGTTTGTCCGTAATTTCTTTTTTCATTTTGGACCGGGAGATAGTGACAGATTTTTGGACGTGATTTTACTCAGTATGCCTTTCAAAGGGCACTATGTGGCACATATTCTCACAATAATAAGGTATGAATCAGAGTCATCCTGGGTTCTTCATGTGAAAAACTGAGTTTTCAATTATTCGAAAAATATGCGTTTTGATATGATTTTATACAGGCTGCCATGTGTTTATAATGAACTTCAAAATAAAAAATTCCTCGGAAAAAATAGGCATACCGTTAGGGTGGGTCCAAAGGGCTATTATTGCCACGTGCTCTTTAGTTTAATAATTAATTTTTCCACGTTTCTGAACAGGCTGCCAATGAGAAGTATGCAAGTTCTTACTATGAAAATGCTGAAAAAAAGATGGCATACCGTTTGCGCATGTCCAAGTACACTTTACATCGAATAACTCGTTTAAATGATTAAATAACATTCAATTTAAACAGTACTTGGACATGCGAGTAAGGTATGCCATCTTTTTTTCAGCATTTTCATAATAAGAACTTGCATACTTCTCATTGGCAGCCTGTTCAGAAAGGTGGAAAAATTAATTATTAAAATACAAGATCACGTGGCAATAATAGCCCTTTGGACCCACCCTAACGGTATGCCTATTTTTTCCGAGGAATTTTTTATTTTGAAGTTCATTATAAAACACATGGCAGCCTGTATAAAATCATATCAAAACGCATATTTTTCGAATAATTGAAAACTCAGTTTTTCACATGAAGAACCCAGGATGACTCTCTGATGCATACCTTATTATTGTGAGAATATGTGCCACATAATGCCCTTTGAAAGGCATACTGAGTAAAATCACGTCCAAAAATCTGTCACTATCTCCAGGTCTATTTGGGCTAAAAGCAAACTAAAGCATGCAAATCATTGTTTATTATTATCATCTTAATTTCATTGTAAATATCTAATCATTGTTCTCTTTTGTCTGGCTTCATGAAAATATAAAATAGTATGCATTGTGCGACCTTCAAAAACAACCAAAGCAGGTAGGTATAGTATTTCTAAAGTCACTTGAAACAGCATAAAAAACACTAATTGTCGCCACAAGAAAGGATATAGGACATAAGCGTCACGCAGTTTTTAAAAATATACATATTTTACAAGCAACATAATATTTCACTTTTAAGGTTTTTTTAAGGTTGTCCTCAAACACAACATAAAGGTAACCATATAATATTGTCAAAAGGTCTCTAAAAAGCCATATCGATTACAACTATTTACGCAAGTATATCCCAAAATCTGTGAAATTATCGCACGCCTATCCACCGCATTTCGCTGTACAAGTGGCAGGCCGTCGAACAGTGTAGCCCATGCAAGTGTTGGTGATATATTATATTAGGCGAGCATGCAGTCACTTGTTTTTACTACAATATCTATCGTCTCTATCTCTTTTTACTTCTAATACCAGGTGCGGTTGAATATGGTTAAAAAAGTGTTTTGTCTCGTATTTTATTACCGGAAGCGCCTGTTCTCGAGCTACCCTGGTAAAATATAAAAAAACTCACTTGGAACACAGTGATATAGGAGCGCGATCTATTTTATAGCATTTACCTCGCTCTGCTACTGGTAAAAATACCAGACTTATTAGCAGAAATCACCCGTATAAAATTCAAAGGTTTTTATGCTGTTCCAAGTGACTTTAGAAATACTATACCTACCTATTTTCAAAATTTTCATAATCTCTGGTTTCTCGTTTGACTTCCATATAAGGATTTAATGTATTTCAAATAAGCGCGATTAACCATGTACCTTGTCACTTTGAATCTATTACAGACGAGATCAAAACCACTTTGAAATAATAATTGATATAACATTATTTAAATCTCATGAGCTTTGTAAAACGATGGCGTGTCTAATGCTAGAAGGATATTGGAATATGGAAGAACATATTATCGTCCTTTTGAATAACAAAAACAAACCAAAGTGAATCATGAAGAATAATGATGGCTATTACCGATTTGTTTGCACAGTTGTGTTTATATGGTTATGTGTTATGACATGCTAATAATTTGTTTTGAATGCGCCAAATCGAGCATTTTACTTTTTATCGTCTTTTGGACGGAACACTCTTTAGCAAAGACCATCTAAGTGCCTCCTGTGTTGCGTCTTTATTATGCTACATATTTTTACAATACAGGGTGATTCAGTTTTAATACCGAACATTTTAACTTTTAAACAAATAAAAGAGAAGGGATCAAAGTTCAGTAGATTTATGGGGAATATATTTTAGCGAAAAAGAACACAAAAGAGCATTAGAAAGCATTTTAAAACCCGAATTTTGTCTATATTAAGTAAAAAGTAATTATACGAAAACCCTGTCTACAGCCTGAGGGTGCATTACACTTTTGTCCATTTTTTTTGCCAATAAATTGTGGTAGTAAAAATGTAGGGGAAATGGAGATTATCTTTCAGGTTCGCTAATTTACTATTGTTTGTTAGATTTTCGCGAGTGCTTTGAGCGATTCAATGAGTTATTTATTTTATCAGTATTTGCATATTTGTGCTTTCGTGTTGGTAGTATTGAAATTGCACAAGAAATTGGCCAATTTATTGAAGGTGTAAAGCATACCACGTCATCTACAATTTCTTGGTCAATTTCTTTTCCAATGTATTGGCCAAGAAGTTCTGTCTAAATGAAAAATGATTGATGAATTATGAATTTGTAAATAACGAATTGACCCACGTTTTTTGCAACAGCCTGTATAAAGGGGTTAACCTTGGATGTAAGTAACAGACATGATGGCTAATTTTGATACAGCGTGTTCTAGAATTACAAATAATTACACTTCTTCATTTTTCAATTTTTTTTAAGGATATTGAAATTTCTCAAAAAATGCGTTTTTTTGTGGCAGAACCAGTGATGGGATCTCCCGGGGCTCACGGAAACTTACGATCTCCCTAAATTTTGGTGTGAAGTATTACACGCTAAGGGGTGAGTTTAATTTGAGAAAAATGTTACGCCACTGGAAAAATTGAAATTCCTCTTCATAGTCTTCTTCTGTTATTTGTGCGTAGCAGAAAAGGAATTTTGGGTTGCTCTCTAAACTTATTTCGTCTGGCCACAAACAGGCATCAAATAAAATTCTGCATCGTCGCTAGAGCCTGTTGCTTGGAACTTGGAAATCAAGTAGGTTATTTTTTCTTTGACATTGCCAAATTGTCTATTTTATATTCGCAGTGATCAAAAAGGTAATTATTATGAATTTTTTATAGAAGAATTGGCTAGTAGGTAATTATTTTTAACTCTAGAATACGCTGTACCTATCAACATTGACAATTATTCCTGTTACACTATGTATTCAGTAGTTCCCGTTGAAAAATAATAATAGCAATGTGGTAAGCAAAACAGATTGAGCCCATCCAAGTGGATAGGTATGGAAGAACATCTGACAGTCATTAATTTGCAAATTGCCAATAAAGTCCTTCAGACCACTAAACATTCTCAAGAAATCAAATTAAGACTTGCAATAAAGCAGGTCTGTTTACTGTAAAGGTTTTAGTTCAATGAGCTTATATCTGAAATTAATGCATGCTGTGTGTAAGAGAATATCAGATTATTTCCGAATGCTTAATTAAAAAAAAAGTTTCCTAAAGCTTGGTTCTGGAAAATTGTTCCCACTGGAAACATAAGGCCATTACACATAATGTAATGTTACTAAAATGGTTTAAACAGTTGTGATAATGATAAATTTCTATTGACTGAGCGCCTTTTTTGTTGTTCGTCTAACTATTCGGCTGAATATTTGGTTAATCCTTCAAATTTATAGTATGTCTTATCAAAACGCTTTTTAAGAACCTCTATGATGATAACTGACCACTAAACCCACACATACATATAAAAAATGACCCTTAGACAAGCAAAGAAAGGAGAATGACTTCGAGCAGAGATGCAGCAACTATTCAGCAGAAAAGAATAATTGGCTGTTTGGGTATTTCCTACTATCTATTCGGCAAGACGGAATACCTAATGGTTTTACGTTTAATTCGTAATAATTGTTTCTTTATAATAGTAAATTACATATTTGTAAAAAACGTAAATCTTGCTTTTAGTTTTCAATAAATTTTATAATTTATCAAAAATCGAATTGACTCGCCGGAAAATCAGTCAAATATTCGGCTGAATATTCGGCGTTTTAAAAACATTATTCGGCCTTGCTGAATGTGCCCAAAAAAGGCCGAATATTCGGTCTGATGAACATTTGGTGTGTCCTTATTTATTACTGAATCAAAGTAGTGCGTGCATTATTATGGAAAATAAAAAAAATATTCTGGCCGCCACAAATTGAGGGGACATAGTGTATATGATATGCAAGGGAAGCAAGTGGAAGAATTGAATAAAAAAATACAGAAGCTGATGAGAAAACCATAAAAAAGAAAACGACAAAAGCTAATAATACTCACTAGCACAATATCTGCCTATATCAAAACGGCACACAAGCTTCTCAGTCAGGTTATTCAGAATCCTGCGAACCAAAATGGCACACATCACACAATCTAGTAACCACTATGTCAACTCTTCAGTGCTGGTGTTGGTGATTTTCGGAGAGAATTATTCCATGTTGCAGTTATTTGCATGAATAATGAAACTATTTGAAAAACTTAAAAAGTGTTGCCTCGTTCCTTTATCTCTTTTAGCCGATTGAAATGTGTCACATTAATAAATGATAACTAATAAAAAACAAGAAATTTTTAAGAAATAAAACAGCAGAACATAATAATATTCTGTTGTAAATTTGTTCAAATTTGGTTAAAGGGGTTTTGATGACGCGAATTCTAAAATTAAAATTTCTATAAACAATTGCTAATATATTTCGTTAAAAAATCAACCCCAATTTTACTCAAAGGGTCGCAAGCTAATGAGAAATGTCAAAGTTAATTGCTTCAAAACAATCACATTTTGAGAAGGTAGATAACTTCCCACCTAAATTTCACACTAATCTGTCTTTGTTCCTGAGATAACTTGATAAGTGAAAGACGGTGTATATAGTTTAGCTTAGCATGTGTTTAACAAAAAATGGTCTCCTAGATCAATCTTTATCAGTTTATTAAGATGACCATGAAACTATCAACAGAAAACAGCAGGCGAATAATAACACAGAGAAGACATTTCATGGCTATCTTAGGAAATTAATTAAAAATCTTAGGAAATTAATAAAAAATTATCTAAGGCATTTTTTAAAACAATATATAAATAATAAAATATGTCATCGGAAATGAAATTTTTGAGCAGAATACAAATTTTGAATAAAAATCGCTGTTTAATGTTAATGTCATTACTAGTTATACGGAAGCAATTTCGAAGAACTGATTAGGAAGTATTTCCACGGCGATAAAACTTTTTGGTCAAATTGTACTTGTTTCTATCAAACTCGTCCCTAAAACTTCTCATCTGTATAATCCATCACAAAGGCTAGCCAGGATGTTTTGGAAATGTAGGACCAAACTTTACAGGCCATTTGTGTTTGACATATGTTCTTGAACATCTTATATTGGAACCTCTTCAGTATCGAACTATTCTGGGTGTTTTACATAGTTTTCCAGTTTTTCTTTGGTAATATCTCAAAAATGAAAATAGATATTTTATTCAACTGAAAATAGATATTTCATTCAAACTTGACACAATGTCAATGTCATATTGAGGTATGTTTATGAAGTTAACACGGTAGCAGGTAGCCATTGAAAATTTGAAGTAATTTTTTTTCACAGGCATCTAGCTAGAACAAATCCCTATCAATAGAATCAATACGTAAAAAGGGTGCCCTCACT
This sequence comes from Pseudeuparius sepicola, assembly GCA_963920635.1. Lineage (NCBI taxonomy): Eukaryota > Metazoa > Arthropoda > Insecta > Coleoptera > Anthribidae > Pseudeuparius > Pseudeuparius sepicola. The sequence goes on from OY987304.1 coordinate 13,762,999, forward strand.
GTATGTCTCTACAATATTTATGAAGATAAAGATAAATCTGTCGTATAGTCTGAGCAGGTGTGGTATGTCTCTCTTATGAGTTGGTTCTTTTGGGAGAAATTAAAATCATAAAAATTCCTATAGTCTTGGAATTGCAGAGAGCCAACATTTAAATAATAGTTATTTACATCACAAGATTCGTAAGTGCGGTTTTTTGGCCGAGGAGGTTGTTTAAGGGCAGAGGCAACATGGCATTTCCTCAGTCCTTAAAAGTACTCTGCCGAGGCCAAAAAAAGCTTACACATAGTGTATTAAATTTTTCCTTCCACCAAAGAACTCACATTTTCCTAACAGTTTATTTAATAAAGAATGGGTTTTTGAGTAACATCACCACCGGTGTGACTTTCACTGTGACATGTGACATGGCTGTGACAATTCAGATTTTGATTTCTATTTTTGAGTAGATCATGAGCAGTGATCTTCATAATAATTGTTATTCGAGAACTAAAAATAATGAAATAGAAGAAGCGGAACAATGACCGACCAACGATTTTGTAGGCGAGTGCTTTAACCACAGAGCTATCAAATTAACTGTCAATCAATTGTTTCTACCAGTCTTATTTGACACTGGGAATATACCTTTGAATAAAGAATCCCAGAAAGGAGCAAATTTTGGCTTAACGCTCGACCCAGACGGTCTCTGCATATGGCGGGATGCCGTTTCCGTTTTTACAGTGAGTTTGAGTTGTTTCAACAAACTAATCGAGGAAAAAATCCTCATTTTTCTTATAATCAGTATCTACAATACAGGCAAAAAATGATAAGGCACATTTAAAATACAGCAATTCTAATTTTAAATTTCCAATTATGAAGAAGTACGTACCTACACAAACGTCTATGCCACTTTGGTGCGTAGCCTCAAAAGTTAATTTAAATTACTTACCGATGGATTATTATCCGGTCAGTATCACAAGCTTCACAGTTAAGCATAACAACTCGAAAAAGTATCTAAATACCACATACTGGCACCTATCACAGTGTCAGATATAAAAATATTGTGTCAAAACTTGGTTAGTACTCAGGGTGATTTCCATGTCACGTAATTTATATACACATAGAGCTTTAACTCCTTCCTGGAATTCTTTATTCAAAGGAATATACTGATATTAATTTTTCTTTCATCTAATACATGTCTAGGTAATATGTATTTCTAATCAAACCCAGTTTATAGAACGATTGTTGTGAAAATAAACAAGTGTGTAATAAAACAGTTTTTTGCCACTATATAACTATTTACATTTATATCATTATTGTAACGAAAAATGCCTCTAAAGTTGTTTTATCAGCTTTCAATGAATATGTCTGCACGGTTTTCTAACCTACTAAAATATTTAGCAGATAAATTTTAAGTTTGGGTATTCTACTTACAGTTTTATATATTTTTTAGTAATTAATTTAGAGGCATTTTCCGTCATATCTTTGTTGGCCTGAGGCCCCCAGGGCCCCATTTTCCTTTAGATTCATTGTTTTCCTTGTAAAGCTTCCATAACTTTCTAGAAACTTTGCTAGAACTTTATGATTTGTGAACTGTCATTGCCCAGGAATATTCTAGAGTATTCTCCAGTCTTCCTTTTGAGCATATAAGCCCTGGGAATTGGGCCTGGAGGAAGTGAAAGGCTACCTTTATATATTATGAAAGGTTAGAAAGCGATTTTGTGCGAATTTTAGAGCTGAAAGAATATTCTTGGACAGTGACAGTAATCTGCCAAGTTTATTTGTGATTTTTGAAGGCTAAACAATAAAGGTGGTAACCAAGGCAACGAGTTTGGACTGTGATTGTTGAGATTATATTATTTATAAATTCTGAAAACCCAAGACAAATAAACAAAGGTATGCTCAAGACGCGAACGAAAATTCGACCGCCCCTCGCATTACGTCACGTTCGATGCAGAACAAGCGAGGATGTCTGCTTGACGCGTTATTAGATGAGCTGTTTGGTGCTGTTTATAATGTATCTTGAGTGTATCGTGAGCAGTTTATAGTTAAATGTTTGCGGTGTAGTTGTGCATTGTGCAGTTGCTTCATGTACAAACTATAATCGGAAGACTAACCTGCGAAATTACAAAATTCCTGTTATTTTTTGAACACACCTCGTATGTTTGCTCGAATGTGACGTCACGTCGAGATGCGCCGAGGCCAACGATAAAGACAGGCCACGGCGCTAACGCATAATCGCGTAGTCACGTGACCAACTTAGTTCTATATAATGAAAGGCATTTTTGGAGATAAGTAGAAAAAACAAATTTGGTAACAATTTGGCAAGTTTTCTTTCATCTATTACATTATTGGATTTGTGCATCCAAGCTTTCTTCAATTGTTTTTTCAAAATTTTCAACCTGCCTCAGCTGTTTTAGGCTGAGAGTTAAACGGCACTGCACTCACAATATTTTGGCACATTCTCAAAAATTGTTGGGACATCACCTTCCTTTAGCTTAGGTGATATTCTCTATAGGTATTTTCCTCCCACAACACATTTGTCCACTTTAATTATTGTTTCACTTTCTTGAAAATGTGTTGGCCACCCATACTTAAGGGTTTTTTAGAAATTAAATCTCAGTTGGGATTTGACGAATCCATTTTTGGCGGAAATTTTCATCCCGAGGCAAAACAAATGTTTGTTATGGCGACACTTTCTTCCTGGCTTTTGTAATATGTATAAATATAATATAAACAGACCTCTTTATTCATAGAACAGACCCAATATTTGGTATTTAGGTTATTTTCTACGAAATAAAAATGAAAACTAACCTCAGTAGGTATACTGTAAAATATTGACGAGGTCTCAGTTGATCGGCAGCGTGAAAGACTTATCAGGGCGTAGGTCGACAACGAAAATCCTCGAGTACGTTACAACACTGATTTATTTCGCACAAGGTGAATGGTGAATACAATAAATACACAAACCCGGATGTAGTCAACGGGAACGGCTTCCAGCCACCCGGACCGTCTGAACTCGCGGATCTCCCGTAAGCAGTTCACCCCTCTGTCTCAGGCTCCACTGTCCAATACTAATATTGTCCCATGTCCATAATAGTCCATTCCGGGTTCCCTATTCTGTGGTTCGGGGGAGAATTCCCCTTACAGCGCTCACGCGTCGCGTCGGTGCGAGCGGCACCAATACTCTTGGACGGCACGACTCCCACCCAGACACCCAGAGGCCATAATAACACCTGGGCGGTTCCCATCCGCCAGGACACACTAGACACAAACTTGTTTCTAAAATATAAACTAAGACGTTTAAAAACACTTTAAACATTGAAAACTTCTCAAAACACAAGCTGCCGCTTTCAGTTATGTGACAAATGACATGTAACGTCTGACTAAGATGGTCACGTGATTTTTGTGCGCCAGGGCCTGTCTTTATAGTAGGCCTTGGAGATGCGCGTGAGCATACCTTTGTTTATTAGTCTTGTGAAAACCATCAAAAATCCCGTTTGATAACACTGTGACACATATTATTTATTCCAGTTAGCAGGCCTCTATTCTAGTTATGTAGGTATTTTGAGTGTACTTAGTTATCAAAATAAACAAACATTTGTAAACATTTGTTAAAAATTTGCAATCAAATGTTATGTTTTTTTTTTGCAGAGTGATGAACAGCACCCATGACTTTACTCGCTAGTGCAATAAAGTCTTACTTTATGCACTCTCAGCAGTGCGTAAAATGCAATGTTATGCACCGGTGTAGAAAAACTATTGAAATTGATTATTTGTCCATGAAAAATTTTCAAATTTTGACTCTTGTGCCTACATCACTGGAAACGATCTGCTTAAGAGGGGGTTGCCGACAGCGAAAGTGACGTATGATTTCGTATTTTTTTAAGTTGTATAGCATAAAATCTAATAACATTTTACCTGGCAAAAATTTAGTACAAACATCTCTGTCTTCATTTTAATCATAAGATCTTACAAGCAGTGTTTTGTTTTATAGGTTATGAAGACCTTGGGAAAAATAATAATTCCACTGCATATGCTTTTTAGATCTTATGATTAAAATGAAGACAGAGATGTTTGTACTAAATTTTTGCCAGGTAAAATGTTATTAGATTTTATGCTATACAACTTAAAAAATACAAAATCTAACGTCACTTTCGCTGTCGGCAACCCCCTCTTAACACACATATGTCTCAAATTAGGTGTATTTCTAACTTGATACCACACCCATAATGAATAAAATATCTTTTTTCGATTTTTAAATACATATTGGCAAAAATCCTATTCTCACAAACTACATAAAGCACCTTGTAGATCACCAACGAACTGGAGATGGTGTTCTAAGACTTTATAGTCAAACTCAATCTCCTAGTAGTCTGGTTTGGTATGAAACACCCTGTAGAGCTTGAACTTTTACATAATCATCAATAATATATAACATTGTAAAAACACAAACTAATGTTAGTGCAAGTGTCATTTCGATGAATTCTCCTGTTGGACAGAGTATATCAATCAATGTATCATTTTAAATAAAAACTGTGACCTTTAAGTGACCTTTAAAAATAAAGGTTACAATTTCTAGGCTAAACCAAGTATTAGGAACAGACAACATTTTTGCCTCTGGATACTCTAGAAGATATTAGATGGAATATTTCCTAACACATTTCCAAAAATGATCAATAGTAAATAAGCTTAATGAAGAGCTTAACTCAACTTGTATTCAGGAGAACAAAGAGCAATCTCTCAAAGATGCAAAATGTACGCATTTTGAAAATTTGTTGAAGCACCTAATTTTTTCCTTTATATTAAGTACTATACTGTAGTGGACAGTTGTGTAATACTTCTTGAATTGCTGTGGTTCACAGAGAAGCTAAATTTTGCATGTATGTTACTTGTGATCAAAGTTTAAAAACCATAAATTGGAAATATGTTCATTAAAATCATGTCACACAACATACAAGCACTGAAGAGTAAATCTTGCTATTAATGTTAACTAGCATTATTATTTTAAAATTTGTGCATGTTTTATTCATTTAGTACTTTTGTGTATGTTAAATTGAGGGCTGAGAGACAACTGTGATTTTCGCCTAAACTTTTTTCAGCATAACATTTTCAAATATATATTTGTACTATCGCATCTAAGATCACGTCCATAGTGGATCATGACAATTCCATTTTCTTTATTCATTTCATTGTTCATGTGAAGAATGCGTTCAAATAAACTCAAAAACTCAAGATTAATGAAACATATACCTTGTTAATTTCATAAATAATGTGATCAGTTATTTTTGTGATATGCACAATCAGATCACAAAAAATTTTTCTACAACTTTGGTATGTTAAAGGCACAAAAATGTCAATTTCATAATTTTTTGTGTTCATTGTAGGTACTTCCAAATCAAGTTCAAAATCCTTCCAATAACACCTAAATTAATTAAATTATTAAATGCTTGAACAATATGACAAAATACCTAATTGAATATTTTTCTAAAAAAGTTTAGAGGAGAAGCTGAGTTTTCCCATGAAGTTACTTAGTTCAAAACTGGCCAACCTAAATATGCACTTAGTTTAGTTAATTATTAGATATATTTATTTATACACCTACCAAAGTTTATAGATATCTGTACCAAGTTAATATTTTCTGTTACTACTAGCAGGTTATCATTAAGGTGGATTTATAAACTCGACGTTTGCGTTGGCGCTCGCCGTTGCCGTTTGCGTCGAAAATTCAATCCCAATATTTTACGTGTAACCGTTTATAAACGCTGTCGAACGTTGCTGTCTGCGTCCGATGCCGTCCGAGATAAACTAATTTCATCTTTTTCACGTTCCGTCGTTCACATTTCTGGACGCAAACTGCGAAGCTCACCGTCAACTTCGAGCGCCAACGCAAACGTCGAGTTTATAAATCCACCTTAAGGCTTGTCATTAGGCTATACCTTGTTATGTGAATTATTGATTAGGTTTTTTAACAATATGCAATGTCAACTTGCTTGGCTTGCTTCCATGCTCGCATCTATGCTCACTTAGACCTGGACCAACACTCTATTAAAGACCTCTGCATAGCGCTGTTTCATATGACAGACAAATGTGTCTGTTACAACAAATAAAATAAAATGTTTGTTTGTTATGTCCCTTTAATTTGACAAGCGTATTTCCATAGATTCCCTTAATAAATCTAAAAAACCAAGTTCATTTTGGTACCTTTTCGTTTGAAAAGTACATGGCTAGTTATAGTACATACAGTGTATATTATACAATAACGAGTACAATAGCCTGACTCCCTCAAATATATATTCATACTGCCGCGCTTCGCCTAACCTCAACTCGGCTTATTTTCAGCTCGAGAGGGCTCTGTTATAGCCGATTGTTTTGCTGCGTCAGATTGTCTCGGACAGAGCAGTAGCCCTCAGCGATTTCATAGTACGTCTGCGGCCAATTTGAACTTGTAAGTTGTGTTGCGAGGGTGCCTTGGAACCATCCCCACCAACTTTTTTTCTTGGACATCTTACGCGAGTCGAGATACGATTTTTTAAAAAAATAAATGATGTCGCCATTTTCATTATTTTTTTTTTTGAAAAATCCTAGGGTGGTGACAATTATTTAGCGGCAACGGGGGTGTTGCGGGGGTGCCTTTTAACCATTCCCACCGACTTTTTTCCTTGGACATCTTTCCCGAGTCAAGATACGATTTTAAAAAAATATATAATTCACCGTTGACTTCTCTTCTATTTGACGATGGACTATTGCAAAACAAGAATATTTCGTGGGCCATCCACGGTTTGTCTGTACGTACCTAGTTGTGATTTTATGCCCCTTCTTTTTTCGTACGGCAGCGCCCATCGCCAAAAAAGAAGGGCATATGCGCCTTATTGTAACGTATACTTCAGACGTGCATAAAGCACAAGACATTTACCGACTATTATATACGTCGGACGTATAAATAGCCACTGCCTTTATTATAATCGCATCCCATTTGCTAATCGCTTGTGCCTCTCTCTACCCTGGTTGTAATATTTTATTGCTCCCAAGTAGTAGCAACATCGCATTTATACCTATCCATTTTCTACTTATTTGATTCCTCATTATGGATATATTCTTACACATTGAATGCCAGACGATACCTTTAGCAATGGCAGATCAGTAGGTGTAGTTTAATTGCCTATGAAATAATTACTGAAATAGTTATGCCTTTTGATGTTCATCACGTTCATGTAGGTATCCATGAAGATGGAAACAGTAATGAAAAACTATAAGTTCCCTGGTATTTTTCAAGGTGCAGCCACTACAATAAATAACTTAATAACAAATAATTGGAAATAAAAATTATAGGTATCGACCTTCAAGATTCTTCTCTACCTTCTGTTTTTAAGTTGGCAAACTCAAATTTTTACCTTGACTACGTCACTTATTACCACGTCAATAACCGAATGCTTAAGACTCGGCTTAAGATGAATCCAAAAAATATTGGCAACTTTAAGTAGGTACTAGAATTAAAACTGTTTAAGGGCCTGAACTTTTTCTTACGTTTCAGTAAAGATTATTATGAGAATCTTTGACAGATCAAGTTTTAAATTTTATTTCGGGTAACGTTAGTAAAACCGAGACTATACTATTTGTTCTCCATACCTAATTGTTTTGCGTTAAACATTACTTTAAAACTAATAACCGGAAGTGTGTATGAGTATGTGTCGTTTGAGTGGTATTATTACATTTTTGACAATGATTCGCGATTTCCAGACTTGGCAGTGTTCCAAGAATTAATAAAACCTTGTATTGGAAAGATTCATATAGCAACAACAGGATAAAAACGACTTTTATTCCTATGCATAACCCCAGAAAAAAATCATTCCTCTTTTTTCTGGGGCATAACACACACAGGCAATTTATTGTTCACAGCTTCAGTTTTATAGGATGTAGCATATTTATTAGCTAGAAGTTAGGCATAACTAATAATTAGTTCGGACAGCAAGTCGTTAAAACTAGCAAAAATGTAAGAGAAAATCGAAAAGTAGCCAAATCCAAGTTATAAATAGGTTATTAAAAGGTTTTACCCTTCGCCATGGGTTATTATTTTAGCCAAAATTGATAATATTTACTTACAAAAGCTGACCGAGAAAAGGGCATCTTTGAATTCTACACTTATAGTTATATACGAGTAAATAAGCACTTACAATTAAAATGTTCTCACTTATGTTAATTATTTAAAATAAACACTAACTGGCATCCATTTAAATTGGAAAATGTCCACAGAAACCCAAGGAATCATCTGGAACTGTTCTAAATTTACAACGGACGTATCAGCTTCTTCCTCTTTCTTCTCTGAGGTAAAATGTCATGCTTTTTTTTTGAACGTATGTGTTTTCTAAATTGTTCATTGCACAAGAATGAAAGTTGAAGGATGCAAATTGTAGGCAACCAAATATACAGCCTTATTATGTAAATCAATTATAATTTTTTCAAAAAATTGTGACCTTTCTTTGAATAAGTCTCAATAGGGCAAGTTGTTAATTTATTATTTACATTCTACTATTTTTAATAACTTTGCAATTAAAGTTGTGATACGCCTTTGGTCCTTTGGGAATCTATATGTTAGGCTCTTAACGGTTGTCTAGCCTGCTCCACAAAATATAAAAAGAACCACAAAGTAACCCTAACTTCCCCTATTCTGTGCCCTAACCTAACCTAACAAATATATTTTATGAACAAAAGCCTAACCCCTGAACTGTGCTATTATATTTTGTGAACAAAAGCACAAAGCACTGTGGCCAACATACAAATGTCATAACTTAATTCCAGTCCTAAACAAATTTTATTGTTAGTTTTTTTGCAAAATTGGTGCTGTTTTGCTACATTTGATAGTTTTTAGAGTTTGGGTACGTTTTTTTATTATCATTATAAAAAAACACCATTATGGTTATCTTTCTAGATTTTAAACGGAAATGGTGTGGGCTCGTTGTGAGATTTGCCGGCTACGATTGCCAACGTTAAGAAAACTAATGCAACATTACATAAACGGACATTCGAAATTGAAAATTATCCAGTCCCTCCTCAAACCTAGCATTTTATTATCGACTACCAAGAATAAAACAAGGAATTTCAAAAGATTCAGAGAAACGAGAATATTTAGCTTGAACTATCCTAAAAAGGAGACTTTGTATTTAAATGATAATATTCACATTCTTTGCGGCAGAAATGAAATTATCATTGGTGATGAAAAAAGTAGTGTTGGTATGGAGTTTTCCTTTAAAGAGCAAATCTCTCCGGAATCCAAAGAAAAGAAACAAGAAACAGTTGCTGCTTCGGTTAAAGCCGAAGAAAACAATAACACCTCAAAAGAAACAAAAAGTGACAATGAGAACAATCCAAAAAAATCTTCACACACTAGCCGAACTAAGTCAGGTACCAAAAAGACCTTGTCAAAGAGCAAGAAAAAACTGGCACACAAAAAGAAAGCCATGAATCCTCGCCATTATCGAATAAATATAACAAAACTTGAGGAACGTAGCGTACTAAATGAAAAGAGTGGTGACTTCTACATTTGCTCCTGTAGAGGTCAAAGTGCAAAAAATTTTCATAGGGCAGATCTGCAGATATTTACTCGTGATGCCGATAAATTATCTGAGAAAAGTGATGCCTCAGTAGATCCTCGAATTGAAATGAAGGCATTCTGTAGCAAGTGCGGTAACGGATACAAAAGCGACGAAGAATTAATGGAACACATGAAGATACATGAGATGCATTGCAGGTAAAAAATCGTATAAATTTGAATACCTACATCAATATAATTAGTAAAGGTTGGTGACCCAAATATTAAATATTTTTTGGTTTAGTTTAGTTGGAAAAAGGGTCAAAACGCTATTAAAAACACTATTTCTTCGCCAACGTTTCGATTAATGTATAATCTTCATCAGGGCTCTAAAATACAATACAATCTAGTATATAAAATGAATATAAACTAAAAATAAGAATTTAAGAAGAAAGGTTTTCTGGCACATGTTATAAATTTATAAATAAAAAGAAGACTTATAGGTACCAGAAATAAGATTGATGATTTTAAATTGTAAGTATATTAACGTTTTAACTGTCTAGTTTTTACTGCCTAGTTTATTTCTGTTATGTAAATATTTAGTAAAAAATTTATAATATTTGTATATTCAAAGTCAGTGTCAAAAATATTGGGTATAGGTAAAGGTATAATTAATAACATGATGTTAAATGAGAAATGGGTATTTATTTGTTCAGAATGTTGAAATAAGCTGCATTAAGATTTTCTATATCTACCCTTTGGTTGACACTATTATTTCGTTTTATTGTAATCATTTCTTGTAGTAGTCTTTTATTTAAATTGGTTTGAGTACCTAAAGCTTTAGTTTCATCAAAATTAAATGTATGGTTAAATTCACGACAGTGTTCAACAAGGGCAGTAGGATTAATAATGTTGAGTTTCTTGCAGTCACTTTTATGTTCTGCTACTCTAGTTTTTAAATATCTTTTTGTTTGGCCTATGTAGCATTTAGGACAGTCTTTGCAAGGTATTTTATATATAACATTAGATTTTAATTCTAGGGGAGTATTAGATTTAATTTTAGTGAAAAAGTTTTTTTGAATTGTGTTGTTATAACTAAATGATATAAATTTGTTTTCAGAACGTAAGCAGTGGTCTAGTTTTTCAGAAAGTCGTGAAACATATGGTATTTTAATAAAACGTTTATTGGAAATATCACTAATCTTATTATTACTAGGAGTTTGATCTTTAAAAAGTATTTTCTTAATTAGAGATAAGTATAGGGTAATTATTTTTTATTAAAAATGATTTAATTAATGTTAATTTTTTTTTGATGAAATTCTGGAGAAGAAATTTTTAAGGCTACAGTTTTTAGATTGAGGATAATATTAACTTTTTGTTTAAAGGAATGGTTAGAATGAAAATTAATAAATCTTTCTGAAAAAGTTGGTTTATGATACCAATCTACAATAATTTTGTTAGAAAGACCATTTTGTGATCTAATTATTTTAGTATCTAAAAAGGATATACTGTTATGTTGTTCTAACTCTGTTATAAACTGTAACTTGGGATGAAAAGAATTAAATGTATTAAGAAGATCTACATCTCTATTTTTTGGAATACTAGTAATTATATCATCTACATATCGACAAAAGAATGGTAATGGAAAGTTTAACTGGTTTATACACGTTTCTTGTAATTCTGACATAACTAAGTCAGCACAAATGGGAGGCATGCAATTACCCATACCTAATCCATAAATTTGTTTATAAAAGGTGTCATTAAATTTGAAATAACTAGAATCAACACAAAAAGTAAATAATTTAAAAACAATTTCAAGAGGTATATTTGTTTGTGCAGAAATTTTATTCCAACGTTTTTTTATATTTGTTATGACAAGATCTATAGGAATATTTGTAAAAAGAGAAATTACATCAAGAGAAACAAATATGTAATTGTTTGGTAAATTTATATTTTTAATAAATTCAGAAAATTCAAATGAGTTCCTAACACACCTTTCATCTTTGACAAAAGCATAACTTAAAATTTCTGATACCTATCCATTTGGATAAATTATAAATAGGAGAACCAATAAAATAATAAAATAAATAAAACGTTAATATACCGGTCCATGAAACGAATAGTAAAAGAAGGAACATCCTAGATAAGACGCGGACACCCCAAACGTGGAAATAAAAAATAATAAAAAAAGAAAGTGGCTATTTATACGTCCGACGTACATAAAAGTCGGTATACGTCTTGCGCTCTCATTGGCAAATTGAGTCACGTGACTTCTTTGGACGTACATTTAAACTGCATCATACACGTCTGAAGTAAAATAATTTAGATACGTCTGAAGTGAAGTTTCTCAAGCATCGTTGCAATAAGGGGCGTATGCCCTCCATTTTCGGCGATGGGTGCTGCCTGTATAAAAAAAAGGGGCAATTATTTCCGAATGTCGGGCGAAAATAGGGGGTTAGCCTAAGTTTCAAGAAAATGGGGGCGGGTTACACCATTGGAACTAATTACCCCTTCTTTTTTTATAAGGCAGCGCCCATCGTTGACGACTGCCACGTATAAATAGCCACTGCCTAAAAAAACTCTTGACCACTGCTCTAACGATGCTCGGACGAATCTCCTGTTGTACATGAAGACGTCCGGCGACTCGCGGACCTTTAAAAAATACACTAAAGATTCGCGACTCGCGGACCTTTATCCACTTCCTTCATTTTATATACTAGATTGTATTGTATTTTAGAGCCCTGATGAAGATTATACATTAATCGAAACGTTGGCGAAGAAATAGTGTTTTTAATAGCGTTTTGACCCTTTTCCCAACTAAACTAAACCAAAAAATACCTACATCAATGTTTTTTTTTGTTTTTTCCCGATTACATCTGGTGTGCATCTCAGCCACGGCCCTCGTAAAATAAACTGGACTGCTTTTCCAATAAAATCATTTGTCCCACCTATACCGTACTTTCACCGTTTTAGTATACATAGGGCGGAGCCGCCGTGTATTCGGCTAGGTTCGTCAGTCGTTGGCGGGGGACAGGGCGCGTTTTTGCTCGCAAAACTCGACTTATAAGCGGTGCGGGACTACTGTGTACTCCCCCCGCCAACGACTGACAAACCTAGCTGGACGCACGGCCTATTTCCCTATGTCTACCAAAACGGTGAAAGTACGGTATACATATACAATGTGTCCACGGCAAAGCGATATTATAGGTGTATATGACAATTTTTTTTTGCATTACAAACACAATTTTTTATATTCTGCTCTTGCTTCACCCAAAACCAATTTTAGTATCTTGGGCTTTAAAAAATTTATAGAGGGCACTGGTAGCATAGCTTAAAAATAAAAATCGCGTCAGGTAAAGTGCCTTTTCTGTGCGAAATATTGAAAAATTTTATTAGAGAAACTTGCTCAGAATTAAAAAATATGACGTATCAAATTACAGAACTAAATAGGTATATTTTTTTATTTATAATTTTTTTAAATATTATAAATGTAATCATAATTTAAATTTAAACAATAAATTATTCTGACACAAAGACTTTAATTTTTTTCCATGGTATACATACTCTTCTTAAAACTTTAAAATTACAAATGCTATAAATTCAATTGACCTTAAAGTCATTCAAAATAGCTACAAAGAATTTAAGAACAGAGTTGAGATGAGAAAATGGAGGAACATGGGTAGAATAAATAAATTTAAATTATGATTACATTTATAATATTTAAAAAAATATATAAATAAAAAAATATTTAGTTCTGAGCAAGTTTTTCTAATAAAATTTTTCAATATTTCGCACAGAAAAGGCACTTTACCTGGTGCAATTTTTATTTTTAAGCTGCTGCCAGCGCCCTCTGTAAATTTTTTAAAGTCCAAGATACTAAAAATAGTTTTTGGGTGAAGCAAGAGCAGAATACAAAAAATTGTGTTTGTAATACAAAAAAAATTGTCATATGCACCTATAATACCGCTTTGCCGTGGACACATTGTATATATTTCCCACCGAAAGGTCGGCCATATTGGACACACGTCATTGGCTGTCAAATGTCAAATGCCATTGGCTGTCAAATGTCAAATGCACGAGGGCCGTGGTTGGCCGTTGTCAATTTTGCTTCCCCTAGAATGCACTCTAACTCCCCTAGAATGTACACAATATGGCGGCTATCCAGGCGGGCGCCAGCACCCTCTGCCGGATGGCTAAAAATTGGTGGAGGGACTAGGGCCCAATGGCGGTCCAGTTTATTTTACGAGGGCTGTTATCCCAGCTAGTAGACCGACATCATTATGATGTAGCCTTCTGGTCTTTTATTACATCATTATCACAAAATGATTCACATCACTAATATGTTATTGGTTGCGTTTAACGTCTCAAAGCACATGCATGTGCATTAGGGTGGAACGAAAATCATGAAAAATTTTTTTTTGAATATCATATTGTAATAGGTTGTGAGGAAAAGTTGCCTATCGGGATTTTATATTATGCCTCAAGGAATGGACGATAACAAATAAAAACTTCCACTGCCCCTCACTGCCTGAAATTTGATAAAAATAATTTGACAGTTTACATAATGCCGAGCATAATGCAACTCTTTGCATATTTTGTTTTTGAAGTAGCTGAGGAGCTATTTTCAAATTATCTGTTTTCTTCCTTAATACAGAGTTCTGAACAAACCTTTCGTAGAGAAAATCCTGCCTGAGAGCTCTTAGAAAATAAGAACCTAACCACATAGATATCACTTGCTAAGTGTGGACCGGCCAAAAGTAAGAATCTTTTTTGTTTGTTTGTTTTATTCATGTCTAATCTGTCCTTTTTATTTAAATTCCTGAATTTTGGTAACTTTTATTGGGACTTACGTAAATTAATTTTGTTATGTTATTTGGATATTGTTTAGTTGGTAAATTTTATTGAAACTTAAAACAGTTTTGGTATTTGACGTGATTTAAATACTGTTTTGTATTAGTCTCATATTTTATTATCAATATACCTACTTATTTATTACACTACCCCTGTGCTTCCGTTGAATCCTTAGACCGAGTCTTAGACCTACATCAAAAAGAAGTTAACTTGTAGACCACCCTAATATATACTACTCGCTAACTAACATCTAGCATGACAAAAATTCTAGGTATGTGTACACTAAAGTTATTTCCCCCTCATGGTCTGATTAGCGCTGTTTTTTTCAACTATAACCCCTATTTCATGAATCTGTGGCTGAAAAAATTCACTTGACAACATTTACCAATTAAACACCTAAAAAATGACGTCATGTTGATATCTTTCTATTAGCTGGGATGAAATATTCTCAATTTAATTTTACGCTTTTGAATTACGGATGTACCAGCATTATTGGTAAAGTTAAACTGTTTTCTAACTTCAATGTTGCTGGTTCTTACTATTTTCCAGGTCTGTTAAATAAAATAATTTTTATATTTACTACTGCTTTTGGAGAATCCAAACCGTTTTTAGAATTTTTATAGTCAAATATGCATAAACCATTTTCGTAACAAACAGGAATTTCTACAATTTCGTGAGTTCGGGGAGGAACGACAATGATGTAGTAACATTTTTGAAAATGTTTTGAGGGGGGACGTGATCATAAATCAAAGGAATTTGAGCATAATATGGTATGACTAATAAATCTTCATTTGTAAAAACACATATGCCTTGCAAAATTTGATTATTAAATCCATTCCAATAAGTACAAGGACCGGCATTGAAATTTTCTTTTTTTAAAGGTAAAAAATAGTAATAAGTTTGAAATTAAGATGTCTTAAAGAGAATATTTGACAAGTGTCTACTGTTGCCGTTGATGCATTGTTGTAGCCGATTTCTGAAGTTGATGTGGACTCTTTCGAGCATTGCAACCGGTATATTGTCTATCGTGGCGAATATTGTTTATCAATTCTTCCACAGTTGCAGGGCGGTTGTTATGGACTTTAGATACTTGCAGAAATTCTACTTTTCTCAAAAATTTTCTTATGCAACCCTAATGAAATTTTTCATGTTCGTATGCACAAAAAGGAGCTGATTCCAAATTTGAACAGAAAGGTGTATGGTGCTATTTAAAAAACAAAGTTGGTTGCCATAGCAACGACATGACTGGCTCCCAAATAAATTCAAGGTCACCAAAATATGCAGGTAGATCAACTGAAAAACTCTTGTCTGAAACATTTTTTATACAAGGTGTATTTAAAAAGTTATATCCATTATTCCATCTAAATTAGGCACCCTGTATAATATTTACTGTGTTTGCACCTTCAATGCTTTTCAGAGGTTTTTGTATCTCCTTCACCTTTGCTTGTATCCTCCTATGTTTGAAAATGAAAAGGATTACCTCCATGCTCGTATAAGCTTGTTTGCAAGCACCCCTCCCCCATATGCTTAAATTACAATTTTCATTCTCCTTATTTTATTCAATTTTTTACATCATTTTAATTACAATGGAATTAAAACTCGCAGGTCTTTCTTTCAGAGTATGCAATGAAATCTTTCCAACTGAACAACAATTCAAGGACCACACAAGCACTCATATATTTAAAGTTTATGCCTGCCATCTATGTGATTACGAATATCCATTCAAGCAGCTCCTTCACAAGCATTTCCAACACCACATGGATAACGAGGTGGTGGATACTGTTCTGGATATGGAAAATGATTACAAGGTGTCCAGGCACAACTTTTCGTTGCTCGGCCACCAAGGCAGCGTTAACAGTATCCTGAGATTTTTGAGCGAGGGCCATGACGTATGTTACTATAGTTATAAGTATATGAAAACGATCTGTGATATTTGTTATCATGAATTGTATGTGTGTGATTACGAACAGCATTTACAGAACGTTCACTATCAGTATTCGTATTCTTAAGTAAAAAATAGTCTAAGACAATCAAGTACAAAACTTACAACAATTAAGACTGCATTCGAATATGGTATTTTGGGAGGCCTACCAATTATAATTATTGTAGACTGTTATTGCTTAAGTTTATGGATTAATTTTTGAAAATTGTTTACTTATTTTGGGTTTTTAGAGCATATAGGAACAGGATCTGATAACACATATATGCAATATTTCAGAATATTATTTTGTTTAAAGTTATAGTTTTTTTTTAAAGAGATATCTAATAATTGTTTTTTGTTATTTAGAATTAAGATGTTATTTTTTGTTTGAGTAGGTATGACAAAAAACAAGAAGGATAAACAGGGTGTTATATTAATTTCTTTACAATAAAGAATATTGAGATTAATGATATGTTACCTAAAAACATTGTATATCATTGTATAAAATATGGTGTTTTTGCAAATGTCTTTAACATTACCTTTTCATAGGTGTCGAATGAATTATCCTGCGAACCAGTCTGGTCTTAATTTTGTAGCTGTACCCAGTTGATTTGAGTTTCTTTAAAAGGTTTGCACTGTATGCAGTAGTAAAAAACAACACATACAACAATAATTATTATTCTCATCGAATGACACTTACAATTTTAGGCACCCCTATTCATACATTTTAAATATTATTTTTGTTTTATAAGAGGTTTATTATAACTACAAGTAATAGCAAATAAGAGCAAATAGTTTGTTGGCTATTTTTAAACCTGACTTAAAACTGATTCATCGATGGAAAGTTTAGATTTTGTAACAGGGTGATTCATTTATCATGTCAAATGCGATTTTCTCGGAAAAGGCTGGAGGAAAATTCGTCCTGTAAAAAACATGTTATTTTGGCACATCTTTACTCGAAGATAGAGTAGAAATTTATCAAAATTCAAAGCCGACACTAGTGTCGCGATGCCTCAATTTTTTTTCTCAGAACCATACCTTTTTTGTTGCAGTGGTCCTCAGAGAAATAACCAAGCATAAAGTAAACAAACGTGTATAACGTTTACCTGTGATATATCATGAGCAATATCAATTTGGCCACACACTACACACCTTCCGCATCCCATTGTATACAAAATCAGTCACTATGTCTTAAATACTAATAAATAGTCTATAAATTAATAGAAAAACAATTTGAAAACACGAAAAATACATATGTAAACAATCGGAAAAATTGATTTGCTGGGCGAACACAAAACAAATACCGTGGAGTGCATGTTGGTTGCCATGTTGGGTGGTTTGGGGTATCTGTTGACGATTTTATTAAAGTGTTAATTAGCTGCTATAATTACAGCGCAAATTAGTTTTAGTTTAAAGTTGTTACATACAAGAAATTAATAGCTACATTTGTAAATTTAGCATTATGGTAGGTGTGCCTTCATTTAATGCCATTATTATACCCATCTATATTGAAATGAAATGCTGTAAACAATGAAGTATGTGGCATCACTCAAAAAGATGTTGGCTCTGTTTACTTTTTGTTCTTACTCCCTCTATCTTTGGTTATTTCTCTGAACAGTGGTCCAATGAACAACTTGCTGTTATGATTATTGCTTACTATTGTGCTTGAAGCGTGCTGTCAATTGATGTTGTGAGATGTTAGATCTCCAATAAAATTGATGAGAAAATAAACAAAAATTGACATTGTCTGGTTGCGATTGTCATGTTTTAATTTCCTAATTTTTATTTAAAAGAATTTGAATGTCTACAAAAAATCTTGTTCAATACTTTTTAGAGAAGCTGTATTGAATTCTTGAATTTGAAAGAACATTGGATTATCAATGGAATGTGCAATGTCCTAATAGATTTTTCTAAAGGAAGGTGTCACCCCCTTTGAAATTTATGAGGAGAACATGAGTTCCGTTTCTCCTGTTGAATTGGCGCTCCTACGGACCCAAGTATTTTTGACTGGAAGTTTTCGTAATATCTGCGTCAATGATGACATCCCAAAACATGTTCATATGCTAAAATGTATGCATTTTAAAATGAATGTTGATGTGCCCGAGCCATTTTTTTGCTTGCCCTGTAAGAATTTGATATTTGATAATATTTGATCTGTGATTCTTCTTTGGCCAGATACATCCTGTGTCAATGGAGCTGTTTGAGCCTGACTAGTCACATCGTCTTGCCCTGAGGATATCCCGTGTAATCGTGGACGAAAATGTGGCTCAAACAGTTCCATTGATACAAGATGTATCTGGAAGAACTAAAGAAGGATCACATTTAACAACACAAACACAGATGGGCAGTATCGGCATTACTTTAATGAAAGTTTCTAACGATCGTTACCTTTTTGCTAACGATAACTCATTGCATTTTTGGTTTGGTAACGAATAACACTTTCGTTACTTTTTAAAGTAACTTAAACGACTTACGATGATGTTACTAACCAAATAAAAAAAGTGACGGTCATTACAAGAAAAAGTAACAATCGTTATATAAAGTAACGGTAGTCACATAAAGTATTATTGTAGGCGCACTGAGAGATTGCCTCCGCGGGGAAGCGGGGAGCGCGGAGAACGATTTGTCGCTATTGGCCGACTGCAACAGTGCAAAAAATTCACCGCGCTTTCGTATTCGCAATTAAAAATAGAAACAAGGCGAGGTTCAGAGGACTGATTATCCCTAGGCGTGCGCGCCGACATTTATAGTTTTCGAAACTAATAGATTTCGATACGCACGCCTAGGGATAATCAGTCCTCTGAACCTCGCCTCGGTTCTATTTTTAATTGCGAATACGAAAGCGCGGTGCATTTTTTGCACTGTTGCAGTCGGCCAATAGCGCCAAATTGTTCTCTGCGCTCCCCGCTTCCCCGCGGCGCAATCTCTCAGTGCGCCTACTACTACTACTATATATAGTTTTACTTTATATAACGTTCTTTACATTAAATAACGATGATAGTTATAAAGGGAATTATATAGAGTGTAATTTAGAACATGTTCTAAATTTTGTGAGAATCTACACGAGTTAGTTAGGTTTATTTTGTATGGCTTAGCTTTTGGCGATCTTTATCATAATATCATTCTGCATACATCCTTCCTATAATAAGAATAGTAATGAGAATAAAAGCAATAACATTAAAAATATGCCTAGGGTACCTGGAAATATCAGCTGGATTTAGACCCGTATTCATATTAATTGGCCATGAATAAATTAAATTGAGACTGGATTAAAATGGCATAATAAATAATGACAATAAGGATGTAAGATTGTGAGTGTAAATGTATTTACAAAGAAAAAGTGATAATGGGAGTAAGCACCCAAAGTTAACAAAAAAAAACTAGTAACCGCATACACGTGTTTCATGCTATTTGACAATCATCAGTACGGTGTAACATCAATAAATCAAAAATATATGCATGATTGGGGAAGCAACAAATGAAGTCCAGGCAGGAGCGACCTGCGTGGAAATTTTCATAACCCAAGATATAATGACAACATGGATGTAAGATTGTGAGTAAATGTATTTACAAAGAAAAAGTGATAATGGGCGTAAGCACTCAAAGTTAACAGAGCTTACGCCCATTATCACTTTTTCTTTGTTAACAATAAATAATAACTAACTAAAAATTAATTATAGGTATTTCTACAGTGTTGTTAAAACGTTCTGGAGTCTGGAAACTAAATAGATCAGCCCAAATCGGCAAACTAAAAATATGAATTTAAGGCTTGGTAAAAATATATTAGTTAACCTCCCAAAATTAGGTGATCAGCTGGATATACTTGACGGGTTATGTCAAATGTGCATCCGTACGCACAAATTTTTTTATAATATTTTAGTGGCATACTAGGAATTCCAAAATTTAACATTTTTCTCGTTAGAATTCTCTAAAGAATTATCCAGATAATTCTTTATAGGGGTCTAGCCGACTAACCAGTATTTAAATCGTGGTATAAGGTGCATCACTGTCACCCATTCTGCTCCATTGAGTCATTATATGTCTTATATTGTAAAGGGTTTTCCAATAGGGACGATATGATTTTGAAATGAAATTAAAAAATAATATTTTAGATACAACCAAACTTATTATTTTATGTTGAAACGCCGTTCATTACATTTATGTTATGAATAAGACATAATTTAAGTGTCCACCTCGGCTTCGTGAACAGGAACGAATTCGATGAACTCAATTTTCAAGGACTTTGTGCAATAAATCGGTCCTAATGCCACGAATGCAGCGTTTGATGTGGTTTGTTTGCATAGACCATTAATTTTAAAACTCCCCAAGAAGTAATCTAAGGGAGTTAAATCATAACTTTTTGGGGCCAACAACAGTTGCATATCTTGAAATTATGATTTCACCGAACTTTTCCTGCAAGTAAGCCTATAGTGGCATTAGCAGTGTGAGATGTGGCACCATCCTGCTGGAACCACATCTCATTCAAATCAATTTCATTTAAGCGTGGTCACAGAAAACCTCTTAACATCAATTGATACCACTCACTGTATACTGTAACTGTATCTCCTACCTCATGATGCCACTGTTCGGTCATCCTTTAAAATATTTTCTAAAATCAAGTCTACTAGAAGGCAACAAACATTGTACCTGAATTGTCGTACAAAAATGTCAGAAAAATAATAATAATTGTCAATATATAAAAAATATTGTAAAAGTCAGGCGGTTGCTGAATAAAGGATTTTTAAAAGCCTAGAGGCCCTGTATGACACGAAAAGTGACAGTTATTCGTTTTAACAGAGGTTGGACAACGATCGGATCTCTCTCTCTGGCGAGGGTCTTATTTTCCCTATGAAATTCATTTTGTGCAACAGACATATATTTTTTCGCTCTTTCTATCATTCCCCTAGCAGCAGGATGTGTCAAAATTGGATTTTAAGGTTAAGCTAACGACATTTAACTGCCATAAAGCTTCACTAATAATAATTATTGAAGTTTGAATGGAAAAGTGAAGAAACATATAATTTGTTCCAAGCAAACAGCAATTTTAGGATATCAGGATAAAAACATTTATTAAATTTTTGTAGGAATGTGGTATACTTATGTAGATACATAAAATTAAACAAGGCTCTAGCATACCAACTAACTAAACTTTCGAATATTTCTTCAATAGGAATCGTAGCTGCAATAATAATTATTATTCCTTTCATTTAAAAATAAAAATCAAAAAGGTCTTTCAAATGGTTTAAACTTTTCTTATACCTACCGTCAAAATTTTAAGACAATTAATACTGAAATTTGTACGGAATAAAAAGTTGGAAAGTTTGTTTTGGTAATATGAACCAACCACTATTGAAAAACATGGTTAATAGAATTAGGCTGAATAAAAAAATGAGTACTTAGGTATTTAATATCGATATTAGTCTTTCTTTCATTTTTTGTAAATAAAAGTTAATAACTTTTCAATGCAAGAAAGATCATCTATATTTCAAAAAAGAAGACAACAGTATTTTTGTTTTCAAAGATATATTGTAAGTAAATAGGAAAAATCAAACTAGTACAAGTTCTCAGAAATTTATACATATTTAATGGTTCTTTCTTGCTAAAGTCACGTTCATCAAACGTTGCAGGAGAGGATCGTTTCTTCAGCACAACCTGACACTCAAAATCCATGTCGGAGAAGTGAACCTGTGAAAGTTAAAGAACTAAATTTAAGCTACCTAAACATAATAAAACGCTGCCATCAAATGCTATTTTTTTTATCAGCAAGAAATTTGTAATGGAATATTAATACAAAATAAGCTCACACATTTAACTGACTACACAAAAAGGGTTCTTTATATAAAATTCCCACCCGTGTTAACTTCTTTTTTGTCCGATTTTGTTGGTCTTAGTGGAAAATAAAGCTCCTTCAAAACTGTCTCTCTCTAACAGTTATTATAAATTCTAAAATATCCTGTAAGTATTTTATTGCTATTCGTGGCGTTTTTTCCTGTAGGAGGTTTCGAAAAAATGTATTAGAACAAGTATTTACGAATTAAATTATATTACAGTCTCTTTCAAAATTTCACGATAGCACAGAATAAATAGCTTTGCAACAGAAGCCTCCTTACGGACATGTATCAAAAATAAGCAAGTCTCCATTTCAATTTACAGAAAGACAAACAGTATATTAATCATAAATTTGATTCTAATACAATATCTTTGCTATGTAGATTAACGTAAAATCGAATAAAATGCAAATTATTCATGACTTTAGAAGATATTTCGCTAAAAAGCGAGTCTCCTTTTGACACATGTCGCTAAGAAATTGTCTGTATTACTCGTTAGTCTGTGACGATAGGAAGAATTTTCTAATTGCAAACAACTTTTTTCGTATTTTTGTTTTCTCCTTTCGAGAAGCAACGAAATTTTTAAAAAATTAACAAAATAGGTCAATAAATTATGGAGGTGGAAGTTTTGATGTGGAAGATCCTGTATAGTTTTCTGGAATATACGTCTCTTCGTTATGAGAATTTTGTCGTAGAAAAATTTCCTTTACAGTAACAAAATATTATAAACCAATCCAAAGTTATCACGCACAACTTATATAATAAATACATTTTTTATTATTCCATGAAACGAAAAATGCCTATGCTGGTCCAGTAAATACCTATACCCAACAGGTTTTACCTCCTTGAAGGCAAAAACTTTAGAATTATCTCTTTAACATTGGGAAATTTTCATAAGAATTCTAATAAGTGGTTTGTATAACCTTATGGACTTTTATTGAAAACAAAGAGGTACTAATATTTAATATTAATTTAGGTACCTTATGTTATGTTGCTGATGCAGATTAAGGAAATTTTTTCTGCAGATTAAAATCACAGATCAAACAAAAAATAAAAAGGAACTAGATACTTATGTAATTAAATTTACTTACCTCTCAAAGTTTTGTATCATTTCCAACTCTCATGTTAGAGTATTTCATTTGCACTTTCCATCGTGCTCGTTCTTCTGCGCTTTTTTTAAAGGGTGTTAAGAAAAATCCATCCTGCTCAGAATTCTTGCAGTTTCTTATTACGCAAGATGTCATTTTTACCTTTTAACACTCCTTTTTGCAAAAGAAAATTAGCACGCTCAATAATCGTATATTTATTTCTTATCTATGCTCAATAATTTGTTGACAGTTTGTTGACAAACTGACACCCGCCAATATAAAAATATAATAAAAACAATGTTACTAGATCTGCCACTTTTCGTGTCATACAGGGCCTCTAGCCAAGCCTAACACCTGCTGAAATCTTCAAAAGCCAAACAGCCACCATGCCATAAACCACATAATACAGTAACCTTTTGTGGATGCAAGGGCTTTTCGTGAATCTCCTGTGGATTGTTTTCACACCAAAAATGTCAATTTTGTTTGTTAACATATCCACTCAACCAAAATGAGCTTCATCTGAAAAGATAATTTTTTGCTCAAAATTATTATCCCTTTCAAGTTGCTCTAAAGCCCAAGCAGCAAAGTCACGGTACTTACGATGGACTAGTGGCTTCAGTTCTTCACAATCTTACAATGGTAATGCGGTAATTAAACCAAGTTGTCATTCTTCAAAGGTCTAATTCTTACGCACGTCGAGGAATTGACGTCTTTTTGGTATTTTCACATCATGAAGAGTAAAATCCCTTTCAATCTTTTCAATGATTCGACGGTTTTCGCGAAATCCATGTTGAGTATTCACAAAAGAACGTATATTATCATAAAACTTTTGAATAATAATCAAACATTCTGGATATCATCCCTATTGGAAAACCCTTTATAAAGTAAAAAAAGCAGTGAAAGTAATGATAAAAGTAGCTCATTACTGTTATTGAGCGAACAGGGCTGTTAACGAAAACCGGTTAACCGGTTATTTACACTGACAAAAACCACGGTCACAAATTAGTCAAAACCAGTTTGACCAATTAAACGGTTATCCGAATAACCGGTTGACCGGTTATTAATTAACCAAAAGCAACAGGTTAACTGAGTCAGTCAAAATGTCAACCATAACACTTATTTGGTTACTTTCAGAGCTAGATAATAAATATAAATACAAAATACTTAAATACCCAGCCAAATCGATTCAATCTGTTCGGGAAAAAAAGCCGCGCTAAAAATTTTGGCCAATTATATGGATACAGGGTGACCGTATTTCGAGTCTATGCATGGGGATCTTGGTTATCTTAAGAGATACGAGGTCGGGTAAATTGGGGCAAAGTTGCGGAATTTGATGCCGAGTAACATGGTAAAAAGAAATTTTGGCTGGCCCTGCTCGTTTTGAAAATAATGGGAAAAAACTGAAAATCGTCGTTTTAGTTTTTATTTTTTTAAACGGAAACAAATCGGGCTGGACATTTCGAAGTTAAACATTATTAAGGCATTTTTTTACAAGGAATCTAAATATGACTTCACATTTTTTCTCGCCTCTATCTACTTTTATTTTTATTATGGGCACCATATTGGATTTTCGCATTTTTGAAGAGGATTTTTTTCTGTTTAAAATGATATATCACACATTATGCTTTACTTTGTTTTTCTTGCCGTAATATCAAATTAATCGTTTTTGCATAGATTGCCTTAGAAACATAAGGCCCATAATGTTTGACGTTTTTACATTGAGTGCCTTGGAAACATAAGCCCCATAATGTTTGACATTTTTCTGCATAGAATGCCTTGAAAACAAAATCCCCCATAACGTTTGATAGTTTAGTATAATTTGAAGTGTCACGGATACTTTATTTTACTGCCAATAAAGTCATTTTCACATGAAGAAAAGCGTGACATGATTCAAATTTATTATTCCACAAATATATAAATGACGACGAAGGGATATCGGACGAGCCATAAACAATTTAAGGAAACGTGCTGCATTGTGCATTGAGGAACAAGGAGGATAAATTCAACATTTATTGTAAAATAGGATTGTCTACTTGTCTAGGTTTTTGTTGTTCTTATGTTTCCAGTTTGACTTTTTTAGTATTAATGTGTTATAAATATGGCAAATGACGAATAAATAAGGTCTCAGATCATCCTCTCGTGGTACCTATGTTTATAATTTATTTAATCAATAAATTTAACATTAACTGAATTTTTACTGAACCGATAAACAATATTCCAAAGCACACGCCGCAACAATGGGTAACTAGGCTTATGTTTCCAAGGCACTCTATGGAAAAACGTCAAAACATTATGGGGCTTATGCTTCCAAGGCACTCTATGCAAAAACATTAATTTGATATTACGGCAAGAAAAACAAAATAAAGCATAATGTGTGACATATAATTTTAACCAGAAAAAAAAAACTACTTTTCAAAAATGCAAAAAACCAATATGGCGCCCATAAGAAAAATAAAAGTTGATAGTCATATCTTTGTCCAGGGAGGCGAGAAAAAAAATGTGAAGTCATATTTAGATTCCTTGTAAAAAAGTGCCTTAATAATGTTTAACTTCGAAATGTCCAGCCCATTCGTTTTCGTTTAAAAAAATAAAAATGAAAATGACGATTTTCAGTTTTTTCCCATTATTTTCAAAACGAGAAGGGCCAGCCAAAATTTTTTTTTACCATGTTACTCGGCATCAAATTCCGCAACTTTGCCCCAATTTAACTGACCTCCTATCTCTTAAGATGACCAAGATCCCCATGCATAGACTCTAAATACGGTCACCCTCTATATAATTATAAAATTATTGAAAACAAAACACAAAAGTAGGCAGCATGCTTTGAGCCGTGCATTGTGCATTCGCATTGATCTTGTCAAAAAGTTAAAATATCACAAAACTTTTTATTAAAAATAATATTTCAATTCATCTTCACTCGCGGGTAAAAAAAGCAATCATCGTCAGTGTCATGTCAACTAGGCATGTCAACGAAAACCGGTTTACACTGACGAAATCCGCGGTCACAAATTAGACAAAACCGGTTTTGACCGATTAACCGGTTGACCGGTTATAAACGGTTATCCGGATAACCGGTTATCCATTTAACCGGTTATCTGTATAACTGGTTGACCGGTTATAACTGGTTAACTGGATGACTGGTTATTCGGCTTGACGGTTACCCGGTTTTTACGGTTCACTGGTTTTTCGGTCACTGGTTAATATTCTTGGTTTGACCGGTTATGGCGAAAGTTGACAGCCCAAGTAAACCAAATAACAATTTTTCAAATAACATGTTACTTTTTGGAGAGAGTAACAGTAACCAAGATACTTTTTACAGTAACGCGGCCCTGCTCTAATCACAAAAAATAACCTAGTAACCTTCATTTTTCACATATGAAAAAAGGAATGATGATAATAAAATACAAATATGTAATTTATGTTGGTAGGTAAGCAAAATAAAAGTCACATTCTTTTAAATATAATGTGCAGAATTATTTATTATGTTTATCATAATGTTAAGGCTTGGTCTTAGTGTTAACACCTGATGTTATATTATTACAATGTAACTGTACAACGTTGGAACATACAATTTTCTTTAAATATATCAGTCGCATTTATAAGATTTTTTTCCAACTTGCAATATAAACAAGGAACATTAAGAAATATTACAATCACCTTGTAGAACAGATAGCATCCTTGTTTATAGAGGAGCTTCCCGTTGGCGTATTAATGAGTGACAACAGTATTAGAGAAATGAAAATATATTCGGGAGATTGTGCGAAATATATTCAGTTTTTGTTTGATCTGTTTGTTAAGATTTGTAATTGGTTAAATCTGTTGATAACATCCATTATTTTATATGACACTGTTACGTATTGGCCAATCAGTCTTCTCCATATCTATAAATAAGGCTACTAGGAACTAAATATAGATTATTAATGTTTTGAGTAAAAAATCAGTATCTCAAATGGCAAGTGGGGATCTATATTTCTATTATTATGATTCAAACTAATTGGGAATGTAGATATTTTTGTATACTTATATGCATAAATTATTTTTGTTATTTGTCACATTTTGTGCGTTGGAATTTAATGTATCTGATATTTTTAAACAATATGTGCACCGTTACTAAAATAAATTAATGGTTAAATGATGGCTTTATAAAATATTATGTTGAAAAGTACCAATTTGGTGAATTTAGCACTTTCTACTTTTGGCCATATTTTGTGAAAAATGCAAGATAGCTCACTGCATCTTAGCTTACCAGCGCACCTACCGG
The DNA here is from genome assembly GCA_963920635.1 of Pseudeuparius sepicola. NCBI lineage: Eukaryota > Metazoa > Arthropoda > Insecta > Coleoptera > Anthribidae > Pseudeuparius > Pseudeuparius sepicola. The sequence continues at coordinate 13,790,450 of OY987304.1, forward strand.
TGAACTTCAAGTATAATTTGAATAGTTTGCTGAATTTCATGTACAAAAATTTCTGGAAATTATGTAAGAAAACCGCCCTAACAACTTTCCGGGTTTAACCTTTGCTGTTACATAAAAAACTGAACTGAAAACTTTAAGTTCAAATAATGTGTGAACTTAAGTTCGGATTGGTCAGAAAGATGTGAATTTGATATTTAGTAACCTAAGAAGCTTTCTATATTGGTTATAATAAAAACGTTTTCATTTGCCAATGAGATACTAATTATTGGTAAAAACATAAACATCAATAATATTAAATTTGGATTATATCTGACATAAATAAATAATCGATTGCAGTTACAAATAATACAAAAATTAACCGATATTAATTAGCCACTTTTGTACAATTGCAATGTACAGAATGATATACCAGTATCAGTCCAAATTCCCACTAAATAATACAAATAATTCAATGCCTTGCACAAATACAAATGACTACATTTATTATAAAATCGTTCCATAAAACAATATCCATGATACGAATGGCATTTGGTTTCCGGGTAACTATTATATGAAAACGGGAAAATTTACAGATAACTGTGCTTACGATGTTCTTGCAAAGGAGGAGAATTATATACATAAGGGTAAAATTTTTCGCCAGTATTAATTACTGTTTTCCAGATTATTTCTGCAATGGTACTATAATTGTAAGCAGAACTTATCCAAAATATCACAAACTAAGCACATTGTTCAAAATATACAAAAATATTGACATTGATGTTTACTGTAATTATAGATTTGCTTACTGTTTAAATTTGTAATTTTTGGTGAACACTTGAAATCATATCAATAACCAAACAAAAATGTTCAGAAATAAAATAGCATTAGAGATATTTGGCATAGCTGGAAGTTGTTCATTAATGTTTCTAAAGAATTACTTACGAATTATGAAATAGTTGTACTTTTCCCCTAACTGAATTTTCAAAGTCAACGAATAATTTTGTAAAAGATTTATTATAAACAATAATTATGATTACACCAATACTAGGATATCTAAATTGATTAACAATAAACAAATTGAGTTTTCGAAACATTAATGAATGTTGCAATTTTTCGAAATTCATCTCGTGAGGGTGTCGACATCCATGCAAAGAAATAAATAGCCTTCTCATAGAGATATATATGTAAGGTATAATTTCAATAACTTTACAAAAATCAATATTTCACATCTAACTTAAACACATCCATGCCGCGATAATATATATACACAATTTTTTAATTATCATCCATGCCTATATAATACATTGTCTATATTATATTGAAAATATTTTGATAAATTTGTATTTAAGTACATTGAAATAAGACTATGGTATAAAGGACATATACATGATTCTTTCGTACCCACAAATATGCAAATTCGGAAGAACAAAATACGAAGTCTCTAAACAGATAACAATTACATTTGCGGTGGATTGTTCTCTTCTAATCCAGTAGTTTTAGAAGCTTGTTTATACTTATATTAAAAGAAAATTTGTAATAATGTAAATATCTGAAAATGATTTGATCATTGTCAACATTTTGTTCCGAGAATTTTCATACTTAAATTGGCATTACAAATGGATACAAGCTAAAGTTTAATGTTTGGGGCTTCTTATTCAAGCTTTTTACCTTTTCGCAAACGAGATCATTGGAGCCATCTTGTTTCGTTGCCAACACAAATGATAAATTCATCATTGCACTTTATCTTATTGTTTAAATAAATGAGAGTATTAATATAATACCAAGATATAGTTTTGTATCACATGATTTAAAAAAGTCTCTATATATATGTATGTATATTAACACTTTTTGCTTTTTACTGAAAATTTACATGGATTGTATTGTTTGTTTTTAAATATACTTTTTATTTATCACAATACTAAATGTCTTTATGCACTTCACATCCATTTTTTTGCACGTAATATTTTAGGTCTTTTCGTTTTTGAAACGATACTTTGCTAACTAAACACTATGTCAACAGATTATAAAACATAACAAACAACTCAGGCCTCTCACAATACTGAATTTAAATAAAAAAATATCTTGAAAAACTCTTATGTTCAGTAGAAATATTAGGTATCCTATAGAAAATAATCAGGATGACAAAATTAAATCACCTTGCCAAAAATTAAAATCCAGAGTATGGAACCTGTTATCGATCAACTGTTGGGCACATTTTATACGTAATTGGAAACAAATAATAATCAACATGCACGGTTACGCACCGTAAACCGTTTCGTCATACTACCGAGTCCTCTGTCTTAAAGTTGATGTTCTGCGATGCGCAGAAATCCCTCGTCACGGGCAGGCAGTTGAAGTACGAGCACACCTGAAACATTACAATAAGTGCTAACATATAAAAGAATAAAAGTATAATTCATTACACAAGAGACACAGGAAATAAAATTCTAAAAGTGCAATTTTTTTTTAACTCAGAAGTGATCTAAATAAAAAAGTGTCACCAGGTAGGACAACTCCCTGATGACAGTTCCTGGCTAGTTGAGCGATTGAGTAGACATTTCTGCAACGGTGAAATGGTACCAAAAATTAATTTGTTGTCACTATATGGACTGTGTTAATGATAAATAATAAGTAATAATAAATTTTCGTATATTTAGTACATAATAATAATAATAATAATTCTCACCCTCACAATACTCCAAACTAGGAATACCCCAGAAGCAACCACATGCTTGTGCGGGGGAGGGGGGCAATTACTATTATTTTGTCTTTGTTGCCAGTTGTCTTTGTTGCTAGGGCCGACTTTTTTCCCGATAGAACTAGGATAGCATTCGCTCAAGTACGACGGAAAACCCTAGAAAACCGTAGTAATCCCAGTGAGTGTAGAACAATTAGTAAATCACACGGATAAAGCTATTTAGGAGCAATACCGTGAACCCACGTTTGTCCAGCGCTCTTGGCCATAGCGGTGTTTTTCTTCGCTTACATCGAACCAGGGTCGATCGAAGGCAGAAAAACATGCAGTCTAAAAAGTCAGCGCCTGTACGAACGACGCCACCGCGGCCCCACATGAAAGTTAGAGGCCCTGCAGCAAGAAGGTATTTTGAATAAAATTAAGAAAACTCATGTGGCAGAAGTTATAAGTGGAATGAAATCCCAGACCAGGTCTGTCAAGAACCTTCAAAGCCTTTTTTGGTACACGAAGACAATTAATTATAGCAATTGGACCATGTTTATCAAAAAGGGACCAAGCGATTTTTTTTTAGAAAATTAGTTGAAGTCGCCATGCAACGCATTTGCATCCATATAATGTTCCTCTGGAAATAACCAAAAGCCAATTTCTAAACTATGCCTGAAATATATAGTTGAACTAAGCGCCATAACCGATATAGAGCAATTGTTATTTTTCTGAAAAGAACCAAGTGCCTACTTCCCTTCAGATACTCAATATAATCTGTAACATGATGATCCTTGGTTCTCTTTCATTTTTAGACGATCTTTGATCTAAGATCGTTTTGGCATGAAAAGATCTATTTTTAAACGATCAGATCTATGATCTAGATCTTTTCTGGCACGATCTTTCCCAGCTCTGTATATAAGTACAAAAATTAAATGCATTGTTGATCTTATGGAGTTTAAAATAGAAATTCATAATTTACTCATGGAGATTGAATGAATACTATTCTTTCATGCAGTAGAACGTAAATTGTAAACATGACTGCTTCCTTATATTTGTATGTGGATTATTGAAATAAATAGTATTATTATTATTAATAGTTTTTGAGTTTAAAAATAATTTACTGTCAAATATGAAAGATAATGCCCGGCTTCGACTGTGACGTCATGAATCATTTTGTGTGATCTTCTATGCGGAAGCCTCACAAATATTGCCAGATTTGTTTATTTCCAGGTTATAACTTTTCCTAAAATTTCTCAGCTTGCAAGGGGCTGGAGATCATAGACATAAAATATAGATATGCCTAATATTTACGGTGATGTACAAAATTGTTCAAATTTGTATTTATATTAACACGACAACCAACTATAGCACTATGGATACTCAATGGATAGAATACTAACCTTGCAATCGTACACCGGTATGATGTAGAAGAGCAGCACGAGGCAGGCGAACAGTACCCCGGCGGACGCCAGGCACACCCAGATGAGCACGACCTTGCGTCGCCTGTCGTACTGGCCGAATGACACGAATGGCAGCAGCGCGTATGCCAGAAGGAAGCCGAACACGAAGCCGAACAGGTGCGCATAGTTGTCGACCCACGGCAAGAGGCCCAGCAGGAACAGGCCGAGCGTGATGGCGAGGAGCTTGCCGAGGGCGCGGTGGGGGCGCTTCAGCATCGGCCACGCCTGGAGCACCTCCACGATGAGGCAAGCCAGCAGGCCGAATTGGGAGCCCGCCGGACCAACCTAGGGAGAGATAGTTGAGTTGAGGCACTAACTGGGTTCAGTATCATCTTCCCAGAGCGGAAATTTTCATGACGTCAGATCGTATGAATCGTGTTTAGTGACTTTCCATAATCTTGCTTAATAACCAGAAAAATAAGTACAAAACGTAACCCTCACAAACTGCGATCATTCTCTCTTAATAGTTAAAAAGCTGCAACTAAACCGAGTGTGGTTAGATGTGTCTGGTTTTGATGATATAGGTTCACTGTAGTTAGTAGGTAGTAATAGAATTAATAATTAATTAAATAATCTTTTAAATGGCTTCCCTAAATTACCATAGAAGCTGTTCACAGCCATGAGCACTAAGCTGCTAGTTGTTTTAGAGAAATATTAAATAATGTCGCAAGAAATTTTATTTTAGCTTATTTACAAAATGACATTTCATGTGGTTCTGGTGTGTAACCACAACTTATCAATCAATTTCAAGTGGAAAATGATGCCATTGTTGTCATACCAGGTATGTGTTTGGAATTAGGGCTGGGCGATATTGAAAAAGTTATCGAAAATATCGATATCGACCCTAAGTGTACCATTTTCCATATGTTTGCTATTTGCTACCAACACCTAACAAAAACAACATAGTCATGTGAATAGGCACACGGACGGAAAACAATAAAACGTTTTTCATTTCTCTTTCATTTTTAAATTATAAATCGATACATTAACATATAGATACCTATATCGGAATGTCGATATATCTATCTTCTCCAAATATCAATATATCGATATATCACAATATCGATATATCGATATATTACAAAATCGATATATCGATTACAATATCGATATCTCGATTACAATATCGATATATCGCAATATCGATATTTAGAAAATAAAATATCGTTGTTGAAAAAATTGCAGGCCTATTTGGAATATAGTGGGGCCGTGAACTGAGAAAAATTCAGCATTATATGGGGTGTGCCGAAATTAGTCTGCCATAATTTACCAGCGCATTCTGCGAACAAAAAAAAAAATGAAAAAGTTCCTGTCAACTTGGCCTCAAAATGCCCCTTAAGAGGGCTACAGCCCCCGAAATGGTCACTTTGGTAAACTTTTTTTTTTTTAAATTTCCAGAACAAACATAGATAAAATTCTGAAATTTGGTATTTAATATACCTGTGAGATTTAACATTTACCAACAACGATATAAAGGAATAAATACAAATAAATCGGTTTGTTTGTTCTACTTTAGTGGGTCGGGGGGACGAAGACGAGGTAATTTGTGTTGGTAATTTGTGGCTCTTCAATGGTTTCGCTCTTATCTCTCCGGACGTAGTCAGGCAGTTTGCCTTCGTGGTGAGACCTCACCTGGGGAGATGATAATGGATGGTGTTCCCCAGGGTTCTGTCCTTGGACCGGTTTTGTTTCTGTTGTATGTTAACGATCTGGCGTTTATAGATATTGAAGGGAGATTTAGCATGTTTGATGACACCACCATATTTTGGCGAAGCAAGGATCCTCAGCAGTTGAATGGCATAATTGAAACTGATATCCTTAAAGTCAAGATGTGGTGTGATTCTAACCGGCTCTCATTTAATGTGCAAAAGACGAATATTTTACTGTTTAAGTGTTCACTTAATGGAATCTCTCTAGGGGGTCGAACTTTGAAAGAGTCAAACTCTTGTAAGTTTCTTGGCTTGCACATTGATAGTAAATTGTCCTTTCAGGACCACATTGAACATTTGCGGCATAAGCTGGCCAAGGGTTGTTTTGCGTTGAGAGTTATCTCGAGTGAGCTATAGCGAGGAACGCTTACTTTGCCCTCATTGAATCTCACTTGAGGTATGGGATTTGTTTCTGGGGAAACTGTGGACGGACACTGCTCAAATCTGTCTTTGTCCTTCAGAAGCGAGCACTGCAATTCATCACTGGATCTGGTTTGCGTGACTCATGTCGTCCTCTGTTTAGAGCCCACAAAGTATTGACCCTGACATCGATATTTATTCTGGAGACTCTCTGCTTAATGTTTAAAAAACATCGTAATAATATTCTTAATTCGTCTAGGAACTCTGGCTGCAGCACGAGGCAGGTTCTAAGGATAGATCTTCCTATACCTTATACTACATGTGTAAAAAAATCACTGCTCTACACTTACAGAAAGATGTTCAACCACCTGCCTTTGCATATAAGAAATGTTGATTCAATTACAATGTTTAGAAGCACGGTTAAGCTTCTTCTCTTGGAAAAAGCATATTATGTACTCGATGAATACTTTCAGGATAGTTTAGTCTAAGTTCTGACTAGAGACTGTAATATGACTTCTGTTCAGCATGATGACGGTTTTTGTTAATTTGTATGTATTGTGAAACCTTTGTCCATAAGATTTTATCTTTGACAATAAAGTTTATTTTATTATTATTATTATTATTATGTTTACATTGGAATTTCTTAAATTCAGTCTTTCCTATTTTGTAATGCATAATAAATCGTTTTCTGGTAGACTTGTATATCGTATATACAGGGTGTTCACTTTCAAAATGCCCACCATTGGGATTTTTGAAACGGTAAGAGCTACAAGGTTGGTTAAATTAGACAAAAGTTGCGCATTTTGATGTGTTTCAAGAATCTGCAATTTTGTCCGTAACTTTTTTAATATCAAACGGAATTGAATGAAATTTGGTGGAATTACGTAATTAGGTACGGGCTTTCGAATGCTGTATTCAGAAAAATTCTCTGCCTACTGGATCTTAGGTATTCATAACCAAATTTCGATTTTCTTGTGGCGGCCATATTGGATTTTACCGCCATTGGATAGAGCAAAAAATTACGAATACAACCATGAATCACAACACCTAATTAAATCCACTTAAATGTCAAATTTCTAATATTTAGGTATTTTTAGTCACAGAAGCGCGGCAGTAGGCCATGATTCCGAAAACAATATCAATAACTGTCACCTAATAAACAGAAACAACAAATTTGATGTCAAAACGCTATTTTAATAGGATCAAGAAACTAAATACTAATAAAAAATAGTAGGTATTAAAAGTTAACAACAACTCTGTTTCAAAGCAGCTGCTGAAAATGCTGTCCATTATTTTGAATGCAAAGTAATGTTCTGCGATCCATATTATACATTGCTTTCAAAATATAATCTGGTGGTATGGACTGAAAAACTTGCATAATTCTGTTTCGCAATTCTTCAACATTTGTAACAGGCCTATCATAAACAATGTTTTTTGCATATCCCCATAAGAAATAATCTAAGGGGTTTAAACAAGGTGACCTTGGTGGCCACTGGACAGGACCGTTAGTCCCGATCCAGGATTCTGGAAAACGGCGATCTAAATAATCTCAAACAATTCTTGCGTTATGGGGGCTGGCTGGTTGAAACCACGTTAAGTTTCTAATTACAGCAAGTGGCACATTGTCTAACAATTGTTCAAAATCGTTTTGAAGGAAGTTAACATATGTCTGTCCATTTAAACGATTCTCAAAGAAGTATGGGCCCAATAATTGATTACCCAAAAGTCCACACCAAACGTTTAAGGAGAAACGAATTTGTGGCCTCGCCTCTTGTACCAATTTACAATGGCATAAAAATGTTTATTTCTTCTGTTAAAGATTCCACTGTTGGTGAACAAAGTTTCATCTGTGTAAATTACTTTAGTCACAAAACTAGGATCTGCAGTTAATTGATTGCGAAACCAAACATAAAATTCATGCCTTCTTTGAGCGTCCCCTGGATGTAACTTTTGTACGGGTTGAATTTTAAAGTCGTGGTATCTGTGCTTTTTTAAAATCTTGTTAACTGCCCCTAACGACAAACCACATACCACATTCCCTAGCAATTTTCCTTTGCGATGTCTCTGGATTTAAATGAATTTGAGCCAAAACATTGATTTCACTTACAGCTCCTCTAGCTCTTACAAAGTCATTCCTCCTTTTGTTTTGTAACGTCGCATCCGCTTCCATACGCCTACACAACCTTCGGAAAATAGTTCTATTAGGCTGCCTTCATTCGGGGTATAATTCTTGATACTGGCGCTCAGCGTTAATAGAATTACGGTAGTTTCGAATATAAACATTGTACATATCCAATCTTTCATTTATTGGATATTGTTGGGGCATTCAATAATCTTTAGTCACTTAAGATGCTTAACACACAATTTTAAGTAGGTAGTTAACAAAAGTTATGGGGACTAACTGACGTTTCAGTTTACTAGGTGACAGTTATTGATATTGTTTTCGGAATCATGGCCTACTGCCGCGCTTCAAAATATTTAAAATATTAGAAATTTGACATTTAAGTTGGTTTAATTAGATGTTGTGATACATGGTTGTATTCGTAATTGTTTGCTCTATCCAATGGTGGTAAAATCCAATATGGCCAATATAAGAAAATCGAAATTTGGTTATGAATACCTAAAGATCCAGTAGTCAGAGAATTTTTCTGAATAGTGCATTCGAAAGCCCATACCTAATTACGTAATTCCACCAAATTTCATTCAATTCCGTTTGATATTAAAAAAGTTACGGACAAAATAAAAAAGTGCAAGTTTTCAGTTTTTTCAGGTTATTTTAGTAACCACGTGAGCTATGTCAAATTTCTTTGCAGATTCTTGAAACACATCAAAATGCGCAACTTTTGTCTAATTTAACCAACCTTGTAGCTCTTACCGTTTCAAAAATTCCAATGGTAGGCATTTTGAAAGTGAACACCCTGTATATGCTTTGAGATACTTATTTTTATAAAATAACCTAAATTGTATAAAAAAAACTGGAAAACTTGAATGTGCCAACAATAACATCTTTTCAGTATCATGAAACAAAACAAGTTCTTTCATTATAGGCGTCCCAAATGGAGGGGTCAGGGGGTAAAAATACCCCAAGTTTTTTGTGTATGCTTTTCTCCCAGATTTCTTACAAAGTTATGATATTTCAGGGTATTCTACGAAAAAAGGTGCTCTTGTTAAACTTCGATAGCATGCACTGCTTTCGAGTAAAATCGTTTTGAAAATTTTTTGCAGTGTGTCATGAAATTAGCCTGCCGTAATTTACCAGCTTAACCTAAAAATGAAGAAGTTCCTGTAAACAGGGCTTCAAAAATGCCCCCTAAGGGGGCTGTATCCCCCGAAATGGACAGTTACACAAACGGTTTTTATAAATATTTCGAAACGAGCAAAGATAAAATTCTTAAATGTCATGGCGCATGTCATGCACGGGACACAAGTCACGCATGCAATGCGTGCGACGCACGTCAGAGGTGTTGCCTCAAGTGGCTGGTTACCTATGTCAAAGTAGCAATTTTGTAGACTATTCGCGATGAACAGGGCATACCTTTTGACAGTGGCGGCGGTTGTTGCGGTTAAAAGCGAAAAAAAGAAAAGAAAAAGACGTTCGGTTTGGACCAAGGAATGGTTGCTAAAGAGAAAAATATGTTCACATGTTAATTTATTAACATGTGAGAATTCATGTGTGGAATTAAGGCTTGGACCTGGAGATTGGTTTAATTATTTAAGAATGGACGTATTCAGAGTTATTAACGCGGTTATTAATAAACCTTTGTAGGCTTCAATAAGTCCACTAAAAACTCCGTCTAGGTTTTTTTATATCCATTTTTTGAATTTTAAGAAGCAATATAAAAATTTCAACGGGCGTTAAGACGAGACTGTACTAAATTTAAACTGTCACGTTGGAAGGAAATCCCCACACACCTAGGTTTTATTACGATGCACGATGCATCGTCGCGAAGAAAATCAAGCAACTGATACCCATCATGATGGTGCATCGGGACACATTGCGCCCCACAGACTTCGGTTTTGTCACGACGGCTTGTCTTGATCACCGATGACCGACGAAAAATGTCGAGGTCTGTGGCCGCCTTAAATGGGACATATTAAGGTCCAATTATGACCCAAAGTTAGCTTTTTTTATGTTTGGGAAAATGGCCGCTGTGACATCATTAATATTATTTTCCCAGAAACATACCATTTCCCCTATATATTGAAAGTTCTTATCATTCTCAACAACTTTTGTAGGAAAAGATTTTCTGTATCTTTTATTATTCAAAATCTACAGGGTCAAATATTTAAAAAAAACATGGAATTTTTTCTAATCATTTTCCAAAATGTAGCTAGTCATGGAAACAATTATTGAGAGTTAGATTTTTTTTATTATTTAAGAGTATGTTAGGGTGCCTTTCGCACCCTTAAATTTATTCAACTGGAATATTTTTTAAACAAACAAGTTAGTAACAAGCACAATTCAAAAATTTGACACTGATCAGTTATTCACCGTCATGTTTGCAGTTTGTAAACACAGCAATCGATTTGCCTCCATCCTTTTTATCAGAAGATTCTAGTATCTATCGGCTTGTGTTTATCTCAGCAGTTTAGACGAATTTATTATTCATAATAGTAATTAGCCGAAGGGAGTCGTATATCGTAGAAGGCCATGCTGTAAACATCTGCAAATTTCCACACCTCCCATGGGATATAGCAGCGGTGCGTTACTGTTTTGAAGTGGGTATTTGTCTGTACCCCTATCATCCATGGCCGCCGGCAGAGGGGGGGGGTCAAGGGGGGGGTCGGCCGACCTCCCCCTGGTTTGAACATCCTGATTGGATTCAAAATTGATTAAACCGATAACAGATCGATAACGACTAAACCGATAATCGTTGAACTTAATCATCTCATCCCCCATACCTAGCTAGCGAAATTCCGGCAACACTGCTATATACTATTACTAAACAATAATAACTGATACACAAAAAATATTAAAGACATGTCGTCAAGATTATCAATAAGTAATACATTATTACAAATCTTTATTTTCCTAAATTTACCGAATAATGTAGGTTATGTATGTCTGTAATGTCTAAAGCGGACTTTGTCGGTGTATGTCACGGTTAGGTTGAAAATGTCTCGTGAATTTTTTTTTACATTTTCATATTATAAACCAACTAAGCTACCAACTCAACATACAAGAAGTGCGATCATGTAAGTTTTACGAATTTACGAAGATGTCTCCTGCAGTATATTCAATAATAATAATAATTCTCACCCTCACAATACTCCAAACTAGGAGTACCCCAGAATAATAATATTGTGTTCTATGCAAATGATAATAGTGGTAATAGACCTGCCTTGTTGGCTAAATTAAGCCTACATAATTAATTAACAATTTAATTATGCTTAATTTAACTTACAAGACAGTTTTATTTTATACCATTATTTGAAAAAAGAAATTATATTAATAAAAGCTCTATTCAAATTTCGAGCTTCCGAAAGGTTCCTTACTCACCACAAGAGATAGCGCCACAAACGCGACCGGCAACGATACATTGACATTGAAGATTTCGTTCTTAGAGAGGGTGTTCTGTGGTTAAAGCGTTATAAATATAAAAGTTGGTAGGAGGTTGGACTGTTTGGAGTTTTGATTTATATTAAATTTAAGATAGGTTGTCTGGGTTATGGTTGTTAAGTGTATACAGGCAGAACGTACTCAAAAATAAAGACATTTTTGTAAACAATGTCATAGATAGATTTGGTCAAGATCGAACAATTTTTATTTAATGAATAGCTTCTTGTCTATGTATTTTCTTAATAAAATTGGTATATAAGTACGTTTTTTTTTCTTTTTACTTTGATTCTAAATTATTAATAGTTACTAACTTAAACTTTGTTAAAGTTTGACCCCCCTATATTTTATCGCATGAAAAATAATGACTCACCTAGTATGGAAGCACTCACCATAACTTAGTAATAATCACATTCATCCTTTCACTAATTTGTTTTCACTTGTCACTATACTTTCACGACACAACACATCACTTGTTAATGACATAGCACTCACCATAACCTACTAATGTACATTTACTTCTTCACTAATTTGTTTCACTTTTCACAATAATACTTTCACGATACAGCTCACTACTTCTTAACTATGTAACTTTTTCATAGAAGTTGTTCGAAATGTTGTCCTACATTCTTAATACAAGCTTCAACTCTTTACTGCAGACATTCTTTTATTTTAGCTAATGTATCGTGGCTATTTTTTTTATTTCATTCGTGGCGGGTTCTACTTGAGCTAGTCAAGTGACTACAGTGGCCAGAAACCTATTATCGATCTACTGCAAGTTCCGGACATTGCCCCCGGCCCCGGTGGCTGGGGGCATTCGAACCAGCAGCACTAACATAGTTTCTAAGTATAAGAGCAATTTTGTTATATTTTTGGCGATACATTTTTTTTAAAACATAAACTAAAAGGATCGCGCACATTACACCAGCATGGACCAGCGCGGACCGGCTCAGCACGGACCAGCAACCAGCAGTAGTTCGCACACTATACAAGCACAGAGCAGCACGAACCTGCACCCACGTGAAATAGTCTCGCAATAACATCCGTACTGCACACACGTGATTTCGTTAATTTAACAAAATGGAATTATGCAGTTCTGATGAGGAAGTTTTTGTACTTGGAACTTTATTATGTGAAGATGATGAGGATGAAGAAATGGACCCAGCGCGTGCGAAGTGGACAAAGTCAAGATTGCTACTGATGACGGATCCAATCCAAGCACGGGAAAGTCGTTAATTGCCGGTTCGTGCTGGTGACTCCGGCGCACACTACACCGGACCAGCACGTACGGACCTGCAAATGCTGGTTGAGATTCTACCCAGACCGTCACGACCTGCAATGACGGTGGTTGCTGGTGATGGTCCGTGCCGGTGACGGTCTAGTGTGCGCGGTTGTATTTAAATATATGGGAATTTATTACAGACGTATTTTGCTGGTCCGTGCTGGTGTAATGTGCACAATCCTTAATACTCAATTTGTGATATTGTTGACTTTTTTTAGGACACCAAGCAAACAAAAAGACTTTTCCTCATGCTAACGTTTCGGTTTTATTTTAAACCTTCTTCAGACCTACAAGCTACGTAGTTATTTCTATAATAATTTTAAAATATTCATAAAAATGGTTATTACAAATATAGGTAAGTATTTAAAAAGACATTAGTATATTCGCACTTGAGAAAATATTTAAGAATCCAAAATTGACACAACGTGTTTGTAAAAAAAATAGCACGTGTATTTTTTCTGAACTATGAAATGCAATATACAGAATGCTTCAAGGTTCCAAACCTAAAACCAACTATTCAAATATTTATATTTTTCTATCATATTCCTATAAACTGTATTTAAGTTATCAGTGTCTGTTTTTTTGTTTACAGGTAGGATTTGTTTATGTAAATAATATCAGACAAATATCTCTTGTGATAATTAATTTCTCTGTCCAGTATCCCCTCTCCCGCACAAGCATGTGGTTGCTTCTGGGTTACTCCTGGTTTGGAGTATTGTGAGGGTGAGAATTATTATTATAGTATTTTTATATTATCAAAGTCAAAATTATGACCCAAATCAAAATGATGCCAGATGCTAAAGCTGTTTTTTCTATTTTTGTTTTGTGATTTTCTTTGCAAGAATCTTGATGTTGTTATATTCTATTTTTTATACATTGTTTCGTTTGCCCCACATACATTTTCTCGCAGTTTTGGCTATTTAACTTATAAAAAAACTTCATAGTCCTGCTTTTGGGGTCGAAACCTACCACCAGTTAAAATTTACTAATCAAAGTTACACCCTGTATAAATTCCGCATCATATGACATATACAGGGACCGGCAGAAAGTTGGACACAAAAATTAAATATTTTTAAACTCTGATTTCGATTAATTTAAATTTCTAGCTGCTAATCGAACAAAAGTAAAGTTTAGTAGCAAATTCATGTGTTATCCGATGATAACTTGCGCTTGCGGTATTTTGTTTTTTTGTAATACACAGGGTGGTCGAAAAAAAGACAAAAAAAAGTTAAATTTCTTTTTTTTGACTAGGTGGCTGTGACTTTAAATCTGACATCCACCTTTGATTCCAAACAACTTTTGTAAGTAACTTTTTGCCGTATTTAAAAAAATAAGGGTACTTTACTCTTGAGTTATTTTGACATTTTTGAATCTTCCTCGTATCCAAAACGAGATATTTAAATTTTGATATTTGCGTTTTGAGTTTGAAATGATGCAAAAACTTTTATGAAGAATAAAATATTCTGAGAAATTAATAATAAAAAAGTTATCCATTTGTGTCCAACTTTCTGCCGGTCGCTGTATATTTATTTATTTTATTTAAGAAAATTTTGATGTAGTCAATTGTGCAAATACAGCAGTGTCATATTTCAGGTCAGCAGCACAGGATGTGACAGGACCATACTTAATAAATCGATGTACGGAAAAACGTTAAAGAAGCTCAAAAAATACTTTTTTTGTTCAATATCCATTGGAAATGAGAAAAAACCTGTGGGCATAGTTAAGAGCAATGGCACTGCAAATAGTACAGATAAACGCACGGAATTCCGCTAGCTTTCTACCGTATACTTTACATGGAATTAGTCCCAGGACGTCCACCAAAAATGCAAAACAAAATTTGAAACTTCAAAATCTATCTCCTCTGTTATACGTAAACTGATTTATGTCAAACCTGTCTCAAACTGTGGCGAAAATATAGGTCTACGATTCGTATGGACAATTTTTTTGTTTTTAATTGTAGTTTTTTAATGGTAACAAAAATACTCCTTCAAATACTCCCGAGAAAATGAAACGGTAGCATTTTTGTAAATTTTACAAGTACCAACAATGTTTTTTAAAAAAATTGTCCATACGAATTGTTCCTCCATCTTTTAGTTACATTTTGATAAAAAAATCGAATTTCTGGAACTGAAAATAAAAAAGTAGATTGACTTCTAGCAAAACACTGCAAAGCCGAAATCAATATGAATACACCGTGCCCCCACTCCTGCCTTCTCCTCAAGCGAGTTTCCGTAGAGGGTACACTAAATAGACAAAGATAGGTACAATATGTTCGCCCGTTAGCCGTCGCACTCTTGTTTCCGCTTATCGTATTTTACAAGCTTTTAGCAGCGTCCAGAGAATACTACTGTTATTGTGTGGGTCGAATCTTGCAAGCTGAATTAGAACCACTTCCTGACATCCGATTGAGCTGAAATTTTGCATACACCTTTAGTTCCGGTGACAATGCAATACTCAATATTGTAATACTTTCTACTTTCTGATACTTAATATGGGTATCAAATGAAAGGGGTTGACGAGTACAAAATAATAAGATAAGTGACATCATACTAAATCCAATATGGCGGACTACATTTCTTTACCACTCTCCTGATATGGGAATCAAATATGTACTAAAAAGCACAAAATAAAATAAAAGATAAAAATCTTTTTAAAAACAAGCTTTTATTTAAGCCATGTACTAAAACGAATAAAATGAAATAAATCATGTACTACATCGAATAAAATAAAATAAAATAAGTCTAGGTTTTTGTTAGAATATATTCAGTGCCAAATTGCGCCAAGTCGTTTTTGTAATTTAAAAAGCTTGTCGCGAGAAATGTTCATAGAAAGTAGGTACCAATTAATTTTAATATACAGTGATTGTTGATAAGCAAGTACCTACTTGCCAAAGTATGTTTTTTCTTTAGAATTCGCGCGACTAGCTTTTTGACTTACAAAAATTTGTCGCAATTTGGCATTGAATTATCTTAACGAAAACCTAGATTTATTTTATTTTATTCCTTTTAGTAGATACAAGACGTAGGTATTTTATTTTATTCGTTTTAGTACATGACTTAAATAAAAGTTTGTTTTTAAAAAGGTTTTTTATCTTTTATTTTTTATTATCTGCAATAATTATCTAGCCTAATCTTGATTGAAGGCTTCTATAGGCTGAATTTGATGTTTCTGAAGTTCTTCCCAATGGAATTCACAAGTATATAAAACCATAAATGCAATATTTTAAATTTTGGTTGTGTTAGTTCGTCTTTATGTACAGGGTGATCCTTTTTATACGCCCAGCCTCTCTTAGTGGAAAACGGTCGAAGATATGGAGATATATTATATGGGAGATGATATAGGGTGTATAAAGGAATAAATTGGCCTCATGTAGCGACTCTCTGCTAATACGACGCTAGGCGTCGCGTTGCGGCGCCAAGAAATATTTTTTCCCACCAACATACCATTTTTGTTACATCATTCAAAATCCCTTAGGGTAGTTTATTCATTTACACACTGCCCTAAAAAAGGGTAAAAACTAACAACCCCTATTATTTTTTTTCCTCGAACTTTTTTGTGGGTCATTTTTACATTTACATATAACGAAAATATGATTTTATTATGGACATATCATTTTGGGCATCTACTGTAACATTATATTTTTGTTTTTTTAATGTTCAATAATAGTACATTAATTACATTATACACTTAGGTTGAGCAGTGCCGGTTTAAGGTAGTTCGCCGCCCGGTGCTGCCACAGACATAACGCCCCATCTGGATATTGGATGGGATGGCCCATCCCATCCCCATGCATTAAAATATTTCTTTTTTTTTAACCGTCACGAAATAATAAAGAAAAATAAGAAAAATCTTTATTCTTTCTTTATCGAAAACTAAATAAAAATACTATCTAAAAAATAAAACATTATTCTTTGGTTTAAAATAATAAGAAACACCAATCACAATTCTATTTTAACACACGTTCATAAATTATTCAAAGTTGCATCGCACATACCTACACCTACAGAGTGTAACAATAATTTAAAAATTTAAAATACCTTTTTATTAGAGTAAAGTCGACTATATTATTAAATACTAATAATTAAATATTAAATGAGGTATTTATTACAAAAATTAAGAATGTGCTTAGCTCACCGTGTTTGTGTGTATTTATAAAATGAATTTTCAGTTGGTGCTGGTGCTATTGCACCCAAAAAACCCCTGTTAAACCGGCACTGAGGTTGACAAGTGAGCCATTAAATAATGGCCTTCTCAACCGAAGTGTCTATATATTTTTTTACTACTAACATTGAAATATTGCCACATTTTACATATTTGATTAGATTTTGATATTTTAGTCATTTTTCGCTTTTTTCAAATACTTCGAAAGCCTGGGAGTTCAGTTGTCAAGCTGATAAAATGAAAATAATTTTTAAATGTCATATAGAAAATTGTTCATTATTTACCTAGGTATTTTTTTATTATCATTATTTACCTATGGAGAGAAATATTACTTCTCATTGATTTCTCAGGTTAGTAGTAAAAAAAATAATTAAATTGTTGACGCCATGAATTTTTACTTGATTTTCTGTAGTCAGGGGAATGGCATTTATCATGAAATAATTTTTTTGTAGGAAAAATATTGTGTTTTCGAGAAAAAATGTACAGGGAAAAAAGTTTCTTAAATAAAAGGGCTACGCAAATCATATTTTTGTTATACGTAAAAATGACCCACAAAAAAATTCGAGCAAAAAAAATAATAGGGGTTGTTAGTTTTTACCCTTTTTAGGGCAGTGTGTAAATAAATAAACTACCCTAAGGCGTCTTCCCGTAAGTAGATAACACATACCAAATTTCAAATTTTTAAGTAGCGCTGGTATTGAGATAAAAATAAAAAAATATTTGGGTCACCCTGTAGACCCGAATAACTTGGCAAGGAAAGCCCAAATCGAAAAATTTTATATATAAGACCCCTTAAAACCACCTGCCGAACACCCCTTTAAAGTATTTACTATACATTCTGACTCACCCTGTATAATATCTCCATATCTTTGACCGTGTTCTACCAAGAGAGGCTGGGCCTCTAAAAATGATCACCCTGTACTTTTTTTGTAGGAAAAATTAAACTTTTAAAATTTTTATAAATGGTATTTTCAAGTACAGGGTGGTTCATTATAAATTGACTTTTGAGGTTAGAAAAAAAAGTTTTTTACAAAAGTTTTAGATACTAATACAAGGTTTTTTGTGACGCTATTGGACCGTGTACAGTGTGTTCTAGAAAGCCGTGGCAGACATAACTTATGTTTTTTTAAATGGAACACCCTATATATTTTTGCATTTTTGAAATCTGCTCATCAAGGCAATTAAAATGATATTAACTTTCTGGCATTATCTTTTTCCATTTTTGAAAAATTCCGTTTTTAAATTTTATACTAAATTTATTTAACTCGAATTTGTGGATCTCGCGATAAAGATAGATGATCGATGTAATATCAAAAAATATTTGTTTTAAACAAGAGAGTAATACAGTGAAACTCCAAAATGTTTAGGAGCCTTTTCAAATTTTACTGATTATATTCTCGAAATAAAGAACTGTACACGGTCCAATAGCGTCACAAAAAACTTTGTATTTATCTAAAACTTTTGCCAAAAACTTTTTTTTCTAACCTCAAAAACTAAGGGGCGTGTCAATTTATAATGAACCACCCTGTACAAGGGCAACTAAGAGTAGCCAATAAAGTGGGGTGCCTTTTTGGCATTTGGACTAGGAAAAATTTTAAAATGAAAATTTTATACCTAAATATTTATAGACGTCGCGATTTTTTGGAAAAACAGATGGAGCCAAAATTGACGAAGTTATATTTAAAACGTTTGCTCCCGGAATTGGTAGATCCGACCACAACACATCTAAAGAGGCACAAAGTAGGAAAAGAAAAAAGTAATAGAAATCCAAAATACCACATAGATATAGCATAACCTACCTACCTACTGTGGAAATAATAATTTATTGAAACACTGTTCTACTTTGGCTGTTTGATTGATAGGAATAATAATTTCATGTCAGAAAAAATTGTAAAAAGTTATAAAAAAATTTCTTTCCAATTCAGTGCACTTATCAGAAAAACAATTATTACTGCATAGAAAATATCGAAATATACAGACAAAACTTATGTTTTTTTTTTATTAATTTCTATAACCCAATTTTCCGCAAGGCACTGAGGAGAAAAACAGGGTAAGTAAATAACAAAAAAGACCCGAAAAGATACTTTCGGAATTCGTACAAATAGGGGTAGGTATGTGTTTTATATTTATATATGTGTTTAATATTTATATTTTTTCAACAATAGCCCAACAAATACACAAACCGAGTCAACATCAAAACGCCATGAAGTAGTCAGGTTGCAGCCCTACAACTTTTGTATTTGATATTTTTTTTCTAAGTTCTGAAGTGGCCTAATTTCGCGGAATCACCCTGTACACCGGCGCTCTTCCGACCGATTCAGCTCTCGGCTGTCTGGCGGTCCGACTCGCTCGGGTCCGAAAAAACGTCGTCCATCGTCCGACACCGTTCCTCGCGCTAAACACGCTGCCGGTGAGAGGGGAAGGGACGAGAGTGCGTGGTGAGGGGTGAGTAGGGGAGAATATTCCTGAGATTGGAGCCGGTCGTCGCGACCGTTAATTTTAGATCTTGTCTGCGCGGTCATGACTCTTAATGCAATGATTTAATGCAGTCTTTGTGCTCACAACTCGTCACTATACACTCATTTTGCAATTAAAACAATTGGTTACACCGAAGCCCTTGGGAGAAACTACTCATCATACTTTGAAATTGGGGTGTGTGAAAACTCTGTATATTTAAAATGCCACCACTTAATGGAAAAATATATTAACTATTTGATTTTGTTATCGCGTTATGTGCAGCAATAGAAAGTTTTCACTGTGTCGTGAAAATTATTATAGTCTGATTGTTTTTGCTTTCATTCAATGCCGTACTTACATCCGCCCTGTATGGCACGAAGATGGCACTGGCCAAATTGCCGGCCACTCCAGACCCGATGTAGATGATGCCAATTCGCAGACTTCCGGTAAGTTTCTCGAGGTCGCGCATCAGCAGCAGTTGCACGTGGAGTGTGACCAAGAGCTGCAGCACACCAGCATGCAGGAATAGCGACGTCCACAGCCGATAAAATTGGTCAGGCACATCTGGCACATAGAATGGCAGCATGCCACATACGTCGTTCAGGCACGACACCTGTGAAGAAGAAGAAGATATTTTTAAGGTTAATTAATATATTTAAAGGTTAATTAATGGGTGTGTTTAAGACGACAAAGCGATTGCAATTGCTTGCAAGCGGTTTGATGCTTGCGCGCTTTGAACGGTTTCGTTAGATTTCAGCGGATTTCGAAATTAGCGAGCGTAAAAATTTTATGCTCGATCGCTTGTGATTGCTATAATAAGGGGTTTGTTCTTCTAACCTTACTTTGTTCTGTCAGTTCCCTTTATTGACTTTATTTATGTTATTTCAGTGTGGTAAGCCATTGTAAAATTTCGATTTCGTGATTTACTTTTTTGATGCTGTGTTTGAGCTTAATTTATTTTTACATCTCGATATTTCGGGCGCTAGCTTTACTGTCATAAAATAGCTGTTTAACGAAATGCTAGCGCCAGCAAACGAAAGTAGGAAGCGCTGCAATCAACATTTCTGTAATATTTTTGACGTTTTATTCACCTTATCTGACAATAACTAATGTACAACAAAGCACCTTTGAAATAATTTGAGAGTAACCATGGAAACGCATCATACATACCAAACACTATATTGTCTGCATTGTTTATTTTTTGTCAATTAAATTTATTATAATATGCCGATAAAATGCTTTAAGTTTCCGTTTTCAAAGAAGTATAATAAATAATATCGTTCATTATACGTCCAGAAATAGATTTTTCCGTGCTTGCATGACTTCCCGTGTTCGGCTGCGCCTCACACGGGAATTTGTCACGCGCGCAAGGAAAAATCATTTCCAGACTCGTAATGAAATATACTATGGTAGTATGTTGTTTGGTATAGGTGTTTTCCATAAAATATAAATTTTCATGAGGATTAAAAAACAAGCAGGCACCAACCACAAGGTGGTCATTAGGGTGTAGTTTGGGAAATTCTCTGATTTTGGAGGGGCTGAGGCACAGAGGGGAGTATAAAAGGGTGCTCCTAAAATTGCAACATTGAGAGATAAAGTTTCTGTAGTTGTAACATAAATACAGGGGGTCCATTGTAAGTGGCTCACTCAAAATATCTTCGCTAATTTTTGTCAGAAAAATCGGTGGCCAGAACTATTATGGACGTCTTTGTTTTGTGTTTTGTGATCATCGCCACAATCCAAAATTATGGCAAAAAATCAAAAATTGAAAATTGTTAAACCATTGTAACTTTTGTATTTCTTGAGGTAGGTACACAAAAAAGTTTTTGCAACAACTATCAGAATCAAAATATTATATCAGTTTTGAAATATCAGATAAGACTAAATTTGGGCTCTCTTTGGATACAAAATTAAATTACTATATGGAAAAAATTTAACGACACATTTTTTATAAAGCAAAATGGCCTTTTTAATTTAATGTACACTTGCCAAGTTTTTGCTTCTTTGAAATGAAGATTCGACAATATTAATTTGTTGTACAAATTGCACATTTTGGAATAGGGTACTTGACAATATTTTTAATTGCTCTAAAATTGTACTCGGTTTACAGTAGATGCGCCAACATAACGCGTAATAAATGAGACAACGTCATTTAACCCTTATTTATTTATGATAATTAAAGACAAAGATGCACAATTTGGTCAGGCTGAAATATACAGTTTTGTTGTTTTATTGTCCAGAATGCCAA
Organism: Pseudeuparius sepicola; assembly: GCA_963920635.1. Taxonomy (NCBI): domain Eukaryota; kingdom Metazoa; phylum Arthropoda; class Insecta; order Coleoptera; family Anthribidae; genus Pseudeuparius; species Pseudeuparius sepicola. The sequence goes on from OY987304.1 coordinate 13,812,343, forward strand.
ACGTGGCAACTCTGTGCCTCTCAGGAGAAACGGAACTGCCACATTGCCGGTGCCCGGTTGCAATAACAAGGGCAAATTGTACTTTTCTATTCAAATATATCCAGCTTGTCTATGAATATCTGTTACGTAATGTATTGCAAACTTTGAGCTTTAACTAATGCAATTGCACAAAAAAATGTTGTCACATAAAGACTTTTTTTTATTACGCATATGTTCAGTATATTGATTCCTCTATAGCAAAATGGTGTCTGTTTATGCTGCAAACTCTGGAAACTATATCCTTCATCTCTGTCACATAACACTTCGGTTAAAATAACGGTATACAGAACATACTATAAATATTCAGGATTCAATAATGTAGAAATATTCGCATATATGTGGCAACGTCACCCGACCACCTAGGCATCTAACCTTATACCTATATCCACATGTCATCAACACGTGTATGGTTTTCTGATCGGCAGTTGATATCCCGTCATGCCAACTGTCATTTCGTATGTCGCTAAATCAAAATATTAGTAGCTAATATCAGTGTGATTTATTATATTTCCTTATATTGATATTTATTATTATATGTTGTTTGCGTAGTTAACGTGTTGTTAGTTGTGTAGTGTAAGGTATCATGGACCCTGAAAAGGCAATCCGTAATTTGCCGAAATTGGATGCTTTCTTGGTAGGACAATTTTTTTTCTAATAATCCGATGTTCGCGTCTGCCGAAATTCATGGGATAAAACTGCAAAGGTTTGTACCTATGTTGTAGTAATAGTAAAGTAGGGAGAACCTGGGGCTAGAGACCATCTTCAAGGCGCGTTTATAAAGGCTCCATAGTGCTTAGAAGTACTGAGCCCGAATTCGAGACTTTAGGCCCAATCTAGCCAAAAAATTTGCAGGAAACGATTGAATATTTACGAAAAAAACACTTCTTGACTAAATGTGTTTTCACGGGGCATCTTAAGTCTGGGAGTTTGAGGTTAGAATTTCAACTTTCCTTGCAACTTTCACCCCAGAATAAGGTTATGTCTCAGAACACTTCAGTGGTATCGCCATGTTGCCAAATTGCCTTTATAAAACACTTGAGACGTCATAAGTGCTTTCCCGCTAAATTTCGAAGAAAGTATAAAAACTTGCTAATTACGTAAATATATATATTTTTAAAATAATCGTAGGGTCTTTTAGGCAAGTGCCCAGGAATTGTTTTATCAAGTATGTAAAATTTCGTCAAAATATTAGGTAGGTAAACTAACTTTCATTTTCGGTGTTGGTTGAGATAAGGAAGTCGAAATGCTTAAAAAAAGGATTTTGGAAGCTGTTGATTCCATTCCATTATATGAAATCAGAAGAAGGCACAATAATGTTCAGAAACAATTGGAAGAATGCATAACTCAGGTGGAACGCATTTTTGAATTGTAATTTTATTTGTGCATTTTCAGTTTTTGTTAAACTTGAAATCAAATAATAATTAAAATTAAACATTCCACAAAAATTCATTTCTCACCATCTTCAGTATCAGTAATTGTAAAACTGCAATAATAACAACAATGCTTCTGACTATCTGTGTTTCTTTTAGTTTATGGTTTATTATAAATCTCCTTTGGTTGGGGGACAGATATGATTCCAGAAACTTTTATCAGAATCATTTACAGCATAAGTACAAATAAATTAATAAAATGAATATTGTGATAAATAGTTACACATTTTGTCCTGTTTGTGCAGGGCCATAGTCCTCCTCACACTCACCTGCGAGCAGAGAGACGCCTCTTCGTGAAAAGTACCGCGCACAAAGTCGCAGTACTCGCGGGTCGTTATCCTGCATTGCCCGTGCACGCCGATGCAGCACGGGTGACCAATCACCTCGCACACCATGTGCTCCGCTAGTTTGTCACGTGGTCGTGCCACTGCTCCATTACCGTTGCCTCCCGTGGAACCGGCGCCCCTTCGCGTTGATGCTGACGCGCTCGTCTTCCTGCAGATCGGCCACTTGGTGATGTCGTCAGGCCATTCGTAGGGGTGTACGCTAGCTGGAGCATCACAGAACCTAGAAATAAGGAAGGAGATTATAGTGCTACTCCTTCATCTTGATGGGAGGACATAAGACTTCTTTAAAGATCGTTACTAATATTTTAACAGATTAGTGAAGTGTGTGATAGGGTGTAATTTCTTTACAGAGTCATTTGGAACTTCTAAAAGTGACTTACTTTGGATCTAAGCCACACACAGAGCCTGATATTCTACCACCTGGTCCCGCATCACCTGTTGTCCATTTTTTCCACGTGGATATTGTTTTCTGAAAGAAATATATTTTTCTTTTTAGTAATGTGAATTGAAACAAATGCGACACAAATTAAAGAAAAAAAAAAAGAAATATATAGGAAACATTTACTTTTGATTTACTCACCGTTGGTCTTAAACCTCTCAACTATGTAAGTCAGGGAAAAGAAATTATATCAATTAATTAGTAATATAAACTTGTAATTAATCCGTAGTTATAAACAGTATAAAGTAGAAAATAGTTATTTATGTACCAAGGCACTGAAGTTCAACTTTTTATGACTCATGTGGAATTTAGTTGCCAAGGCCTCTGGCTGAGGCAAATAAACCACATGAGACATAAAAAGAACTTCAGTGCCGAGGTACATATTGTATATTTTTTTTAAATCGGAAAAAAAAATGTTTTATTAGGCAAGAAAATAATAATAAGGGATCACCCGTCCATGAACTGACTACGCGCGGCGTTGCTTGACTTTGACGATCGCTCTACCTAGGCCAAGTAAGACAAGACACGGCATCTTCGTACAGAAAAACCAAACTGCTGCTTCTTGTGCAGCCTACACAATAAATCTATTGATATTCAAATTTACTAAAATATGTATACTGAAGGATTGCGCTTCTATAGGAAACAATTTCGCAATGTGTACGAAAAGTTAAATGGGCCTTTATCGGCCGGATTTTGAATATTTGGTCACTTTTGACGGGCGATTTTTCCGCGTCTGACGTTTGATGTTTACATCTCGCCAAGGCCTACTTATTGAAAAAATTGTACAATAATGTAGCCCATTATTGTACAATTTCTGTGCTTTTAATGACGATTTTGGGACACTTTACTGCCGATTTCAAGAAAAATATAATACACAACCATTTTTATTGCCTCTGAAAAAGCAGGGAACATTTATGTTTGTACTCAGGCGATTGTTCATGAGTGAGAATAATGCAAAATTATATTTTCTAGACAAAGAAGGAAATTAAATGGATTATCTTACATCGTTATACTGGTCGGAGGAAAAAGTATGAAGACAAAAATTGTAGAGCTTGGAATTTACAACTTTTTTTGTTACAGGGCCAACAATCTGTAGTTCATTTCCAAAAAGATAGAGGTCGCCAAAGTTTCCAATAAACACTTTTCAACAGTTTGACCTAGAAAAATTCATTTAAACCAAAAAAATTTGTTAAAAAAGTTGTAGATGTTCAAAAGATCTATAAAAAAACCATTGGTATAGTTTATACATTTTTTCATACCGCCTGAGATGCAGCGAGTCGCATGTTGGTTACTTATTAAAATTGGGTGGGATTTCTGCAGTCATTAAGTACACAATTTTTGTGGTCTTCATGATGAATAATAGTATTCAGAAATAAATTGTTTATAGAAGTATAAAAAATATCGAGAAAAAAGTAAAATTTTTTGTTGTTCATCATGTTTCAACAAGAATTTTATAATGTAGAAATTTCAAATATTTAAATCGTGTTTTTGTTAACGCGTTTTGAGTCAAAATGTAGAAAAACGGTTTTTAGAATGAACTACAGAAAGTTTGGCCAGGAACAAAATATTATGTTGTAAATTTAAAGCTCTACAATTTTTGTTGCCATACTTTTTTCCTTGGACCAATAGGAAATTAATATTTATTTGGTTTTTATTTTTATATCAATTTCGGTTTTCACCTTTCTAACCACTATATAGTAATGATATATCAAGAATCATTTGGCTTTCCCGGAAGTTTTTCGAACTAGCCCCTTTTTGGACAAATTGTACCTACTAATTACTATCATTATCATAAACTGAAAAAGAGAAAGGCATATACTCGTAATTTTCTAAAAAAAAAAACAAATGCTGAAATTATTAACTCAATTGTACCGCAAAAGATATTACGGTTAACGTTAACGAGCTAAGACATGTTTAGCTCAATCATGCTGTTTTGTCCTTTGCAACCCCTTATTGGCACTCATGTCAAATTATTTATGGAACAAGGGTGTATTCAGGGGAATATACCCACTTTGCCAAAGGATAAAGACCACACCAAATTCAAATTACTTTATTTGCACCAGAGACAGCTACACTGTATGGGGGATGAAAAGGGATGCACAAAGGAATAAATTTACCCATATACTGCCTCATTGCAAACATGTTTTTTCCGCCGTCCTTCAAAATTGAACTAGAGTCACAACTTTAACTTTCGAATAATACGTACGGGTATTTACTTTTAAACATACAGTGTGTCCACGGATAGAGTTCACGTAAGGTGTAAATGACAAAAAAAATTTCAAGTTGAAATTTGAGCTTCTGGGGATCAGCCCTGCTTGGTTTTAAACTAATTTGTGACATAATTTTACTTTCGAAAAATCACGTATGCCTTGGGAATTTTGAAAAAACTAATTTTCCACATCAGCAAAGTGCCCTTTCTGTAGGTTTTACGACAAAATGTTATTAAGTAAACTTGTTCAGAATGAACAACTGCACTTTTCTTCAGAAAAGTGCACTTTGGGTAGCTTTCACATTAAAATGTTATTAAGAAAACTTGTTCACAATGAAAAACTGGATAAGTGTGAAAGAATTTCAAAAGCCTAGGTATACTTTGATTTTTTTTGCTAAAAAATTTAAAACGCATAAAAATTAAAGTAGACCTAGGCTTCTGAAATTCTTTCACACCTATCCAGTTTTTCATTGTGAACAAGTTTTCTTAATAACATTTTAATGTGAAAGCTACCCAAAGTGCACTTTTCTGAAGAAAAGTGGGAAAAGATACCAAAAAATCAAAGTAGGCCTAGACTTTCGAAATTTCGCAAACCTACTCAGTTCTTCATTCTGAACAAGTTTCCTTAATAACATTTTGTCGTAAAACCTACAGAAAGGGCACTTTGCTGATGTGGAAAATTAGTTTTTTCAAAATTCCCAAGGCATACGTGATTTTTCGAAAGTAAAATTATGTCACAAATTAGTTTAAAACCAAGCAGGGCTGATCCCCAGAAGCTCAAATTTCAACTCGAAATTTTTTTGTCATTTAGACCCTACGTGAACTCTATCCGTGGACACACTGTATATACAAATCCATAAAAACTTTATTTTTTTAGATAATCGCCTGAATTTTTATTGTTTGAAAGGCCGTCAAAAACCGCTTCTTTTGACCTTCCTAGAATTTTCAAAATGTGAATCCAGGACTGGCGAGTTTTTTATACCCTCGATTTTCACGAAAACCATTAATTTAGTGTATTTTTTTATTTAAGATCTGACAGCTTCTGCTAACCAACACTTTGAGTGGTCTTGTTGACCATTCAACTGTTTTGAGGGGATTCCAAGATACACTTAACTTGTCAGATTCCTTTAAAATCCATATTTTGCTCAACTTTGGCACCCTATAGAATGAAACTGTCTGTTTTTTTTTTGGGTTTTTGGGTGTTCTGATTAACGTTGCGGTGTTGTAATATTTTAAATAAAAAAATCACTATACTCCAGTCTGAATAAAATAGAAAGTAGGTCAGTCTTGCGCAATGCGGCATTTGGATCGATGATCAAAAACAGAGTTGCCAAACGTGGCATATAAAGCTTTCTTTCCCGCGATTTCTGATCACTTGCCTCGTTGATATGGCAACGTCGAATTCCAGGTTCTCCTTCTGTCAGCTCTAGCGCCTCTGATTGGCTTAAAGGCGGAGCGCGCCAAATATCTATTTTTAGAGGGTCCGCAATCCATGGGCGCATCACGTCGCGAATACCTTCTCCCGTGCATACTGAAAACCGCGGTTTTGCATTACGGCAGGGGGCGAGTGCTGTAGATTGTGCCACCTTATTTTGGAGTGTTTATTGTAATAATTATATGTTAAAAATGCAGGAAACACCTTCATTTAGGCCATTTAGGGAATTTTAAACAATATGGGGACGCCCATGGTGGCTTTGAGAGAAATAATCGGCGAATTCTATATTGCGCATGACTGACCTACTTTCTATTTTATCCAGACTGAAGTATAGATGGTTTTTGTGAAAATCGGGGGTATAACAAAATCGTAGCCGGCCGTGGATTTGCATTTTGAAAATGGTAGGAAGGTCAAAAGTAGTTTTTGAAGGCCTTTCAAATAAAAAACGTCAGGCGATTATCTCCAAAAATAAAGAATTTGTCAATTTGTATATGTTTCAAAGTACTAATCTTTCTGATATTTTTTTTGCTAAAACCATTTTTCTTTAGTCCCTTTCGTTAAAAAAATTTTGTTTGAAAACACATTAAAACAGTAATATTTGTTAATCGTTATTGTCATGGATGACATGAGTTTTCGATGATTATCATTCAATTTATCTAGTAGTATAGTCAAATTATTTTAAGAAGTCCTTACTGGTACTGTCAATTGGTAATTTCGCCATTCTAAGTTGGCATCAATGCAGAAAAAAATTCAACCGGGTCATAAGTCCAGGTCAGTAACAAGCCCATTTGCACAATGAATAACTACTAATAACACGAACAAGAACAACACAGATAACGAAACGTACAAAACCCGCGAATATTCTCACTGCCCAAAGTTTGAACCTTTTTGAATGATCCGGAAAACCTTCACTGTCGCTTTCACAACACCGAAATAAAATTTGCCTGAGTACGTACCCTAGACGCAGCCGCAAGTAGCTGATTATACCAAAATACCAAAATGAAAGTGTTTCCATGACGTTTGAAATTATTATTAAAATGAGTTGTAGTCATAGTTATTTTTATTTGTAGCGGTATACTCTCGATTGCAATTATGTTCTTTTTTTCGTATCACTTAGCTAACTTTTCACATCATAAATCAATGAGGGACGTCATTAACTGGTTGCATATACCAATGTTATGCCCATGGTTAACAGAAAATTCCTAGAGATTTTGTGGAGAATGTCATCTGACAAAATTGGGACTTCTTACAGTAATCGTTATACGAGGAAAACAACTATTTTAATAGAGGCCTATATTACGGAAATACCAGAGAACAACCAAGTTGGTTGTTCTCTGGAAATACTATCAATAAGTGATAATAATAATAATTCTCACCCTCACAATACTCCAGACTAGGAATACCCCAGAAGCGACTGAAAACCCTAGAAATTATTGTAAACCACAAGTTATTGTTATAAGGAGCAATACAGTGAATCCACAATTTGTTCAGTGCTCCTGGCCATCAGCGGTTGCATAATAACTTTCTTGATATACTCTCACTGCTTGGAGACAATTTTATCTTATTTCTCAATAAGCAACATATTGATTTTTAACTGTAAGGAACCATTGGGAAACTCATTTCAATTTAATAGATTTAGAAACAAGAGTCTTCTTAATGGGTAACTCTAACAGCAGCTTATTCGATAAATTGAATGATAATCATTGAAAACTCTACTTACATCATCCATCGCAATAGCGACGGATGATGTAAGTAGTTAATATTTTAATGTATTTTGAAGCATAACTTTTTAATGGAAGATAATAAAAAATGTTAGAAAGTTTTCGAGTACTGTGACACTTAGAGTCGTTCCATTGAATTTTAATTGGGTTTTTTGCCACCAAACTGGTTAAAAGACAACTTTTTCAAGTTGCCTGGAAAATTAATAAATTCTTAACAGTAAATGAACTAAACTTTGAACTTGTAACTCAAAAAATATCTTGAACAAATTTGTTTCCTGAGCTTTCGGAGGAAACAAATTTGTTGAAGATATTTTTTGAGTTACAAGTTCAAAGTTTAGTTCATTTACTGTTAAGAATTTATTAATTTTCCAGGCAACTTGAAAAAGTTGTCCTTTAACCAGTTTAGTGGCGAAAAACCCAATTAAAATTCAATGGATCTGTTTACGCCACAAATAAATTTTAGAAAATACTTACAGTCGTTTTTGCAATGAGTCTATTTTCTGTCTCATAACCAATATTTCATGCCTTCCCTATTTTCAATGAAGAGAGGTTAAAAATGATCATCTTGTACACGTCAGAAATCAGTTTTCTAATAACAAGGCCCTAACATTTAATGGAAGTTGTCAAAGCTCAATAGACTTGAACACCTTCATATGATAGAGTATATTGTTACAAGTTTTCAATTTAAAAATTCTTACCGAACAATCCGCCTGCGATGATTGCACACATCCAGAGTCGTCATTCCTTATACAGCATGCAGTTTCCTTTTCCTTAGCCCTGATTTTATCCGTTTGCTGTGTGATTTTTTCGTCTACCCTCATGCATGGTGCGAATTTTGCACCTAAGTGTATTAAGTCTCCTGCTCTGGGACCGAACCTGCAAGACAAAAATATAATCATATTATGCATCAGTGGGCTAAACAACAAATAATAATAGTGGCAGAGATTTGGATGGGGTAGTTATTTCATGGCCTGCTATCATTTTTTAAAATAGCTAATATGCAAGAAACCCTATTAGGGATTTTTTACGACAAGATGTATAAAATAATATAACTTGAGAAGGGAATGTAGTTCATTTATTTTCCTGTATTTAGTTAGTTATAAGAATAAATACCTTATGGACCTAAATCAAATGTTACCACAGATAATTTGTAACAAAAACCTAAATAGTAAGATATTACCAGACCAACTAAGATGGTGTTAATCCCACGCCGCACCAACAGATTCCCCATAAGAAATGCACGGTACATGTGCACATATTATAGATACGTGGCAGTGCTGCCTGTGAATAATATACATGCACATGGCACGGTGGGCAAGTTCGATGTGCATAATATACAGGGTGAGTTTTTTTCAATGACCACTATGGGGATCTCGGAAACTAACAGAGCTAGAACGAAGGTTAAATGGGGAAAGAATTGTGGTTTTGAATGCTTAATCTAATGCCCCTTTTAGATTTTTAAAATAGTTGATGGCCCACTAAATATTTTCAAAACACTAATTTTTTGCTATTTCATCAAATCTCTGTAGCTCCGTTATTTCTGATTATACAGAAAAACTGTAGAGACAAAAATTGTAGATAATTTTGGGCTTAATAAGATAATATAATGCAATTTTTTATGTTGTTTGTGATTTTTGAGATATGCCATAAACTTGTGTTTTTCAAATGTAAATCATAGTTAGCTGTGGCCTTATCAAATCGGCCATTTTTTGAGCTTTCCAAAGATATAATACTCGGCACAGTTATTATAAAAAATAAAAGAGCTATGGCTCATTTTCTGATTTTTTTAATTTTCACATAGTTTAGCCATGGAATATTTTCATAATTACGTTCTATTTTATAATTAGACATACTTCAATATTTAATATTTTGTTTTTTTCCTGTAACAAAATGTAACAAGATAAAACAAAAATTAAAAAACTCAAATTCAAATTATTATTATTTTAAAATGTGTTCAAACAATCCACCATTATTATTTATGCAAATATTGCATCTTTTTAAAACTGAATTTGTCGCCTTTCTTAGAGAGCACCTGTCAATACTGGCAATTGCTTCTAAAACAGCTGCTCTTAATTCAACAATTGTCTCATTCTTTATTTTGTACAGTTCCCCACAAAAATAAATCCAAAACAGACAAATCGGGGGATCGGGGCGGCCCTATCCCTATCCAACTATTTGGATAGAGCTGATCTAGGTAATTTCTTACGGGCAAATAATTATGTCATGATAATTTTTGTTTTATTTTGTTACATTTTGTTACCAGCTTAAAATAAAATATTTGAAAGTTTGAAGTATGTCTTATTATAAAATAGAACGTAATTATGAAAATATTCCATGGCTGACTATGTGAAAATTTAAAAAAATCAGAAAATTAGCCATAGCTATTTTATTTTTTATAATAACTATGCCGAGTATTATATTTTTGGAAAGCCCAAAAAATGGAAAATTTGATAAGGCCACAGCCAACTATGATTTACTTTTGAAAAACACAAGTTTATGTCATATCTCAAAAATCACAAAGAACATAAAAAATTGAATAAGATTATCTTATTAAGCCAAAAATTATCTACAATTTTTGCCTCTACAGTTTTTCTGTATAAGCAGAAATAACGGAGCTACAGAGATCTGATGAAATAGCAAAAAATCACTCTTTTCAAAATATCTATTGACCCATGAACTTTTTTAAAAATCCAGAAGGGGCATTAGATTGAGCGTTCAAAACCGCTATTCTATCCCCATTTAACCGAATATTATGATCTTTGCTTTGTTCTAGCTCTACTAGTTTCCGAGATACCCATAGTGGTCATCGAAAATCACTCACCCTGTATATATACACATGGCAGTCAACGTGTTAAGAAAACTTGATTATCGTGAAAAAATAAAATTTTACGTGAAAGCTTCAGAAAGGACACTTTTCTAAGAAAAAAGTGGGAGATAAATCTAAAAATCAAAGTAGGCTTAGCCTTTTTAAATTTTGCGAATTTACTCAGTTTCTCATTCTGAACAAGTTTCCTCAATAACATTTTGTGGTAAAAAAATCCCTAATTGGGTTTCTTGAAAATTAGCTATTTTAAAAAATCATAGCAGGCCATGAAATAATTACCCCATCGAAATACCACTGCCTACTACCAATAAAAAAATAGAGACATTTGTTTTCCTTGCCCTTCATATATTTCTGAGATGTCCAGTATCAATATGGGACACACTGTATACAAGTAGGTGAATATATGTTTCTATTGTTCATGCACAGACACATGCAGATCTTCTTAGAATGAGGTGGAGGGCCCCACATTAATTGACAGCATCATGACCAGAAATTTGAGAGAAAATAATCAACTAAAGTTAGGAACATTGTCAACATCTTTCGGCTTGGCGAGAAATTTAATTTTTTTTCTTCCCACCTTTTGGGTTGATGTCTTGAATAATATTTTAACGATTTTAAAGTTTTTCCACGGACTTAATGGAGATATATTAGATTGGTACCCACCAGAAGTTCGCTGGTTCCATGTAGTCGACCTGCTGCAGCGACAGGCTGGTGACGAGCACCTGGCCGGAACGCGCCCGCAGCCCCACCCCGAATGGGCCGAAGCCGTAGCAGGCGACCGAGATGCACAGCACCAGCACCTGCACAGTCGTCACCCAGTACGTGAACAGAGGTCGGTGGTCGTCCATGTCGTCGAGCTGGGCGCGGACGTTCCGCTCTGCCACCACAGACCGCCGATACGATCGCCTGATGACAAAGTAAAGTAAAGCGACTTTATTAAACCAATCAACCATTTACAAGTACAGGCGCGGCTTCATAAATCGTTCCACTAGGCATGAGAAATAAGCAAGAAATCAAGAATTTCGGGTAAGTGCGGCAACGTTGCGCCAATTCCACGGCTTCTAAAATCAACAACTTCCCCTACATTTCCTCGTACCGACCCGCTCCTCCCCGTAGAAAATAAAAATTGCGATACGTCAGTCAACGAAAATAGGTTAATAAATCGCTGCATTATCATTATATTCATTATAATAAAGTGGATTTAAAGTTTTACACAGTTTCTTGGTGTTTTGAGATTCACGTAACATGAAATTACGCGGATTTCTTTGATTGTCAAAGTGGTATTAGTTAAATAAGGTATAATATCTAAGTATAATTTTGTGTTATTATAGAAGAATCTCGTAGTGGTTTTTTACATTGGTTTATTACACTTCTTTATCTTAACCACGAACCAAATCTTTGGTTTATTTCAATTTTTAAAGCTTCCCTGGAGTCCTCGGGTGAGATTCTGATGCTTCCCGGGCCCCCGAAAAATCGAGAAATGAGAAAAAACAAGCAATTTCCAATAGTGGTTTCAGAGGATTTTCTGTCGGTTTCATTGATTCTACAGCCGTCCCGTTTCTCGAAAGTGGTTAATCGTGAATCGGGAATTTCTCTTAGATATCGGATTTTCGAGGTTCTTTTTGGTACCGGAGGAAAGTACGACACCCAATTAAGAGATTTACCACCTTCTTCGATTTTTAGAATGGCTCTATTCGAGGTTGTCGAAAGACTTTTGCGAAAAAAGCCGCCAATGTCCGTGGGCATCAGAGTTATAAGATTTTCCACTATTATTCAGGCAATCGAAGGCCAACCTAACAGCGCCGAATTTGCTGTTTTTTGCACTGTAACTGGCAATGTCACGTAAGGTTAATGTCGCGTAATAAGATGTTAGATTTGCCGTCACTTACGCTTTTAGGGTTATCGCTGGCTTTCAAACCGCGAGAGAGGGGAGGGGTAATTGCAACGTTGTCAGTTGAATGCCTTTGCGTCTGCACGTATTGGAACGATTTCAAGGACCGCGCGTGTACATGAATACCACAGGTATAGGTTAAGTCAACATCACACTGATTATTCTATTAGATTATTGCTTATGATAATTACATATAGTCAAATTATTTCAAGAAGTCCTTAGTGGGACTGTCAATTGGCAATTTCGCCATCCTAAGTTGGCATCAATGCAGCAAAAAATGCAACCGGGTCATAAGTCCAGGTCAGTAACGAGCCCATTTGCTCAATGAATAACTACTAATAACACAAACAAGAACAACACAGATAACGGTAAAACTTTGGGTAAAACTCACGAAATGTACAAAACCCACGAATATTTTTACTGCCCAAAGTTTGAACCCTATTGAACGAGCTGGAAAACCTTCACTGTCACTTTCACAACACCGAAATAAAATTTGCCTGAGTACGCACCATAGATGCAGCCGCAAGTAGCTGATTATACCAAAATACCAATATGAAAGTATTTCCATGACGTTTGAAATTATTATTAAAATAAGTTGTAGTATTGTAGTCATAGTTATTTTTATTTGTAGTGGTATAATCGTGATTGCAATATGGTTTTTATTTTATTATGTTATTTTTTTCGTATCACTTGGGTAACTTTTCACATCATAAATCAAGGAGTGACATCTTTAACTCGTTGAGACACAACAATGTTATACCTATGGTTAACAGAAAATTCCTAGGGATTTTGTGGAGAATGTCATCTGATAAAATCGGGACTTCTTACAGTGATTGGGGTATAATAGAGATATTCCTGTATAGAATAGAAACAATGATAGACTAGGAAATTAAAAACACATTTTTTAACTCCCTATAATTGTCAATCCCTACATTCACTGTTCTAATGACTTACCCAAGGCTCTAATCAGTAAAGATACATCAGAGTTGCGTCTAGGGGTAAATTCCATAAATACTGTTTTGCTGATATTTAGATGTAATTTGTTAATAATAAACCATGTCACAAACTTGCCAACCATCTCTGTGCACGTGCTCTAGCTTCATTGATAGTATTTTCTGTGGCTACATAGCTGTTATCATCAGCAAACATAATAATGGTATGATGGTCAACAGCCACTGGTAGACCACTGATAAATAACAAGAAAAGCAGAGGCCCCAACACAGACCCCTGCAGAACCACCAGTTTATTCATTAATGTATTAGATTGGATCTTATTGATTTCAACAACTTGTGATCTATTATTTAGGTAGGAAGTCAACCACTCATGTATTTTACCTCTAAAGCCATAGCAATACAGCTTCACCAGTAGCAATTTACGATCCACCAAGTCAAAGGCCTTACTAAGATCGGTAAAGATCCCTATATACATTCTTGTTTATTATCAAGAGCTTTATAAATTAAATTTTAAAATGTAGAAATGGCAGATTCAGTAGATCTACCTATACTGAACCCATGTTGAGCGCTATGCAGGAATAAAACATTGAGTTGTCACTGAGAATATATTATATGAATGTTGCTGACTAAACTATTTTGTCATATATTGCTTTGTTTATAGTACGAGAGCCAGCTGCATGATTTCAACTCTCATAAGCTTATAGAATAAGATGTTGGTTAAAATGTAGGGAGTATATTTCTTTACTTGAAGCGAGTAGGTTGCCTCAATTTATATGGGCCCGATCATTGTCATTTAAAGAAGTTGCGGTCAATTTTTCGGCAAATCTACTCTTATATGATTATATAACAAAATAGGTACCATCGGAAAGAAGGCCCATGGAGCAACAATAAAAAAAGGGTACCTTGGTCTTTTAGAAATCCGATAGGCGTATTTTCGGGGCACCGAAAATCCTCCGCTGTTAAATACGGCGCGAAAGACGGGGGCAAGTCCCTCGGACCTCGGGGACGCGAGTTGTGTGCGAAGTCCCGCTATACAGCCAGTGCTTGATGCACAGGAAAAAAAATTTACAAACGCGTTTTTTGGGAGATCTGACGGTATATGGCGAGATGGCCGGAGAACGGGTCAACATATTTAATTAAACTTTTTCAGGTAAATTATTTTCCGTTTTCGAGTTATTATATAAGGATTTTCTGCGAAAAAACCACCAACGCAGGTGGGACGCATCTATATTTTACGTGATTGGTCGCTAATTCTACTGCCGTCCCATTTCTCGAAACTTAGAAATTGCGAGTCGAGAAATTTGGTTAAATATCGGATTTTCGAGGTTTCTTTTAGTACTGGAGGAAAGTACCCAATTAAGAAATTTACCATCTTCTTCGATTTTTAGAACAGCACTTTTCGAATTTGTCAAAAGACTTTTGCGAAAAAGTAGTAAATAGTATGTTCGTGGAACGGGTTGTACCCATTAAAAAGGCTTATATTAACAGATAACATGGAATTGTTTCTATTCTATACACTAAATTTGGTTTGGTAGAAAAAATAGTTATTTATCTTCAAGCGGCCATAAATAGCATTCTTATGTTTCTGTCTAGAAACAGTTGAAGTTCGTATTTTCGATATCGGGAGAAAAAAAAACGCAAAAATGCCATGGAGTAGAAGTAAATCCGGGCGACTCGTCTGGCATCAAAAAATAAGGATAATTATTGAAATATTTTGTTATACAGAAATCACGATTCATCTATCAACGTACTCACGACTCACGAAATATTTAATATTTAGTTCTTCATTCCGATTGGGAGAAGAAGCGAAATGATTAGTAAATATTATAGTTTTCTTAATAGTTGGTGCCGATGTTAGACGAGCCGCCTATATCTATGTCATTTGAACGATAAATGTTAAAAGTCAAACGATCAATGTCAAACTGTCAAAACAGCAACAAGGTAATTTTGTGAGTCTTTGCCTCAATCTCTAGCTGATGTAGGTGATGTGAACTGTTGAATTATTTACATATTATAATTCCTGTTATTTTTAGGGAATAATCAAGTATAGGTATCAAAAATGTCTGAAGAATTAATGCAGTGCACTCCACCGGAATTGGCCCGAATTGCCACAAACACCCTTCAAGATTTGATACCACAGAAATCTCGCAAGGTATACGAGTTTGCTTATTATCGATTTGTCAAATGGGCCAAAGAACACAATGCATCAAATTACTCCGAAAATGTCCTACTAGCCTATTTCAACCATTTGTCAGAGAAAGAAAACTTGAAGAGTTCAACGCTTTGGAGTCAATATTCCATGTTAAAAGCGACGTTGAACCTTCATCACAATGTTCAACTCGCTAACTACACTAAGCTACTTGCGTTTCTGAAAAGAAAGAACAGTGGGTATAAACCTAAAAAATCGAGAACGTTGACGAAAGAGCAAGTGGACGAATTTCTACAAAATGCACCTGATGTGAAGTATTTGGCTATGAAGGTAAAATTACATAATTGTCTAGGACAAATTATAGACCGCAATGTCCTTTTCAGGTTATATTGATACTGGGCATGTCAGGTGCATGCCGATGTGATGAAATCACCAATTTGACAATGGATAATATCGAAGATTTGGGTTCAATAATCTTTGTTAAAATTTCTGATACCAAAACATACAAATCACGTTCTATTACCATTCTGGGAGAGTTCTACTTGAATATATGCAGGCAGTACATTGCTCTTCGTAAGGAAATTGATATAAATAGATTTTTGGTGAAATACCATAATGGTAAATGCCAAAAAATGGTTATGGGTAAACATAAAATCGCATCTATTCCTCAAGAAATAGCTTCTTTTTTAAAACTACCCAATCCCAATGCATATACAGGCCATTGCCTGAGACGTACATCAGCCACTTTATTAGTGGATAATGTTGGTGATATTTCTGCATTGAAAAGGCATGGTGGTTGGCGATCTACCACTGTCGCAGAAATTGAAAATTCCATACAAAATAAAAGACAGACAGCAATGAAAATTCTAGCACCATCCGATTACAACGAACCAAACACATCCAACAATTCAGACTTTCTAGAAGACATTACTAATATAACAAATATTAACAATATTTCGAGTCGCATCATAACAGAAAGCAACTGTGAAACCAACCGCTTAAATAATGAAGCAGAAATGGGAATTAATGGTGCTTTAAAATTTGAAAATTGTAAACTAGAAAATTGTACGTTCACAATTACTATATCAAAATAAAATAAATAAGTTCTTGTTATTTTATGCGCTTGAAGATAAAATAGTATATGTTACTCGGAGTAGAAAGCTTTTTGTGCTTCGTCCAGTTGTCAATCTCTGGCCTCAGCACAAAAAGACCGACTTCTACTCCTTGTGACATAATCTACTATTGTGTACCAAGGCACTGAAGTTTAACTTTTTATAAAGAATGTGGAATTTAGTTAGAGGTGCAAAATGCTCGAGCATTAATATTTTGAGCATTATCAGCAAGAATGAACGAGCACGAACTAGAATAAATGAGAATAAATGACATAGATAGGTGGTTCATTATACAGCGAGCACATAAAGGTTGGAATAAATTCGGAAAAATGTTATACTGTTCGATTAAAAATTAAGCCTGCTTAAAAATGAAACTGAGCAAAAAATAAGTACTACAATGTAGGTACAGTCGTCTAATAAAGAAATGTCTAAAAACTAATAATTTATGTTAAATTTAAAATTTATGAAATTTTTTTTATGTAATATTATATTATTTGCATACCGATACAATAAAAGTGCGTTCTTTTAAATGATGCTATCAAAAATAGTGGTTGCCATTTAAAAAATATATAGATGACATCATAGCTTGGTTAGTAATGATGTCTAAACGTTTTTTTTTAATCGCACTACAACTTTTTACCAAATTTATTCCAACCTTTATGTGCTCATTGTATAGCAAAATGATCAGCTCCTTTCAGAGTCTAATAGTACTATGTTTTTTCTGAAAATTCTCAAGCACTCAATAAAATGATCAAGAACATTCCCAAAGTGCTCAAAATGCTGAAAATGCTCTAATACATGTCACGAATATGATGGCGATTTCGGCTGGCTTGTGTTTTCAGCTTGCAGTGCAGTTGTGTCTCCGTCTTTTGATGAAGGTTTTCCTCTCAGCTCATTCACTATCGAACAGCATTCTCTCAGCCCATTTCTAGAGTTATTCATGCGCCCACTAAAGTAAATCTACTCAGCAAGAATAATTAGCCACCCATAAATCCTTCTATAACTGTTATAATAACCCAATAAGAACCTATCACGTACCACAAACTTTCTCATATAGTGCAAGGAAAGTAAATTAAGGACGAAATTCTAAGGCCCCTCATTATCCAAGGTTTTTATGTTTATTTTTATTTTTTATTAGCACTTTAGAAAAAGATCATTCACATAGATATTCATGCAAAGTAGGTAAGGGGTCCCTGTGACCAAGAATCAATATTCTCACTATTCTCATATACATAACTGGCGGAATTTTTCAAAATTAAAACTGGAAAATATACGACCATATCGTTTAATCGTACAAGACTTTACGTCGGAAAAAAGGAAATTACACACACTGGCTTCATGATCAGAAAGACCACCACTCACATACAGTGTGTCCACGGATAGAGTTCACGTAGGGTGTAAATGACAAAAAAAATTTCGAGTTGAAATTTGAGCTTCTGGGGATCAGCCCTGCTTGGTTTTAAACTAATTTGTGACATAATTTTACTTTCGAAAAATCACATATGCCTTGGGAATTTTGAAAAAACTAATTTTCCACATCAGTAAAGTGCCCTTTCTGTAGGTTTTCTTCAGAAAAGTGCACTTTGGGTAGCTTTCACATTAAAATGTTATTAAGAAAACTTGTTCACAATGAAAAACTGGATAGGTGTCAAAGAATTTCAAAAGCCTAGGTCTACTTTAATTTTTATGCGTTTTAAATTTTTTAGCAGAAAAAAATCAAAGTATACCTAGGCTTTTGAAATTCTTTCACACCTATCCAGTTTTTCATTGTGAACAAGTTTTCTTAATAACATTTTAATGTGAAAGCTACCCAAAGTGCACTTTTCTGAAGAAAAGTGGGAAAAAATACCAAAAAATCAAAGTAGGCCTAGACTTTCGAAATTTCGCAAACCTACTCGGTTGTCACGATAAGTTGTACTTTTTGGCTGACCAAAATACGTATTTTATTTTGATATATTATTATATTTCATGTTTTCATTATGAAAGTAAACAATACGTTACGTAATCTTCATTAGCGAGAATTTGCAAAGAGCTGTACTCCACTTTTATTTGCATTGGTGTGTTCTTTTACTTTTAATTTATTATTTAAAATTCTTGTGTGGTAGGTACGTCCTATGTCCTAAGTCCTAATTTGACAAGTTTTCAACTATGATATTAATTAGCAACTTAGCAAATACGACATAATATAATTTAGGTATACATACTAATAAGGTACCTAAAATACATAAGTATTTCACCATTGCAATTTCCCGTTTCTGCCAATTTGCCATTGCTCAAGCCTTTTTCAATTAATCTCTGTCAACCAAAGTGGCAGTGTTAATTCGGTCATAGGTTAATCTCCATTTAGATCGGATTTATGATAAGGAACGAGTTTCCCGCGATCAATTTCAAGCCAGCTGGCTCGCTTCAAATTGGATGCGGATAAAAAAAACTAATTTTTCAGTATTTAGTTAAGGGAGAGTTTGCAAAAAGTTTAATATCTTTATAACTTCACGTGAATCCTTGAATTTCTTCTGAAAGACAGACTTTACTTTTAACGAGAATCCAATGCCCTACTGGCACGAGTAATTTTAAGTAATAAAGGAAACTTTTTTGCTTAACCACAAGGGACGATTTTAAAACGTTTTCAGAGCCTTTATTACGTAATTCCACCGAACATACCGAGTGTTTACTTTTTTTACTATACAAATCCATAAAATCTTTATTTTTGTAGATATTCAAGTATTTTTTTGTTTGGAAACTCTTCAAAAACCGCTTCTATTGACATTCCTAGAGTTGTCATGAAAGCCATTTAGCGATTCTTTTATTTAAAACACCATAATGTTAATCGGGACACCCTAAAACCAAATTTGAACAAACAATATACAGGGAGTTCCATTCTACAGGGTGCCAAACTTGTAAAATACAAATTTTAAAGGCATCTGATAAGTCAAAAGAGTGATGGTGTGCAAAGATCCAATAAAAAATATACAATGTTTTTCTCTTGGCTATCTCAAAGTATATTGAATCTTTTTATATGGCGAGTGCCTTGGAATTATACACTAAAAAAATATTAGATAATAAATGAAAAAGTAATTTATTTCTTTTGCATAATACCAACCAACAAGTAAAACGATTTAAATTATTTGATGTTTCTCGACAAAGCCTTACGATCTATTATGACACATTTTTCTATCTGGACTTACTGATGACTCTCAGGCTTCTATAATTTTTAGACATACCTATGTAGTTCGTTTATAGTTTCTCCAGCAGCTTTGATATACTCGAGTTTTAGTGCTCTTGACCAGCATAAACTTTAAAAAAATTTGGCACTTTAAGATGGCACAGAGAAAAACACCCTGTGTATTTTATCATATCTTTGCATATTAACACTATGAGTGATCACTGATCCTGTTGAACATTTTTAGGTAATTTTATGGCACAGTTGACTCGTCCCAATTGATGTCTAAATTCCTATTTTGCTCAACTTTGGCACCCTGTAGAATGGAACTCCGGTTGTATATGTATATATATTTTTTCAAATTTGGTATTATGATTAACAGTGTGTTGTCAGATTTTAATAAAAAAAATCGTAGCTGGCTCTGTATTTGCATTTTGACAATGGGAGGAAGATCGATAGAAGTGGTTTTTGGAGACCTTTGAAAGTCCAGGCGTGAATATCTCCATTAATAGCTATTTTATGGATTTGTATAGTTATAAAAGTAGACCCCTTCTATAAAAGGAAATAATTTCCTACATTCTTGTAGTGTATATTTTATATTGTACATAGTATTCAAATTATGTTAGGGTAAAGTGCTTTTGAGACACTGGAGATTCTGACATACTGAAAAATATTTTAGAAAATTTGTAGAAATTAATAATAATGAATGTCAAAATGTAAGACATCCAATATACAGTGTGTCCCAATTTGATACTGGACACCTCAGAACTATATGAAGGTCAAGGAAAACAGATGGTATCTATTTTTTTATTGGTAGTCCCAAGGGAGAGTATCTCGTAGGCAGTAATATTTGGATGGGGTAATTATTTCATGGCCTGCTATGATTGTTTAAAATAGCAAATTTTTAAGACACCCTTTTAGCGTTGACTCAACGCTATTAAGGATTTTTTTTACGACAAACTGTTATTGAGAAAACTTGTTTAGAATGAAAAACTGAGTAGATTTGCAAAATTTGAAAAGTCTGGGCCTACTCTGATTTTTAGCTTTTTCGCCTTTTTCTCCCACTTTTTTCTTAGAAATGTGTCCTTTCTGGAGCTTCCACGTCAAAATATTATTAAGGAAACTTGATCATCTTGAAAAAATAAAATTTTGACGTGAAAGCTCCAGAAAGGACACTTAAAAAAAAGGTGGGAAATAATAAATCTAAAAATCAAAGTAGGTCTGTCTAGCCTTTTGAAATTTTGCGAATCTACTTAGTTTTTCATTCTGAACAAGTTTTCTTAACAACATTTTGTCGTAAAAAAATCCTTAATGGGGTTTCTTGAAAATTTGCTATTTTAAAAAATCATAGCAGGCCCTTGGGACTACCAATAAAAAAATAGAGACCATTTCTTTTCCTTGCCCTTCATATATTTCTGAGGTGTCCAGTATCAAATTGGGACACACTGTAGACGTTTTAGATTTTTTATGCTGTTTTAACAAATATCACAAACGATGTAGTTAGTCATTAATGCTTATCAAGACCTCCTTAGTCTAAAATGCAACATTATCAAGTTTTATTATAAATATGCTCCTTTACTCTGCACCTTTTGGGACCCTATATAACCTGGCAACAATGCAACATTGCCTCACCCAACACTACAATATCTAAAGAGTGGTTCAAATATACCTATCTGCTGTACCTATGTTAAGAAAGATATACAAATTCACGTTCCGCCATGGGGATCTCTGTAATGGTAAGTGATAGGTGCAGGTAGTTTAAATTTGGGACTTGCATATATAAGTGACGCGTGGGGAAAAATCGAGGGAAAAATGCACTTTTGGGTCGGAAAATAAGTCGGAATTTTTTTTTTTCGTCAACTGATTTCTGCACTTATGCCTCTGAAACTATAGAAAGTTTTATTGCAATTCATTTTATCCCTGACAAAATCAGTTGAGGAAAAAAATTTTTTTCCGATTTATTTTCCGACCCAAAAGTGCATTTTTCCCCACACGTCACTTCTGCCAATCAATTTTTGGGCTAGTGAGGATATAAGTTTTCACCATTTCGAACGGCATAACTGACGGAGTCAGTAAACCAAGTCATTTTTTGTGTGATCTGCCAAACCCTTAATTCAGCCCCTTTTCCACACGCTACACTTATGCCTTTGGGTTTTCGAGGTTGGAATAGTATAAGAAATCGTACGGTGAACATGGCATAAGTAAGAATTAGTACCTTTTTTTCTGTTTTGAAAAATCGAATTTTCCATATGTTTTCTCCGGGGGCCAAACTTAAAATTACTATTTTCCGACTCAGCATCGATTTACCTTTCAACCCTCTCCAAGGCATAAATGAGAAAATCAGTAAGGAAAATCTGTTTCTGTCTGACGGTCTAAAAACTGAAAGTTTCTCAATGGCAAATTGTTGAGCCTGTAAATACGCAACTTTGCCAAATTTAAACTACCCCTATCACTTACTATATGGTTTATCAATAAATCAATAAATTTTCCTATAACTCTTTGGATTAAAAAACAAGTAAGTAACCTATCTATTTAGATATAGCTCAAGCATTTTTATTAAATAAGTCAGTGAAAATAAATATGTTAGTGCCATGTTTTCAATACATTTTTAAACAAATAATATACGAATTTGTGATTAATTGCAACTGGCATTATTTTTCATTTACTGAATATTGTTAAAAATTACTAATTTCTTCTCCAATTTGATGCACTTACCCAAACATTCTGCCGACCCAACCCATTCCATACATTCTTCTGTCAGAGTTGTCCATCACGTGATCTATCGTGTTTGACAATATTCTTCTGCCTCCTATATTTGGTCTTTTTTCGCCATGCCTCAAAACAACATCGTCGTGTTCTCTCCTCCATCCACTTGATATCCTTGTATATCTGAAATAAAAAAATAGGTATTCTAAATGTTTAGCGAGGTGCATATTGTTTCAACATGATTTAAGGCCCGAGACAGAATGGATGAAGGAAAGTAGATAAACCGCAGGGACGGACAGGCAAAGACTCAGTGGCCAGAGTCAGTGCTTCTAAGAAGTCAGCCTTGAAGACAATGAAAATTAATAAAGATCACTGATAAATATAAACACATAGCTGGGACCATTTCAGTTACGTCCTTATTTAAACGTCATTATGTTTTTTGGTTGCATTCAAAGTGTGACTGGTATTTCAGCAATGGACTGCAGGCTGGCACCTGGGTTTTATTATTTGTCTGAGACCACGGGCGTAGCCAAGGGGGGGGTTTCGGGGGTTCAACCCCCCCCCCCCTGAAATAAGCAAAATATTACCTAATATTATACTTTTTTTCTGAATAGAATTTCCTGGGGTTCGACCAATTAAATTTTGTTTTAACACATTAAAATTTTTTATTTATTAAAAACATGACACTACACGTGTTTCAGCATTTTTGCCATCATCAGGTATCTAGGATAGTTTTTTTTTTCCAAAATTTAAAATTCACCTTAAATAATAATAAGTATATCAAAAAAATTCTTCTGTTTTTCTCGACTGCAATTTTTATTTTGGTTTTCTTGAAATTATTGAAGCATGGATGTCTACAGGTGATGTTCTGGTCCATAATGCAATGGGGGAATAAGGTTTTTCTTCTTATTTATACCCAAGAAGTTTTTTTTAACAAAACTTTTCTTCCTGGTCGTTTTTATTAATTTTTCTGAATAGAATAATAATAATATTATACCGAAAAAATAAGAGGAGTGAAGAGTTAAATTATTATTACGTTTGAATATATATAGTAATAGTAGCGCCTAGCGCCATCTTTTGACAAGAGGCAGACGCAGTTGCAGCAGAACTATTTTGTATTGTAGGGACACTTTGCGTTGTTTCTCGATTATTCGCCACGCCCCTCGGTCGAAATGAGCGGAACTTTGTGGAAGTTCGTGGAAGTTTCTGGACGGCTACTGGGCTGCTATATAAGCGGCGCCGCGGCGCGTGACCGCGCTTACGGCAGTATTGTTCCATGCGAACTCGAAGCGAATAAAAGTGAAAAGTGGTGAACGAATAGTGAAGAGAATTAAGTGTACCGTGTAAGTGAGTAATTTTAGTGCGCTGTTATTCGATGACCTTGTTAAGGATAGATACGTGAATCATTATTACGGTCGAAAAATGGAGGGGAAAAAAAGGAAGGGTGATAAACTTAAAGGTATGGACTACTGGAAAAAGTGGTGTAGTCAAGGTCAAGGGGTTTCTAATAAAGAAACAAATTTGGATTTAGCTATCAAAGCTTCAGCTACCTTGCATGCTGATAAGAAGACTGCCTACCCCGAAATCTAGTTTGGAATGCCTAGATATGTGCGATAAAAACCTTTATCCTAATATTTACACATTACTACAAATCTTGGCTACCATTCCTGTATCCACTGCTACCCCAGAAAGGTCTTTCTCGAGCCTAAGGAGACTGAAAAACTATTTACGAAACACTACAAGTGAAAACAGACTTAATGGTTTGGCTCTAATGAACATTCACTATGGAACAGAAATTCATGCAGATGAAGTAGTGGATATATTTAAAAGAAAAAGCCGAAGATTTCTTCTTTAATGGTTTTAGATTTAGCGCAGAGGAACGAAATTAATTTATCCATTTCATTTAAAGTTAAGAACTTTATAAATATGTCGTAGTTTTTCGGATGAATATATAGATTTAAATTTCATGTAAGTATATTTTTGTTGTTTTATTTACTTCTCAAACTAACCCCCCCCCCCCAAAACTAAATCCTGGCTACGCCCGTGTCTGAGACAAAAACGTTTGTTAGTTGATGATAATTCTAGACATTTTTAGCTATGGCTTACCTATCCCTTTCCCTGTCCGCGTGTGGCCTGAGCTGTGCCTCTTCAAGTGGTTGCCTATGTTGCGTGGATGCAGGTAGTTCTGGCTCAATTGCAGGCGCGGGTACGGGCAGCACCGCCTCTGGGGTTCCCTCAAAAAATGCCTCTTCTTCATCAGGTGCAGACGCCTCTGGTGTTTCGGGTGGCAAGCTGCGTGACCACTGCGTCTGTTGGGATCGTGGCCTCGGCCGGTGCCTTGTCAGTGTCTGGAAAGATGGCGGTGACATGAGATTCGATCGTCTCTTTGTGAACAGTTGTAGAATTTTTGTCATAAAATCAAAGATAAAGTCACAAAAGTCCCCAACTTTTTTTGTCATTGTACAAACTGAACAATTGCCTTGTTTGACCTTAAAAAATACTTCCAAATGCCATATTCTATTATATGTACAGGGTGTCCCAGTTAACGTGATAAACTCGATCTTCACGGTAATTTTAAAGGTAAATCGAATTTTCTGAGGAATTCGAATGTCACGTCAAACTTAATATACAGGGTGTTGTTAAAAGGTTATTTAAAAAAATACCGTTTTCCAAAAAATTGTGAAGTTGGATTTTAACACTAAATGTTGGTAATGAGTATACGGGGAGTAACGAAAAAGTGTCGGTTTTCATTTCTGACTTCCGGTTTTACTGGAAGTGAGCATCACTTTGTCAGATTTTTGAGACAACCTGTATATTTTGGGTTTCTTAAGTTCCTTTTGTTCTCCCAATTCCACCCATATACAGTGTGGTCATTTAAGTATGCAACATATCGCTGGTTTCCAATAAAACTGACATAACTCAAAATCTACAAATTTCCAGTATCGACAATTAAAGATATTAAAAAATGGATAGTGTTAGAAACTCTGATTTTTATTCCGGATAAGTAAAAAAAATTTTTTTAGTATAAAGGTAACTATATAAGGATGAGTATTTTCCGTAAAAAAGAAGTTTAGTAAATTTTGAATACAATGTAAAAAATACAAAAATACAAAAAAAATTGAAATGTGACGGTTTTCCTCAAAAATCAAAAACAAAATTAAGGTTTATTTTGAATTAAAATAACTGACACAAATCAAAATGTGCCGATATTCCTCAAAATAATTGCACAATTTAGTTGACACTTTTTGTTTTGATACGGTTTTGCACGAAATTGTCCGATGTAACCTCTACAACGATCAAAGCACAACTGAGATGAGTCAGTATTGCCTGTATTAAATATATGAATTTCAAGTAATGACATTTGGCTACAGTGGCGCTCTGCGGAAATTAGCTGCATTTAATTTGTGACGATTTTTCTGGTAATAATCCAGCATATTTAGAAGCCAATAGCCAAAAAATTAAAAAAATGGTATTTTTTGAGTTGTGCCGGTTTTGTCGGAAACCAGCGATATATGGGAATTTTTTTTATTAATTGCACAACGAAAATACAAATATTCCCGAAAGTTGGTGCATGTTCGATAATCATATTAGGCGCACTTAGAATGGTTGCAAGTCAAGCAGCATACAGGGTAGGTAAAAAAATATAAAAATTGTACAAGAGTAAAGTACCCTTATTTCAGAAAATTCAGCAAAATGTTATTAAGGAAAGTTGTCTGAAATTAAAAGTTATGCCTAAATACCAAAACATGGCCTCCTAAGAAAAAGAAATATATTTTTTTGAAAAACATTAATATTTTCCCAAAAATTTTTTGTTTTAATAATCACCCTAAACAATTTCATAAATCAATCAAAATTATATCAATTTCGCAAAACTTTGTTCAAATTCCAGCACATTTGGAAAATTAACTTGGATTTTTAATTTTTTAGGGAGTCACAAACTTCATGTTTGTTGCGATATTAAACAAAACTTGAAAATTTCGCAAAAATTCTTCTGAACAAGGTAAAACATTAGTAATGATAATGTGTATATTAAAAAACTCTCATTTAAGGTGCAAAATTTTTATTTTAAATGTTTATTAAGAAACTGCAAATTAATGACCGAATTTTTTTAGGAGGCTATGTTTTGGTATTTAGGCATGGCTTTTAATTCTAAACAACTTTTCTTAATAACCTTTTGCTGAATTTTTTGAAATAAGGGTACTTTACTCTTGTACAATTTTTATATTTTTTGACCTACCCTGTATGCTGTTTATCTTGCAACCATTCTAAGCGCCTAATATGATTATTGAACATGCATCAACTTTCGGCAATATCTGTATTTTAGTTGTGCAATTAATAAAAAAAGTCCCATATGTTGCACACTTAAATGACCACACTGTATATTTTTATATAGTTATCTCTAAAAATAACCAAGCAATAAATTTTTATCTAACAACAATTAAACGTTTATTTGAAAAGCAAGACTAGACCGTTTTGAATAAAAATTTCCAAAAATTAAAAAGTACACAAGTCTTAGTTGGCCATGACTTTTCTTTTGTTTTTATTGTTTTGACAAGTCTGAGTTTAAAGAAGTTAAACAGTTCAAAGCTGTACTGTGTTTATTTAAGGTAAAAATATGGCTGTTAATCCTAAAACAGCGGCTGCTATTGTTGCGTTGCTTCAAGACGGAAGAACTGAGCGATATGTTGCCCAACAATATGCCGTATCCAATAGCACTGTATTTATACACGTTTTTTGGAAACTAGAGCTTACACCAGACGACCTGGAACTGGTCCCCAACGAAAAACTAACGCTCATGATGATCGCTTCATCCTCTTGCAAAGTCTACGAGATCGTCGTGCTACAGCTGTAGAAATCAGAAATAGACTTCATCATGTTCGGAATACCAATGTAAGCGAACGTACAGTTAGACGAAGACTTGGAGAAGCCAATCTTACCAGTCGTAGACCTGCAACAGGTCCAGAGCTTCTTAGGCGTCATCGTGTTGCGCGACTTCGGTTTGCCAGAAATCATGAGCACTGGGGTGAAAATGATTGGGGGCGAATTTTATTTACTGATGAGTCCAGGTTTAGCCTGCGATCTCCAGATGGTCGCGAGAGAGTATGGCGAAGACCACAAGAGCGTTTTGCAGAATGTACCTTCAGTCCTAGAGTAGGATACCAAGGAGGTTCAGTAATGGTGTGGGCTGGAATTTCTCTGGAGGCACACACTGAGTTGTACATCGTTCCAAGAGGCTCCTTAACTGCTGCCAGGTACATTGATGAAATTCTCCAAGATTTTGTTGTCCCGTATGTTGATTTTATTGGAAATAACTTTCTTCTGATGCATGATAATGCCAGACCTCATACCGCAAGAATCACTCAACAGTATTTAAATGATGTAAACATTCCTGTTTTGGAGTGGCCAGAGTTAAGTCCAGATGCGAACCCGATTGAACATGTTTGGGACATGCTTGGGCGAAGAATGCGAAGTCGTGTTCCTGCTCCTTTAACCATAAATCAGTTGAAACGAGCTCTTTTAGAGGAATGGGACCTTATTCCTCAAGAGGACATTCGCCATTTGATTTTAGGCATGCCACGGAGAATGCATGCAATCATTCGAGCTCGCGGGGGTAATACCCGTTATTAAAAATGCTCCTCATTAGTTTTTTGCTCAAAAATCGTTTAAGTTTTGATTCATTTAAGGACATTTTGCCACAACACCAATGTGGGTTTATCGTTCTAATTTTTTAAATTGTAACAAAAGTTTTTATTTAAAAAAAGCGCCCAATTGTTATTAGAAATTACTTAAAACATGTTGTTGTTTGCGTTTAACTTATTATAATAATAAACCATCGCAAAGTATTAAAATTTCACATTTTTTAAATAAAAATTGTAAGTGCTCCGTTTTTCGTGCCGGTGAGTGTATGATAAATTCACATCTTTGCATGGGATGCTAAAAATATATTGTTAAAGATAACTATATAAAAGTATATATCGTTGGAATTGAGAAAAGAAAAATAACCTAAAAAGCAGAAAATATACAGGTTGTCTCAAAAATCTGACAAAGTGATGCTCACTTCCGGTAAAACCGGAAGTCAGAAATGAAAACCAACACTTTTTCGTTACTCCCCGTATACTCATTACTAACATTTCGTGTTAAAATCCAACTTCACAATTTTTTGGAAAACGGTATATTTTGAAATAACTTTTTAACAACACCCGGTAATTAAGTTTGACGTCACATTCGAATTCCTCCGAAAATTCCACACAAGTCTGTTTTTTGAACCATCTATTTATCTTTAAAATTACTGAGAACATCGGGTTTATCACGTTAACTGGGACACCCTGTACCCTGGACCAACACCATACTAAAGACCCGAGAATGATGTCATAATTTCATTATTTTTTTTGTGAACTGGAGTTGCACGAGTGAATGAAAAAATGGCGACTTATTATAATGAGCATGGAGTTGGAAATTCAAACGTATGTTTTTGATAGATTTCGATGATTTGCGATCTAAGTAATTCACTTCATATTTCGTTTTTCGAAATATCCTGCGTTAAAATGGTGTTTACACAAGAACAAAAAGTATTTATGGTCGAATCATATTTTAGAAATGGACGAAAAGTTGACGGACAGTGGATGTATTCTGTGGAAGACTGCTATCAGGAATTTCAACAACAGTTTCTTGGATACTACAAGAATGTTGGGTGTAACACAAGTGTTCTCTTTGTTGTATTGTGTAGTTTTTTCGAGAAATGGGAAGAGTGAAAACGAAAAAATGGAAGTGGAAGAAAAAAACGAGACCTGCTCCCCTCTGATAAAAACGCCTCACAAAAATGAAAGGTTTTTGCTCCGGAAAATACGCTTAGAGTGTTGGTCCAGATCTACGAAATGGCTTAGTTTAATCACAGTATAATAAACCAGTAGCCTAAGTGATCCTTTGTTACCAACGTTCCCTAAATATTTAAAAATATTTGAGAGAGTCACGCTAAAGATATATATATATACAGGGTGTTCCTTAATAACATGCTAATACTTAAGGGAGTTATTTTTGGGCCCATTTTAAGAAAAAAACTTCATATGAACGTATGTCGTAAACGTCCCAACTTTTGAGATACAGGGCGTTAAAGTTCATTTTTTTAAATTGAATTTTGGCTACATCTCCCGAAATAATCAAGCTGCTGAACTGAAATTTGGCACTGCTATGTTTTTGGGGATGGAGAATAAGCTGAAAATGTCAATTTCACCGTATCTCACAGAGGGCACCACTTGCGCTGTTTTTTGATCACGCTTTTACGCGTAACTTTTTTGAGGTTATCTTTTTGGTCCTGCAGGTCCATCATTTTAGTGCATATTTTCATTCTACAAGAAAAAGGTACTCTTGTTTCATAACGATTAAATCAACCGTTTGCTTTGAAATTGCCAAAACGTTCTCCAAAACACCTGTTGATTTCAATATTCGAAACATAAAATTTTCACCTACCACCTTCAAGTTTTACAGATCAACTGTTCCATTTAAACTGAGAAAAAAATTCCTATGAACAATGTACCAAAAATTATTCGCTTCCAAAATGGAAAGGATTGAATTTGACAAAATTTGGACACTCTATTTCAAGAAAACCAATGGTGTTTTGACCAATGCCCATTTGGCATTTTTTTCATCATTTTGAATGTACAGTTGATCTGTAACATTTGAAAGCAGTAGGTGAACATTTTATGTTTCGAATATTGGAATCAACAGGTGTTTTGGGGCACGTTTTGGTAATTTCAACGCAAACGGTCGATTTAATCGTTATGAAACAAGAGTACCTTTTTCTTGCAGAATGAAAAGATGCACTAAAATGATGGACCTGCAGGACCAAAAAGATAACCTCAAAAAAGTTACGCGTAAAAGCGTGATCAAAAAACAGCGCAAGTGGCGCCCTCTGTGAGATACGGTGAAATTGACATTTTCAGCTTATTCTCCATCCCCAAAAACATAGCAGTGCCAAATTTCAGTTCCGCAGCTTGATTATTTCGGGAGATGTAGCCAAAATTCAATTTAAAAAAATGAACTTTAACGCCCTATACCTCAAAAGTTAGGACGTTTACGACATACGTTCAGATGAAGTTTTTTTCTTAAAATGGGCCCAAAAATAACCCCCTTAAGTATTAGCATGTTATTAAGGAACACCCTGTATATATATATATATATATATATTTCATGCTATTTGGCAATCATCAGTACGGTGTAACATTAACCAAATCAAAAGATAGGCATGATTTGGGAAGCAACAAATGAAGTCCAGGCAGGAGCCAACAGCACATTTGCAGCTTCAGTCAGCACATCCCCTATTTTGGGGCTTGTACTAACATCGCCACGGAGGCTGCTAAAGCGACCTGCGTGGAAATCTTCATAACCCAAGATACAATGACAATAAGGATGTAAGATTAGCGAGTGTAAATGTAACAATTACAAGAAAAGGTGATAATGGGCAAACACTCAAAGTTAACAAAAAGAAAAAACTAGTAACCGCATACACGTGTTTCATGCTATTTGGCAATCATCAGTACGGTGTAACATTAACCAAATCAAAAGATAGGCATGATTTGGGAAGCAACAAATGAAGTCCAGGCAGGAGCCAACAGCACATTTGCAGCTTCAGTCAGCACATCCCCTATTTTGGGGCTTGTACTAACATCGCCACGGAGGCTGCTAAAGCGACCTGCGTGGAAATCTTCATAACCCAAGATACAATGACAATAAGGATGTAAGATTAGCGAGTGTAAATGTAACAATTACAAGAAAAGGTGATAATGGGCAAACACTCAAAGTTAACAAAAAGAAAAAACTAGTAACCGCATACACGTGTTTCATGCTATTTGGCAATCATCAGTACGGTGTAACATTAACCAAATCAAAAGATAGGCTAATCTTACATCCTTATTGTCATTGTATCTTGGGTTATGAAGATTTCCACGCAGGTTGCTTTAGCAGCCTCCGTGGCGATGTTAGTACAAGCCCCAAAATAGGGGATGTGCTGACTGAAGCTGCAAATGTGCTGTTGGCTCCTGCCTGGACTTCATTTGTTGCTTCCCAAATCATGCCTATCTTTTGATTTGGTTAATGTTACACCGTACTGATGATTGCCAAATAGCATGAAACACGTGTATGCGGTTACTAGTTTTTTCTTTTTGTTAACTTTGAGTGTTTGCCCATTATCACCTTTTCTTGTAATTGTTACATTTACACTCGCTAATCTTACATCCTTATTGTCATTGTATCTTGGGTTATGAAGATTTCCACGCAGGTCGCTTTAGCAGCCTCCGTGGCGATGTTAGTACAAGCCCCAAAATAGGGGATGTGCTGACTGAAGCTGCAAATGTGCTGTTGGCTCCTGCCTGGACTTCATTTGTTGCTTCCCAAATCATGCCTATCTTTTGATTTGGTTAATGTTACACCGTACTGATGATTGCCAAATAGCATGAAACACGTGTATGCGGTTACTAGTTTTTTCTTTTTATATATATATATATATATATATATATATATACTGGTTTAATTATCCATTTTCGAAAATGTTCAGAAACTAAAAATCAAAGCAGCTGGCTGATAGTATTGAAATTTCACACTAACTATTTTTAATTTTAAACAACGTTTTGCAAAGGAAAATTTTTAATATTTCGTACAGGAAAAAGGTAGGGAGTTTTAAAAGAACTTTATTTTGTTACCAAAATAAATAATATAGCCTCGAATATAGCACAAAAAAACAGATATAGTGTTGGGAGCTTTATGGGGACACTCATATAGGTGTGCCTTTTTTCAAAAAACAATTATTATTGTTGAATTTTTGAACTTTGGCAAAAACAGATATAGGGTTGGGAGCTTTATGAGGACAGTCATATAGGTGTGCCTTTTTTCAAAAAACAATTATTATTGTTGAATTTTTGAACTTTTGGCAGTAGCTATTAGTTTCCTTTTCCAATCATCTTTATCCAGTGGTTATGTTATAAACTGATAAATAACATGTGGTAAAGTTGGAAGCAAAAATTTTACTAATATAATTTATTTATTTCATAATATACAGGGTGTTTCCTAAATATGCGGTAAACATTTAAGGGAATATTCCTTGGATCAAAATAAAAACAAAAGTTCATATAAAAATATATACTCAAATTATTTTAAGAAGTCCTTACTGGGACTGTCAATTGGTAATTTCGATATCCTAAGTTGGCATCAATGCAGCAAAAAATGCAACCGGGTCATAAGTTCAGGTCAGTAACGAGCCCATTTGCACTAATAACACGAAAAGTAACACGAACAAGAACAACACGGATGACAGTAAAACTCACGAAACGTAGAAAACCCGCGAATATTTTCACTACCGAATGTTTGAACCAGTTTGAACGATCTTGAATACCTTCACTGTCACTTTGACACACCGAAGCTAAATTTGCCTGAGTCCGCCCATAGACGCTGCCAAAAGCAGCTGATTATTACAAAATACCAAAACGAAAGTGTTTCCATGACGTTTGAAATTATTATTAAAATGAGTTGTAGTCATAGTTATTTTTATTTGTAGCGGCATAACCGTGATTGCAATATGGTTTTTATTTTATTATGTTCTTTTTTTCGTATCACTTGGGTAACTTTTTACATCATAAATCAATGAGTGTCGTCATTAACTGGTTGAGACACATATACCAATGTTATACCCATGGTTAACAAAAAATTCCTAGGGATTTTGTGGAGAATGTCATCTGACAAAATCGGGACTTCTTACAGTAATCGGGGATCCCGAATTGCTTCATTTCCAAAATACAGGGTGTTAATGTTTTGTAAAAAACGTGTTTTTTTATTACAACCTAACAATTGTTTTGAATAAAGCAATTAAAAATACAACTATTTCGTCCCTTGATTTTTTCGTACCTTGCTTCGTTTTCGAGAAAAAATAAATAAAATTCAAACTTCAGAGGCATGCAAAAGTTTGTTTTTTTTCTCGAAAATGAAAAAATTCACGCTTTTTTTATAATATGAATCTGACTTTCTCCTCGTTCCAAGCTTTCGTCCTGGATTGCACGGGACATTGTCAGGGCGCGACGATCATACTGAGACTGATTATTGTTATTGTTCTATTACCTCTGATGGTATTTATAGGAACACGGAAAATGGGACGAACAGACGAAACGGCGGGAAAATTAAGGATAGGATTTAAGGTGATTCGTTTTGCCGCGTCGCGCGCCAACAACAAATATGTAAAAGTAAACTCCGGTCACGGTTCAGATTGTTAGGGTGTTTAAGGATTTCGGTGGATTCGAGGATTTTTCTTTGGATGGGATGGGACGATTTTGATAGAATTTTACGAGGGATTTTAGCATCATTAAGCGAGACTTGGTGCCCCGTGTCCAGATAATGCTCGGCAAATGTAGATTGGCTCGGTTGACGCAACCGTATACAACGTTCATGTTCTTTAACACGCGTTGATATGAAATTATTTCATGTAAAAGTGTGGGGCGCTTTCTGGAGTCCTATGGCGCTAAGTTATTATAATGATTTACCCAACACCAGATCCGCTTCGTCCGCTTCACAAATTATGTTAATATTTATGTTTGTAGTTATTAGTTATTTCCTAAATTAAAACGATGTCTTTCTTATAAATAGTAACGCTGTCGATTTGTCTTCAAATTTATTTTCATAGGTAGGTACCCATACCGCTCCAAGCTTTTACATTACATAATTTCTTATTAAGGCGCAAATCAAGCGCATTTACCAGGGGCAATATAACTAGTGGTGTGCCTATCATCCTATCATCGATAATACTTTTCGTTAATTTTACGAATCATAATCCGAAAGCTGAAACCACGACGACAGGAGAGGATAATAGGTTTTAGCCTTTTAATAAAGAATTCCAGGAAGAGTCAAAGCCTTATTTGTATTATAAAATACGTAAGACGGAAATCGCCCTGAGTAGTAACCAAGTTTTGACACAACATTTTAATATCTGACACGGTTTTAGGTGTCAGTATATGGTAATTAGATACTTTTTCGAGTTATTATGCTTAGCGCTGCGGCTTGTGGCACTTCCCTGACCGCCAAAACTAAAATGTTTCAGGATAATAATCCATCTGTAAGTAATTTTGTAACTTAAATTAACTTGTGAGGCCATGCACCAAAGTGACATAGGCGTTTGTGTAGGTACTTCTTCATTTTTGGAAATTTAAAATTAGAATTGCTGTATTATCAAGGATTCCTAAACTTAAAGGCATGAAAGTGCCTTATAATTTTTTGCCTGCGTATTGTAGGTACTAATTTCACGAAAAATGACGAACTAGTTTGTCGAAACAACTAGAAGGTGCGCGCCACTGTAAAAACGGAAACGTCATCAGGCCATATGCAGAAACTCTCCTGGTCGAGCGTTAAGCCCCAATTTGCTCCTTCCTGGGGTTCTTTAGCGTTGACTGATATATTATTAAAGACTGCTCACGGCTGCCATGTCTGACACATTTTTGGCTCATCATGCGCTTTCCGTAGATAAAATACAATGCAGAATACATTGTTAGCCATCAGAGCCATCTGTTTTCCAGGGCATAAAGCTATAGCCTTGAGAAGTCTTTATAAATAGGTACGTCAGTCAACGGTTTTAGCTACCACAATAATGTTTTATGAGTAGGTAAATACAGAGTAACTAAGAAGCAGGTAACTATAGTGGTATTTTCACTAGTAATCACCCTAGTGCTTGAATTATTTCCGGAAATTTTTTGAGTGCACGAATTTTATTAAAAAATTCGTGTTAGAGAAAAATTTCCGGATATTAATTCAAGAACGTGGGGGATTCGGTAAGAAAATTCCATACCTACACGTAAATTAAAAGAAATTATTATCAAAATTTTTGTTGAGTATATGTTACAATAATGTCACATTATAATAATGACATCTGTCAAAAAAATTCCGCTGTAATCACTTCCTGCTGCCTAGAAGCAAGTGAGAATTTTTGCTGAAATCGTCACGTGATTGGCAGGCGTTGAATTCTCAACTCAATTATGTTTTACTGTTTAGCCAACAATAAAAGGGTATTTTTTAAATTTTTAAAACTGTTAATTATATTTTTTAAATTTTTAAAACTGTTAATTATATTTTTCAACTTTTTAGTCTTAAACTTAGAAACAGTTCTAAAGCATTCCAGGGTCTTTTACACCCAAATCTAACTCGTATCTGATATGCATTATCTTCATAACAGCGACTGTGTCACTATTAAACGGTACCATTGAAGGCTCCCTATATGTTTACCTCCCTTATCCATCATCGTAAAAGCTCGATGATTGATATATAGGTAGATTTGTTTACAAGGGTGTTCTTAAATATCATGTACATACGGAAGGGGGTAATTCTTTGGCCCATCATATGAACGTATGTCGTAAACGTCCTAACTTTTGAGATGAAAAAAATGTAATCCTTTCCATTTTGAAAGCGAATAATTTTTGGTACATTGTTCATAGGGATTTTTTTCTCAGTTTAAATGGTACAGTTGATCTGTAACACTTGAAGGTGGTAGGTGAAAATTTTATGTTTCGAATATTGAAGTCGACAGGTGTTTTGGAGAACGTTTTGGCAATTTCAAAGCAAACGGTTGATTTAATCGTTATGAAACAAGAGTACCTTTTTCTTGCAGAATGAAAAGATGCACTAAAATGATGGACCTGCAGGACCAAAAAGATAACCTCAAAAAAGTTACGCGTAAAAGCGTGATCAAAAAACAGCCCTCTGTGAGATACGGTGAAATTTACATTTTCAGCTTATTCTCCATCCCCAAAAACATAGCAGTGCCAAATTTCAGTTCAGCAGCTTGATTAGTTCGGGAGATGTAGGTAAAATTCAATTTAAAAAAATGAACTTCAATGCCCTGTATCTCAAAAGTTAGGACGTTTACGACATACGTTCATATGAAGTTTATTTCTTAAAATAGGCCAAAGAATTACCCCTTCCGTATGTACATGATATAAAGTATAAAGATACATACAAAAGTATAAAGATACATACAAATCAAGCTATTAAAAACGTGTTAATAATATACAGTGTGTCCACGTCTTATTGTGAACACTAGAAATCTATGAAGGGGCTAGTAAAATTCGGCATTATATTTTTTTATATTCACCTAAGGGAAGATATCTCACAGACACTACTATTTAGATCCATGGCTAGCTATGATTTTTTTTAAATGGCCAATTTTCAGAATAGCCTATTAGGCATTCTTTTAAGAATAAAAGGGATAGTGCCATCTATCAATCAATCAACAATCTAATTGGCCATCTTCCCAAAGTGGGGCCAAAATTTAAAAAATCTGATTTTGCAGAGTACCCTGTGTAAACCACGGGGCACAGAGGTTGGTGATCCTTTTTTTGCAAATCGATTAAGCTTTGCCTGAGGAATTATTGTACGTAGTACAGCCAGTCTAGCTCGTACAGAGTGTTTGTAAAAAAATGAAATTTGTCGAAAAAAAATCTGTATTTACAAAAATATTTAAAGACAAAATTCCGGATTTCACTGCATTCTGTCGGACCGCCTTGGAAAAATATACTTCACTTTAGCATTTCCTTACAATTGGAGGCATCAACTTCCATCCTTAATTATTATGCTTTATTCATCACGTTGGAACATATCAATGAAATCAAATGGGCCGAATGCCATGAAAACAAAAACGACAGCGTAAACATATTTGTCTGTTACCCAGAGGGCAATGTAAAATCCATTTTTTCTTTGGATAAATTTTTAAGTGATTTTTCCCCAAATTAAAATTTTTTACGAACACCCTAAATGAGCTGGACTAGCTATACTACGCACATAGACCCGGAGGTGGCGGACAAAGTTAGTCAACAAGCCTTACAAAAGGTTGATTATATTTTAATATTAGGTTGATATCCAGAGTACCTATATCACAAACTCTGCCGTCCCTACTTGGTCACTTAAACTTAGGGGAGGGGGTTAAAATTTGTCAAAAAGTGCGTTTTAGTAAACGCTAAATTTCATGAATAATTCCATTTCAGTCCGAAAGCTGACCTCCCTTGGATTATAAATCCGACTTAGCAGAGAAAATAAAGAGCAGCTTTCGCCGCGGCAGAGGCCTGTCAATTTGACCCGAGTTGACTAAATACTAAACATCCAGTATCACGGATAAACTATAGCTCATTTTTTTCCTTATTTAATGTTGATTTTAAAAATGTAAAGGCAGAGAAAAAAATCGGTAGCGTTTTGCGAGCAGAGGCTCGCAATTATCTCGAAAATTAATTCGATACGAGATGACTAACCCAGTAAACGTGACGTGTTATTAACAAACTATAGCTCATTTTGCTTGTTATCAAATGCTTATTCTAAAACATAAAAGGCAGAGAAAAATCTAGTAGCGTTTGGCAAGCAGAGGCTATCAAACTCGCTATCAAATTTTTGAAAATATCAAAAATCGCTTAGGTTTGTATCCCAACCCATAGTTAATTGGACGTATATGCAGTTACTTTAATAGAAATTATCAACTGATTTTATTTATGTGTGATCCAAATTCAATAATTTCGAAGATAGTAAATAATAGGAAGTGAATGTAAGAATAAAACTGCAGAGAATATTTAGAATTAAATTTGCTTTCATTTAATAAATACTTAATACATTTATTACTATTAGTAACAAAAAAAAACTGTCGGCTAAGAAGCAACCACCATTTCAACTTACTTTAAAACATGTATTAAGGTAAATCAGCTTATATTTAACCAATATTGCATCTACAAATAATTATTATACTTTATATTATCATAGACAACTGAAATAAGCAAAAAAACGAAAATAGCTGCCAGCCTACCTACCTATATGTTATATCCTCCATATATTATTATGTCATGATTTTAACAAATTAAAATAAATAACAAAATAGCACGAATATCAAAATATCTATTAGTTTATAAAATACCAAAAAAAATCATAAATAATGCTAGCAGGGCTATAACTTATCCTTTTACAGGTTTGTATGTGAATGTATAAACTTAACGACTTAAAAATAACAAGACCCAAGAAATAACCAATTTTTGTATATTTCTCACATAAACATAAAGTTCCCCCGTAAAAAAACAAACGATAAGCAGTTAAACATTTGAAGACTGCAGGTTAAAACGGATGAGGGTCGCAAAACAAAAGTTTTGAGTAAAACAAATTTTAAAATTTAAATCCCTGTATCTATTTAAGAAATAGACTTGTTGTTAGTAACCAATTTTTAAAATGTTATCTGGGGTATCTTGTTTTGGTAAAACGTTTTGTTAGTAATATTTTTATGACATGGGCGTCCAGAGAAATTGTAAAAGGGGGTTAAAGTACATTAAGTCAGGGAAAAAAAGATGAATGTCGGCAAAAAAATCAATATTCATTTAAAAAGTAGAAAAAGACTTCCTGGGCTTCTACCATTTATTACAGAGTAAGACAATTAGGTTCTCTCTAACGACGTACGTTTCGGAAGTATTTTTCTACTTGATAAAAAACCTACTAGGAAAACACTAAGAAATTCATTTAAAATATATTTTATATAAATGAAATTTAGTTACATGGGAAATTTTCAAAGTAGAGTTGAGCTTCTACACTACAAAAACTCGTCCTAATTTTGCCCTTTTTTTAGTCACTGGTAGCATATAAAGCAAAAAAAAATCGCAAACAAACGTACGCGAGGTACTCTGGCTTCAAGCAAAAGCGAACTGTTATATAAATAAAATACCCCACATGTCAATAACATAACCTTAGAAATGCCAGCACAAAATGGGGGAATTTTGGGCTCTCATCCATTTTGCATACATCGAGTGGACCTTCATCCTTTTTACTCTTTTTACCCAGTACAGCCAATATTAAAACGCATTTTACTAAGTAGTGCCATCTGTGTTGCTCTGTATAGTATGATAGGCAGTAAATAATGGCTTTTGGCCATAATTTGGCACACCTATCTCAAATACGGATTTTTGTGGACCCTCATCCTTTTAAACCTGTAGTATTCATTTACACGGAAAAAAATTGGTAATAAAAGTTATTAAAAAAATAATATTAATTAATGTAAATTTTAATACTCTATAGGACCAACATCTGGTATAATAGCAGTAGTTACAATAATAATTTTGCTTTACCATTTTTAATAAAATATATTATCTTTTCTTTTATATATTAAAGGATTCCTATATATTTGATAGTATACGTTTCTCATGTATTTTACTATCCTATTTACTAACGTATATAATTTTTTATGTTAAAATATATTAAACAATACCCCCCCCCCATTAAGGATTAAAATAAATAATAATAAAAGAGGGAAATAGATATTATTTCTTTTAATATACTTTATTATAATCACCAGTAACTTTTATTACATTTTCATGTAGCCTCTATTAGCCAGTATAATAAGAAATATAATTATAATTCATTAATATTCTACAAGGTTAATTAAAAATTTTGTTAAAATAGATGTAGATGTTTTATACGGCGTATTACATGATAATAGAAATTAATATTCATCGTATAATTTTGTAAAAAAAAATAATTTAAAAAATTCGTTGCTGTTACTGAAGGACGATGTAATATTACAAGGTGATTAACGTGGGTCGTTTTTAAGAAAAAAATGGTTCATATAAATATGTGTTCAAAGGTTCGTTATCTGAAATGAATTGTTCTGGGTCATATTGCCACATAATAAAAAATATTTTTGAACTCCTTCAATATACCTTTAATTTTAATTCAGAATGTTGTGGCAACTAATTTATTTTCAGGGGAGTGATTTCCCAGATTTGTCGTGTTAGTTACCAAAGGAAACCAAACTTACTTCCTATTAGAACTATTGAGCATTACAAAAAACTTAAGTGCTGGAACATTTTAAGTAAGAAGGTAAATATATCTTGCAAAAGTATCTTGCTTATACTTATCTTACTTCATTTACGTGGATTGCACATTTTTTTTCTGAATTTTGTGTCGAATTTTTGGATTATTTCGTATGCAGGGAACAAGATAAAAATAAATATCGTCAAATAATAATCACGTCTTCCTCATTTTGCATTAAAAATGAACTAGTATTGTTTTAAGAAAGGGCATTCAAATAATCAATTCCACTAACAAAATAGGCATTCTAAAATCAAATTGGTAAATTGATAGGAACTTACCTACCCATGCATCAGTATAAAACCAACGTATGATCCATGTTTAAAAGTTATATTACAGCGATATAACTAAAACTTCTTCCCTTTAGAATGAAACGCGGTTCTAACAGCATAATACAGAGACAGTGCAGTAGGCGGTAGAGTAAAGTAAAATATGGTAAAATAGGTTGATAAGGGATTAATGTAAACAGTGGCATTGTAAGACATTTTGCCGTTTAGTTTTACGACATTATTTTGTAGCCAAATTGATAAAAAAATTGTTTGAAGAAGCAAGAAATAGGTTTAAAAAAAATTTTTTTTTCAAAAACTTGTTAGCCTCTGCTTGCCAAACGCTACTAGATTTTTCTCTGCCTTTTATGTTTTAGAATAAGCATTTGATAACAAGCAACATGAGCTATAGTTTGTTGATAACACGTCACGTTTATTGGGTTAGTCATCTCGTATCGAATTAATTTTCGAGATAATTGCGAGCCTCCGCATTTTGGTGTATCTATCTGCAATTTTTTCATGAGTTGCATTTATCGTGATAATAAAAACTTATGACATTGGGCTTTACTACAGGAACTTTTGTATTTCTATGTATGGCGTGCAATTGTGTTTTAAATGTAAGTTTTAATACGTATGTAATCAATATTGTGTTTTGTTTCTTGTTCCCTGCATACGAAATA
The DNA here is from genome assembly GCA_963920635.1 of Pseudeuparius sepicola. Classification (NCBI taxonomy): domain Eukaryota; kingdom Metazoa; phylum Arthropoda; class Insecta; order Coleoptera; family Anthribidae; genus Pseudeuparius; species Pseudeuparius sepicola. The sequence continues at coordinate 13,853,554 of OY987304.1, forward strand.
ATCCAAAAATTCGACACAAAATTCAGAAAAAAAATTGCAATCCGCATAAATGAAGTAAGATAAGTATAAGCAAGATACTTTTGCAAGATATATTTACCTTCTTACTTAAAATGCTCCAGCACTTAAGTTTTTTGTGATGCTCAATAGGTCTAATAGGAAGTAAGTTTGGTTTCTTTTGGTAACTAACATGACAAATCTGGGAAATCACTCCCTTGAAAATAAATTAGTTGCCACAACATTCTGAATTAAAATTAAAGGTATATTGAAGGAGTTCAAAAATATTTTTTCTTATGTGGCAATATGACCCAGAACAATTCATTTCAGATAACGAACCTTTGAACACATATTTATATGAAACATTTTTTTCTTAAAAATGACCCACGTTGATCACCTTGTAATATTACATCGTCCTTCAGTAACACCAACGAATTTTTTAAATTATTTTTTTTGACAAAATTATACCATGAATATTAATTTCTATTATCATGTAATACGCCGTATAAAATATCTACATCTATTTTAACAAAATTTTTAATTAACCTTGTAGAATATTAATGAATTATAATTATATTTCTTATTATACTGGCTAATAGATAGTACACGAAAATGTAATAAAAGTTACTGGAGATTATAATGAAGTATATTAAAAGAAATAATATCTATATCCCTCTTTTATTATTATTTATTTTAATCCTTAATGGGAGGGGGGGGTATTGTTTAATATATTTTAACATAAAAAAATTATATACGTTAGTAAATAGGATAGTAAAATACATGAGAAACGTATAATATCAAATATATAGGAATCCTTTAATATATAAAAGAAAAGATAATATATTTTAGTAAAAATGGTAAAGCAAAATTATTGTAACTACTGCTATTATATTATTATTTTTTTAATAACTTTTATTACCATTTTTTTCCGTGTAAATGAATACTACAGATCAAAAAGGATGAGGGTCCACAAAAATCCGTATTTGAGATAGGTGTGCCAAATTATGACCAAAAGCCATTATTTACTGCCTATCATACTATACAGAGCAACACAGATGGCACTACTTAGTAAAATGCGTTTTAATATTGGCTGTACTGGGTAAAAAGAGTAAAAAGGATGAAGGTCCACTCGATGTATGCAAAATGGATGAGAGCCCAAAATTCCCCCATTTTGTGCTGGCATTTCTAAGGTTATGTTATTGACATGTGGGGTATTTTATTTATATAACAGTTCGCTTTTGCTTGAAGCCAGAGTACCTCGCGTACGTTTGTTTGCGATTTTTTTGCTTTATATGCTACCAGTGACAAAAAAAAGGGCAAAATTAGGACGAGTTTTTGTAGTGTAGAAGCTCAACTCTACTTTGAAAATTTCCCATGTAACTAAATTTCATTTATATAAAATATATTTTAAATGAATATTGATTTTTTTGCCGACATTCATCTTTTTTTCCCTGAGTTAATGTACTTTAACCCCCTTTTACAATTTCTCTGGACGCCCATGTCACAAAAATATTACTAACAAAACGTTTTACCAAAACAAGATACCCCAGATAACATTTTAAAAATTGGTTACTAACAACAAGTCTATTTCTTAAATAGATACAGGGATTTAAATTTTAAAATTTGTTTTACTCAAAACTTTTGTTTTGCGACCCTCATCCGTTTTAACCTGCAGTCTTCAAATGTTTAACTGCTTTTCGTTGTTTTTTTTACGGGGGAACTTTATGTTTATGTGAGAAATATACAAAAATTGGTTATTTCTTGGGTCTTGTTCTTTTTAAGTCGTTAGGTTTACACATTCACATACAAACCTGTAAAAGGATAAGTTATAGCCCTGCTAGCATTATTTATGATTTTTTTTGGTATTTTATAAACTAATAGATATTTTGATATTCGTGCTATTTTGTTATTTATTTTAATTTGTTAAAATCATGACATAATATACGGAGGATATAACATATTATAGGTAGGTAGGCTGGCAGCTATTTTCGTTTGTTTGCTTATTTCAGTTGTCTATGATAATATAAGTATAATAATTATTTGTAGATGCAATATTGGTTAAATATAAGCTGAATTACCTTAATACATGTTTTAAAGTAAGTTGAAATGGTGTTTGCTTCTTAGCCGACAGTTTTTTTTGTTACTAATAGTAATATATGTATTAATTATTAAATGAAAGCAAATTTAATTCTAAATATTCTCTGCAGTTTTATTCTTACATTCACTTCCTATTATTTACCACCTACGAAAATATTGAATTTGTATCACACATAAATAAAATCAGTTGATAATTTCTATTAAAGTAACTGCATATACGTCCAATTAACTATGGGTTGGGATACAAACCTAAGCGATTTTTGATATTTTCAAAAATTTGATAGCGAGTTTGATAGCCTCTGCTTGCCAAACGCTACTAGATTTTTCTCTGCCTTTTATGATTTAGAATAAGCATTTGATAACAAGCAAAATGAGCTATAGTTTGTTAATAACACGTCACGTTTACTGGGTTAGTCATCTGGTATTGAATTAATTTTCGAGATAATTGCGAGCCTCTGCTCGCAAAACGCTACCGATTTTTTAAGTGACCAAGTAGGGACGGCAGAGTTTGTGATAGGTACTCTGGATATCAACCTAATATTAAAATATAATCAACCTTTTGTAAGGCTTGTTGACTAACTTTGTCCGCCACCTCCCGGTCTAACAATAATACCTTAGGCAAAGCTTAATCGATTTGCAAAAAAAGATCACCAACCTCTGCCCCGTGGTCTATGCAGGGTACTCTGAAAAAAATATTCGTCCCCACATTGTGAACGAGTATTGGTATTTTGGTTTTGAGCTATGGCCAGTTCGATGGCACTATTCATTTTATTCTTAGAAGAATGCCTAAAATAATATTTTGAAAATTGGTCATTTAAAAAGTCACAGCTAGCCATGGAATCACCCAATCGAAATAGTAGTGTCAGTGAGATATCTTCCCTTACGTGAATGCAAAAAATATATAATTCCGAATATAATGCAAATGCGGACACACTGTAGAACATTTTTCAATTGTAAGTACCAATTTTTATGCCGGTCAGTATATTACTACTACAGGCGCTCATCTGACACTGGACTTCCACTAGTCAAGGAATTTACGAGTGCGCTACGCCACACCTACCCCGAATTGAATTTACATTTTCCCCACCACCTTCCTTACCACAGTATCGTATTATTGTCAACGGAATTGAATAAGTGCACGGCCACACATAAGGCGGACGGCGGACCGGAGAGCAGAGCGGAGATGGTAGCGAAGCTTTCAAAACAATAGGAAGCCTACTATTGTATCCACACATACCGCGGAGAGGGGAGCGGAGAGTAAAGCGTGTTTGCTCGCTGGTAGCGGAGCGTTCAACTCAGTTTGACATTTTCCGGCGTATTGGCACGTATTTTACTTCGAAAATAGAGCGTTATATTCTTAAATATATACCTACTTAATAATAAACAATATGGATTGCGAAATGCTAATTAGTCTCCCTTATGGGAGATAGCTCTTGCACATCACCACAACCAAAGTTTACAGAATAAAATATAAGTTGGGTCACTCGGCGCGGCTCCTTTATAAATCGGACATCTAAGAGAGTCGCCGACGTCGACTTTTTGCTTCGCATATACCCGGCATATACCATGCACTAGCGCACCAGTAAGCGACTGCGAAGCACGGGCGCGGCGCTGCCTTTGATGTCGGCCGCCGGCTCGAGTGACCCAACTGCTATTTTATTCTGTAAAGTTTGCCACAACCGAGGTGTTTTAGACAAACTTTGGGTCGAGATTTCCAAAATTATTTTTGTACAGATAATGAAATTCCCTGCTTAGATTTATTTCATGTACCCATACTGCACGTTTATTTTGCAAAATCCGAAATTTGAGTTGTGAATTTTCACATAAAAATAATGTAGAAATCAACATTTTTATAGCTGTTTCTATGAAGTTCGACTTTTCAATGTTTCCACTTTACTTCCAACCTCTCTGCGCAATACGCCTTTCAAAGCTGTCACAATCCGCTGACTGTGTGGACACTACCCGCACTACTTACTCTCCGCTCCGCTCTGCTCTCCGGTCCGCCGTCCGCGTTATGTGTGGCCGTGCACTTAGTTTGCAAAATTTCATATGGATACGAAATTAGAAGTGGGTGGAAATCGAATTCTAATGAATTGTTTGCAAAGTTACATACACAGTTACACACTTTTAAGTGGACACAAATCAATAAAAAATTGATTTGTTGGGATATTTTCAAAAAAATTTTTTGATACAGTACAGAACACCCAAAAACCCCTATATACCAAATTTGAATAAAAAATATACAGGGAGTTCTATTCTGCAGGGTGTCAAAGTTGAGCAAAATAGGAATTTTAAAGGCACCTGCAAAGTCAAGTGTGCCATGGAATCCCCTCAAAACAGTTGAATGATCAATAGGACCACTCAAGGTGTTGGTGTGCAAAAGTTCAATACAAAATATACAGAGTGCTCTTATCTGTGCCATCTGAAATTACTGAATTTTTTTGTAACTTTATACGGGTCAAAAATCGAGTATATCAAAACCGCTCCACATACTATAAACGAACTAAACCTAAAAAATACAGAAGCCTGCCAGTCAGCAAGTCCATATCAGTTAAGGTGGCTGGTGTGCCACAACAGGAAACGCACAGAAAATGTATCATCTTAGACAGTGACTCTGTTGAGTAAGGTCCAATAATTTAAATTGTTTTTATTTGTTAGTTGGCATTTTGTAAAGAAATACATTACTTTTGTGTTTATCAATATTTTTTCAATGATTCCACAGCACTCATGACCCGTATAAAGTTTCATAAAAATTCAGCATTTTAAGATGGCACAGATAAGAACATTCTGTATATTTTGAATTGGACCTTTGCACACCAACACCTTGAGTGGTCCTATTGATCATTCAACTGTTTTGAGGGAATTCCATGGCACACTTGACTTTGCAGGTGCCTTTAAAATTCCTATTTTGCTCAACTTTGACACCCTGCAGAATAGAACTCCCTGTATATTTTTTATTCAAATTTGGTATATAGGGGTTTTTGGGTGTTCTAATTAAGGCTGTGGATATCAACCTAATATTAAAATATAATCAACCTTTTGTAAGGCTTGTTGACTAACTTTGTCCGCCACCTCCCGGTCTAACAATAATACCTTAGGCAAAGCTTAATCGATTTGCAAAAAAAGATCACCAACCTCTAGAACATTCTGTATATTTTGAATTGGACCTTTGCACACCAACACCTTGAGTGGTCCTATTGATCATTCAACTGTTTTGAGGGAATTCCATGGCACACTTGACTTTGCAGGTGCCTTTAAAATTCCTATTTTGCTCAACTTTGACACCCTGTAGAATAGAACTCCCTGTATATTTTTTATTCAAATTTGGTATATAGGGGTTTTTGGGTGTTCTAATTAAGGCTGTGGGGTCAGATTTTAAATAAAAAAATGCCTAAATAGATTTTGTGAAAATCGGGGTTTAAAAAAAATCTTAGCCGGCCCTGGAATTGCAATTTGACAAATGTGTTCACGTAAAAAGTTGTGCATTTTGAAGACCTTTGTATCAAAAAATTTTTTGAAAATATCCCAACTAATCAATTTTTTATTGATTTGTGTCAACTTAAAAGTGAACACTCTGTAGATGTGTATAATATACATAGGTACAAGTCAAGCTAATAAAAGCGTGTGTGCCAAGGGACACTTCATATATTTTTTTAAATCGGGAAAAAAGAAGTTTTATTACATAAAATAATTTAAAGTCTCTGGTCAATCTGTTGCAGTCTAAGTACTTTATAGATTATTATGGTTGATGAAACCTACCGAACTGCTCATATTAAAAGACTACGTTTTTATACATAACAATTCCGCAACAAAGTTGAAAAGTTAAATGGGACGGGCCCCATCTCACGTTTGGTTCTCACATCTCGCCAAGGCCAACTGAAAGAGACACTCTTACACATTAGTGCCGATTTCTGAGATTTTAATGACGATTTTGATACTTTTTAATGCCGATTAAAAAAGTTCTTTTATTTTAAATTTAAATTCAAAAAGCACCAAACGCTATATGCATATTACAGACGAATAATGATATATCCTGCAAATCCTGCATCACTATAGTTAATAAATAGCGCTTTGTGTGTCGGGTCGCCAGTCCCCTGCGGGCCTAACTCGGCTTCCAGCCGGCTTGATAATAATATTAGGTCGATAATGCAGGTTAAACCGGCCAAATACGCCCCTAAAACTATAAATTATTTAGCGTCCATGTATGCGAAATGAGAGAAATTTCATCAGAGTTCACGTTAAAGCGGGCGGCTATTTGTACAGCTTAATAGCCTTTGTTTCATTTAGTAGAACCTTTGAATAAAGAACCCCAGGAAGGAGCAAATTTGGGCTTAACGCTCAACCGGGACAGTCTCTGCATATGGCGGGATGCCGTTTCCGTTTTTACAATGAGGCGCACCTTTTGAGTAGTTTCGACAAACTAATCGAGGCAAAAATAATTAAGAGGCGCGTTTATGTCTTTAAGTTTCGAAATCCTTGGTAATACAGCAATTCTAATTTTAAATTTCCAATTATGAAGAAGTAGGTATGTACCTACACAAACGCCTATGCCACTTTGTGCATGACCTCAAAAGTTAATTTAAATTACAAAATTACTTACCGATGGATTATTATCCTCAACACACATTTTAGTTAAGAATCCTAATGGCAACTTAAGGGCTCGACTTGATTCCTTAGGCCAGGGAAATTACGGTAAAAAATAACGAAACCTAGACAAAATTCATAACCGCATTTTTATAATGCCATCACAAAATATTGGTAATAAATGAACGCCAGAATTGTTCTTTATACAAAATAAATATACGCGTGTGGGCGTTTTTTAGAAAAATACATTTTCTTGTTGTAATAAAGACGGCATAAATATTAACTGCGAATTTTAAGCTGGATTTATTAGTAAGTAAGGTATATAGAGTTGAGATTGATAAATTAAACAGATTACGTTTGCGCAAGTATCCGAATGATGTAAAAATGACATTTTGCGTACTATTTTGTTGGGCAAAAATATTAACTGCGTTTTTATTATTTATAATTACTTTAAAAATCAAGTATTAAAGTTTGTTCTGAAATTAAACATATTGTTTCGCCGGAAATCGCATTTTAAAGAAATTTGAAGCTGTCTTTGAGAGCAAAATTATTAACTGGCTGATTTTTGTTAAACTTTGTAAGTGGATACTAAGTCTTGTTAAATTTTTTGAAATTAAACAAAAATTGGTAACGGAAGTATTTTGAAATGACAAATGACAGTTGACCTACATGCGCCAAAAATAAATGTTTAATTTCGCTATATGTGATTTAATATAGTTATATTGTAAAAAGTTAAACAAAAAAAAACAGTGAATATTTTTGCTTTCCTAAAGAAATGACAAGTGAGAGTTGACCTATATGCGCCGTAAATAAATGTTTAATTTCGCTATATATGATTCAATATAGTTATATTGTAAAAAGTTAAACAAAAAAAAAACAGTTAATATTTTTGCCTAGTCTATACCAATGAGAAGTGACAGCTGACGTACATGCGGCTCAGATAAATATTTAATTTTGTATAAGTTACATTCTATTTGTAAAAGGGAATGATCATCTGCAATAAAAACGTAGTTAATATTTTTGCTTTTGCCGAAATAGAATATTATCCGATTTTTATCCCTCTTTGTCGATCTAAGTTACTTCCATATTCTTAAAATTTTTAATTTCTTAATATATGTTAGCAAGGGAAGTTTTTTTACCTAAAGAGTCTAAAAAAATCCAGTTAACATTTTTGCTCGAAATTTCTAACGAAAAATAGGTGTTTTTTGAGGTAACTCAAGGTTCCGTTTTTTCAAAATGTTTAATTTTTGGTTTCTACCGACGTATTTACTTATAACTTTGATATGGTAAAACAAAATTGCAGTTAATATTTTTTTCTAGGTCAAATTCTATTTTCCCTGGCCTACCTTTCGAGCTTGACTCTTCAAATGCTTAACTGCAAGAAATTTTGTGGGAAACGCAAAACTGTTCGAAATATTTCAAAATGTACATAAGATTTTTGTTACCTTCCTTTAAGTACGGAAGTAAATTCAGGCTCGAAGCTACTCGTACTACTGGTGTATGCCGCATGAAGGCTATTACGTCACTTTAGTTTTGTACTGACATGACTTGAGGCAAGTCAAGGCGTAAGTTGAAGTTTTTGTTGTTACGGCCACGGATATGAAAAGCCCTTGTCATACCCTTGTTGGCCCAACTCATAGCAGATGCTGACCAGGCGCCACCTTTGACCACAGACAAAGATATTATTTGTATGCAGATTTATGGTTTATGTTCTAAGGCTGGAACTTCTTATCTCTACTTTCAAGTTTGTAAAGAATGGTAATTGGATTTCCTCTGTCGATTTTCCTTATATCCTTGTTTATGGATACTCTAGTTAGCCAATGTCTGACACTGACACAAGGACATGACAGAAATACAGTAGATACAGGGGGCAGATTTTGCAAAAAATAAAGTTGTCCAGCTGTTTTGTTGGTAGATTTTAATAGTAGAAAATTAGTAGGCAATGACTGAGCCACTTTAATTTTTGGCGCCATCTGTTGCTTGTATCCAATATTGCTCTCGTATCCTCATGACTCTAATTCTTGAGATACGGTACCTCTTCACCCTTAATGAAACACCCTATATATATATATATATATATATATATATATATATATATATATATATATATATATATATATATATATATATATATATACAGTGTGACCCATTTGTTTTGGGGTCAGTCTGTAAAAAGTGTATCAATCGTGCGATTTGGCTGATTTTTTTTTTAAATTGTAGAGCTCGATGAACTGCACATTTTGAACA